>JAJHZJ010000062.1:0-600000 GCA_023548195.1 Bettongia penicillata ogilbyi | reverse complement strand
TAGCTTCCATCTCCAGACTCATGATTCTGAGCCTTAGAATTTCAAACCCTATTTTAGAAGACTGCCGGTCTGTTATGTTGAACTTCCATTGCCCACCCACTTCCACTTTCTGAACATTTCTTTTTGTAAAATCTAAGTTAGCTGAATTGAATCATCTACTATAATTCTGGCCCTCCCTCCCTCCCCAATCTTTACCTGCAATAGCACTCTCAGTTGGACCAGAGATCATGCATCCATCCTGTGGTAAGGAAACCTACTCCCCTTTGCAACTTTGCCCTCAGGCTAAGCTTAACTGATGAGGGAGTGAATGGAAAAATCACCTAACAGGTAAAACTTCTACCAGATCATGGTTCATATCCATCCACACCAGACCACTGGGGACATCTTACCATCTGCTCTACAGTCACATGGGTATCCTCCCATACTTTCTACTTCTCTCCATTCAGTACAGCCATTGAAGTGAAAAGGTCTAGACCAAACCACAGAATAAATTCTGTTAAGTTTAGATTCAGTCAAAGGGCTGCACTTGAGGACCTAGAGGGCCATATGTGGGCTCAAAGCCACAGGTTCCCCACCCCTGGAGACAATCCACTGTCCCATAACCTCATCTACCATTTCTGTGACACCCAAACCAGAACTGCTTTCCTGTCCATCAATCACATGTAGAGCCATCTCACTCATTCGTGTAGAAGCCTCTTGAAAGCAAAAACTATCACTTTTGAGACTGTATCCCTGGCATAGATTAAAAGCATTTGCTTTTTTTAAAATTCATTCTCTCAATAGTTATTAAATGCTTTCTCTTTGAAAGACTATGCTAAGCGATCAATGGAAATGGGCAGCAGAAAATGAGCTCACTTGTAAATCCCAGGTCTTCCTCATAAAAAAAGTTTCAAAAACAACTAGGGTAAATAAAAAACAACTAGGACTTCCTTCATCCACTGGACCAAAATTAAGCAAATGCTGGTAAGGCTTCTACTTCTTCAACAATCAGAAACAATTGAATTCAGTCACAATTAGTAAAATAGGAAGTTACCCATACACTGCTTCCACCCTACAACTCCCCATAGCTGCCTCATGCCAGAACTGTTCTATCCTGACCTGATGCCTTACATGAAGGTGGCCTACCCAGCAATAGTGTCTTGATTTCACAAGCTTTGCCCCCATAGAGGCTGAGGTCTGCTCCTGCAGAAGCTAATGTCCCAGGATCTCTTCCTCCCTGTTATGGGACTTTGCATCTTTCTAGGCTCGTTTTGCGATTTTTCTAGAATTACTAATTTTTTCTCTGGTAACTTCCATCAGCTAATTACCAGAAATACATTCTCAATGACCTCTGGCATCAATAAATTGCTTACAAAAATTGGGAAGTAATTTTTCTATGGCCATGTTACTGTTCACTGCAAAGATTCAATATGCTATTTAAAAAGTAATCTTTGTGAATTTTTTGCATCCCCTCTTCCCACCAGGCAGTGAAAACAAAAGCTTACATCAGCACGAACAAATTTTATTTTTGCATTTAGAGTTAGCGTTCTCCTTAATGAAGTCCTCAGCAAGGAAATGAAGGAGCTCCTCAGCATGAAGCATGTGCTCTGAGGAATGATGGAGGGTTATAGCCTCCTTCTGCAGATAGATTAAAAAACAACCACATGGCCCCAGCGCATAAATATTCTGTTTAGAACAAAGCGTGCTGCGGTAGAAATAAATGTAAGGACCTTATGTTGGGCAAGACTAAATGAAAATGGGATGTGAATTGTTTTCTAGCTCTGGTTCATCACAAGTGCCCAGATGAC
Source organism: Bettongia penicillata ogilbyi (assembly GCA_023548195.1). Classification (NCBI taxonomy): domain Eukaryota; kingdom Metazoa; phylum Chordata; class Mammalia; order Diprotodontia; family Potoroidae; genus Bettongia; species Bettongia penicillata. Next base: position 598,213 of record JAJHZJ010000062.1, on the reverse strand, counting down.
TGTGTTCTATAATTTTAAAAATCACTTCAATTTTCAACACAGCGTCTGTAGCCAAATCATTGGTGTGTTCTCAAGCATTTTCCATAATGCTTTCTGGAAGGGAAACAGAAGGCAGAACCAAACAAACAAGCAAAAATAAAAAGAAGCCCATTCAGCCTTTCTCTTAAAGTCTTACTCATGAACAGGAGTCTTCACTGACTTGGGGACTTTTGATTTCCTATCCACATGGGCATACCTCCAATGCTTTCCTCAGCAATCAGTGGGTATTGGGGTTAATAACTCATGCCTGAAAACTTGCCTTCATAAATGATCTGCTGGACAGCTCCACTTGAATGTCCCATAGGCACCTGAAACTTGACTGAGTCAGCTAAGTGGAATTGCGAATAGTGTTAGACTTGGAGTTAGGAAGAGCTGAGTTTAAGTCCCATCATATTTCATGATTTGCTTGGGGACCCTGGACAAATCACTTAACATATCTTCACCTATTTCCGTCTATAAAGTGGGAATGACAGAAATACTTCCCTCACAAGACTGCAGGGCAATTCAAATTAGATAATGTATGGAAAGCATTGCTCAGATTTTAAAATGCTAAATAAATGTTAGCTCTTGTTAGTCTTACATTCAAAATAAAGTTTATGTAGTTTGGATTGGGTTCTCTCTGAGGTCCCTCCCACTCCTGAGACAGCAGTACTGGGAAAGAAAGAAATTATGACTCCTCAGAGGACTCCAAATGGTTTTGATGAACAAGACACATATTTTAAGAAAGGCACATTCCATTTTTCTGCATTTTCATCTCTATTACTCTTGATCAAGTCCACCAAAGCTATTGTGAAATATTAGAATTAGACAATAAAGCATGAATTTTTTATTTTGTGGGAATTGGAAGTTTATTTTCTTTCTCCCGTTAACTGCTGCTTTACCAGTCAAAATGCTTTACTGTGTCAAAACGGCACTTCTCAAACCATTAGTGTTGGAGTTTTCAGCCCTTGTATTATAAATGAGCTCCAAAGGGCTCAAGATACTATCCAGAAGATGGGAATTTTTGTAAGAGGGAATATTGATACTGAAAAGGGAAAAATCTCAATTAGCCTCTGAACAATAATAATAATTGCATATGAACCTGTGATTTTACCAATGCAGAAAACTCTCAATAAGGAAATTTCCTCTGCCAATCTAGGTGGACAACTCGCTGATAATTTATCTTCTAGAAAGTTACCTGGGGAACTGAGGAATTAAGTAATTTGCCCATGGTTACAGAGATAAAATGTGTCAGGGTAGGATTTGAACCTAGGACTTCTCAGTTATCAGGTTAGCCTATTCTCTCATAAATCAAACTATCTCTGCGTCAACAATAATGCATGCACTAAAGTTTATAAGGCACTTTACTTCTATTATTTCCTTTTAGCCTCTTAACGACCCTACAATGTTGGATGTGTAAATATCATTATTCACATTTTACAGATAAGGAAACTGAGGTTCAAAGAAGTTAGGGAGTTCACCCATGGTCACACAGGTAGTAAGTGACAGCATCCAGGTCTCCTAACCTTGTGTTGAGCATTCTCTCCACTATCACACAGGTTACATTCTCAAATGTCAGAGCTGGGCCCCAGAACTAGGACTTCTGAACCTGAAATCCACTGCTGTTTTCATTATGGAAATGAATGTGTATTATTGGGACAAGGATAGCAATTAGGACTTTATTTCTATCCAGATAGTCCTGCAGGGTGATGTCATAACTAGAATCTGTCTCCAAAATATTTCTTGTATCAGTTTCTCCTCTTCTCTTGCACAATACAATAGCCCCCTGGTTGTTTGCCCTGCATCTAGCTTCTCCTCCCCTAATGCATCCTCCATATGATTGACAATGGAATATCCCTAAAGTTACTTAACTCTGTTTGCCTCAGTTTCCACATCTGTAAAGTGAGCTGGAAAAGAAAAAGTCAAACCAGTATCTTTGCCAAGAAAACCCCAAATGAGGTCATGAAGAGTGGGACGTGACTAAAAACATGATGAAACATCATTCTTTCCTACCCTGCCCATTAGAATGTAAGTTCTTTGAGGGCAAGAACCATTTCATTTCTGTATCCTCAATGTCTAGCTATGGAAATGAATGTGAGCCCTTATTATTGACTTCAGTGTGAAATGATCACCATCTAAACTCTTGGGTGGACCTATTTAATGACACGTCTTTCTCAGATAACTTTTTTTTTGCCTTCCTCGAGAATGTTTTTTTATATTTTTCTGTGCATCCCCATGAAGGTACCTAGTGCCTCCAGGTCTTTATTTCTGTACATTAAGAAATCCCATAGCATTTTTTCCCCCAGCATACATTAGAACCACTGTAACAGAGTTCGACACCTCCGCTTTTCCTGATTGGGGTGGGGGCTGCATAAATCTGGGAGACAGAATTGCTGAAGCTTCAAGGGGTCATGGGAAAGGCCTGAGGCAGCTGATGAAAGATAACTGCTTATTTTCCTATTGGCATTTATCCATGCCTAGACAGTGCAAACAGAAAGCTTTCATTTTCATCAGGCACATGGCTGCAAACTTGACTTTCGTATCCTTCTCAAATGTTCCACAAAAATCTCCATCTTTCCAGCAGCTCCTGCATTTGTCCCAACTTGGGTAGCAGCCAACTGCCCACAATCCCTCTAACATGACATTGCATGAGGAACAAATGTAATACGCCTCCCCCAGCCACCACAAATAACAGGATCATGATTTAGCCATGGGTGGGAACTTTCCATTCATCTCATAAAACTCCCCTTGTTTTACAGATGAGAAAACTCAGGCCCAGAGAATTGATTGAGAGGCTTCTACCACTTGTGTAACCTTCCAAGCAAGTCATTTAAACCTATCTGCACCTCAACTTCCTCGTCAGTAAATTGGACTAGTCAATCAGCAAGGATTTGCTAAATGCTGAGAGGCAATCTCGGAGGGATCTCTTGTAACATTTTTTGTGAAATAAGAATTTCTTAGACTATAAGGAACTTAAGAGCAGGGACTTATTTTTCTTTGTATCTCCCACAAGACTAAGCAGAGTGGTCTATTCACAGCAGACATTTAATATCTTTGGCTAAATTTTGAGTGAATAAACAAAATGTTCCTGAGCTCATGGCCCCCAATTTCCATAATACTATGTTAGGTAGTTATAGAGGAAAGTAAATAGAACCCAAACCTGATGCCCTGGTCTTTATGATAAAAACCAGACCTGGAAAAGACTCAAGTAAATTATGTCATTCTGAGAGCATTTAAGGATGAAATGTGAAGGATGATAAAAAGTAGAAAAGGTCCGTAAAAATATCCATCAGAAAGTATTTTCTTCATCAAAGAAAGTGAAATGTCATGTTTGGAATCCATGAATAAGGATTTGAAAATGATACTACGAAAAATACAGGGCAACTAGATGGCTGAGGGGATAGAGCATTGGGCCTGGAGTCTGGAAGACTCACCTTCCTGAGTTCAAATCTGACCTTAGACACTTATTGGTGTGTACTGATCAAGTTGCTTAGCCCTACTTGCCTCAGTGTCATCATCTGTAAAATGAGCTGGAGAAGGAAATGGTAAATCATTTCATTATTTTTGCCAAGTAAACCCCAAATGGAGTCATGAAGGTTGGACATGACTGATCAACAGCGAGGAAAATATGAGAACAGCTAGATTAAATCCAGTGATTACAGAGGACTTCTAAGAAAGTGCACAAGGTTAAGAATGTTGGAAGATTGAGTCTAGGTATGTTTGAAAGACAGGAGGGAAATTATGAACTTTCTTACTTGTTCTAAGAATTAATCCTATGAACTTTCAGTGCAGCTGGGTCTCCCATCCATGTGGTTCAGCAAGTCCATTGGTACTCAGTCACAGAGAAGCTGGAAGAAGAAATGAAGTTCTCACGCAAAGCCCCTAGGCTCTTACTAGAGTTTTTCCCATATAGCTACACCCTCATCATATATTAACAGATGCAGATTATGTCTCATTTGCAAAAGCAAATCAAACAAAGAGAAAGAGGCTTCCTGATGACTTGATATGAATCCTTACTAACTAAGTCATCTGACAGGTTTGCTGCCCTTTGTCCTGATTTCTCAAAAATTCTCTGCTCGTGCTCCTCAAAAGAGTCGCACATGAATACGCATTCATTTCCACTGATGGACAGGCCAGAATCAAAGGGAAGGAAATAAGCATTTATTAAGAGTTTACGATGTGCTAGACACTGCCTTATGTGCAAAAGGGCAGTTCCATTTATATATTCCCATATAGATAGAGGGACTTTAAATCTCCACCTCCCCCATCTTTTCCACCCTGATATGGGTTCCAGAAAAGTCAAGAGAGGCAAGAGGAATCCGAATTATATAAAGATTTCAGATCATAATAACAGTCTTACTCAGCACTTGTGCAGCCCTTTATATCTTCAAAGCACATCCCAGATATTATCTAATTAAGAAAAGTGATGAGAACAATGACAAGAGTGGGAGATTTAATCTAGAAGTCATGAGGGGGCTCTCAGCAACCAAGGAGGAAGATGAAAGCATCCAAGAGATAGAAAGGAGATAAAAATAAGTAAGAAAGGAAAAGAAAGATGAGGAACTAAATAAGCTTGCTGAGGCTTGGAGGCTAAAAATCAAACCTACAAAACAAGTGAAAATGGTGAGGGGGGTCAGAAAGTGACTGGAAAAGGATAAGAATAATAAGAAAGAAAAACTAGAAAATTCAGCCTGTGGCATCCAGAACATATCAATATAATTAATAATCTTCAGAAATAAGACATTGTGGATACTTCTGAAATAATAAAAAAGGACAAGCCCTCTAATACATTGGGTACATCTTCTAGCAAGTATTTATTTATGAAAAATATGGATCAAAACCCCACAGAGCGAGAAGATATAGCTGGCTTACATTCTGAGTAAATAGATTACCCTCACTGATGAAAGCAATAAAAGGAGGCACAGAGATTTTTTTTTTTCAAATTGGGGGGAGATCCAGAACACAAGGATTTGTTTAATTCCTAAAGCTTTAAAAATAGTATCTACCACTCAGAATTACAAAAGACATCTATCTTTGACAGAGTGGAAATGTTAAAAAATAAATCAGTGTTACAAGGAGATTCCTTGGAGAGCTTCTCAGAGCATGACCCATGACCCCACTCAGATGCACTGAGAAAACACACACATTGGAGGTTCTCAAAGGAACAAACTTTTGACCTTCCCATTGACCTCGTACTGGGTAGTGATTCAACTGAATCCCAAGGTTAATGGTCAGATTTTTAAAAAGCTCATTTGTAGGCATTCTACTCATCTTGATGAATTGAACCTCTGGTGACGCTTCTCCCGACAGAGCTCAACTAGCTTCCACTCTAAAGAAAGAACACTTATGCCAATTTAATAGAATTAAGGGGAAGTTCCCTTAAAAGACTTCCCTGGGTACAAAGAGTAAACTTCCTCCATCTAGATAAATTAGAAACACTATTTGCTAGAGACTGATTTGCTTGAGTTCTCCCTCTCTAAGCATTCCAGAGGGGTATAGATCAGATCAGTTTATTTGATGTATAGAAAAATACCAAGGACTGGAGTTACAAGACAACACATTATGTGGAGATCTCTTCGACTTACTCCATTTTCTAAGATGAGCCCTGGTGACTAATTATTATAGGATGTATGGATTAGCAATATTTTTCTACCACTTACCACATAAAGGAGATATCATACAGAGTTAGAACAGGAAGAGACCTTAAAGGTGATCTGGTCTAATCCTCACATTTTACAGATTAGGAAATGAAGGCTGAATACATTAAGTGACTCACTCAAGGTCACCCAGGTAGAATTTGAACTGAAATCCTCTAACTCTAAACATAATACAATTAAACATCTGTATGTTTTTGGGTCTTTCAAAAATATTCATGGATATAATCAATTATTAAGCACTTATCAATTTCTACTTCATGGTAATAGGCCATCCTACATATTAGAGATACAGAGGCAAAAGTGAAATGGTCACTGCCTTCAAAGAACTTACATTGTAGCTGGGGAAGACAATATGTTCAGAGATAAATAGATAAAGGAAAATATACATGAAATAAAACCAAAGGTAGCACTTTTTTATTACATTGTTACATTATTCCAAATACAGATTATTATTATAATTATGCATCTGATTCAGTGGAAAGAGTTTTAAGGGAGGGTGGGTGAAAAGGGAATGAGCATTTATTAAGTTCCAACTACATGCCAGACATTTTGCTAAGCACTTCTACTAATGTTAACTCAGTTGATCTTCCCAACAACCCTGTATCATTATCCCTATTTTACAGTTGAGGAAACTGAGACAAATAGGTGAAGTGACTTTACCTGGGTCATGGCTAGTAAAAAGAAAAAAGCTGTGTTTGAACTCATGCTCCTGACTCCAGGCCCTTCATTCTACTCACTGTACTACCAGCTACCTCCAGAGGGAAATCAGAAATCTGGACTCTGTCCCCCAAAAAGAAGAGCAAAGCAGTATTCTTGCAGCATTAGGGTACCAAAAAATCATGCAGTGCATTACCAAGCTAAATATGTTACTTTCAAACTAAACAAATCCAAAGAAAGACAAGAAGCATGGTGAAAGGTCTTGGATAGGCTATACAACGATCTGTTGAAGGGACAAAGGATGTTTACATTATAGAGAAGATTAATGAGGAGCACATCACTGTCTTCCAGTGTTTTAAGAGCTATGTATTGGGGGTAGGATTAGACTTGTGTTGGGATCCTGAGGACAGAACTGGGAGCAATGAGTGAAAGTTACATAAGGATGATTTAGGCATGAGGTTGGAAAAAGAAAAAACAATGACTTCCCAACAATGAGAGCTATCCAAAAGTAGAAGTGAATTCCATTGAAGATGGTGGGTATCCACTCATCACAGATCTTCTGTTGGAGGCTATAGGGCTCTGGAGCAAATGTACTATAGGAGGGATCAGGTGCAAGTTGTTTACTAGATGCTCTCTGGAGTCCTTTCTTATTCTGGAATTTTAAAGCATTGTCATGTTTTCAAAAACTCACAAGTTCATTTATGTGGGTGCTGCTTTCACCCACACAAATAGCACTCATCTCTGACTTAGTGGATTCTTTTTGAAGTTCCTATGATTATAGGTATATATATATATATATATAATGTGTGTGTGTGTGTAAATAACATGCATGTATGTTTATATATATACATGTGTATATGTGTGTATATATGTGTTTATACACATACATATATATACATATATGTGGGGGGTGGGGAGCTAGGTAGTGTAGTGGATAGAGCGCTGTCCCTGGAGTCAGTAAAAACTGAGTTCAAATTCAGCCTCAGGCATTTATTAACTGTGTAAGCCTGGGCAAGACAGTTAGCTCTATTTGCCTCAGTTTCCTCATCTGTAAAATGAGCTGGAGAAGGAAATGACAAACCACTCCAATTTTGAGAAGGAAACCCCAAATGGGGTCACAAAGAGTCATACACAGCTAATTGACTAAATAATGAAAAAGTATATATACATACATACATATGTATATTTATACACACACACCTATGTACATATGTATAGAAAGGTGAAAAATATACAGATATCACCTGAAAACCTCACTGTTGATTAGTCTTTTCAAACAGCTATATTCATCCTTAGACAAGAGACAGACAGCTTATCACCAAACCTCTACTGCTATATCAGAAGTCTTTCCATCTTGAAAGTAAATGTAACTGATTTAAAGTACTGTGCCTTACTGTCTTGGATGATCTGACCCATGCCCCCATTAGCTTAGATGACTGGGAGCCTAAGGAAGATGAAAGAATGTGGGCAGGCTACTTACTTTCAAAATCCATCACAGGTCTTTTCTCCAGCAACAAGAATACTTAGCAAGAAAATCAAATGTAAGGCACTCCAAGAATTCACATGCAAAACCAAGACTGGAATTTTCCTTTCATCTAATTTTTTCCTGGGTGCACTCATCTATCCACTGATAGCCCCTGCTTGTGACATAGTTACCCAGACCCAAGATAACATCATCTTCCTTTCTAAAAGCTATTTAGATGTGGTTGCTGATGAGAAAAAGCCCATCTTCAAGACAAGACAAAGAGTTCATCGGCTCCCCTTTGTAAGGCTGCTATCATGGCATCTAAATTCCTATGTCACCTCTCTTCTTGCCCAAGTTCTTTCTGTAACTATAAAACTCCATGTGTTGTAGAAATTATAGCTCAATTTCGAAAGAAAAAAATGAAGCATAAACTAATGTTTGCATGTCATTTTTCCAAAATTATGACACAGCACCCAAAAGCCTTGAGTCTGTGTGTGTTTGAAATGAAAAGATAATTGTGTTGTTAAAATGACACAAGTAAGTGCCCTGCAGGATTCTCCTGCTGAACCACACACAATGGGATGTAGCCTTCCACTCACATCCAAGAGCTTTCCTTTTCAGTTTTTGCTCTAGTGAAAAGCAGGATACAGTTAGTGAATCTACCCACAAATGGCAAAATATAGGCATGAAAAGTATTATTGAAGATGGAAGAAAGAAGCATGGATTACAACGTGAGTTATAAAAGGAATAACCCATTCTCTTTTTTTATTTTATTTTTTATTTTAGGTCATACATGTACAATCATATTAAACATATTTCCACATTAGTTGTGTTGTAAAAGGCAGTCAAAGGTAAAAAAAAAACATTGGAAATAAGAAACAACCAAAAAAAGAAAATTGTATGCTTCAATCTTCATTTGGACTACATAGTTCTTTCTCTGGGTGTAGACAGAATTTTCTATCATGAGTATTTTGGAGTTGTCTTAGATCCCTGCATTGTTGAGAAGAGTTAAGCCTATGGAAGTTGGTCATTAAACAATGTTACTGTTACTGTGTACAACATTCTCCTGGCTCTGCTCATTTAACTCAGCATCAGTTCATATAAATCTTTCCAGGTTTTTCTGAAGTCCACCTGCTCATCATTTCTTATAGAAGCATAGTATTCCATTAGCATTCCCATACTACACTTATTCAGTCATTCTTCAATTGATTGGTAGCCCTTAATTTCCAATTCTTGACCACCAGCTGCTATAAATATGTTTGGATGTGTGGGTCCTTTTACCATTTTTGTGATCTCTTTGAATATACAGTTTTATAGCCCTTTGGGCATAGTTCCAAATGGTTTTCCAGAATGGTTGGACCATCCAACAACAATGCTTTAGTGTTCCAGTTTTCCCATATTTCTCCAACATTTATCATTTTCCTGTTTTTTATGTTAGCCAATCTGATAGGTGTGATGTGGTACCTCCGAATTGTTTCGATTTACATTTCTCTAATCAACAATGATTTAGAGCATTCTTATATGACTATAGATAGCTTTAATTTCTTCATCTGAAAACTGCCTGTTTATATCCTTTGACCATTTATCAATTGAGGGATGACTTGTATTCTTATAAATTTCACTCAGTTCTTTATATATTTTTACAATGAGGCCTTTATCAGAGACATTTGCTGTAAAAATTGTTTTCCAGCTTTCTACTTCCCTTCTAATCTTGGTTGCATTGGCTTTTTTGTGAAAAATACTTTTTAATTTAATGAAATCAAAATTATCCATTTTGCACTTCATAATGTTCTCGTGTTCTCTATCTCTTGTTTGGGCACAAATTCTTCCATTCTCCATAGATCTGACAGGCAAACTATTCCTTGCTCTCCTAATTTGCTTATAGTATCACCCTTTATATCTAAATCATGTACCTATTTTGACTTTGTCTTGGTATAAAGATGTTGGGCTATGCCTTTTTTCTACCATACTATTTTCCAGTTTTCTCAGAAGTTTTGTCAAACAGTGAGTTCTTGTCCCAGAAGTTGGAGTTTTTGGGTTTATCAAACAGCAGATTACTATAGACATTGACTACTGTCTCTTGTGTACCTAACCTTTTCTACTGATCCACCACTATATTTCTTAGTCAGTCCCAAGTAGTTTTGATGACTGCTTTATAATACAGTTTTAGATCTGGTATAGTGACACATTAGTATCTGACCTGAATTTGGTCTTGAAAGTTAATCCTATGAACCTCACAGAAAAGTATACAATTCCCATAGCATATACAGAGACATTGTGATTCCTAGGTCAAACAACACAGAAAAGATTCTCAAACCAAAATTTGAAAACACATTTATTTGAGAAGATCCTGGACTTTATCCCAAAGTTGGGGTAAGAGACATATTGTAGACAGTGACAATGGAGGACACTGAGACTGCTGCTAGAACAGTCCACCAATGTCTCTCTGATTGTATACTTAAACATTTCTGCATTAGTCTTTCTTAACAATGTGTTACAGTTTATTCACCTCACTAGGAGCCTTTTTGGTGACCCCAAACTTAAGCTGTGGTATTCCATGACACAGACAAATAGCATTAGTAGGAAAATATTGATAATACAAAGTAGGCCATTGTTTCATTGAGAAGCTTTGAATTTTGAAAAGAAAAATACTTTCACAAAGCGTGCCCACCTTCTACTTCCTGTTCAATTTTGGTTCCAACATTGTCCAGTTGTATGCCTATCTGCAATATATATATATATATATATATATATATATATATATATATATATATATATATATATATATATATATATATATATATATATATACACTGGGGAGCTAGATTGATAGACTATCCAATGAACTACATATCACAGTGCACCTTCCCAATTTCCTTACACCATTCCCCCTGTCTTCTATAATCTTTGATCCAGTGGCACTGGTCTTACAGTTACTTATTTGTGACAATCTATCTCCTATTCTGGGCATTTTCATTGGCTATGCCATATTTCTGAATTTCTCTGTCTCCTCCTCTTCATGCACTAACCTCCTAACTTTAAATCTCACCTCCAAATCTATTCTACAAGAAGCCTTTTCTGGTCCTCCTTAATTCTAATCCTTTTCCATCTTGATTATATCCAGTTTATCTTGCATCTCTATAGCCTGCACATGGTTGTTTGCCTGTTGTTTCTCTCCATAAACTGTCAGTTCCTTGAGGGCAGGAGTTATTTTTTTTTTGCCTTTCTTTGTATCTCCAGCATTTAGCACAGTGCCTGGCTCATAGTAATCCCTCAAAAAATTGTAGCTGACTGACTAATTTGTGTAGCTTTCAAGAACACTGAATCACTTCTACATTGTAAAGTGGTATAAGCATAGGACTTTATGGAGGCTTCAGAAATTATAGTCAAATTAGAGACAATTTGGTTTTTTTTTTTTTTAGAACTATGATTTCATTAGCACAAGGAGCTCTTTCTTTGTCTCTAAAGATTACACTTGTTCAATAACTTATATGCCTGGGGCAATGAGAGCTTATTGTTTGTCCTTCATTCTGGAAAAGGACCATGACATCAAGAAGGCAATGCCATGACATACCAGTGAATGCCTGGGGCATTCTTGGGACACTCCCACTCTGCCATTTTGTCTTGCTTTGATCATTCTCAAGTATGACATTTGGGAGGAGTTGAGACAGTTACATTTAATATTCTTAAGAATGTTAAGAAGGAAGGGAAGAAGGAAGGAAGAAAGAAAGAAAGAAAGAAAGAAAGAAAGAAAGAAAGAAAGAAAGAAAGAAAGAAAAGAAGGAAGGAAGGAAGGAAGGAAGGAAGGAAGGAAGGAAGGAAGGAAGGAAGGAAGGAAGGAAGGAAGGAAGGAAGGAAGGAAGGAAGGAAGGAAGGAAGGAAAAAAGGAAGAAGGAAAGAAAGAAAGAAAAAAGGAAGAAAGAAAGAGGAAGGGAGGAAGAAAGAAAGAGGAAGGGAGGAAGAGAAAGAGGAAGGGAAAGAGAGAAGGAAGAAGGAAATCATTTCCATTCCATTGGAAGGAAGCCCATGAATCTAAATGTGTATGGCACAAAGTATTCCCACTTTTCTTTGTCTTTCAGAATCCATATGTCCCTTTAAGACTCAGATTATACACAAAGTAGGGAGTGAGGGAAGCAAAGGAGAAATCGGAAAAAATGTTCTCATGAAAATGAAAGAGGGTGAGAAGACTAATGACATGAAATCAGAGAAGACTTCATGAAGGGCATTATATGGCAACTGATCTTGAATCGATATAAGGATTCTAAAAAACAGAGATTAGTAGGAAGTACATTCTAAGCATAGGGGTGAGCTTGCACAAATTCAAGGAGGCAGAAGACTGTCAAATTAAGAGAACAACTAGTAAGCTCATTTAGCTGCCACTCCCACAGCATGAAGGAAAGTAATGTGAGATGTCTAGAAAGATAAGTCATGAGATATTATAGATAAAGCACTTAGCAAACCTTTTATTAAGGGGATTTGCTCTGTGAGGTTTGGATTCAGTCAGAGGGCCGTGCTTGAGGACCTAGAGAGCTACATGTGACTTCGAGGCCAAAGGTTCCCCACCCTTGGACTAGACCATAACATGACTCACTTTCACCCTCCAGTAACATGTGGGTTTAGAGGTCATGTTGAGCACTTCAGTGTTGGTATCATTAACTGGAATTTTGTCACGCTTTGAAACAGTCTTCTGTTTTCTGATATCTACAGAGACAATGTTTAGGAATGGATAAAAGTTCACTGATAACGAGAACCAATTATCATCATTGCCAGAGATGAAAGTAACTGTCTCAACTCCTCCTAAGGGTCATACTTGAGAGTGAGCAAAGCAAGACGAAATGGCAGGATGGGAGTACGCATCAGTGGCCAGATTTTATGGTTCTAACTTGACAGGGTATGGTAACATACTCCAGATTCTCCCACCCTCGTAAAGATAACTCAGGCAGCAAGAAACTGAGCTGAGGTCCAACCTCAGTCTTCCAGCCTCAAGATCAGTGTTCTTCCTACTGTGCTACCTGCCCTCTAAAGGAAGTTTCCTATGCCCTTGTCCATGTGGCCCAGGGGTAGGGAGAAAGTGATACCCAGCTTATTTCTGTTATACCCTTTTATGGATATAAGGTTACTTAAACCTCAATGTGTTCTGGGAGCAAACTCTAGTCTCAAACTCATTGAGCTCTCTTCATATCCGTCACCCAAGGATAACAGGTTGGTTTTCATGTAGTGAAAGTACCCTGACGGTGGATGCAAAATGTTGATGATCAAAGGAAGACCTGATTTTTCAGTTAACAGCCTGAGAGGCACATTAAACAAAAGCCCAGATACAATGTCATGAAGACACTTCATGAATATAGATTAAATTTTTAAGTAGACAAGAGAGAAGAATTTTCATCACATCAAGGATTTAATGAAACTATGTGCCTCGTGGAAAGCAAGTGGTTGCTTTCTGCTTCTTGGAGAAAAGAATGACCACTCATATGATCACTACAAAAGAAAAAATTATGGAAAACAATCCATAGGGACTTAAAATTCAGTAGCTGAATAAGCAGGACACCTTAATAGAATCCAAATCTTTTTTAAGAATCATCCTTTCTCTGACCTTGGGATAGCATACTTTCTATGTGTTTATGTTTACATGTGCCTCCCCAAATCTAACTCCAAACCTCTTCAGATCCAGTCTTACCTCTCCAGGTACCTGACTGATGTCTAAAGCTATATCCTTATTGGCATCTCAAATATAACATAGCCCAGTCTAACCTTCCTTCCTGGGCATCATCTTTCTTCCTAGGCAGCCTCTTCTCCTTACTTTCTAACTTCCAGTTTCCCAGCTTCATAGCTTTGAATTTCTCAAGGATTCCTCTCTTGCTGTTTTCCCACATATGGACTCAGTTGTCAACACACAGGAATGCTGCCTCTCCAGCATTATTCATATCTATCCCTTTCTCCATCGCACTCTCCATAAGAGCTTTGCCAGATTCTCCCGTCAGGCCCTCTATGACCCCCTTATCCCACTGTATACCAAGAGATGACTTTACTTCTTACTTGACTGAGAAAATTAAGATCATCTTTCAAGTCCCCTCCTCTGCCTTCCACCACATCTCAAAACATCTCTTTCTCTCAAAACTCTCAACTCTCAAAACTCTCTTTCATCTTCAACCAGTCTGTGAGAGAAAACGTAACTTTTCTGTGTAAAAGGCATGCTCTGCTCATGCCGTAATCCCCTGATCTTACTCCACCAAGTGTTTTCTCTCCTATTTGTAGTCTCTTGATATTCACTGATGCTTTTCCTGGTACCTAAGAACACACTCAGGTCTCCCATATCCATGCAAACTATTACCTTGACCTGGCCATTTTCTGAAGCTACTTCCCTGTATGTCTTCCTTTCCACTCCTCAACTTGTAGAAATAAGGGGTTCATTGCACTCACTGCCTTTCCTTTGTAGCATGTGTGTGTGAATGCACACACACACACACACATACACCTGTCAAACTTCTTATAATCATACTTCTGACCCCAAAATTCTTTGAAAACATTTTTCCTAATTTTCTGATTATCTCTTAACTGCTAAATATAATGACTATTTTTCCAAAAATCTTAATCAATCCTCATGGCCTTGCTTTACCTCTGCCCTCCCTCTCCTAAATCTCTGAGCGACTATAAATTGGCTCTAGTCCACTTTCCACATCTTTTTCACATGACTCCCTCTCATGTACTCAACCTTCCAATCAAATTGGCCTACATTCTCCTCCTCTTCTGCAATATGCTGTCCCAGCTCTTTGCATCTTTTGTACAAGCTTTTCCCTGTACTTGGAATGTTACTGCCTCATATCTGTCTCTTAGAATCACTATTATCTTTCAAGGAGTATCTCAGATGCCTCATTCTATGCAAAATCTTTCCTGGTCCATAAAGGGGTCAGTTTTCTTTTTTTTACTGAAAAAAAATTATTATCTCTATCACCATTTATCTATGTACACTATCACCATCCTCTTCACTCACACACATACACACACACACACACACACACACACACCAGAATGCACTCCACTGGTACAGTTTGTTCAATTTTGTTTTTGTGTGATTATGCCCCATTCTGGTGCATTGAGCATAGGAAGTTTTAATAAATACTTAATAAATATGAAATTGAATTAAACAGTTTTCAAAGCAAAGCCATTTCTAGTGTACGTGAAGAGTTGAAAATGGGTTTCCTAATTACAAAATGACAGTATCTTAGAGATGCAAGAGACCACAAAGACCATTTGACCCAAATCATAGCTAGATAAAAGTTTCTATCAGGCATGATGGCACATAACTGTAAATACCTGACACCTGGGAGAATAAGGTTGGTGGATTGCTTGAGCTCAGGAGTTCTCTGGCAGGTGGGCAGGTATCTGCACTCTTAAAGGCTAGGGGGCTGCCAGGATGCCTAACAAGAAGTCAACCAGCCCAGCTCAAATTACTAGCTTGTTTTGCCATGTCAATCCATCTTGTGTATGTATGTGTTTGTTTTTATAAAAATACAAATGTTTGCAGAGTAGCCATATGTGAATACACTTAGGAAAATTACCAGCTTTCCTGAGTTTTGATTGGAAATAAATAATATTCAGGAGAAAATTCCTCCTGGATTCATATTTGTACTTAAATACCATAAGTATGATTGCTCACTCCATTCGTCATGGCATCTGCTCTGCTTCTCTGCAAGCACCTGATATCCAGAAGGCTTTTAAATAGTAACAGGTTGTCCTGTAAGACCTCATCTTTTGCCAAGATATAGAGAAGATTTCTGAGTCCTGAGTCCACTCCAAGTACAGTAGCAGTTATAAACCATTGTTTTCTCAGTGAATGAGCCCTGAATCATGTGAAACTGACATTAACAATGTCATTTGCACATGGCCAAGTCTCCCACTCTTTTGTTTGGAACTTATACTTGCATGTGGGAGTCTCCTCTCCAATAATGTTGCCAACATAAACATTCAAATGTGCTGCAATTCCTTGTGGCAGTTAATAATAATATTAATAATAGTAACTACCCTTTATATGGTGCTTTAAGATTAATGAAGTACTTGAAAATAGTATTTCATTTTATCTTCACAACAACCATAGGAGATAGGTTATCCTCATTTTAAAGATGAGGAAACTGAAACAGATAGAAGTTCCCATGGTCACAAAGTTAGTGTCTTAAGCAGTATTTGTACTCAGGTTTTCCTGACTCTAGTTGCAGAAATCTATTCACTATGCTATCTAGCAACAATAAGTTTGAATTTCATGAACAAAAACATTTGAAGATCACTTTCATACAGGCATAGAGCATGACGGTATTTTAGTGAACTCTAGACCATCTGGTTCTAATGAAAACTTTGAGGTGATTTGTGCTGAGAGGTTCATGACCATTTTTTTTCTCCATTGGTCTTCCAGAAAAGATTGAGATATGGAGACAGAGACAAGCCAGAAGACCATGGAGGGAGGGGTGCCCCTGGGCAACGGATGAAATCATGCAATCACAGAATTTCAAAATTGGAAGGAACCTCAGAGGCCCTTTATTCCAACCCATATGTGGAAGCAGTGTGGTACAGGGAAAAGAGGGCTCATTCTGGAGTCAGCAGATTTGGACTTAAATCCCACCTCTGACCCTGAACTGTGTGATGTTGGGCAAATCAATTCCTTTCCTTGGACCTGAGTTGTTTCAGTTTAAAATAATGGAATTGGACTAGATTACCTCTGAGATCCCTTCCAACTCTAAACTGGTCTGGACTTCAGCTATCCCAACAGTTAATTGGGCTAGATGGCTTCTGGAGTCCCTTCTCTTCCTAGATCTATGACCCTAGGAATGAGAATTCCCTCTATAACACACCAATAAATGAGATCTCTCTCAGAGATTTAACCTGAGGAATCCTCTCTAGGTTTAGATTCAATTCTCAAATGAAAAATCCATAAGCTATTATTATTTTTTCAAAATACCAGACTATGAAATTAGTTGAGAGTGCCAAAAGAAGCTTTTCTACATCTAAAATTAGCCACTTGTACCAAGGATTGAGCACAAGCTTGGTGAGCTACCATCTGGTCAATGAAATCATTGGTTAAGGTTCCCCTGACTGTTCTAGTCCCTTATCTTGGAAACATACTGATTCACATTTTGAATTAGAAACTCCTGGGCTTCATAGATATGTGTTAAGCACAAACAGACAAATCAGAATTGTGGTAGAAACAGCAGCTATTTTGTATAAGTTAATATCATTCCCCTTAATAATACAAGAAGCTTGCCCTCAAGGTTTAATTGTCCCCTATGTCTTTCTTCAAGTCATTGATAAAAATGTGAAACAGTCCAAGGCCAAACACAGATCCCTGAGGTATTCCAACAGTGACTTCCTTCCAGATTGACATTAAACCTGTAACAACTACTTTTGGAACCTGGCTATCCACCTAGTTCTAAATTCAAATTTTCATCTTCATCCACATGTCAGGTGAGATCATAAATCAAAATTTCAAATCAGTTTTGCTAAAATCTAGACAAACTATATTCACATTCAACTGCTGATTTTTTAATCTTGTTTAAGAAGGAAATGTGAGCTTAATCTGTCATGAACTCTTCTTCCTTAAGCCATATGACACCAAATTACCAAGATTTGACTCTTCCCTTTCTGTTTTCCTTTCTATATGATTGCTGAACATTTCATCTGTTCTAGGATTTCTCTAAAAATCAAAATCAAATTTATTGGCCATAGACTGTGGACTCCATCCTCTTCTCTCTTTTGAAAATAGGGGGAAACTTTTCCCTTTTCCAATCTTATGTAATCTTTCCTCTTCCCCATGATTTTTTAGATATTACATTTTCCAGTTTCTTTAAGATCTAAGAATATAGTTCATCTGGGATGGGTGTCTTAAATTTATCAAGGGGGTCCCTTAGTATCTCCTTACTTGGGTATAAATACCCTATTGCTTTTATGCCACTTGTCTTCTTGATCAAATTTCAAAAATAACTCCCTTTGCTTCCTTAAGGGGAACCCACCTCAACTAAGTAAAAATAGATGCTGTTCCTTCCACGTGAATTTGGAGCCCTTCATCCCTCTAGTATTAAGAGAGATTATTGGATCACTTATTCAGAACTGGAAGAGACTCTTGAAGCCATAAAGTATAAGCCCCTCATTTTACAAATAAGGAAACTGAGCTTAGAGAAATGAAGTGACTTGTCCAGCATCACCTAGGTAGAGTGGTACAGATAGGATTTGAACTCTGATTTTTAATTCCAAATCCAACACTCTTTCCAAAACATAATGCTCAAGTTGTATGCATATTCCCTGTCATACCAAGTAGTTCAGTTCACTCATTGTACAGATGAGAAAACCAAGGATATGAGAAATTAAGTCATTTGAAACCTCAGTGGCATGATATGGATCAAGATCCTTTAATTTCAGAATCAATATTCTTTCTACTGTACCATGATGCTTCCCTGTGGTGAGAAAAAAGACAAAAGAAAGGCATGAGAAAATCACAGGATCAGAGATCTAGGACTTGAAGGGACCATAGATGGGACCCTCACTGAACTCCTTAATTTTACAGATGAGGAACTGAGACCCAGAAAGGTTGAGGATTGTTTGAGGTCACATAAGCAGTAAGCGGATTACAAATCCATTGTTCTTTCCACCGTAGCACCAGAGAAAGAGAAGATTTCTTTCTATCATCCAAGAAACTTTTCGAAAAGACCTCCATCAGATGTGGAAAAATAGGCACATTAATGCACTTTGGTGGAGTTGTGAACTGGTCCAACCATTCTAGATATTTGGAATTATGTCCAGAGGGTTATAAAACCAAGCATACTCTTTGACCCAGAAATACCACTACTAATACACCAAAGATATCAAAGGGAAAGGATCTATGTATACAAAAATATGTACAGAAATTTTTGTGTGGTGGCCAATAATTAGAAATTGAAGAGATGCCCATCAATTGAGGAATGACTAAACAAATTATGGTATAAGATTGTGATAGAATACCATTGTGCTATAAGAAATAATGAATAAGATAATTTCACAAAACCCAAGGAAGATTTATATGAACTTATACAAAGTGAGCAGAACAAGAACACTATTGTTAATAACTGCAATAATGTAACGATGATCAACCATGAAAGACTTAGCTACTCTAATCAAGACAATGATCCAAGACAATTCCAGAGGTCTCATGATGAAAAACGCTGTCCACCTCCCAAGAGGTGATGAACTCTGAGTGCGGATTGAAGGATATTTTTTTTTACTTTATATTCCTTGAATTTTGTTTTTTGCAACATGTATAATATGGAAATGTTTTGCATGATTTCATACCAACTCATAGGGCTATTGAAAGGATCAAGTGAATGAATATAAATAAAGTGCTTTGAAAGTCTTATAAAAAAAGACCCCCATGTAGTCTGTGCTTTCTAATAATACCATTTCCTGTGCTCTGTGGGAATATTAAAGAAACTATTTGGGTAAAGCATATATATATATATATATATATATATATATATATATATATATATATGTATGTATGTATAATTGACAGCACAATTTATTGGTAAAGGTACTATGTGGATGTGTTCATCCTTCCTTGCTGAAGAAGATCATGTCATCAGAGAAATAATGACATGACTTGCACTTGACTGTTTTGAGTGAGGGAGCGCTGTGCAGGTCACCAGCCTCACTTCTCCTCCAGAGCCATCTGAATCCAGTAACCAGATATTTGTCAGGATGACTGGAGATGAGGCAATTGAGGTTAAGTGACTTGCCCAAGGTCACACAGTTAATGAGTGTCAAGTGTCTGAGGTGAAATTTGAACTCATGTCCTCCTGACTCCTGCACTGGTGCTCTATCCATTGTACCACCTAGCTGCCCCAGTAAAGGTACTGACTTGAAGCCCAAAGACTTGAGTTCAAAAACTGACCCCAGGCCTCAGTTTTCTCATCTTTAAAATGAAGAAATTGCACTAGATGGTGCTTGAATCCCCTTGAAGCTCCAGAATTTTAATTCTACTAGCATGAAGGTTCACCTTCTAGCTCTAGCCTTGTGGCTTGATGAGAAAAAATCCAAAAGAATCTACTGAGATGTGATGGAATTCCCACAATACCTCCATCATGCTCTCTGATCCATTGGCCATAAACTTGCACTACACAGGAAATCTATTAGAGAACTTGGTTCAATGAGAAGAAGGAACATCCCCCTCCTCTTTAAAATCTTGGCAGCAAGCCGAGAGCCTAACGTTAGATCCTCTGTCTCTCCTGATGTCTCAGAGCACAACTCTGTCAAGTGCTAAATGATAAGGATGATTCTTCAGTACCCACCATTTATTAATCTTTGTCCTACTCTGTCCTAAGCAACAGGATGGCTAAATTACTTTTATATCCTCAAAAGCTGTGATTTTTCTCTGAGCCATATCCTAATCGATAGGTTCCAAGTCAAATTCTTGGGGCAACTAAAGGGAGTGAAAGCCACCATTTGGCTCGGTAGCACATTTCATCATCACTGTAGTGAGTGGCACATTGGTACTCCTAACGTAATAAAAATGACAAGGCTTCTACTATATTGGGTATATCTTCTAATAAGGATTTATGGGGAAAAATGGATCATAACTCCACAGAGTGAGAAACTGTGGCTGACTTGTATTCCAAGTAAATAGATAGATGATCTTCACTGATGAAACTAATGAAAGGAAGCACAGATGTTTTTGCTCATACCTAGGAACACATATGATAAAACAAATACATAAGAAAACTTTCACAGATCTCAGATGAAAAGTTCTATAAGACTTCACATTTCTCAACCTTAAACTTTCCCTTGAAATTCAAATTCAACATCCATCTTCTCCTAATGCCACTAAGCATCACTGTTGATTGACTCTGCTTTCTCAAACTAAGCAGAAATTTCAGAAGGGTCTCTGAAAGCAATATATTCTTTTTTTTGTCAGAGAAAGCATCTGGAACCAAAGCATTTCATTGCTAGGACAGATGGCAATCGGACTCTGTCTTACATAGTTGGTCCTCATTGCCTGCCTACTCTGGACATGAAATAAGCAGGACAATAATGGAATTTCTCTCTAGAACCCAGAGCATTTCTATTGATTTTTGACCCATTGAATATATTCTGTCTAATAACCCTTTCAGCTCTAAAAATCACAGTCCTCTTGCCCTTATCATTCTCAAGAGCATGACTCCACCAAAAGTGGCAAACTCACTCTCATTCTAGCCAGGTTTTAAAAAACCATAACACCATACTTAAGCCAGAGGAAGAACGATGAATATTTTAAAAGTTTCCTTCCCATATTACCTCCCTCTTTCTCCCATTAGTGCTGTGCACTTTCCCCAGGCAGCTCCCTGTTGTGAAATTAATACTCTGTGCAATTCTCTTGTGTAACACCCATGTCTTAAGATTTCCACTTATTTCTTATTTTGATATATTGCTTGCTTTTGAAAAGAAGACTTCTTTAATAAAACACTCAATCTTCCCAAAGCACCTCAGACTTAAAGTTCTATTTAATTAATCCAGAATCTCTGTCTGGAGTTATAGTTCAGGCCTGAAGATTCCAGCTAAGGTGAGAAGAAATGGTTTAAGGAGTGATGGATTAAACAGTGAAGTTCTGCTTTTCCCAGGATTCACTTTATCTGCCTAACCACCCAAGGAACCTCTCATTTTGATTACCTATCACTTGAGAAATCACAAAATAGATTAATTCCTTAAGCATCTACTAAGTGTCAGTCACTATGCTAGGTTCTCAGGATAAGAGACAAAGAGAAAATAGTCCTTGACTCCAAGTAATTCATAGTCTATGGATTTAAATCTACAGAGTAAGTCTCCTGTCCCTCTGCTTTTCAGTAACAGATTTAGCCCAGGCAGATAGGACATGTAAGAGAAACTGAAGAACTACCAATTGAACCTTTCTCACTCTGTTCACCCTTTGCTAAGCTCATATGGCTATGTGACTACTGATGCCAAGTCAGTAAGCTAAATCCAATTCAATAAAGCATCTTTCACAGTCAAGGTCTTGTACTTAGTACTAGAGAAAGATAGAGATTAATAAGACATGATCCTGACCCTCAAGGAGCTTCTGATCTAGGTATGTTCAAGTCTGAGTTGAAAAGATAAGGTGAGTTTATGTAATTGGTAACAGTTAAGTATAAAGGAGTCTCTCCACATTGGCCTCCCTGCTCCAGGCTCTTTCTTGTGTGACATTGTCTTTCTTCACATCTCTTTCCAATCACTCCTTTGCTCTTAGCCCTACCATAGTAGGCCCTCATGATCAAGGCACTGAGGAAAGAGCCTTGAATCTAGAAACAGGAATCTTGGGGTCATTTTCTCTCTACCACAGTATAAAATAAAGTTAGCAACCATAAGCTGTTGGCTTTAACCTTGGACTCATTAACTCCATTCTGGATTCTACTGAATCTACTGGAATCTACAGTGTGGCCATTTAAGTACATGTTACCATATTACAGCAAGTGGTCATTAATAGGGTTATTTATATTCATTGCCTCTCTGTCTCTCTCTGTGTCTGTCTCTCTGTCTATCTCTCTTTTCTTTTGGGACTACATTAGTACCCATATAGATCAATACAATGGGGGAAATAGCTTTCCTTTGGTTAATTTTATGTGGTAAGAAGAGAAAGAGGAAAACACTCCATAGAAGAATAACTGACATCTATATAAGACTTTAAAGTCTGACAAGCACTTTCTATATGTTATCTTGCTTGAGAGGCTCAACAAGCCTGGGAAAAAGGTTCAGTGGATATTATTTTTGCAATTCTTTAGTTAAGGAAACACAGTCTAGAAAGTTTAAGTGACTTGCTCGTGGCCACATAGCTAAATAAGCATCAGAGGAGGAACACAAACTCAGGTGTTTCGACTCTATCATGTATGAACAACAAGACAGTTGGCATCACAGTAGAGTCAAAGAGTATTGGGCTTACAATCAGGAAGATTCATCTTCCTGAATTCAGATCTGACTGCAGACACTTACTAGCTATGTGATTCTGGGAAAGTCACTTAACCTTGTTTGCCTCAATTTCCTCATCTGTGAAAGGAGCTAGAGAAGAAAATGGCAAACTACTCCAGTATTTTTGCTTAGAAAACTCCAAATGGGGTGACGAAGAGTTGAAATGACCAAATAAAAACAAAAGCATTCCACAAAATAAATGTTTTCAACCAATTCAATCAATATTAAAATCCTTTCCAATGTTTGAAATACACCTCTAAAACATTAGGCTGGATTTCATGAGCACTTCATTTTTAAAAACTTGATATAATAAAAATATCACAGACAATGAGCCACATATCCCTGCTGAGAAACCTGCTTCATGTGCCTCCCTAGGCACCAAGTGCTGAGTGGGGAAGGAAGCGTGGTGAGGGTACTGAAGAGAAGCCTCATGGGTGGAAGTATAAGGGGACAAGCCAGAGACCACCAGGAGATGCTTCTGCCATGCTGAGCTGCAGGGACCAGTCCAGGTGAGGCACAGCAGGCAGTCTGCATCAGGACTCCCGCTAAGGATACAGCGACAGTATTTAAGGAAAGTAGACAGAAGGAAAGCTGCTGGTGTGCAGCGTGTGGAGATCAGTCACATTATTCGGCAGATTGCAGAATGTGGGTGAGGAAGAAAATCCACATCACCAGTGGCCTCCAGGACCTCTCCACTTGTATGCCCCACCACCACTCCAAACTCAGCACGTCTAAAAATGTTTATTTAAACTCTCTTCCAATTCACCCAGATGCCAATGTTTTAAATGGTCATGTTCTCCTCTTTTTCCTTCCCTTTTCCCTTAAATCCAATCAATTACCAAGTCCTACTAATTCTCTAATATGACTCATTCCTATCCCTTCTTGTTTCCCACAGCACCTGCCCAGTACAGGATATCCATAATTCATTTCTAGAATATTGTCATAGTCTTCTAACATATCTTCCTGCTTCTACTCTCTCTTCTCAGTCTTAAAATTCAGGCAAACCAGTTTCCTGAATGCATAACTGGCCATACAGCTCCTCTGTTTGAAAATCTTTGTGGTTTCTGAATAAAATTAATATTCTTTTACAGGTATTCAACCCCACCCCCAACTTCACACCTTACTTTTCCAGTATTACTTCTTCCTATTTCCGTGGACATTAAACTCTAGTTAAACTGGATTACTTCTCCTAGTCCCCACATGCCTCCTCCACCGTCCTGTCTCATGCCACTGTGCCCAGAATGGCTTCCCTTGTCTTCTTCCTTTCTTGAATTCTTACAGATTTTTAAGGTCCAGCTCAAATGCTGCCTCCTTTTTTGAGTCTTCCCTAATCCTTTGAATTGTTGTCAATATTCCCCACCCCTTCTCATCTCCCCCAACACACACACACACACACACATACACACAAACACATGGGCATCTCTGTATGTCATTTTCTTTTTTATATCTCAAAGTATAGTGCAAAGCAGTATTGGTGTTACAAAAGACCTGGCTTCAAGACCTTGTCTCATACTCATTAGTTATGTGAACCTGGGCAAGTCACTTGGGCTTCTCTAAGTCTTAGTTTTCTTGTATGTAAAATGGGAATGATAATACCATCCCTTTCCACCTCAAAGGTTTGTTATGAGAAAGGTGGTTTGAGTATGATATCATTGTGAACTATTTTTAGAATTCTGTTTCTGTATCCTGCACGTAGATACCATGAGACCATAAACTACAAGAGGAAACGGAAGTACATTTCATTGGAAATTTCTATCTCCTTTGGGTCTAGCATGATGATCCCCACATGGTAGCCCCTTAATATGTTCTTTAAAAATTATTATAAACCCAACCATAAATAAAAATAACCAAAAGAATATGCAAAACAAAGGGCAAATTCTTAGCCAAAAGTATATTCTTTCCTGAGGCAGAATAAAGCAGGTCAAGACATAACAAACAAGCAAGGCTTCTTGTTTCATTTCGTCTTCTAGATCTGTAGGAAGTTTTGCCTTTGTGTCTGTTTCCTTTCCTTCTTTAGAAAATGCTTCATTCCATGAATATTTACTGCTAGTTCCATTATCGTTGCTGTGCAATCATTCCTGACCCTT
This sequence comes from Bettongia penicillata ogilbyi, assembly GCA_023548195.1. Lineage (NCBI taxonomy): Eukaryota > Metazoa > Chordata > Mammalia > Diprotodontia > Potoroidae > Bettongia > Bettongia penicillata. The sequence continues at coordinate 573,380 of JAJHZJ010000062.1, read as the reverse complement.
CATGACACCATTTAGGGTTTTCTTAGCAAAGATTCTGAAGTGGTTTGCCATTTCCTTCTCCAACTCATGTTACACATGAGGAAACTGAAGCAAATGGGGCTAAGTGAGTTGCCCAGGGTCATATAGCTAGTAAGTGTCTGAGACCAGATTTGAACTCAGCATCTACTGATCCCAGGGCTGACACTCTATCCACTAGACCACCTAGCTGTTCTACTGACTTTGTGCTATGTCACTTTGTATTGGTTTTCCCAAAGCTCTTTGAGTGCTTCATATTTATTGGCTTCTAATGGCATGATAATTTGTTGTTCATTTACTTCAGTCATGTCCAACTCTTTATGATACCATATGGAGTTTTTTTGGCAAAGATACTGGTTTGTCATTTCCTACTCCAGTGCATTTTACAGATGAGGAAACTGAGGCAAACAGAGTTGAGTGGCTTGCCCAGGATCACACAGCTAGAACTCAGGTCTTCCTGACTCCAGGTCCAATGTTCAATCTACTCCACCACCTAACTGCTGTGGTATGACAATATTGTTACATTAATACAAAGATAGGGACTGCACTTGTGATTTCATTGGTGTAGGAAGCTTTTGGTCTACTGGCATTATGGCATATTAGAAAGAAACATGGTCTCAAAGACAGGAAGATTTAGATTTAAGATATGCCTTGAATGCATTCATTAATATCCAATGACTTATTCAGAAATTATCCAATTGTTAGATATTGTGGACTGTTTCCATTTAATTTTATTTTATTACTATTACAAAATGGAATGAGGCAGAAGCCTGGTAAGGTAGCCATAACCAGGTAGCTTGGATCCAGGAGTTGAAGTCCTGGGTATATCCAACATGTGATCTTTTTTATGTGCTCTCCTGGAGGCCCTTTTTGAAAAATAGCAGTAGAGTAGTTGGGGTGTTTATTTCCCTGAAGCTTTGTTTGCATTTGTGTCTGTGCTGTTTAAGAGCTAATAAATCTGCACACAGAGAAGATGAGCAATGATGATAAGGCACGAACGAGGAATATATAGGATCTTAAGATCATAGAATTAGAGTTGGAAGAGATTTTGGAGGAAATTGTGTCCAACTCCCTCATTTTACAGCTAAGGAAACTGAGGCTAAGAGGTTAATTGACTTGCCCAACATCATGTGAGTAGTGACAATAGTATGTGAGCCTGTTGGGAATTGAACTCTGATCCTCTGACTCCAACAGCAGCCTCTTCCTTCTATATTACACTGCCTTTCAATCATATAGACCAAACCCACCATCCTGCTACCTCCTCCACCTTAGGGAGACAGCATAGGCCAGTGAATAAGTTACTGCACTTGGAACCAGGAAAAAATGAGTTATTCCCATCCCACCTCACACTTGTGACTATGTGACTGAGAGTAAGAAATTTCACTTTTCTCAGTCTAGATGTCTTTATTTACAAAAGAAGGATAATAGTAGCAATAGGAGGGAGGGACCTTGCAGGGTTACTTTGTAGCTGAACTGAGAAAGTCCTCAGCAAACAGTAAAGTCCTCTACAAATAACTGTCAGCTTTCATTGTTGTGATTGCTATAGGGGCACATTGATGCCAGAATTCTCAGGATCCTCACCAAAAAACAAAAGACTGGGGCATCTGCTTTTTGGCAAATGATTTCACCCCCATGGACTTCTATTTTTATTAATTATAAAATAATAGTATTAAACTGGATCAGGTGTTCACCTGAGGTTTATGAATTTTTAAAATATTTTATCACTATATTTCAACATAACTGATTTCCTTTGTGCTCCAAAGTATATTATTTGATATATTAAAAAAACATTAGTCTGAGAAGGGATTTTTAGATTTCACCAGACTGCCAGAAGGGCCCAGAATACAAATAAAAGTTAAGTGATCTAAATTAATTAAATGAACTAAGTGATCTCCAAGTTCCTTTCCAGCTCTAAAGACTAAAATTTTTTAGGATATTTTACAAATCTATAATTTGGACTTAAAAAAGGAGGCTGTTACTCCTTCCCCCTGGATCTCCAAAATTTCTCCAACCCCAAATAGAGCAGCTTGGCATCAAGGTTGCTACCATGTCTACAACTCCATGCGCTCAGAGGAATCACTGAGATACAGGGGAATAGGAATAGTCTCAGTGAGAATCCATCCCTATGCCCTGTCCTTTTTACTTTCAAAAGAACATTATATGAACCTCATGTACTCACCCCAAGGTCTGCCAGTGCATCCTGGGTCATCCTGAGGAATATCAGGTCACTGGATTCAGATGGCTGGAGGAGAAGTGAGGCTGGTGACCTCGCACAGCTCTCCCTCACTTAAAACATAGTCAAGTGCAAGTCCTGTCATCATTTCTCTGATGGCATGGTCTTCTTTGGCAACGAAGGATGAACACAACAACAATATGCACTTCAATGGACTATGGAAAAGACTGACATGTTACAATCTTTCTCTCGATCTTTTTTTCATCATGGGCATGATAAAGGTTGGGTTTGCGGGGTTTTTTAAATTTTCCTTTATATTAAGAATTTAGTAATCATCAACATTAATAAATATGAACGTTTCAATACACACAATAGAACACAACAGAGGATTGTAAAGGAAACAATTTCTGTATATACAATGTTGCTTTATGTGCATATTAAATTTAACTTGTCATTTATTCATGCCATTTTCTTTGTAGTTTTTATTATTATACGCTACTCCTGCCCCAAATTTGCCTTCTTTTGTAACAAACAAAAATAATCCAGCAAAACAAATCAGCACATCATGGATGTATAAATATTTATGTCTCAGTTTATATACCTCTAGTCGATCACCTCTATGCCCCCAAGTAGGAGAGATGCTTCATTATCCATCTTCTGGAGCTATTGGCAGTCATTGTGTTGATCAAGGGACAAAAAAAGGTTACAAAAAACTTTGTAGCTAGCTTCTATAAAGGGGTACAGATCTCTTCTATTCACAATTATGTCCTTGCAAAGTCTCAGGATAGTAAAAAATAGACAAAAATAAGAGACTCGTGGCTTCAAGGAGAGGGGCATTTGACTGTTTCTTAGAGATGAATCATCTTCTCCAGAAAAACTGGAACATTTTTAAGTCTTTCCCCTTTTTTCTATCAGGTGTTCACTGCCAAGATAAATTAATGCATTGTTACTTGTACACACAACTTTTTGTGTCTCAAATAACATTACTTTTCTTGCATCTGAGAGACTGCCAACATGAAAAGAGCATTTCCTTCTAAATTCTGACAAGGATTGCCACAGGCAAAATAATAAGTTTTTCCAGCTCACACTGCTAGGTTGATTGTCCTTCTCAGCTTATTACTGCAAACTCTTTCTAGGTCTAAAATGATAGAGAAAGTTGGTCACACTCTGTGGGAAGAAATAATGGATTGGGAGAGATGAGGGGGGAGGCAGAATAAAGTAGAGATGAAAGGAATCGGAAAGAGGATTCATTTTAACACCAGTTGGGGACCAGGTGAGATCACTGCTGTCCATGGTGCTGGACCATTTTTTTAGTGTTCAGGGGATAGTTGTAAAAGAAGGCAAGTTTCTTTTTCTTTTTTTCAAATATTGAATTGAGTATTGCTAGCAAGTACATTGACCCCAATTTAGCCTTTTGTTTATGTCCCTAAATCCCCCTGTCATTCAAAGTATAGTTACCCTTTTCTAGAGATGCACAGGAGAAATGGGGTTAATAGCCTCATAGATTTACATCTAGAGGGAACTTTAGATGTCATGGAAACATAAGATCAAATATATAGAGCTAGAGTTGACCTTATGTCAACATATTTTTTTCCAAATAAAGTAACTGAGGCCCAGTAACTTGAAACAGTCACATAGGTAGGGAGTGGCAGAGCAGATCTTGTAATGCTAAGTTCAATAATATTACTACTTGTTTTCAGTCAGTCTTCATGATCCCATGAACCATATTGTCCATTGAGTTTCCTTGGCAAAGATACTGAACTAGTTTGCCATTTCCTTCTGTGGTGGAAAGGAGTCATCTTCTGACTACATTTTAAATAAGCCTATTCACTGAATGGGCATTACCTCCCCCTAAGTGAGAACCTGAATAGACCTAAAGGGGCATCCTGGGCCATCTTCAGTCATCCTGAGGAATATCTGGTCACTGGATTCAAATGGCTCCAGGGGAGAAGTGAGGCTGGTGACCTGCACAGCCCTCCCCTCACTCAAAACAAAGTCAAGTGCAAGTCATGTCATCATGGCATGGTCTTCTTCGGCAATGAAGGATGAGCACAACAACAATCTAAACAGAGGTTAAGTGACTTACTCAAGGTCACACAGCTAATAAATGCTTGAGGGCAGATATTGACTCAGATCATCCAGACCTGAGGCATAGTGCTGTATCCACTAAGCCACCTAGCTGCTTCCTAGGCAAACAGAAGTTGACTTCTCCAGGGTCACACAGTTAGTAAGTGGCTGAGGCTGAATTTGAAGTCAGGTCTTCCTGACTCCAGGCCCAACACTCGATCCACAGATCCATCTAGGTGTCTCTAATCTTTCCACTACACCATGATAATCATCTTATGTAACCCTCTTCATTCCATAGCTGAGGACGTTCAGGCTAATGGAGGTGAGGCAATTTGCCTGAAGTTAAAAAAAAAAAAAAGGTAGCCATTTGCCAAACTAGGTTTTAAGTCCTGTTATCTTGACTCTAAATACAAGAATTTAGCATACTTGATTTCTCATGACCTCAAGTCAGAAACTCATCTTTGTGCATGAGGAGCCAAGACATGGGCCTTGAATTGGGTGACTACAGTACCTTGTTCTGTGAAAATAACTCATTCTGCACTATGGGTCAAAACTAATTTTGTGAACTCCTTCCCCTCTGGGCATATATTCTCTGGGCATTTTTAGAAATTATTATTGGGCATGAAGTTACAAAGGTAGACTGAAATTGAGTTAAGTGGGCTTTCCTCCACCATTCTCAAATGGAGAAATGCATTCGGATTTGCTCGGTTCATTTTTAGAATAACCAATCTAATTCCAGAATCCACAAATTAAGAAGAATATTGAGAATTTGGAGAGAATTTAGAAGTGTTTGACAGAAATAATGAATAAGTGAACTTGGAATCAGAAAGTCCTAGATTCAAATACCTTGATGCTCAACAAGTCCTTTAACTACTTTCAACTGCATTTTCACCTATAAAATATTGATAAGAATACCTTTAGCATGAATGTCATATACACTTAAAGTTAAATATATATAAAGTACTTAGAAACTCTCATTGTCCTATGTAAGTGATAGTTATTATTATTAAAGGATTAAAGATATAACCTACACTTGAGTAGGGAAAGTAAGAAGCTACATCTAGTGAGGAAGAAAGGGAAACAACTGGGGATTATTTTAAAATTTGATACAATATAAAATGCCAGTCTCCATGACACATACTTATTTTGTGATATGGTGACTCATAAGTATTACAATGAAGGCTCAAGATGTCCGTGGTCAAACACACAGAGGGAGCAATTTTTAGACACTGCCTAAGATGTCTCAATGCCCTGTCATGACTGTGCCTGGAGACCACAAACAGGAACCTATAGTTAAATCTTCTTAGCCCCAGTTGGGTAGTGGAGATTAACAAGTTAGTCTGACATTAGGGCAGTATAGAGGAGCGCTGACTTCAGTGTTGGGAGAGCTGGATTCCATTAAAACCCATTCTTCAGGACTCAGATCAAATGCTACTTTATCCTAGAAACCTTTCCTACAGCCCTAAATCAAAGTAAATAATAATAACCAGTATTTATCCAACACTTTAAGGTTTGCAAAGCATTTTACAAACTTCTCCTCATTTTATCCTCACAACAGCCCTGGGAGGTAGATGCTACAGTTTATGGATGAGGAAAATGAATTGCACAAAGGTTAACTGACTTTACCAGGGCCAAAGAGTTGGTTCAGATTCATATACATATTCAGATTAATTCAAAAGTGAGTTTGAATTCAAGTCTCCTGCTTCCAGGACCAGCACACCATCCACTGTACCTGCTTATTGCATAGGCAATCTGTCCCTCCTCTGGATTCCTATAGCAATTTGCACCTTTCTTATTTTATTACCTAACTGAAAAATTGAGAGCAAGGAGTGTTCCATTTTTGTCTTTATATCCCCAACACCTAGCACACACACAGTAGTTGTGCATGCCTCACTTCCTCTTCTAGACATTGAGCTCCCTGAGCACAGGGACCATGCCTTATTCTTTTTTTTCATCTTCACAGTTCCAAGCCCAGTGCTTTCATAGAATATATTTGCTAAGCCATTTTTCCATCCCTCAGTTTCCCCCTTAGTAAAATGAAAGAGTCCAACTAATTCTAAGGTCACTTCTAGATCTAAATCTCTGAACCTATTACACCAAAAACTCAAATGAAAAAATATTTATTGTGGGGGGTGGAGCCAAGATGGCGGAGTAGAAAGACTCACGTATGCTAGCTCCGAACCCACAGCCCATATATTTCCTGCAAGAAGAATTCCCCACAAATTCTGGATCACTGCAAGGCATGCAGAAACACAGTGGAAAAGATTTCCATTCCAGAGAGCCCTGGAGAGCCGTCCCCAGGGTCCATTGCACCCCGGAAAGTGGAGTCCACACCTGAGTTGCCCTGGCCGCACAGCCGAGAGGAGCAGATCCAAGCAGGCTTCAGGGATGGAACCTCCAGTGGCGGGGAAGGTCCCTCCACCCACAGATGCTACAGGTCTGTGAGAGAGACTTCTGGGCTGGCTGAGAGGGGAGCAGGCTGTCTCCATGACTCGGGCCCCCTCCGGAGGCAGTGGCAGAGGGAGCGGCAGAGGCACTGGCAGAGGCACGGGACTCCACAAGCAGGCAGGATCTTCATTACTGAAGGTCTCTTCATAAAGCCTCTGAGGGAACTGAGCCTGGGAGGAGGCCCTGCCCCCACCCAAGCACCAGAACTTCAGCTCGCATTAAATAGCAACCGCGCCTGCCATGGAAAGCCCATTGGAATCTCAGACCACAAGCACTAGCTGGGCGGATCTAGGCGGGGGTGGACAGGAATCTCAGAAGTTAAGTAACTGGCTGGGAAAATGCCCAGAAAAAGGAAGCAAAATAAGACCATAGAGAGCTACTTTGATGGGGTGCAGATGATCCTGCCTTTCAAATCTGATGACGAGGAAATACCATCAGGGAAAGATGTGGAGGTCAGGACCTCTGTAACCCAGACATCCGAGGTGGATGTCCAGTGGGGTCAGGCCATGGAAGAGCTCAAAAAGGATTTTGAAAATCAAGTTAGACAGATGCAGGAAAAACTGGGAAGAGAAATGACAGAGATGCAAGAAAAGCATGAAAAAAGGGTCAATACTTGGTAAAGAAGACCCAAAAAAATACTGAAGAAAATAACACCTTGAAAAATAGGCTCACTCAATTGGCAAAAGAGGTTCAAAAAGCCTATGAGGAGAAGAATGCTTTCAAAAGCAGAATTAGCCAAATGGAAAAAGAGGTTCAAAAGCTCACTGAAGAGAATAGTTCTCTCAAAATTAGAATGGAACAGATGGAGTCTAATGACTTTCTGAGAAACCAAGAAATCACAAAACAAAACCAAAAGAATGAAAAAATGGAAGAGAATGTGAAATATCTCATTGGAAAAACAACTGACCTGGAAAATAGATCCAGGAAAGAAAACTTAAAAATCATGGGACTACCTGAAAGTCATGATCGAAAAAAGAGCCTAGACATCATCTTCCATGAAATTATTGAGGAAAACTGCCCTGAGATTCTACAACCAGAGGGCAAAATAAGTATTGAAAGAATCCATCGATCACCACCTGAAAGAGATCCAAAAAGAGAAACTCCTAGAAACATTGTGGCCAAATTCCAGAATTCCCAGGTCAAGGGGAAAATATTGCAAGCAGCTAAAAGGAAACAATTCCAGTATTGTGGAAATACAATCAGGATAACTCAAGATCTAGCAGCTTCTACATTAAGGGATCAAAGGGTGTGGAGTAGGATATTCCAGAAGTCAAAGGAAGTAGGACTCAAACCAAGAATCACCTACCCAGCAAAACTGAGTATAATACTTCAGGGGAAAATATGGTCTTTCAATGAAACAGAGGACTTTCAAGCATTCTTGATGAAAAGACCAGAGCTGAAATGAAAATTTGACTTTCAAACACAAGAATGAGAAGAAGCATGAAAAAGTAAACAGCAAAGAGAAGTCATAAGGGACTTACCAAAAGGGAACTGTTTACATTCCTACATGGAAAGACAATATTTGTAACTCTTAAAACTTTTCAGTATCTGGGTAGTTGGTGGGACCACACACACACATACACACACACACATGTACACACATGTATGCACACACATACACACACCACACATGTATGCACACACACATACACACACATACAGAGACAGAGAGCACAGAGTGAATTGAATAGGATGGGACCCTATCTTAAAAGAAATTAAGGTAAATGGTGAGAGAGAAATGCAGTGGGAGGAAAGAGGGTGAAATGGAATGGGGTAAATTATCTCTCATTCAAGAGGCAAGCAGGAGACTTTTTAGTGGAAAAGGAGGAGGAAGGAAAAAGAGGAGAGCTGAGAAAAAAACAAGAAGTTTACCCTCATCACATTCGACTAAAGGAAGGAATAAAATGCACACTTATTTTGGTATGAAAACCTATCTTACAATACAGGAAAGTGGGGGAGAAGGAGATAAGCAAGGGGGGGATGATGGTAGGGAGGGCAATGGGAGGAGGGAGCAATTTGAAGTTAACACTCTTGGGGAGGGACAGGATCAAAAGGCAGAATAGAAACAATGGGGGGCAGGATAGGATGGAGGGAAATACAGTTAGTCTTACACAACACGACTATTATCGAAGTCATACGCAAAACTACACAGATATGGCCTATATTGAATTGCCTGCCTTCCCAAAGGGAATGGGTGGGGAGGGAGGGATGGGGAGAATTTGGAACTCAAAGTTTTGGGAACAACTGTTTAGTATTGTTCTTGCTACTAGAAAATAAGAAATACAGTTAATGGGGAATAGAAAGTCATCTGGCCCTACAGGACAAAAGAGAAGATGGGGACAAGAGAAGGGAGGGATGATAGAAGAGAGGGCAGATTGGTGATAGGGAAAATTAGATGCTCGGTGTATTGGGGTGGGGGGAGGGGAGAAAAGGGGAGAAAATTTGGAACCCATAATTTTGTGAAAATGAATGTAAAAAGTTAAATAAATTTTTATTAAAAAAATATTTATTGTGCACCTACTATGTGGATAACATTCAAATCCACACTCGTGCAAATAGGAAATCAAGAGACAGTTATTCACTTTATTAAAAGAACTGCTTAGCATTCCACTATGAAGTACCAGGTCTGGAGTCATGAGACTCATCTTCATGGGTTCAAATCTGACCTTAGATACTTACTAGCTATGTGACCCTGGGTAAATCACTTAACCTTCTTTACCTCAGTTTCCTCAACCATAAAATGAGCTGGAAAAGGAAATGGCAAACTACTCAAGTATCTTTGCCAAGAAAACACCCAAAAGAAATCATGAAGAGTTGCACATAACTAAAATAACTAAGCAACAACTTGAAGAATACAGTTTTGGCTTAAAATGAGGTCTGCCCCTATGTGAATGAATCTTAGCCTCACAGAATATCCAGGTATCCTGTTTCTCTGCTGAGTGAAGAATAAGAGAAGAAAGGCTTGAGCTACTTTTATCTTGGGATTGAGATTCAACATTAAGAAACCTTCAGATAATAAGAATGATCAGAAACAATTTAAGGGGCACTGGGAGTGTCTTTTTGAGACAACTTCTAAAAATACAATAAATCGACATATGTCTAAGAGAAATAGAAATGTGGGCTAGCTAACAGCAAAGGGAAGAACTGGATACGACTACGATCTCCAGGGGCTTACTGATTCCATATGAAAACTACCAATCTTCTTAGGGTTCAATATGGCAGGGAGGTCCAAAGTTCTAACAAGCTAAGGCTTAGTGAAATGTTCTTATGTCAAAATGATTGTACTTTTCTTGATACGTAAATATGACTAATTTAGGAAGCTATCAGAATTGTATTGATGAAAGGGACTAGCAAGGTCATTGAGTCCATGCCCAGCTTCAGATAACGTTGGATCTACAGTACAATTTAATTCCATTCAACATGTATTTTTAAAACTCCAGGCACTGGGTTAGGCTCTGAGGAAACAACACTAACAATGGAATAATCTTTTCACTCAAAAAGCTTACATTTTACTGGATGGGGGAGGGAGAAGACACATAAAGTGCAAATGAATAAGTCAATATTAAATATGTACACAGTTAAGTAGAAGGCATATATATATATATATACTGATGATAAATATGAAGATGGAGAATATGTATGTGTGTGTGCATATACACACACACAGACCTATGTACATATATTGCAGAGATTGAGAAATATAGAGATGGGGCAGGCAGGAAGGAAGGAAGTACAGAGCATGACTTTAGTGGACATAGAGCTGCCCTAAGAATCAGGAAGCCCTAGGTTAAGTCCTGTTTCTGACACACACTAGCTGTGTGACACTGGACAAGTCACTTTTAGTCTTCTGGTGCCTCAAGCAGCTCTCTAAGACTCTACCTTGCAGAACAAGTACCAACCTGCATTGGTAGAGAAAATTCCTTACTGGGGGCTCCCTATGTTGGTGAAATCACAGGTGAGTCCAAAAATACACAAATGCTTGCATATTAGAAAACCTAGATTTCAATTGAACCTTATATGCTAGATGTATGACTGTAGCCATCTTTGGGACTCAGTTTCCTCACCTTTTAGCCTTAAATCTATGATCCTATATACTTTTTGTCCAGATCTGTGTGTACATACATATGTATGCACACATATATGTATACATACATATATACATATACATTCTCTCTCTCACTCTCTCTTCCTTTCTTCCCTTTCCCCACTCTCTGTATGTATGTGTATGAATGAATGTGTATTATATGTGTGTGTGTTTATATGTGTATATTTTATACCTACAAGTAATTCCAGAGTGAGTGAACATTAACAAGTCAGAGCATCAGGAAAAGGTGACACTGAGGTGTGCCTTTAAGGAAGGTGAAATCCTAACAGCCTGAGGTGAGGAAAGAGAGCATTCAGGACATAGGTGAACAGCTATGAAAAGGCAATGAGACAGGGAGTAGAATGTTGTGTACAGGAACATCTAGCAGGCCAGTTCAACTGAACAGAGAATGCATGTAGGGGAATAATTTGAAATAAGACTGGAATGGTTGGTAGGAGCCATTTTATTGAAAGATAAATATCAAATTTGAGGTTTTATATATTTAATTCAATAGGGCAATAGGAAGTCACCAAAAATCATTGAGCATGGTAATGATGGTGTTTTAGGAATATCAATTTGACATCTATGTGGAGAATCCATGGAATCCTTGGAGATTCAGGGGATAAATGTGAATAAAATATGTTTCATCTATCCAATTTCTTTTTTATTGGGGTTCTAACCAGCATTTTTCTTTCTAAGCCATTTGTCTGAAAGGCTCTTTTCCTAAACATGTTACCACCTTAACACAAGGACATCTGTTGTTTTGGCTTTATTGTTTGCTCTTTTTGCATCACTCAAAAAATCAGAATTCTGTAGCTTGTGGATTCATATTTTGGAATCATGTGTTGCCACTTGTCATTTATCAGGAATTGATTTCTTGCTAATATGTAATGAATGCACAAAAGAATGTGTGAAGTTATTTTTGTAAATAAAACATACTTATCTGTCACGTTCACAAGTTCAAGATTCCCCAAGTGGGCTGCAGCCATGTAGCAATTTCCTACAGCAGCCAAACTTAATACAGTTCTTGGATTTGAGCATAATGCTCCCTCACACTGGAAAGGAAGCATAGCATAGACAATGAAGAACTGACCTTAGAGTAAGAAAGACTTGAGTTCAAGCCCTAACTTTGGTAGACATCAAGTGTGTGACCCTGAGCAAGTTACTTACTCAATTCCCCGAGGTGGTCCTCTAAGACTGTTCTGCATTGCTAAAGGGAGATTCCACAAAGAGATCCTGTCCTGATGAAATCATATCCAGTAGGTTTTATTATTCCCCCTTTGCAGATAAAGAAATTGATCTAAAGTGAAGTTAAGTGATGTGCCTCTGTTTACACAGCTAGTCAGCAACAGAAACAGAATTCAAATTCATATACCTTCCACTTCAGTTCAAGGAGCTTCCACTGAAAAGGACAATGAAGAAGAGTTATCATCTGAGGTCATAGGATCATAGATTTCAAGGTGAAAAGGACTTTCTTAGTTATCTAGCCCAGCTCCCTTCTTTCACAGAGAAGGAAACTGAAGTCCAGAAAGGCATGGTGATATGCCCAAAGTCATGCAGGCTAGCTGTCACAGTCAGGGTTGAAGCCAGGTTCTCCAATGTCAAAGCCTGTACAAGTTTTGTTTTTTATTTTATTTATTGCAAAATGTATAATGTGTAAACATTATCTTAACTGGAATCAGACCATGAAGAGCTTTAAATGCTAAACTCAAAAGTTTGCTGATAGAATGAATGAATGTTTGCATTATTAATGACATGGGAGGACCTGGCCTGGGATCTCCTCTGAATAAGGAACTCCTGATGAAGAAATGCCTCCTACCAGTCCATATCAACATTTATTCTGCAGCTCATGGTTGTAGATTTAGATCAGAAAGGAACCTCGGAACCCATCAAAAGAGCTTCATTCGGCTTTATAAGATAAAGAAATTTATCAAAGATTACATGGTGAATATATATTAGAGGAAGGAATTGAACCTAGTGTTGTGCTTTGGGGTGCTGGGAACCCCAATATGTAAGGCTACAGAGCAAATGTCCCTAGAAAGAATCCAACCACTCGCTTGTTATGACAAGCAACCTGGCTTACACAGGAGGGCCTGCTAGCACAGGTTCTTAGATCTGCTTTTCTAAAATGAAAGAAACTTTTGAGGGGGCTAACAATCTTCTTTAATTACATTCACCAACAGAGAAAATACAAGCAGAGAAATAAAGACCAACAGACAGGGTTTCTGTCTGACCATAAGAAATACATACCTCAAAGATCAACAGACAGATCCAACTATCTGACTGTGACATACATACATAGTTACCAGAGAGAGAAGCACCAACATCTGGGTTTTCAAAGTGGGGGTTCCTTAACAGCTACCCAGAGTCTCATCTGGCACATGAACCTTCTTCCGAAGAGTAAGCCCCCAAAGCAAAATCTCACCTATATATACGCAAAAACAAGCCTCCCCTCAATCAAGCTTCCCAGAATGGATTCCACCTGAGGCTTATTAATGGGCCCAAAAGATCTTTCATTAACATAAATCTCATTAATGTTATACCACTCAAGTCTTCTTTCAGTCTAAGTAGTGAGTTTTTATTGTAACGACAACATGGTGGTCATATTCCTAGTAAATCTGTGGTTTGGTAGGGGTAAGATTGATACTTATAAACAAGAAAAGATCATGGGCTGCTCAGTACGGGATTAAGGAGTGGTAAGTAGCCTTGGGTGCAGGTGCAGGAGCAGACAATGAAAGTTAAGTGGTCAGAGAGTCACAGTGAAAGGGCAGTTAAAAGGGTTATTGAGTAACTGCTTAGGCTGGGATAGACTGGATGAATAGGTGAAACATCAGTGTGGAAAAGTTCTGGGACTATTAGGAATCCAGATTCCATTGCCCCATCATTAGGACTGCCTGACTCTGATCCCAACTTTCTATCCATATTCCATGCTGCCTCTGTACTTTCTTACATTAACATACCAGATAGGTGGTCCAGTGCATAGAGTACTGCACCTGGAGTCAAGAAGATCTAGGTTCAAATCCAGTCTCAAAAACTTACTATCTGTGTGTGAAAGTCACTTAACCTCTGTTTGCCTCAGTTTCCTCAACTGTAAGGTAGTGGTAATAATAGCACATAGCTCATAGGGCTTTTGTGAGAATCTAATGAGATATTTGTAAAGAACTTAGCACAGTGCCTAGCAATAGTAGATACTATTTAAATACTAATATTGATTCATTTAAATATTTTCTCAATGTTCAATATTTAAACTTTTTCCATTGTTTCTTTTTTTTTTACATTTCTGTACATTATTGCTCTAAAAGTTTTGTATGGATAAATCCTTTCAAAAATAATACTTTCGGATATAGTTCCAAAAATGGAATTATCAAGTTAAATTATATGAGGAGGAGGAGAAGGATGATAATTTTTTTAATATAAATTTATTTATTTAACTTTTTACATTCATCTTCACAAAATTTTGGGTTCCAAATTTTCTCCCCATTTATACCCTCCCCTCACCCCAATACATCAAGCATTCTAATTTTCCCTATCACCAATCTGCCCTCTCTTCTATCATCCCTCCCTTCTCTTGTCTCCATCTTCTCTTTTGTCCTATAGGGCCAGATGACTTTCTATTCCCCATTAACTGTATTTCTTATTTCCTAGAAGCAACAACAATACTAAACAGTTGTTCCTAAAACTTTGAGTTCCAACTTATCCCCATCCCTCCCTCCCCACCCATTCCCTTTGGGAAGGCAGGCAATTCAATATAGGCCATATCTGTGTAGTTTTGCAAATGACTTCCATAATAGTCGTGTTGTGTAAGACTAACTGTATTTCCCTCCATCCTATCCTGCCCCCCATTGTTTCTATTCTGTCTTTTGATCCTGTCTGTCCCCGAGCGTTGACTTCAAATTGCTCCCTCCTCCCATTGCCCTCCCTTCCATCATCCCCCCCCCACCCTGCTTATCTCCTTCTTCCCCACTTTCCTGTATTGTAAGATAGGTTTTCATACCAAAATGAGTGTGCATTTTTTCCTTCCTTTAGTCGAATGTGATGAGGGTAAACTTCATGTTTTTTTCTCAGCTCTCCTCTTTTTCCCTCCACTAAAAAGTCTCCTGCTTGCCTCTTGAATGAGAGATAATTTACCCCATTCCATTTCACCCTCTTTCCTCCCACTGCATTTCTCTCTCACCATTTACCTTAATTTCTTTTAAGATATGGTCCCATCCTATTCAATTTTCTCTGTGCTCTCTGTCTCTGTATGTGTGTGTATGTGTGTGTGCATACATGTGTGTACATGTGTGTGTGTGTATGTGTGTGTGTGTGTGTGGTCCCACCAATTACCGAGATACTGAAAAGTTTTAGGAATTATAAATATTGTCTTTCCATGTAGGAATGTAAACAGTTCACCTTTGGGAAGTCCCTTATGACTTCTCTTTGCTGTTTACTTTTCCATGCTTCTTCTCATTCTTGTGTTTGAAGGTCAAATTTTCTTTTCAGCTCTGGTCTTTTCATCAAGAATGCTTGAAAGTCCTCTGTTTCATTGAAAGATCATATTTTCCCCTGAAGTATTATACTCAGTTTTGCTGGGTAGGTGATTCTTGGTTTGAGTCCTACTTCCTTTGACTTCTCGAATATCCTACTCCACACCCTTCAATCCCTTAATGTAGAAGCTGCTAGATCTTGTGTTATCCTGATTGTATTTCCACAATACTGGAATTGTTTCTTTCTAGCTGCTTGCAATATTTTCTCCTTGACCTGGGAATTCTGGAATTTGACCATAATGTTCCTAGGAGTTTCTCTTTTTGGATCTCAGGAGGTGATTGATGGATTCCTTCAATGCTTATTTTGCCCTCTGGTTCTACAATATCGGAGCAGTTTTCCTTGATAATTTCATGAAAGATGATGTCTAGGCTCTTTTTTTGATCATGGCTTTCAGGTAGTCCCATAATTTTTAAATTGTCTCTCCTGGATCTATTTTCCAGGTCAGTTGTTTTTCCCATGAGATATTTCACATTCTCTTTCATTTTTCCATTCTTTTTGGTTTTGTTTTGTGATTTCTTGGTTTCTCAGAAAGTCATTAGCCTCCATCTGTTTCATTCTAATTTTGAGAGAACTATTTTCTTCAGTGAGCTTTTGAACCTCTTTTTCCATTTGGCTAATTCTGCTTTTGAAAGCATTCTTCTCCTCATTGGCTTTTTGAACCTCTCTTGCCAATTGAGTGAGCCTATTTTTCAAGGTGTTATTTTCTTCAGCATTTTTTGGGTCTCCTTTACCGAGGTATTGACCTGTTTTTCATGCTTTTCTTGCATCTCTCTCATTTCTCTTCCCAGTTTTTCCTCCACCTGTCTAACTTGATTTTCAAAATCCTTTTTGAGCTCTTCCATGGCCTGAGCCCATTGGATATCTATTTCGGATGTTTGGGGTACAGAGGCCTTGACTTCTATGTCTTTCCCTGATGGTAAGCATTGTTCCTCCTCATCAGAAATGAAAGGCAGAAACATCTGTTCCCCAAGAAAGTACCCTTCTAGGGTCTTATTTTTCTTCCCTTTTCTGGGCATTTTCCCAGCCAGTTACTTGACTTCTGAGATTCCTCTCCACCCCTGCCTAGATCCGCCCAGCTAGTGCTTGGGGTCTGAGATTCAAATGCTGCTCCCCAGCCTCAGGGCTTTCTGTGGTGGGCGTGGTTGCTATTCAATGTGGGCTTAAGTTCTGGTGCTCAGGTTGGGGCAGGGCCACCTCCCAGGCTCAGTTCCCTCAGGGGGTTTATGTGGAGACCTTCAGTAATGGAGCAGAGCTCCTGCCCACTGTGTGAGGCCCAGGCCGCCATTGCCTCTGCTGCTGACTGTGCTGCTGCCTCCCGAGGGGACCCGAGTCATGGATACACCCTGCTCCCCTCTCGGCCAGCCCAGAAGTCTCTCTCACTGTCCTGTAGCGCCTATGGGTGGAGGGACCTTCGCGGCTGCCGAAGATTCTGTCCCTGAAGCCTGCTCGGATCTGCTTCTCTGGGGCCGCATGGCCAGGGCAGGGCAGGGGATCCGCTCCACATCTGGTGCATGATGGACCTTTGGTGTCAGTTTTTCAGGGCTCTCTGGAAAGGAAATCTCCTCCACTGTGTTGCTACATGGCTTGCACTGCTCCAGAATTTGTGGGGAGTTCTTTTTACAGGAAATTTATGGGCTGTGGGTTCAGAGCTAACATACGTGGGTTTTTCTACTCCACCATCTTGTCTCCTCCCCGAAGGATGATAATTTTTACTAGATACTACCAGAATGCTTTCAAAAAAATTCTCCAAGGTTGCAGTTCCACCAGCAATGGATAAATGTAATTGTTCTTCCACAATCTCACCAACATTGAGATTCATAGCTTTTAATCTTTTACATAGTTTATAGTTTATAACTCCAAGTTGTTTTTACTTCATCTTTTCATTATTGTTTAGGTGGAGTCTAATTAATTCCTTTTTTCTTCTTTGGAAAATTGTTCATATCCTTTAACCATTTAACCATTGCAGACTAGGAACCATCAGTTAAATGTCAATGGTAACATCATATACACCATACATATTTTTCCCTGTTTTACTTTTTAATTTTAATTCTACTATTTTGCTGTATGGAAATATTTTATTTTCATGAGGTTGAGCATATCTATCTTGCCCTAACAGTTCCTTCTTTTTTTTGAATTAAAATTATCCTTCTTCCCTCCATGACTGAGTGAAGAGAACATTTAAATCATTGGTATCTTAGTAAAATATTCCTTTTCTGTCATATCTTGACAAAAGGTTAGCAGCCTTTGGTGAAAAAAGTACTATTTTCTTAGCCATAGCTACTTCCAATGGAGAATGTCTTATTCTTCTAATTTTTACTTGAGAATGCTGGAATCCTCTTGAAATCTATTGAATTGCTCCACTAGACAGGAGGTATTCTCAATATGCATCATTAAGACTTTCTGTACAGTAAAAAGCACTCAGTTTGCTTGTTGGCTAGAATTATTCTACTAAATGGTGCCCAAATTGTGAAAATGATAAAGGCATCTGGTCAGCAAATAAGAAAGATGAAGAAGAAGAAGAAGAAGAAGAAGAAGAAGAAGAAGAAGAAGAAGAAGAAGAAGAAGAAGAAGAAGAAGAAGAAGAAGAAGAAGAAGAAGGAAGAGGAGTAGGAGGAGGAAGAGGAAGAAGGAGGAGGAGGAGGAAGAAGAACAAGAACAAGAAGAAGAATAAGACTGATATTTCATGGAGTTAAAGCAAAGATCATGAGAGAGCATCTAATTGCCCTTGGTGAGTTCAAGTCACCAGGCTGGGAAAAACCACAGTTTAGGATAATGAAAGAATTAACAGATGTGATTGCTGAGCCATTGTTAGTTATCTCTGAAAAATCAGGAAGGATGGGAGATGGACAGTACAGGATGGAAAAGAGCAAGTGTCCCTATTTTAAAGGGAGATGAGATGAGAGATGAAATGTGCAAATCATAAGCCAATGAACTTCTCCTTGATTTCTGGCAAAATTCTAAAACAAATAATTTGAAAAGATGTTTTGTGTACATCTAGAAAAGGAAACTGGTCCCTAGAAGCCAAGATAGTCTCAATTTCATTAAGAACAAGTTATTCCAGGTTGAGCTCATTT
Source organism: Bettongia penicillata ogilbyi (assembly GCA_023548195.1). Lineage (NCBI taxonomy): Eukaryota > Metazoa > Chordata > Mammalia > Diprotodontia > Potoroidae > Bettongia > Bettongia penicillata. The sequence continues at coordinate 554,992 of JAJHZJ010000062.1, read as the reverse complement.
CTTTCTCTGACAAGATTACTACACTAGGAGATCAAAAAAGTGTTACACTACTCCTAGTACAACCATTACTACTACTTTTTCACTACCACTACTACTGACAAAAATGTACTACAAATTCAAGAAGCACCTGCCCATCATACATACTATTGAAATGAAAAAGTTGGAGAGCTGTAGATTAGATAAATTATAGTTTTGCAGATTCAGAACTGGTTAAATGAGGGAAAACAAACAATAGTGATTACGGACTCAGTGTTGACTTGGAGGGAGGTCCCTAGTGGAATACTTTGTGGATCTATGGTTGGCCTTGTGTTATTCATACATACAAGTAACTTGAATAAAATCATGGATGGGACACTAAAGCTGGAAGAAATAACCATGATCTAGATCCTTAAACAAGTCATTTAACTTCTATGGCCATCCACTTCCTCAGCAGTGAAATACTTGGTTGGATGACTGTGAAGATTACTTTCATCATTTTATCTGTGATCCCATGACCCTATGTTATACAATGTCAGGGGTCAAAAAGATCTTGACAGGATAGAACAATGAGACAAATGGAAAGTCTTACCCTTGCATTCAAAATTAATAACAAATAAAACAAAAACTTCTCAAGTATAAAATTCATGGTTAAGCTATTAATTCATCTGGAAAAGACCTAGAGGTCTTGGTGGACCAAAAATTCAATATGACCCAATGATGTGATGTAGCATCCAAAAAAAATGCCAATTTCATCTCTATTTAAAAAGCCTATACTCAAAACACAGAATCCCACTGTACTCAGCCCTGCTCAGATTATGTATGGATAATTCTGTAGTTGTTGTTTTGAGACCCCTTGTAAGTACAACACACTCAAGAACTTTCAGAGGAGACTGAACAGAAGCTTGAGTTGCTTTAAAAGCCCATTATTCAAGAACTACTTTAGGAATAGGAAACATTAGACTAGGGAAGAGGATTCAGTAGGCTAGGGGTATGGGGAGGAATAACTGTCTTCAGATACTGCATATGGAAATGGGACTAGACTTCTTGGTCTCAGGAGAAAGAAATAGGAGCAGTGGCTAGAAACAAGAGGAAAAGTTCAGCTTAGTATTAAGGAAATCCTCCCCACAATTAAAGCTATCCAAAAGGAAAATGGGCTGCTGTGGGAATTAACTGGTTTCACCTGATTAGGGGTCTTTGCGTCAATACTAAATGACCATTTGCTAGGAACCATCTGGAGGGTATTCTTGTTCAGCTAAGTGTTGGACTTGTTTATCAATGTGCCCCTTACAGTTTTGAGTTTCTATGATTGTATGATTCTGAGAGAAACAAATTGAGATCATGAATGAGCATCCTGTCTGAACATTTCACAGGGAACCCTTTAGCAGGAGCAATTAGCCTTAAGAGTTCAGCTGATCTTTCCAAGTTGAGTCTGTACACATTAACACAAAATTGTACTGATGGAAGGAATTAGTTCCTATTGTCCATCACCAAGCTTTATGGAACTCTATGGAACTACAAGCATTAAGCCCCCAGGCAGGTGGCACAAAAACCGAGAAACAGGAAGAAGTAAGTTTAAATCCTACCTTAAACACTTAACCAGCTGTATGGTCCTTGTGCAAGTTCTCATCTTCAATTTCCTCATCTGTAAAATGGGGATAATGATAACAAAGCCTACTGCATAGCCTTGTTGTGAGGAGAAGATTGTTGTTGACTCATTTTGCAGTCATGTCTGACTTTGAGCCCTTTGGGCTAGTGGTTTGCCATTTCCTTCTCCAGATCACTTACAGGTGTGTGTGTGTGTGTTTGCCGAAGAAGACCATGCCATCAGAGAAAGAATGACATGACTTGCACTTGACTGTTTTGAGTGAGGGAGGTCATCAACTTCACTTCCCCTCCAGAGCCATCTGAATCCAGTAACCAGATATTCATCAGGATAACTGGAGATGACCCAAGATGAGGCAATTGGGGTTAAGTGACTTGCCCAAGGTCACACAGTTAGTGAGTGTCAAGTGTCTGAGGGGAGATTTGAACTCAGGTCCTCCTGACTCCTGCACTGTTGCTCTATCCACTGCACCACCTAGCTGCTCAACTTACAGGTAAGGAAATAGAGGCAAACAGGGTTAAGTGACTTTCCCAGGGTCACACAACTTACAAATGTCTGAGGCCATATTTGAGCTCAAAAAGATGAAGCTTCCTGACTCCATGCCCAGCATCATGCCTATTTCACCATTCAGATACCCTTGAAATATTAAAGTACTGTATAAATGCTAACTGTTACTAAGATAAATTCTGTTACAATCAGGTAAATGTAACTATAAATTGGAGGAGTCAACACTTTCATCTTTGGAGTGCTACTTCCTTGTTGTGCTTGGCAAGTTTCCACTTTGTTGAAACCAATAATTATAATCTTTCCTCTTCAATGCTTTCCTTAATTTTGAAAGTCTTCTTCTCCCTCCATACACGCTAGGATCAATCTCAAGGTCTACTTTGGCTCAATTTCATGGGCCATAGACTAAATTGTAGGGAAGAACAGCTGGCTTGCAATACTTGGCCATGTGGGGAACTACTCTTGCAAGTCTTCTAAAGAAGTGGAGAATATAAACATAGAAAAAATTCTAAAAATACATTCAAGAAAAAATATGTTTAGTTCATACGCCAGGTCTAATGTCCTGTTAAAATACAGCTGCCTTGCCAAGAGGGCACTTAGAACTCAATCAAAAGCTTGAGAGCCACTTGAAATAAGGGCAAATAAAGGGTAGGACATGAAATTGATCTCAGTTAAGCTTTAAAGGGCCAAATATTTCTGCAGCTGATGCCAATTCAAAACAAGTTGGAGAGGTAGCATGACAGCAGGTGGCATACTGGCCTGGGAATAGAGAAGACTTGTGTTCCATCTCACCTACAACACTGATGAGGTGTCTGACCCTAGATAAGTCTCTCTATCTCCCTGAGACTCAGCTTTTTCATTGATAAAATGGGAATAATAATGTCTGTATCACCTACCTCACTGAGATAATAAACTCAGCTGAGATAATATACTTAAAGCACTTTACGTATTTTAAGAGTTAAATGAATATCAAGTTTTGTTCTGCTTTGAGAAGCATTTTGATACAGCAGATAGAGTGGAAGAATCACATAAATGCCAGTTATCATTGTTAATGTGCAAATATATCTTCATCACCATAACAAACTCCTGGTGTGGAAATGCCCTCTAGCGTCACAGCATGCAACCCATTTGTGACTTAGGAAATTAATCTTAGAAAATTCCCAAAGCACATAGGGGTGTAATTGACTTAACTGTGGCCGTATTGCTAGTAAGTTTCAAAGGATGAATTTGAACCCAGTTCAGTTTGACACTAAGCCTTGCATTCTATCTTCTAGGTCAATGTCTTTTATTATATATATATATATATATATATATATATATATATATATATATATATATATATGTATGTGTGTGTAAATACACCTATATATGTATAATATGTATGTATATGTATATATTTGTACACACACATAAATTTTTATGTATATAAACATCCACATAAGTATACAAGTTATGTGTATATGTTGTATAGTGGGTGTATGTGTGTGCATGTAGTGTGTGTATATTTGTGCACGCATGATATGCATGAAGCAGCACCGTGCAGTAGAAAACTGACCATGAAATCTGGAAGACCTAGGTTCAAATCCTTCCTCCATCAAATAGAGGGGAGCTGACAATAGGCAGATAGCTTAGCCCCTCAGTTCTCTAGGAAACTCTCTAAGACTATATGATAGATCAAGTGCAAATATGCTTCAGTAGATGGAATTTACATACTAGAAATTCCCCAAACTGACAAAATCACAGGTCTGGATTGAAAGAAAAAATATCTTTTTAAATTTATAGATGTATGAGTTGAAATTTTCTGTTCTCATAGTCACAGTTTTTGCTAATCTTTTAGTATATACGCTTGTTAGTGATTGCATGTGTGAGAGTGTGTGTGGATGTATAGACTACATCAACTTCTCAACTGCCAAGCTTTACGAATTGCTACAAATTCCAAGGTTGCCATATATTTTTCAGTCAGTAGAAGGGATCAGAAAGGAATGTGAGCCTGGGACCCTGGCTGAGGAAATAAGTCTCTTACAAAATGATGCTGCTTAAAAAAATAAAACTAAGTAAGACATACATTGAGCAGATAGGTAGCACAGTGGATAGATTGCTGAGCCTGAATTCAGGAACACTCATCTTCATGGGTTCAAATCTGACCTCAGACATTTACTAGCTGGGTGACCTTGTACAAGTCACTTAACATTGTTTCCTCATCTGTAAAGTGAGCTGAAGGAAATGGTGAACCACTTCAGTATCTCTGCCAAGAAAACTCTAAATGGGGTCATGAAAAGTCAGATACAACTGAAATGGCTAAGCAAGACATGCTTTAAGTCTTATATCAGACTCCCACTGTTTCCTTTACCCATTTTATGGTATTTTTGTCTTGTGATTTCATCTATAAAGTTCAATTTTTCTGATACTCAGTTATTTAAATAATCTCAAAGATCTCTCTCAGCCTCGCTATGACCCATGTGGTATTTTTGCCCTTTTCTGATTATCAATCGACTCCTCAAGGGGAGTTTAGAATAATCTCCTTTTATTGGGTTTCTTATACTTTGACCTATGTTTTCCTGTCTCTAGTCTGAGTGTCTTTTAATGACATAAATGGGACAGGGATCAGAACACATTGAGGTTAAAGGTTCGTCTCTCTAGAAAGGGTATAGGCTAATAGAAAATGACTTAGTAATGATATATACCAAAGATGTCAAAAACCACTTTCAAGTGAAGCCTGAACCAGATTAAAATGTAATTGTGAAGTATTTAGTAAAATAAATTGAAACACAATAAAACATAGATGATGTTCTTCTGTGGTTTTCTAAGTCAATATGTGGCTTGCAAGAATCCTTTTGTATGGTTTGGTGGCCCATGTGTCTATTGGAGTTTGACATCTCTGATTTATACTATTGCATTCCAAGAATATTTCAAATTCAGGGCTTGCTATGAAAAGAACATCATGTAAGTGAGGTTGACAAAAAAAAAAGTTTATGTAAGTTCCATCCCCTCTCAGGTGCTGCACTTCCCAATCTATAATGAGTATGAGATTACCTCTAAAGACCCTTCCATCTCCAAATGTGTAATCATAGGTTGCCTAGAATAAGGTGGTCAGGACATAATAGACTTAGAGCTGGAAGAAACCTTAGAGATCACCTAGTTCAACACTTTCCTTTTACATATGAGGAAATCAAGGTCTACAGAAATGAAATAGTTTGCTCAAGGTCAAACAAGTAAGTAGCAAAGTTGGGATATGAACATCATCTGAAGCTCCAAGGATGACCCTTTGTCCAATGGAGCATAATTTAACAGAAGCAAAAATAGATGTGATTTTCTCAACTTTATCAAATTTAAAAATTTGAGTATCCAATCATTTATAGTTCATACAGTTGAGTTTATAGTTCTTATTATTTAAATAGAGAAGCAGACCTCAGTTCTCCTTCTTTCATCAGGCCCTTGAATGTGAATATAGAGAAGGAATTCTTAGCTTTTTTTACATCCTGTGCCCCTTTGGCATTCTGATGAAGCCTATGGACCACTTTTCACAATCATGTTTTATTGCCTACATTCGTAATTTAAAGAAATGCTAGATTTCAATAGAGGTTAGTAAAAATAAAGATAAAGTTATTTTCCCCATCCAAGTTCATCAGTCCTCTGAAATCTATCCATGAACTCCTTGGGAGTCAGTGGATCCCAGACTAAAAAACCACAATCTACAAGATTAATATGCTATACAATGTGCTGTTATCCAATCATTAGAAAAAGCCTTTGATTTTAGATGAAAATAATTGTTTGAAATCTTTCCAGTGATTACATTTTTTTTTTTAAAAATTTACTAAGAAAGCAATACCTTGTCTCACTACAAATGATAAATGTTTCCAGTTTCCTTAAGGGTCAATATTTCTTTCCCTTCAGCCCAAAATGTCCTGCCCAAAATGTTAGTTTTCCAGCCTGTGCAGAATTGTGACACCCCCCTTCCTCCCAGTGCACAGAAGCAGAAAGTTGGGCTTGAATGATGGGGGCCTAAATTAAAGGAGCTATTGCAGATTTCCTAAATGGTCTCTGCTTCCAAAATTTCTTCACTTTCCAGTGACCCTCCACATAGCTGCCAAATCGCTAGTGACTAAACAAAGCTCTGAAGATATCATTCTCCCACTTAGACATCTTCACTGACTCATCATTGCCTGTAGGATAACATATAAACTCAGCTACTTTGCCATTTGAACATCTCCCCCTTCCTTTATGGTCCTGGATCCCCCTCAAGTACCCACCATTCTCATCAGATTAGCCTGCTAGCTGTCGCCCACAAATTCCATCTTTGCATCTGTGTCCTTTCTCACACTACCCATGCCTAGAATGTTCTTCCTCCTTCCCACTGCCTTTTAGCCTCTTAGGATCACTATCAAAGCACCACTCAGGTCTCCAAAGTCCCACATGTCTTTCTCAATCTATATTAAAATTTTTAATGAATTTCATCTTTTTTAACTTTAAATCTTACAAACCTCATAGCTCCTTTTTTCCCTACAGGATTTCAGTTTTCTCCCTCTTGAAATGACTTTGCATTATATTGAATATGTTTTGTTTACTTATCTAATAGCTAATACACTGATTTTTCTTTTTCCCTTTCTCGTATCCAGTCAGTTGATTCTTATTACTTCTACTTGGGGTGAGGACTTGCTGAACCTGTTACAGGCCTGTTCATCCATCTTGGATGTCCACCTTTCACCTAGCTCTCACCAAGAAGAACTCTCACCAAAGCTCCCAAAAGCTGTAGTGTGTGCCATGGTCACACCTCAGTAAACACTGTTAAAATTAAGCATAACCAGCAGGTATCAAACGCATTAGTGAGTTAGGGAGATGTCTACCCCAGGCACATGAAGACTTTCCCCAACAAAATGGGCATGTGAAACAGGTTCCGTGGATCTCTTAGGGTTTGGTCAGATCTGGATGACGCTGGACAAGAGAGTGAGGCTAAGGACTTTGGGCAGATCTGCCTCTCTTAAATCCAGTTCACATGTAAGGCAAGACACAACCTTGTGAAACCTCTTTGAAAACAAAGGATGAGACTTCTGAGGTCTGTTGCAGCTCCCCCTCTAAAGAGAAAGACAGAAAAAAAGAGAAAAGAGAGAAAAGAGAGGAAAAGAAAATGAAGAATGAACAATAGCTAACATTTTTGTAATGATAGGTACTGTCTTTATGGAACACCTACCATATGTCTGACACTGCGCTAGATACTTTGCAAATGTCATCTCATTTCATCCTTACAAGAAACCTGGGAGTAAAGTGTTAGAATTATTTCCATTTTACCATTGAGAAAACTGAGAGAAACAGAATGGAATGATTTACTAAAAGTCTCATAGCTACTAAGTATGTGAGGCCACATTTGAACTCAGGGCTTGATGACTCTATGTCCAGTATTCTATCCACTGTGTCATTTTTATCTGTATAGAATAGGGTTCTTTGACCTGGGGTACATGGGTCCCATCAAGGGATCCGTACATTTGGGTTGGAAAAACTTACATTGCTATTTTCCCTAACTTGGTTTCCTTTGTGATCCTACGTGCATGCATTTAAAAACATTATTCAAAAAATATGTCTATAGGCTTCAGCAGACTTCCAAAGGGGCCCAGGACATACATAAAAAGTTAAGATTTCTATTCTAAGGTTATGCCCTTTTCTTCTTTCCCCTATTAGAATATAAACCCCTTGAAAGCAAAATGTATATTTTTATTTTGTCTTTGAACCACCAGACCTAGCACGACGCCAAGCATATGGTCAATATTTAATAAACACTTCTTTGTTTGCATGGAATTGAATTGAATACAGTTAAAATATTGGCAGCTGCCAGTAAGTTGTATTTTTCAAGGTGATCCCTGAATGCCATTATGTGAGCCTGGCATAGAAATAATTTAATAAATCCCACAAATGTTGGGAAACCACTGAAAACAAAGGTGGCATTCTATTTATGAGCAACAAAGGGCACTTTTTTTGTCTATTCCCAGAGGATCAATCTGTTGAACAAGCTGCTCCTATTTAATTTAAGTGAATCATGTTTTCTGTCTCAGTCACTTTTTTTAAAAAAGATTCTGCGTTTATACTGATATGACTAACTCAAGAAGGATTGCAGATTTATAATTCCATGACTTTTTGATGGGAAAATAAGCTTCTTGGGAGGGTTTGAGAAGATTGCATTCTGTTCTATACATGCAAGTGATTACAGTTTATTTCATCCTAATAAGGTGGATGTATTGAATTCCCTACTGGATAAGAGTTCTGTCACATATTTATAGCATGTGCAGTCTGTGTGTGATGAATTGAAGGACACGAAGTCATAGCAGACAAGAGCCAAACCATGACTTGAAGCTTTGACTTTTGATGGAGTAATAATTCATGAAACAACCCACTTTGGCTAACACAACCTGGAAACACTCTTCTAATATTGTGAAGTTTGTAATCTTGTTGATAGGTAAACACACCAACTCCTTAAACTTAGGAAAAACTAATGCCTTCCCAACATGCATTCAGCTGGTGAGTCTTCTATCCATTCCCTTCTCTCCATTCACATAGCTACAGTCGTAGTTGGGCCCTCATCACCCCTCCCAGAAAATATTACAAGACTCTTAACTGGCTCAGATCTTGAGGGTAGGTTGTTCAGAAATGAGGGTGCTTTGGGTTTATGGAGGGTTGTTTTTGGTTTTTTGCTTTTTTAATGTGTCAGAAGACAATGGAGCAACATCAGCGACAAAGAAAGAGTGGTGGAACCAGGAAGACCTAAGTTCAAATCCCATTTGGGACACATAATGGATATAAAATAAGCAGGTCACTTAGTATCTCAGGCATCTCCCTAAAATTTTAAGTTGCAGATAAGGTAGGAAGTAGACAAAGAAAACTCTAGCATATTGGGCAGAACCACCACCACCACCACCACCACCACGACCAAGAGTTAAGCAGGATGAACAGTTGTAGGAGCAAACCCAGTCATGTTCATCCTTCGTTGCCGAAGAAGACCATGCCATCAGAGTAATGATGACATGACTTGCACTTGACTTTGTTTTGAGTGAAAACAGTGAACTCCTTGAGAGACTGCTTCATTCTTTGAATATGAAACCCCAGCACCTAACCCTGGAAACATTATTGCAGGAAATTTCAATGCCAATGAGATCACTCAACCCTTAGAATATCAGAATACTAGACAGCGAAGGAACTAGAGATGTACAAAGGCACAGTGTCTGATCCTATGAAGCTCACACACCAGAAACACAATGTATTAATACAAGTAATAATAATGACTAGAACTTCTATAGTCAGGCACTATGTTAAGTTCTTCACAACAGCCCTGGAAGGTTGGTGCTATCATTATGCCTATTTTAAAGACCAGGGAAGTGAGACAGAATTTAAGTGACTTACCCAGAGTCATTCAGCTAGTAAGTGTCTGATAACTTTTTGGAACTCAGGTCTTACTGTCTCCAGACCCAGTACTCTATCCAATTTTGCCATTTAACTATTCTTGGAGTTACTAGAATCTTCAAATAAATACAATATAAAATAGAATGGAAATACCAAAGAGCAGGTGGAACAAGGAGAGCAATCACTTTTAGCTGGTGAGGCAGCAAGGGAAGCTTTCCTCCTGGAGGAGGTGGCCTTGGAAGATGGCTAGGATCTCAACAGGTAGAAGTGGGGAGTGGAGGGGGAAAAGAGAATGAGGCAGATGAGGAAAGGAGGGGGAGTATAAAGGACAGGAGCGAATGCTTTTCACAATAACTAATCAGTTCAGTCTGTTGGTTGATTCAGATTTAATTTTCTCTCCTTGAATTGAATAGTCACTTTCTTGAGTAAACAGATTGATCAGTTTGAGAAAATTGGACAGATAGGCAACCCTAGTGGTTTATTCTACCTCCACAAAGCGAATTGGACAGGTGAGCAATTACCAACTCCCATTTACCTCAGGCAGCCAACCAACTGAGAATCTAGGAGGTAAAAAACGAAGTTACTTTTCTTTCAGTTGCTGATTTGGAGTGAGGGTGGAACGTAAAGTGGAGGGAATTTTTTTCCCTAAAATATCCATAAACTTTTACCTTGTTTCAGATAAGGTGGTCCCTGAGTAAGGTGTATAAAGATCCAAATCACTTTGGACAGAAAAGTGAAATTAAAAGATGATTTTGGGGAATGTGGGGTTTAGTACAATACCTGGCACCTAGTAGGTTCTTAATAAATGAAGCATAATGAATAAGAGCAGAGAAAAGCTGAAGAAAGAAAGGAAGAGAAAGAAAGAAAGAGAAGGGAGGGAGGGAGGAACAGAAGGAAAGGAAGGAAGGAAGGAAGGAAGGAAGGAAGGAAGGAAGGAAGGAAGGAAGGAAGGAAGGAAGGAAGGAAGGAAAGAAGGAAGGAAGGAAGGAAAATTTTACAGAGTAAGGCAGGATGCTAAAGTAGGTAGAATGCTAGTCGTAAGGCCAAGAAGACCTGGTTTTGGTCCAAATCCTGTTTATGACACTAGTTGTATAAGGTTTCATGACTTCTAAAAGCCTCAAGCAATAACCTCGGATTTGCCCTACGTAAAGAGAACTAGGCTTATTGTCAGGAACTGTGGTTTCACATCCTGGCTCTATCATACCTATGTGATGAGGCACCTCTCTGGACCTCAGTTTCCCTATCTGTAAAATTAGGAGGTTGAATAGAGGGTCTCTAAGTCCCTTTCAGTTTTAAATCAATAATCCCATCTAGTAAGTCAGAATATTAGTGGAACACCATGAGTTCCACTTGGTGACAAAATGAATATCAAAATGTTTTTTTACATGCTTTACTTTTTTTCTCAAATTTCCCTATCTGAGACAGAAGAACTACCCTTTTCACTTACATACCTAGGGACAATCCATCATTATCTTCTTTACCTCCCCAAAAAATCTGGTAAGCCAACTGACCTTCATAATTTAAAGTTATAAAAATATAAAACAGAGCCATGTAGAATTGGAGCAGTGTTCAGAATGATCTGACTCAGTTTCCCCTCATGCAAAATCTTTTGGGCTTCAGTGACATCCTCATCCTGTCCAGTTGGATTTATTTTCTTTTTTACATTGCTTCTTTCCTCAGTACGCTTCCACCTCACTGGCTTCATTCTGGCTGTCCTTAAAGCCTGGAGGGATTCCTTCCTTACCTTTCCTCCCGCAGAATCCATCATTTCCCTCAAGACTCCGTTCAAGTACATGCAATTGTCTTCTACATGAAGCCTTCCCTGAACTCCATACTGCTGGTGCCCTTCCAGGCAAACAACTTTTATTTTTTTCCTGTTCTCCACTTATTGTCTCTCCCAGCAGAAAGCAAACAGTGAACTCCTGAGAGACTGCTTCATTCTTTGTATATGAAACCTCAGCCCCTAACCCCAACCTGGCACGTATTAGCCTCTTGATAAACACTAGTTGATTGAGTAATTGATTTAAAGGAATTGAGGATCAACTGAAGTTTATGGAGTATTTTCTTTAAATGACAGAAGCCTGGCTCACTGTGTCAGCATCTGGTCCTATTTATTATTTACTCATACATCTTTGGCCCCACCTAGACTTGTGACCTGCTTTGGACATTCCTATTAATGCAACATCTTCCTCACTTGGCCAGCCCAGTCTGACAGTCTCATGTCCTCCATGGTTCTGACACCCACTCTTGGGCCTGCCCTACTCCCCCAGTTCTTCATCAATGAACAATCTTTTTTTATGGAGAATAGGATTGAGACAGGGAGAGGGGGAGAGACAGTGGGAGGGAAAACCCTTAACTTTTGTTCAATGAAATTAATCTTATAGACTTGAATATATAAACTCAAGGAACAATCAGAAAGCTTGACATAAAAAATGAAGTACATTCATTTGGTCTTATATTCTAATAAGAAAATAAGGAGGGGAACAAGAAGATAAGTAGTTCCAATGCAAATGAAAGACTCTAAAATGAGCCAACCAGTAAATGGAGAGCATCCTTAACACAGTTCAAAGCCAATAATCTTCTTGATCTCTACCTTAACACATCAACATCCTTCTGTCCAGGAGTCAATGAAAACCCTGCTTTCATCGCCCTGATAATTACTTCTCTGTGTGCCCTGGCCAATGGGCCTGCCTTTTGGAACATGCCAGCGTGACTTCTTTTTAATCAACTCCCCATACTACACCATATAGAATCCTGTGCCCCAGACCAGTTTTTTTTTTTCATTTTCTTTCTGTTAATGACCTCCTTCTCTTTCTCTACTAGGGGAATTCTTTCTCTGGAGGAGCAGTGTAAGTCTATTCAAATCAATCAAGTAACCAGTCTTCATGACACACCTTCCAGGAAGTATACACTGTGCTAGGCACTAAAAACCTAGTTCTATTTTCACTTTGTGTGGTGTCTGATTTCATATGGATTTCTTGATTGAACTTTCAAAGAAATGATTCATTTGGATTTATTTTTCCCTTAGTTTGGAAGATATCCTAAGTAGCTTGAGGGTAGAGCCCTTGATTTTTTGTTGTATCCCCAATGCTTTACCCATGGTGTTTTTTCCTCTTCATTTTAGTCCTAACTTGTGACCTCGTTGGTATAAGGAACTCCCAATGAGGAAATTCCCTCCAGCAATATCTTCCTTGCACTTTACAGTTTAACAAGCTGCCTGGGCCACTGACAAATTAGATAACTTGCCCTGGATAGCATAGCCATTGTGTCTCTGAAACCCACATCTTCCAGACTCCCAGGTTGACTCTTTGGTCTCTCATCTTAGCAGTATTTGGTGTTTAACCAATGCTGTAAATAAAGCTAGTGTGCTGCCACACACTAGTGTGATTATCAGAAGAGTCAATGATAGCAATCCCTTCAAACGTACCTGGTTACAGTTCTTTGAACTTGAACTGAGTTAAATTGAATTGAACTGGGGAGGCAAACATGAATAAAACCCCCAAACCTTAGCATCTGTTTATAAATTTCATGCACTTTTTGCAAAGATTTAAACTCACACTATCTAAGTCCATTTCAAAATATCACTGTCCCCTTGATTTATTCACAATAGCAATTAATCAGCAAGTGTTTATTTTGGGAGAAAAACAAGAAGAAAGCAACAAAAAGATTTAAAAATGTAAGCAATTATTAAGTACCTACTATGGACAAGGCATTCTGCTAGATTGCTTGGGATATAAAGACAAAGTGGAGGGTCTGTTCCATCTGTAAGAAGCACATCCTGGACTGCAAACAGATCGCATTTTAAAGTGATGCTGGGTTACCTGACCATATCTGAAATGGACATAGTATTATGAGCTCAGAGCTGGAAGGGACCTGAGACAATATCAAATCCAGCCCTCTCATTATCTAAGGTCCAGAGAGGTTCAGTGATTTCCCCAAAGTCACACAACTAGTTAACATCAGCTTTGCTTTTTGAGCCTGATGCTAACTGCATTTTGCTGACTAACAGAGAGGAAAACAGCAAGATTTCATTCCACTCCAATTGTTTCCATGTAGCTAAGTTTCCAATTGGCCATTCTAAATCAGCATATCGGATGGGGTCATTTCTGCAGCCTCAGCAACTGCTTTCTACCTTTCCCTCAGATGAGGACTGTTAGATGCCTGTCCAATTTGTTTCCAAGTTTTAATTTGCATACTGGCTGGCAGGATCCCTCTGAAGAGTATGTTTTCTTTCCTTGTTTGTTTTAAATGAGCAATTCTTGCTTCCAAAATCTAGAACTGCCAAGTGCTAGCTGACTATAAAACTGGCCCCAAAGCAATCACTTTTTGCTTAAGAGGGGAGGAGTTTCATTTGTTTCTAAAGACAGACTGCATAGCAGTGAGACTATTGGACTGAAGGTCAAGCAGTCTTGGATCTGGTCCTGATTCCTCCAGTAATTAGCTGTGAGTCCTTGGACAAATCCCTTCAGCATGAATTTAGGGTTAGAGTTGGCAGAATTTAACACCCCCAAGGCAGGGGCTGCTTCACTTTTGTCTCAGAATGTCAGGAGAGGGAGGGATCTCATAGCCCAACTCATCCATCCTGTACCTGAGCAAGAATCCCCTCTACATTGAATCTTTCAAATGGGCACCCTATCCTTGCTTGAAAAGCTCAAGAGAAGGGAGAGCCATTCACCCTGGAGGTGGATTGTTTCCTTTGTGGATAGCTCTAGTTTTATTTTTCTTATCTCATTGCTAATTTTGTTTCTTCGTATCTTCCACAAACTGTCCTTGCTTCTTTCTACCCTCTGGGGTCATGCAGAGTAAGTCCAATCTCTCTCACATTCCATTTTTTCTTATACTTGAAAAGAGCACTTATATCTCTCTCTAAGGCAGAAGTCTTAATCTGGGGTGCGTGAACTTGTTTTGCTTATATATTTCACATTTTACTAACTGCATTTCAAATTGCTTTCCTTTGGTATCGCATGTATTTTATTTTGACATTTAAGAACATGATGTTGAGGAATCTGTAGGCTTTGGCAGACTGCTAATGGGGTTCATGGCACTCAAAAAAGTCTTCTCCAGGTTAAACATCCTCAGTTTCTTTAATAGTTTTAGTATCCCTAGCTCTTACGTGAGTGTTTAATAAGTATCTTTAACTGTCGAATTGAATTGAGTTTCGCTTCTCTGCATTTCAGTTTCTTCCATTAGACAAAGAAAGAGTTCTGAGAAGACAATTTTTAAGGTCTCTTGCTAGTCTAAAACACAATGATTCTGTTCAATGCTTTGATAAATGCCAGTTTTAGAATTTCTGCCTCCATCATACCAATGACAGTAATATATTATTCCCCCTGAGCTGCATCTGCTAGGAATCCAGCTTTTCTTTTAAAAAATAAATTAACCAGATCATTTATTAAACCAGAGCCACTGGGCCTTTAGCCTAGCAAGTGTATGGAGAAAGGGAAGAGGGAGATCTTTCCTCTCTGTGGTGAATGAACCTTGTCTCAAGGTCTTCCAGAGGCCCAGCATGCAATTGTTCCCAGCAAGCATCCTATATCCATGGTCCCACAGAATTTAAGGATGGGATGTTGGCAGGCAGCTATGTTACCACCTCTTGTACTTACCAACTACATTTGTCCTAGAACTGTCCTTGGAGAAGTGTCCTACATACACACCCATTCAACCAAACTTTCTTCAAGTACAGTTTTGTCTACTATTTCATACTTCTTTATCCTGGGGAGTTAGGACTAACTTAAATTGCATTTTTTTGAGATCTTCCCTCCTGTTTCTCTTCAAACAGCAAATCCTGCCTGGGGGTGACTGGTGGGCTAAGTGTTATGCTCCTTAACTCAATATTAATGAAAACAACTGCTAATTTGGGGACCTCTATGCCTCACACTGATGAGTGCAATCACATTTCTTGCAAATCAACCCCAGCAGTAAACAACATGGAAGGAAAGCCTGAATCTATGGTGATTGCATAAAAGGAATAATTAGTGTATTTTTTCCTCCCTGTCTCAACAATATATAAATATTTAAAAAACAGATTTTGCCCATTCCATGATCTAAATGCCTGACATTTGGGCAGCATTATTCATGCTGAAATATATCACAGCACCTTATTAATTAGCTTATATGCCAACTATGAAACACTTTCCAGGAGGTAGCATGGGACAATGGAAAGGGTGTTAGATTTGGAGTCGATAGCCCTTGGTTCAGATCCCTGCCTTAGTATTATTTATTGGTACAACTTTTCAACAAGTCACTTTCTCTTTCTGGGTGGGTCTCAAACTTCTCATCTGTAAAGTGAGGATTTTAGACCTCGTGATCTCTGAAGTCCTAATTCTCTGATTCCTTGCCCTTACCTTCTGTCCTATGACTCCAGCGTAGGCATCGTGTGCGTGTGTGCTTGTGTGCTTGTGTGCATGCGTGTGTGTGTGTGTGTGTGTGTGTGTGTGAGCACCAAACTGGAAGTCATGGGGTCAAGTTAAATTTCTAGATCTATCACTAGCTTCTGCCTCTCGAAGAAGTCACTTCACCGCTTGGGGCATCATCTTCCTTATCTGTAATATGGAGGGTTTAGATGGTCTCTAGGGTCAGAACTTGTACACTGCTGCCCTGCTGATGACAGGTGGGAAGGCACACATCACAAATAAACAAAGACAACTGCACTGAAATTATGAGCAAGGAAGGATTTATAAACCATTTTTGTCAAGGCAATTGGCATGGCCTATGATGGGAGATCTATTTCTGTTTTAACAGTTCCTGCAGACCAGCTGTACTATTGAGAAATATGTTAATCTGGTTTCTAAATTATGTCCATTGAGGGCCATGGGGATAAAATTGTGACTCTTCCTCTGATTTTCATGAATGGGGCTGAAATTGCCCCCCACTCAATGTGTCAAAAGAAAGGCACTTCGCTACCTATGGCTATGATTGTGCACCCACAGGCTGTCAAATAGGCAATTGAGACAATTATCTGCATAAGTCATGGCAAAAAATAAATGATTTTGAAACCAAAGTGGTTCAGGGTTCTGATATATCTTGGATAGCTATGTATACATTGCCAAGTATTAAAATGATTGCCTGAGCCTACACATTGCATTTTATTTGAATTTGGACAGGCACAGCTGTCAGGATGCTAGTACATGAGGGACTTGCCTAATTGGGGAACTGGAACCATGGACAATGTGCCTTTTCAGATGAATTCAAAGCTGACTGGCACATAAGTGCTTTGGGGGAAGAGGGTGGAGAAGGTGGGGAAATAGAAAGATGCCCAAAGCCTTTTTGTACCATGAGTACTTTATGATAGCTTACCAAACTTGGCTCTGTTGCCTGGCATGGGTTTCATGGATACCCAGTTTTAAGTAGCTTACTCTCCAGAAGTAATTTCATTTCTTCACAGGGAGAAGCTAAGGGCTGTATTAGATTATGCTTCATCATAGAGATATCTCCCTCACTCATCTCCCTTTTGACTGAAAGACAACTCACCTTTCCTTATGCTCAACATTCCACCTCCCACCCCTATGTCTGTGTAGAATCTGCCTTCCCCTTCCCTCTGTTACTGGAACAAACTTCCTCCTCACCTCTCTTTTTGGAATGCCTCACTTCAAGAACCAGTTCACATGCCATCTCTTAAAGGAGTCCTTTCAGGGTTCAATTCAATTTAACAAGAATGTTAGTGTATACTACATGCTAGCCATTTGGCATACAAAGACAAAAATGAAACAACTCGCCTCCTAGTGGTTAGTCCTTTCCACCTACCTCCTACCACTGCTTGCAACACTTTGCATAAGTTTTATACTTACTTATAGGTGAATATATTGTATGCCCCAATAAGGTATAGGCTCTTTGAGGGGAGGGACTAATTTTATTTTCGTATCCTTAACACCTCAAAGACACCTTTTAAATATTTGTTGAATTAAAGTCAATGATCACATAGTACTTAAATTAAATATTTAAATTTATATTAATTATTAAATAAGCAGAAAAGAGAATTCAATGAGGGAAAAAATCATTTAAAAAGTATTTACTATGCTCCAAGCACTGTTAAATCCCAGGGTTGTTCTTTAACAACTGAACAACTGAAAAAATATTCCAATTTAGTCAAATCCAGGACTTTCTGATGCTTAACTCTCTGAATGGTGATTGGCTATGACTGAGCCTTGTTGAGGAAATGCTACTGCAATGGACAGTTCCCCTTTTGTAACATATTATTTCATAGAGGCAGTCATGCCGAGGATCCAAGTCTGCATGATCTCCGCCTTGTTTTGAATTGAGAATTGGTGGACACAATCTGTTTCTCTATCGACAATCCTATTGACCTTCCTTCCTTAAATATCTTCTCATAGGTTGCATCAGGTGACTTTTGAGGTGCCCACCTGCGAAGGAAAACGGCGAGAGAAGCTCGCCTTGATAGGCGACTTCTCGTCATCCGCAGAATTCTTCGTCACTATTGCAGTGTTCGCCTTTCTCTACTCGCTGGCTGCCACTGTAGTTTACATCTTCTTCCAGAACAAGTATCGGGAAAATAACAGAGGCCCACTCATTGTAAGCGCTTTTAAAAGTACCCTTTCTTTTTCTTAAGCACAATATTTTGAGATTATTTGCATTTCTTTTGCCAAACAGTTTAGATGTAAAGTAGCTTGTTATGGTTTGAAATGAATTATTTCTTTAGTATAGAACAGGTTCTCCACAAAACTATTTAGACTGAAGATGACTTATAGGATCTTATTTTGGGACAGTTGGTATCAAAAGTTCTACTGCCGGGGTGGGAAAGGGAAGGAGAATTAGCACAAACATCCATTTTTTGTCTGACACGGAAAAGAAAAATGCCTACTTCGCTACTTTGATGGATCTCTGGTACCGTCTGGTTGGGTGCTCCCTTCAACAATGCTTCTGGCTATCCATCTGTATCCTCTCATCCTATGTAACCCTTTACCATGGTCACCAATGAAATCCTCTGCAAACAGGCTACACAATGCCTTCTCCTAGCTTTATTCATATTATTTGGCTAACAACAGAGGTCATTGACTGTCCGTGAACTATCCCTCATTTTCTCCACACTACCAGTCCAACTTCCTGACTGGTTTATATATCTCTCTGATTAATTTTAATAACAATTTTTTGAAACTGTTCTGGAGGATGTTTATCCAGAGCAGAGTTTGAATGAAAGATTTCTTATAAACTGAAGGATCTTCCAAATGCTTTTATTTTGAGATTTCATTGCAGAGCCTCCAAAATGAGACCCATCATCTCTTAGAGGAGTCTGCTCAAATATGTAGACCAGAAAAATAAAGTGAATGAAGAATACCTATTTTTTCTTATTTTTTCTCATTGTTTGGACTTTTTTAGTTGTGTCCAACTCTTTTTTTTATTACCTCTTTTAGGAGGTTTTCTTGGCAGAGATTTTATAATGGTTTGCCATTTCCTTCTCCAGCTCATTTTACAGATGAGGAAACTGAGGCAAACAGGGTTAAGTGACTTGATTAAGGTCAAACAGCTAGTAAGTGCATGAGACCCAATTTAAATTCAGGACTTCCTAACTCCAGGCTTGGTACTCTGTCCACTGTGCCACCTATATTCCTTGTATGATACACCCCATCTCTTGGCTCCATATTTTTACTGGCTGTCACCTGGTCCTGAAATGTTTTCCTTCCTTATCTCCATCTCCTGCCTTCCTAGACTTCCTTCAAGTCCCTGTTAAAATCCTACCTCATGCAAGAAATCTTTCCCAATCTCCCTTAATGCCTTCCCTGCAAGATTATCTCTAATTTATCATGTCTATGCTTTATTTGCAAGTCATCTCACCCCATCAGACTGTGTGTTCCTTGAGGACAGAGACAGTTTTCTTTTGAAGTATCTCCAGCATTTAGCATAGAGTATAGTCCAAAGTTCTATGAAAGATCCAAGGGGCAGCCACATTGCACAGTGGGTAGAGCACTGAACTTAGAGTTAGGAAAATGAGTTGAATTCAGATCTGGTCTCAGATATCAGTTGTGTGACCCTCAGCAAGTCACTTATCCTCTGGCTGCCTCACTTTTCTCATCTTGAAGGGAAGGTAATAAAAGCACCTGTATTCCAAGATTGTTGTGGCAATCAAATGAGATGATATTTGTGAAAAGTTTTGTGAACCTTAAGGTGCTATGTAAATGTTAGCTATTATTGAAATTAATATTATTATATTGAAAAGCAGAATAACGGAGCAAAATGCTAGAAAGCTTTTTTTTGTTCTGCTGATCTCAGATCATAGATAATAAGTCTGATTCAGTCAAAATACATTTCAGTGATTCTCCCAACCAAGTCAATCCAATATTTTCTATTAAGCACATAATAAATGTACAAATATGAGCCCTATATGTGGACATATAGACAAACCCTCCTATATTTCCATCAGGTCCGTGAAATTTATTTATAACTAAGTGAGATCCAGGGGGCAGCTAAGTGGAAGAGTAGACAGAGTGCTGGGCCTGAAGTCAGGAAGATTCATCTCCCTGAGTTCAAATTTGGCCTCAGACACTTAGTAGCTGTGTGATTCTGAGCAAGTCACATATTTGCCTCAGTTTCCTCATTTGTAAAAAATTTGGAAAAGGAAATGGCAAAACAGTATCTTTGCCCAGAAAACTCCAGTTGGGGTCATGAAGGATCAGATGTGACTAAAACTATAGAACAACAAAGGTGAGAACAGAATTGAATATGATAAGTTTACTGCTAACAACTATCCAGCCAAGGAAATGTATTTTTATAAAGTAAAACCCTGTTCCATATAGATGAAATAGCTTTTTGGTATGTAAATTATTTCATCTTGGTGTAAATACTCTCTCACATTGCAAAGAGGATAATGAAATCCTGAGTCATGTAATACATCAGGTGGATCTGATTTCATTACACAGAAGAGGCCTGAAAATCAATCTCATAATTCTAGCAATAAAAGCAGAAAGAAAAATATCTCAATGCAACATTTACTATATAAAATACTGCATCATGATTATGTAAGGCCTGAAAGTAAATTTTATGTTTTGTTGGAGTCTTCAGAGTAAGGGATTGTGAAGAGGTAGAAGATTGTTTAGCTAGAAGACGAGGTGGTGTACTCAAAATTTATAGGAAAGTCTCCTTGTTTCACATTCCCCAAAATGAGAAGTTGTTATGATTGATGCTGAGGCTAGGATGCACATACAGCTTATCACTGTTATAGGTTAAAAGTATAAATAAGACCTCAAGAAAGTTTGTGTCAGTACTTACTTGGATTCCTCAATGAACTTGGAAGGAAATGTTCCATCTCAACATTCTATCTCATAAAGTTCCATTTCTCAGTCCATTCATGCTTTCTCATCCTGGATGCCTTGTCCATATCTTCCACTAAGTACTCCATGAAGGACCTGTCTTACATACTTTTTATCCCTCTTGATGTTGCATGGGTACTAATGGACTACAAGGGCAATTCATTGCTTAAGGTAATGAAGAGAGGTGAACTTGAATCCAGGAGGACCAGGGATCAAATCCTCCCTCTGACACATACTAGGTGACCCTAGGCAAGTCTCTTATACTTTCCTCCCTGTAGTGTTATAAGTAACTATCTAAGAGGATGGGCTGCCAAGAATGTACTATCCTGCATTGGGGGAAGGAGTTTCCTCACTAAAGAATTCCCTATACCAGTGCAATGGTAGGTCCAATCTCAATCTACTCTGTATCCATAGTCATCACTTATTGTTTGCCAGCTAACTTCCTTTCTAGTCATACATAATTCAAATGAGATCCTTTATCTCAGAGGTGTCAAACATACAGCCCAAAGGCAGGCTGATAGCATTCCTGAGTACAACCCAAGCCAGTTCAAAATATAACTTGGAAATATTTGACAAAATAAATAAAAAGTACAACAAAACATAGATAACATTAATATATCATTTTCTAAGTTGCTACATGGCCCACAGAGCTCCTTATGCATGAGTTAGTGGTCCCCTTTCTGTCTGAACCTCACCTCTCTTGAATAATTGAGTTGGTAAGATGTTACACTTATGCCCATCCTGTACCTTTCCACTGCTCTTCTGGTGACTCCAAACTTTGGTTCTTTGGAGATTGAAAGTGATTGTCTTCAGGTACTTTGGAAGTCTCGTTCACTTACAAACGATTATTATACTAAATTTCAGCCATTCCCAATTGTTCTTTAAGTCATGTTCCCAAAAGACCAGGCCACATTTTGTTCATTCTTTTTCTTTTGCTAACTCCCACATTCCATTCTTATTTTTATAATGTCAAGAGAACACACTAACACATTGAGTGGACCTGACGGGTGACAATTTTAAAAACAGACTTAGAAGAAAGTACACTAAATAAGAAGATCTATAGATAGGTAGATAGAAAGGAAGGAAGAGAGAGAGAGAAAGAAGGAAGGAAGAGAGAGAGAGGGAGAGGGAGGGAAAGAAAAAAGAAAGAAAGAAAGGAAGGAAGGAAGGAAGGAAGGAAGGAAGGAAGGAAGGAAGGAAGGAAGGAAGGAAGGAAGGAAGGAAGGAAGGTTTATTAAATACTTAGTATGTACTTTCACTATACTAAGCTGATAACAAAAAAGAAAGTCTCTTCCCTCAAGGCACTTCCATTCTAATGGAGAAAGACAGCCCAGAAAGCATAATCAGATGCTGCAACATGGTATTGAAATGACCAAGAAGTGACATGGAGGCCTAGTTATGGGAAAGATCTCTCTATCAGATCCTGGGAAGAAAGCAAAGAAAAGCTAATATTGTGGGGGGAGAGATGAGTATGATGGCCATCATGTAGGCAACACATTAATGACATCACAGATCCATTAAAGAGAGTTTTGCCATGTGTTTTTAATGCCAGTCTTCAACAGCTGTATATTATCCAAACTTTCCCCTTTCAGTGAATATTAGGTAATGGGGTTTTATTCTATTTATTTATGCTGCCCTGAGCAAGTTATAATGCCTGCTAAAATTAAGAGAACAAATTACCTGCTATATTAATTTGTCTCCCAGATATTAACAGTAAGTTCCTTCCTCCTCCAAGCTCTAGGAAAATAAGCCACACCTGCAAATATGAAAATATGGATAGGGGTTAGAATACTATAAAATTAAAAAACAATACAAACAACCTATAAAAGAAGACAGTAGATATAGCATGAAATACAGAAGGAAACTACATACATGACAACAACAATGTAAATTAATATGCCACTAAGTAAGTCAAACTCTGAGAAGTTGAAAAGCAAACAATAATGGTTTCAGGAACTAATAATAAAGTGGACTTTCTTTTAATGGAAATGAAAAGCTACTAGAGCAAAATATTTTCTATATTTGACCACAGTAAATTCACTTAACTTGTTTTCTTAATTATAAGGAAAGTTCAGTTTTGAGGGGAAGAGAGAGAGAATTTCCAGAAATATCTGACATAAAAACAAAATGCATAAATAAAAGAAGAGGGAGTGAGAGAGGAAGGAGGGAAGGAAGGAAAGAATTTTAAATTTAAGCTGTCTTTTTGGGGCTACTACTGTGTTTCTATATAGTAAGAACTTAGTCATATGTTTGTAAACTGAATCAATATTTGTTAAATTAGGCCAATAAATGTTTATTAAGCACCTACTATGTGCCATGCACCATGCTAAGAGATGGAGATACAAAGAAAGACAAACGTAATCCCTAAAATCAAGAAGCATATATTCAAAAAAGCAGAGAAAATCTATAAATAACTATGTACATATAAGAAAAAGAGACAGTAGCTGGTGGCAAGCACTCCAAGGGGATATACTGAGGGGGAAGTGGGAGAAAGAGGGAGAGGGACAGAAAAAGATGACTTTCAGGAAGTAGGACTTGAGCTGAATCTTGAAGGAAATCTAGGAAAACCAAAAGGTAGGTGGAGACAGAGGATTCAAGACATGGAAGATAACCAGTGCAAAGGCAGAGGAATGGGAAATGGTGTGTTGTGGGGTTTGTGGTGGCTGTATTATTCAGTCATTTCAGTCCTGTCTAACTCCATCTGGAGTTTTCTTGGCAAAGATACTGGAGTTGTTTTGTCATTTCCTTCTCCAACTCATTTTATAGATAAGGAAACTGAGGTAAACAAGGTTAAGTGACTTGATCAGGGTCTGAGGCCAGACTTCAACTCAGGATTTCCTGATTCCAGACCTGGAGTTCTATCCACTGAACCACTTAGCTGCCCTACATGTTGTATCCCAGGACCTGCAAACAATCCAGGATAGCTGGATCATAAAGTGTACGGTGGAGTAAATATAATTAGGTTGGAAAGGTAAGAAGAGACTAAGTTATGAAAATTTTAAATGCCAAACAAAAGATTTAAGCTTGATCTTGGGTTCAATCAGGAGCTTCAGAGCTCATTGAGGTGTGGGTCTGATGTGCACTTCAGAAAATCACTTTGGGAGATGGTGGAGAATGGATTGAAGGAGGGAAAAACTGGAGACAGGAAGACTAGTTAAGGCTATTTCAAAAGTCTTTGTGAGAGGTGATGAGGGCATGAATTAGAGTTGTGGTTGTATGAGTAGGTTAAAGCATAAATGTACAAGAGATTTGAAAGTAGAAATGACTAGATTTGACAATGTGGGGTGAGTGAAAGATAGGAGTCCAATGGAAGAATAGTGGTTCCTAGATAACAGCATAGAAGTTGGGAAAAGAAAAACAATGAATTCTGGTTTTGACATATTGCGTTTGATGGACATAGGACATCTAGTTTGAATGTCCAAGAAGCAATTGATGATGCAGGAATATGACTCAGAAGTTAAACTGGTGCTGGATATATACAACTGGGGATAATCTGCACAGAGGTGATATTTGAATCCATGAGGTTTAATGAGATTACCAAATGAGATCATGCAAAGAAAAAGAAAAGAGGATCCAGAACAGAGATATAAGGAACCTCCATGGTTAGTAGGCATTCCATACAGCATAAACCATCATTCTATATAACACTAGCAAAGGAGACTAAGGAATAATGGAGCAGATAGAAAAAGAACTTGGAAACAGGAGTGTTAGAAAAACCCATAGAGGAGTGAGTATACAGGAGGAGAATGTGATCAACAGTGTCAAATGCGGCAGAGGTAAAGAAGGCTAAAGACTGAGAAAAGGTCATTGGATTTGGCACTTAAGAGATCATTGCTGTCGAACTGAATTAAAACTGAACTGAATGTATAGATAATTTTCAGAAATTCCTGAAGCTTCACAAAGCAGACTCAAAATTGGTTGAATTCATTTTTTTTATTTTCTTTGCCTTTTATTAACTAATACACTAGCAGAAATGTCCCTAAGTCATAAAGATTATATACATCTGTTTTTAAACAGCAGGACTTTTAATGAGACTTTTGGTGTCTTTTGGAGTGACATTTTAGAAAGAAAGTAAGGAGGGAAGACTCAGGCATCCACTGTGTACTAATACATTAAGTGACATCTTTTATCAGAAACAAAGTAACCAAGTACAGGACACAGAAATGATGAACAGTGTTGTCCATGGTTGTGTAATTGAAATGCCATGTCTGGTTATATCATTTGGTCATGAACCTCACTGGAAAATTATAAAACTAATCTCAACCACAGCCATAAACTTCGAGTAGTTTTCCCAACCTAGTCAAATTGTTGCTTTGTGTGGAAATCAAAGAGAAACTCATAGCCATCTTCGATGAAGTTAAGTCACAAGGCCCATAGGGCCAAAACCCTAGGGTACTGAGAGAGTTGGCCAATGGAACTGCTGGGTCGCTATCAAGTGAAAGATTGAGGACAATAAAAAAAAGCATGGAGCTTCATCTAATCTGGAAGCAGAGGTAGCTGTCACTATGTAAAGAAAGAAAAGGAAAAGGAGGGGAGGGGTGTAGACGAGAGGGGAGGGGAGGGGAGGCAGGAGAGGGACAAGATAAATATCTATACCCCATTACCTGTATTTGTTATTTCTCAGTTGTATGCAAAAACAATTCTCAACATTTGCTCCTAAAACTTTAAGTCCCAACTTCTCTACCTTCCTCCCTCCCTCCCCACCCATCCCCACTGAGAAGGCAAGCAATTCAATATAGGCTATGTATGTGTAGTTTTACTAACGACTTTCATATTAGTCATGTTGTGTAAGACTAACTATATTTCTCTCCATCCTATCCTGCCCCCCGTTTATTCTATTCTCTCTTTTGACCTTGTCTCTCCCCAAAAGTGTTTACTTCTAATTGCTCCCTCTTCCATTTGCCCTCCCTTCCATCATCCCCCCCCACCCTGCTTATTCCCTTCTCCCTTATGTTCCTGTAGAGTAAGATAGATTTTCATACCGAATTGAGCATGCATGTTATTCCTTCCTTAAGTCAGATGCGATGTGAGTAAGCTTCACTTTTTCTCTCTCACCTCCCCTCTTTTCCCCTCCATTGGAAAAGCTTTTCCATGCCTTTTTTTTAATGAGAGACAATTTGCCACATTCCATTTCTCCCTTTCTCCTCTCAATATATTCCTCTGTAACCCTTTAATTTTATTTTTTTAGATATGATCCCTTCCTATTCAACTCACTTTGTGCTCTGGCTATAAATATATATATATATATATATATATATATATATATATATATATATATATATACACATACATACATACATATATGTGTGTGCGTGTGTGTGTGTAATCCCACCAACTACCCAGATACTGAGAAAGGTTTCAAGAGTTAGAAATATTAGCTTTTCATGTAGCAATGTAAACAGTTCAACTTTAATAAGTCCCTTATGATTTCTCTTTCCTTTACATGATTCTCTTGGTTCTTGGGTTTGAAAGTCAAATTTTCTATTCAGCTCTGGTCTTTTCATCAAGAATGCTTGAAAGTCCTCTATTTCATTGAATAGCTATTTTGTCCCCTGAAGTATTATACTCATTTTTGCTTGATTGGTGATTCTTGGTTTTAATCCCAATTCCTTTGACTTCTGGGATATCATATTCTAGTCTCTTCGATCCCTTAATGTAGAAGCTGCTAGATCTTGTGTTATCCTGATTGTATTTCCACAATACTTGAATTGTTTCTTTCTAGCTGCTTGCAATATTTTTTCCTTAACCTGGGAACTCTGGAATTTGGCTACAATATTCCTAGGAGTTTCTCTTTTTGGATCTCTTTCAGGAGGTGATTGGTGGATTCTTTCAATATTTATTTTTCCCTCTGGTTCTAGACTATCAGGGCAGTTTTTCTTGATAATTTCATGAAAGATGATGTCTGGCCTCTTTTCTTGATCATGGCTTTCAGGTAGTCCCATGATTTTTAAATTGTCTCTCCTGGATCTGTTTCCCAGGTCAGATGTTTTCCCAATGAGATATTTCACATTATCTTGCATTTTTTCATTCTTTTGGTTTTGTTTTGGAATTTCTTGGTTTCTCATAAAGTCATTAGCTTCCATTTGTTCCATTCTAATTTTTAAAGAACGATTTTCTTCAGTGAGCTTTTGAACCTCCTTTTCTATTTGACTACTTCTGCTTTATAAAGCATTTTTCTCCTCATTGGCTTTTTGGACCTCTTTTACCAATTGAGGTAGCCTATTTTTAAAGGTATTGTTTTCTTCAGCATTTTGTTGGGTCTCCTTTAGCAAGCTGTTGACTCACTTTTCATGATTTTCTTGCATTGCTCTCATTTCTCTTCTCAATTTTTGCTCCACCTCTCTTACTTATTTTCAAAATCCTTTTTGAGCTCTTCCATGGCCTGAGACCATTGAATATTTATTTTGGAGGCCTCTTCCTCATCCAAAAGGGTGGAAGAAAATACCTATTCACCAAGAAAGGAACCTTCTATAGTCTTATTTTTTTCCCCTTTTTTGGGCATTTTCCCAGCCAGTTACTTGACTTTTGAGTCCTTTGTCAAGAGGAGGGTATTCTCTGGGGACCTGTAAGTTCTCAGTTCCTCCAAGGTGGCACAATCAAGGGAGAGAAGTTTGCTCCTCTTCTGGCCTGCATTCTGGTCTGAGAGTTACCAAAGTTTTTCTGCCCAGGATCTGAAAGGAGAATTCCCTTTCCAGAACCTCCACCAGCTCCACCACACCAGCCAGCACACTTCCTCATCCCTGGCCACCACTCAGGGCTGAGGCCCAGATCAACAGCTCAATTCCTCCAGGGGCTTTAGGCAAAGGGCTCCAAAAATGGATGCTGCTGCTGCCCATCACCACTGCCACAGCCTGGGACTGGGGATACCTGTCTTCTCAGGTGAAAAAGCTTTCTCACTGACCTTTGAAGCTGTGGGTATTGTGGATTGAGGTATCTGAGAACCACAGCTGCTACTGGGGATTCCACCCCAGAGGCCTGTTTCAGTCCTGTTCCTGCAAGTACTGCACAACAAGGGCTGAGCGTGGCTCCATGGGCTGTGCTCTGCTCCATGGCTCTGTGATAGACCTTTTCTGTCAGCCTTCCAGGCTACTTTGGGCTGGAAATCTCTTTCACTCTGTTGTTTTGTGGTTTCTGCTGCTCTAGAATTTGTTTAGTCATTTTTTACAAGTATTTTATGGGCTGTGGGGGAAGAGCTAGAGAATATGGGTCTTTCTACTCTGCCATCTTGGCTCTGCCCCTATTGAGATTTTTGGAATGCACAAGTCCAACATGAAGGTGCTCCTCTAAGACCTCATACATTTCCCTCTGGGAGAGTACAATGTCATTTGATAAGGCAAGAAAGATACGTGGAGACTTAGGATGAAGAGGAGACTCAATAGAATGTTACAGGGTTACCTCTAGAGCAACTTCAAGTGTTTTTTTCATTCTGGGCAGAAGCCTCAACTTTCAAGGGGCAATCTGCATAGTCCCTGGGGTGAGAAATGAACTCACCACAATGTAAAGGGTTTCCTCTATAGAAATTGCAAGTTCATTTCCCTTCAAGGGGAATTCAAAACAAAGAGTTATGCTATGTGTCTAAAAGACTCTATGGGTCTCTCCAGTGAGGGTGGCACTTACTGGAAAAAAGGAGGAAACTATAGTGATATTTTATGGGCTACACTGAGTCCTTTGTGTTTTCTGGATTTTCTGAGAGGTAAAATAAAGACTACACTATATCTGATCTTCATTTTTACCTTCAGCACTTGCAGAAAAACTGATGATTCTTGTATCCACATCAAGGGAGTCATCTACACGTGTTATATATTTCTTTGGTTTCATGAAATTCTATTTGGGGTCAGAATGATCCAAAGCACTGGATTTGAAGTCATAGTACCTGGGCTCCCATCACACCTTTGTCACTTCTGATTTATATGACCTTCTATAAGTGACTTAAATTTCTCTGTGACTTTATTTTCTCATCTTTAAAATGAGGGCAGAGTTTAGACTAGGAGCTCTTATTTTTGGAGTCCCTTGATCTCCAAGAAGTCAGTGGATATGTTTCAGAGGGTCCCTGAACTCAGATGAGAAATATGATGTCTCATTTCAATATGGACAATTTTCTTTGTAATCCTGAGAAGGAATTAATAGGATTCATCAGATTGCCAAGAGGGTATATGCCATACAAAAAGAAAAGAATCCCATCTAGATGGACCCTCAGCATGTCTTACACCTATAAATCTATGACATCATTATGATTTGAAGACCATGATCAATTTTGAATGTTACATTATATAAAGCACAAGATAACTGTATATGAAAGGAATGAAGCCTGAGAAAGAAAAGATGATTCCTGACTTACATTTCTGAACATAAGTTCATTTAAGATTAGAACTGTCTGTCTCACTTTTGCATTTGTAGCCTCATGGATTAGCAACAATGCCTGATGCACAGCAGACCCTTCATAGATGCTGAGCTATTAATTGTGGATATCAGAGGAGGTTTTTCTGGAAGATGTAGCATTTGAGGATTTCAAGAGACAAAAATAGGGCCAGACATCCTAGGAAGAAAAAATGATGCAAGCAAAGGCACAGAAAGTTTAATAATATATTTATGGAGCATGTTTATGGCTAGAGTATTAAGAATATGGTAAGGCAAAAAGTGAGGGAAAGGTAAAGTCAAGGAAGCAAAAAATATCTTTGGGACTAAGACAGGAGTTCCATGACTATTTGGCACCTCCAAAGAATTCAGAACCATATCCATATCCAAGCTATTGCCAAGGCCTAATCATTTGACCTTTGCCACATTCTCTCCTCTGCCATTGCCACTACCCTGGTTGAGGTCCCTACCATCTCATGCCTGGATTATTGCAATACCTGCTGGTGGGTCTCCCTGCCTCAGATTTCTCCTCACTCCAAACTGTCCTCTATTCAGTCATCGAAGGTATTTTCTTAAAACATAGCCCTAATCATATCACCCACCCACCCCACGTCACACACACAAACATACTCAGTAAACTCCAATGGCTCCCTATTACCTCCAGAAGCAAATACTAACTGCACCATTTGGCTTCAAAGCCTTCCATAACCTAGCCATTTTCCTACCTTTCCAGTCTTCTTACAACTTATTCCTTAATACAACCTTTCAATTCAGTGACAACGGCCTCCTGTAGGTCCCAAAAGCAAGCTACTTCATCTCTCAGCTCCATGCATTCCCTATGGCTGTCCCTATGCCTGGACCACTCTCCCTCCTCTGTTCCAGTTACTGACCTCCTTGCTTCCTTAAAGTCTCAGCTAAAATTCCACCTTCTACAGGAAGTCTTCTCTAACCTCTCTTAATTTCAGTGATTTTCCTGATGCATAGTAAGCCCTTAATAAATGTTTATTGATCAACTGATTAATTACTATAAATGTTGTATAAACAAGTGCAGTTCATAATAAACATCTGTGTTAGAGGTGATTAAAGGAATTCACTTGAGATCATATCATTTGCCCACAGTTTTGTTCAATCTGCACATTTTTGTGGTATTTTCAAGATATTTTTCCCTATTAACAAGTGCTTAGTTACAATTTAAATAAGTGGTAACTCCCTGTGTATCCAGTATCACTCTCTGCAGTTGAAAAATGGAACAAAAATCTTGAACTGGGGGACGTGTTACCTTAAAAGCATCAATGAATTACTTATGAAATGAGAGTTGAGACTCAGGTATACATGCAAATATCCCTGTGACAAGACAGCTAGAGCCAGTGTTTATGGATGGGGGAGATGAAAGTCTTTGTCAGTACATCAGCCTTCTTGTCAGACTTCCCCCAATTTTAGGAGATTCATAATTCATTTAGAAAACCCAGTTCCTGGAGAGAATTTGGCACAACACCAAAGATGCCGTTCCTGGTCCTTTCTTCTTCTTTTCTAATTTAAAAGGAAATTAAATGTGAAATGTTTCTGATACAGTGTAATGAAATTCTCAAACTAGGCTGGAGAGGGAGGAGGATGCTGCTCCTTTTTCATTCCAGTAATGCCTACAGTGACCCCTCAAGTGGATAGACCAAGGGAAGTTCATTTACAAATTGTATTATATGCCTTATTCCTCTTCAGAGGACTGGGTGGCAAGAAAGTCTTGATCAAAAGCCCAATTTCATGAGGCACTTCCTGCCCATCCCATTTCCAAGTCTAAAAAATCTTATTTATGACTCTAGACCAAACTTTACGAATAGAAGTATTTGGCATGGATGTTGAACAACACTATAATAAGTTGTATGGGGACAGAGAGGATCTTTCTCATGTTTTGGGAACTCTCATAATATCTAAAATTGTACTTTTAAAAAGGAAGTGGATATTTCCCGAGTGGTAGAAATACTCCTGGTCATGGTCAGTTTGGACTCTCCCCCTGCACAGTACAATGAAGGAAGAACTCAAAATGTAGTTATGGGATCTGCATTCAAATTTCACCATTGTCTCTCTGACTGTTTGCCCTTAAGTAAGTTACTCCATCTCTCTGAGCCTTAGCTCTTCATCTAAAAATCAAAGGATTGGATTAGGAGTCCTCTAATGTTCCTTCCAGCTCTGAATATATAATTCTGTGAAGGTCTGAAGAATCTAGGGCTAGAGCATCATGGCAACAAGAAAGGTGGATGGACATGGGTATAAGTGTTCTTGCTCAGAAAACTCAGGCAAGGTAGAAGTGTGTTGAATTAGTTGCATGGAATTAATTCATCAGGAGTGAGAATATCCAGGTGAGAAGATTTAAGAGGTCTTGACAGTTGTCTGAGCAGATTCTTTGGATCCCAGAAAATGAGCTGTAGGCTTGACTAACAGAAGAGTTAGAAAGATGTTGACTGCCCTCCAGACATGGTGGCTTTCTCAAAAAGCTGGGAACTTCTCCATGGAAGCTAGGGAGGTATTAACTGAAGCTATGGGAGGCAGACTAGCAAATTGTAGATTGTGATCCAACTCCCTCATTTTATAAATCTAGAAACCAAAGTCCAGAGTAACTTGCTCAAGGTAATGTAAGTAGTAAGTGACAGAACTGGGATTTTAACCAAGTTCCTCTGACTTCAGATCTGATGCTCTTTCCAATATATAGCACCATGGAAAGGACACTATAACGTCAGAATTTAGGGAGTGGTACCAGCTGCAGAGATTTTGAACCCCAGAAGATGAAGCAATAAGGAAGGTCCTGGGCCACACAAAGCCCAGATACATGGTATGGAGGTGCAAACTTAGATTTCACCCTTCCATGGTACTGTGAGTCATGTGAACTGTGTAACCTCCAAAGGAACTTGCGACATGCCAGATGCAAGGGTCATTAGATTATCTAGAAATATCTAAGTCTTTTTCTCATTTTGGGAGAGCTCAATCCCAGAGTGGCACTCCAAGTACATTATAGTGACATACAACCCTGGAAAAAAGTGGATGTTTTCTTGGTTGTATATGGTGTCAGGTTGGAAATCTTGTTGCACTCTGTGCTGTGTGAAACAAACTTTCTCTCTGACCCATCTTTGCTAACTTGGTTCCCCCAAGGGAGTTGAAGGCATCTAGATGGGAACTAGAAATAAGGTGAAGTTAAATGTTCACAAGCAATTCCTAGGTTGGGGCATAAACCATAGAGATGATGTTATTATTGGCAAGTGCCCTAAATTATTTTGGTTTCTCTATTTTCAAATGATATACAATTTACAGACTTAATAGTTTAAGATATTTTTATGTTTATGGTACTATGTGTTGTTCAGTTTTTTCAATCAGGTCTAACTCTCTGTGACCCCATTTGGAGTTTTCTTCACAAAGATATTGTAGTGGCTTATCATTTCCTTCTCCAGCTCATTTTGCAAATAAGGTAACTGAGGAAAAGATGGGTAGGTGACTGGCCTAGGGTCACAGAGCTTGTGAATATCTGAAGCCAAATTTGAACTCAGGTCCTCCTAACCTGACACTATCCACTGTGCCACATAGTCGCCCTTGTGGTACTATACTAGTTACTCTTTTATTATACCAAAAGAAGCTCAGGGATGTAATTTTTAATAGCAGTGTTCATGTGGAAAAACTTCCATGCTTCCTTGGTTTTGTATATATGTCCCTTACCCCTCACACCATGTAATAAGTACTTCCTGGCATCAGAAAGGCCTGAGTTCAAATCCAGATTCAGACCCTGGGAAAGTCATTTTACCTGTCTCAGTTTCCTCAGATGTAAAATGGGGTTATAATAATAGCATCAACTTCATAAGGCTGTTGTAAAGCTCCAATGAGACAAAATTTGTTTAGCGCAGTGCTTGGTAGATAATAGATGCTTAATAAGTACTTTTTTCACCTTCCCTTTCCTTTGGAGTAAAAGTTTATTTATCGATTGGTTTATCAGTTCTTCTTTGTCCCTGAGGGCACCATTAACTTCAGTGACTATAAATTGTATTGCAAAGACTCCAGTTTGATGGAAGGAAAAAAATTACCATGATTAGAGATGCCCCAAAGTTTAGTATAGCGCTTTATCAGGTAATAAGTTCCCTACAATTTCAGGTCTTCATGAGAGGCTTAAAACCTATTCTTTGAGGTAGTTATAAGGGGAATTCCTATTCAAAGGTCTTTGAGGCCCCTTCCAAGTCTGAGATTCTTAGATTCCAGTGGATAGAGTGCTTGGACTGGAGTCAGGAAGACCTGAGTTCAAATCCAGCCTCAAACACTTACAACCTGGGTGACCCTGAGACAAGTCACTTTACCCATATTTGACTCAATTTCTTCATCAGTAAAATGAGGATGATAATGATAATCAACTTCTGGGGTTATTGTGGGAATCTAATGAAATAATGGTTACAAAGTGCCTGGAACATAGTAACAACTATATCTTAGCTGTTAATATCATAATACTAAAAGATAAAGTGAGATAACTTGTATATTACTTTGTAAACCTTATGGCACTTCATAAATGCTAATATTTATCATCATCATTATTATCATTTTTGCTGAAAATGTACTCTCTGTATTTGGTGTGTTTAACATAGGGACTAATTTTTTCTCCTGACCCATGAGCCTAAAAAACTTCCCTTAGAACCAGACATGATCAATTCCAGACACCAAACTCCTAGGGCACCTCAAGTTTCACTACATCACCAGGTATTTTCAACTCAAGTCATCTTATCTTTCTGAGTCTCAGTTTCTTTATTTATAAAATGAGGGAACTGAAATAGATAATGCCTAAAGTCCCTTCCAATTAAAAATCTATATGCCTATGTTCTTACGGTCTTAGATGATCCCATTGTCACTTTAAGTTGTAATAACATCTGAGTCAGTTTGGACAAACTCAATGACACATCTTGTGAAGGTGGGTGGGCAGGAGTAATCAGGCTTCTCAGTCAGGGCCCTTGCCTGCTCTAGTTTAATTTTATGCTCTTCTAAAGAAAATGGGGTAGCAACCAACTATGGCAGCAAGACATTTTTCTCTCTCTTTTGTTTTTCTTTCCTTAAAGGTTGGAAAATACGTCTGTCTCCTAAATTGGAGTGAGGGGCCAGCTTTTCAGTTGGGAGCCTGAGAGATAAAAACAATTCTAGGTGACTCATTCTTTATATACCCTGGAAAAAGTCATTCACTCTGAAGGGGAAAGAAAAGTTTTTTGCTTCGTAATTATTCATACAATAAGGTTTTCATTATTTTCTTTTTGGGAAATGGGGTTAATAACTCAGCAATAAGCCCTCTGTACTTAACTAGCCTGTATCAGTGTTCTGCCAAGTGAAAAAGATATATATATTTAAAGTCTCAACAACCAAACACCTGTACCAGCCCCATAATCAGCTGCATCTTTTGATTGTGGTTTGTATGAGCATTTCCTAAAAATGGGAGGGAAAGAGCTCTGTCACATGGAACAAGAGCCCCCATCTCCTCTGGCATTATTGTCACTAGGCAGAAGACAATGCATGTGCGTTGTTTGTTGGGATATCTATGTTATGCTTTGACACCACAGTCTTGAGATAATTGACTACCTTTTGAAATCCAATGGCAGAGCAAATCATTGGCCAAAGACAACAAAGCATCCTCCTTCCTTCCTTTAAACTGTAAGTGGAGCCAGTGCTTGACAATATTGGGAAGTAGATGCTGACCCATCAATCCATCAGTAACATTCATTGAGTACTTACTCTTTATGCAGGCAATGTGTTAAACACTGGAATGCAAAGACAAAAATGAAACAACCATTTTTAACACCTTCCCTAACATCTATTTCAGCAAGTGATCTTTTCCATTTTCTTGTGGTTTTTCTCTCCCAAATGCCAATGCTGTCATCTGATTTCCTTTATATCTGGACTGTATCTCCCCTTAGAAGTGGCCAAACTAGGTCTGCCCTTCTCAACAATGTCTCACACCCTATCCCTCTATTCTCCCCAATATCAAAACAAGTCTGCTTTGTATTGTATCCCTTCAAGGTTCTGACTTCACAGTATATGAATTAAAGTTAATCAGTTTAAAGAACTAAAGATTTTTAACCTACAGAGGAAAAGACTAAATGAAGGCAGCCAGAATCATGTTGGGCTCTGAGTCAATGCCAAACGAGGAAAGGTGGAAGGTTCTTGGGATAGTAAATGTGGACAATGGAAGAGTCAGGACAAATGTGCTAGTTGTCTTCAAGTATTTAAAAGGCTGTCACATGGAAGAAAGATGAGACTTGATCTGTTTGGCCTCAGAAGGTAGAACCAGGAGCAATGAGTAGAAGTGGCGAAGAAGCAAACTTGGGAGATACCTAGAAATCTCCCAATTAGAAGTCTTCAAATGAAAGCTAGTTGAGTCATCTAGCCTCAGTTTCCTCATCTGTAAAATAAGGAAGGTGGTCCACATTTCTGCTGCCACCATTGTGAATTGTCTTCCTGCTCTCCATTTTCCTTTTACTACAATTATTTTATATTGTATTCCAGGAGAACGTAAGCTCCTTGCAGGGAAGAAATAACTAAGTTTGATCCTTGCCATGTCTAACTTAGAGAAGTAGTCTCTCAATAAATGCTTGGTGAATTATTGCATCAAATTGGACAAAGGAGAATAAGTCCCCATGCCTGACCACTGGCATTTACACATGTGGCTAATTATCCAGTCCAAGTTCAGAAAGGCAACCTTTTATGACAGATTTATTGTTGCCAATGTTGAAAGGTCTGCTTTTCAAAGAAAACCATCCCTTTTTGGGGACAGAACTACTTTTTTGATATAAATTAAAACCCATTGTCTGAGGATGTAATAAGGATTAGCAAAAGGAAAGTTGAAGTCAAAAGATAATGAAACTTCCAAATATTGAGAGCAAAGTAAAGAGATTAATTTTTTCTCCCTCCCTCCTATTTTTTTAAATAAATCAAGAGGGATTATTAGATGACAGCATAACAATTGACATTAAATTGACAGGGAGTCAAGCAAGGGGTCTTTTTCTCTCCTATTAAATTAAATCTCATTTAATTTTATGCATTCATTATATGATAGGTTGCATCTAAAAACAGAAAATGAATCATTTCTTATCTCATGTTGTTTACGCTGTATTGGGGAGAAAAATAATCTGAATCTATGGGTATGGAAATAGAAATGACAGGGATAGGGCCTGAACCTGTGATCTTATTGGTATAAGGAATTCCTAGGTGAAGAAACTTCCTCTACCAATTCAATTCACCATCTTCTCTGAAATTCTGGTCATAGAGTTGTCTAGATCATTGAGAGGTGGTGTACCTCACCCCAATCTTACAACCAAGGTGTGTCAAATTGTATGTGTCAGAGCCAGGTCTACCTGAATCCAAATCCAACTCCCTATCCATCAACTTACTCGAGTAACCTGTAAATACAAGAATTTTGTAAAGTTATTACAAAGTAATTGGGAGAGGGTAGAGTTGGGAGGCTGGCTTGTAGTGAGGGTAATCAGAAAATTTCTTGTAGGAGAGGGCACTTAAGCTGAACTTTGACTGGACCAAGGGGTTCCAAGAGGCAGAGATGAAGGAGAGTATTCAATCATGGAGAACAGTCCATACAAAGGAGGGAGGTAGGAGGTAGGACATTATATATAGGACATATATGTGGGATATATGTATGTGTAGACAGATGAAATAGATATAAATAGATATAGATGGACATGTACATATAGATATATGGGATCATTTAGCCACAACATAGCATGCATTGGTGGTGGGAGGGGATTCCCAAATCAATTTAGAAAGCTAATGGGGAGCCAGACTGCAAGGGGCTTCAAGTGTCCAAAAAAGGAAATTGTATTTTATCCTAAAGAAAATCAGGATCCAGTGAATTTTCTTGAGCAATGGCATTACATTGTCACACCTGTGCTTTCAGAGGAGTCATCTAGTCACTAGGAAGCTGAGGAGTTGCCTATAGTCACACAACTAATGGAGTCACACAAAGTACTGATTACAATAGTAACCTAGAAAGCTATTAGGCTAGAATATAAATTGGCACTTAATTAAATCCTGAATGCCATCTGTCCTAATCCTGTCATTTTACAAATAAGGAAACTGAGACCCAGAGAAATGAAATGATACGCTTGATCTCCTGACTTATTTCCAACTACACCACAATGCTTTCCTCGCCATATAAGGGCTTTGTAAGAGTGCCCTCTGTGAACTGTTCTTCAAAGTGTAGTTTGGGCTCTGTTTTGTTTTTAACTCTCTTACCCTCCAAACAGTTATATTGATGACATATCAACTCCAGCCTTGAGCTTCACAGTGTGAGAACAAGACCTCAAAAACAAGTATCCTTCAGGGAGCAGGAACATAAAGTCCAACAAAGCCTGAAATGACCCAGGAAAATAATAGGAAGTGTGCCTCTAGCCACAAATATCACTGGCCCCAGGCTCCATCAAAAGTCGAAGATCCAGGAGGGAAGGCAGGATGGGGAACATTACCATTGTGCTTTGGAAGCTGGCATTCTCCAATGCCTGTTCGAACAGGGCTAAAAGGGTCTTCCCACCCTATTGTTGTGTAATGTACACCCAGACACACTAGAGACATTTGTCGAGAAGGGTAATCCTGATCTTCCCTCCTAAACCTTCCTCAACTCCTAGCTCTCCTATTTTTGTAAGGGCACTGCCAGTCCTCCAAGTCTCCTCACTTTTTCTTCCTGCTATCCCTCACAAGTAATCAGCTGTCAAATTCTGTGAAACCTACCTTATAACATCCCTCACATCTGGCTCTTTATCTCCACTCTCACAAAAATCCCTCTAGTTAGAATCAAACAGTAGTAAGTGATGGAGATAAATTCAGAACTTGGGTCTGGAAACTATGAGTTTAATGCTGTTTCCACAGTACTCCACCAACTGTATACGCTCACACACATACTCACACACACACACACACACACTCCCAATGGGCATTATGCATGTATTCTTATGTGTATATACATGCATGTATACACACAGATGTAAAAAGGAACACATACACACATGTATTATGTGTATAAGTATATAAAAATGTATATGTCTGTAACGTGCACATATACTCTTATTGGAGCAGCTAGATGGTGCAATGGATAGAGCACTGGGCCTGGAGTCAAGAAACCTCATCTCTCTGAGTTCAAATCTGGCTCCAGAAACTTCCTAGCTGTGTGCCCCTAGAAAGGTTCTTCACCCTATTTGCTTCAGTTTCCCCATCTCTAAAATGAACCAGTGAAGAAAATGGCAAAACTACTCCTGTATCTTTGCCAAGAAAATCCCAAATGGTATCACACAGTCAGACACAAATAAAATGACTGAATAACATACTATTAATATATGTACTCACACACACACACACATATTATGTCACAAAAGTCTTAGGGCCGTTTTAAACTATTAAAACTTAAAACCCTATATATACATATGAATGCTTGTGTAAAATATATATGTATATTATAACCATATGCACACATGCTAAATTAGGTTTCTTAACCTTATTCTATATGTCTTGAACTACTTGGCCAGTCTGGTAAAATCTACAGAATCCTCCTTAGAATAATGTTTTTTGATGCATAAGATAAAATACAGAGGAAGCTAAAATGTAATAAAAATGAGGCTACATTTTTTTTCTTTTCCAAGTTCAAAAGCCTCTATCTGTAGATCACAGGGAGAAAATCCTGCAGCATAATATATAATAAACACACACACACACACACACACACACAGGCACGCACGCACATACACCACCAACAACAACAACAAAAAGCACATTATATCTACACACACTAAAAAAAAGGTCAAGATGTACATCAAATACACACACACAGCTACACATTTACAAATACACGCACACATATATATATATGGTCACACCCATTCATGCTATGTACACACATTGCGTAGGTGTATAATACATAACATATATGTGTTTATATACATTCACATATAGATATACATGCATAAATGTGTGTCTATATGTGTGTGTGTATAAACTACCAACAGGACACATTATATCAGTACACACTGAAAGAACAGACAGATATATATACCTTATGTATATGTATCTCACTATGCTCACATCAATACACACACACTATATATATATATATGTACACACATTCTACAGTTGTACAAAACACACACACACACTATATATATATATATATATATATATATATATATATATATATATATATATATATATACACACACATTCTACAGTTGTACAAAACACACACACACACACATGCATCGGTTCCGTAGCCAGCATCACTCTGGGACTTGGCTGCTGGGGAGGTTTTGCTCTGATACACACACAGCTCATTAGATTCCAAGCACCAGCACAAAGCTGAATCAGGCCATCTCCTGCACTGCGGTGCGCTGCCCTTTAGCCTCTCATCCCAGTACGACACTTCCATTTCTGTGCTATTTGGCACAGCATCATGTTAAAGGGAGCATTCGCAAGGCAACTCCTTATAAAATAACCTAAGAACATTTAGGAATCCATCCCAATCCAAGCCAGAGGTGGGGTAATGAGAGGGAGCTCTTTAGAACAGCTTAGGGCAACCTCATTGGCTGCTATTCTTGAGGAAAATCCCTCTAACTTCATGCTTAAAACTCCTTGTGATCTGCCCCAAGCTGCACTGAATTTCACATGAAATTCCAAATGGATTTTCATTATCTGTAACAATGAGAATGCAGACCCAGAATCAGAAGGAAGTTGGACTCACCTGGTCTCCTTAGCAATAATCACCTGACAGACTACACCATGTACTGAA
This sequence comes from Bettongia penicillata ogilbyi, assembly GCA_023548195.1. Lineage (NCBI taxonomy): Eukaryota > Metazoa > Chordata > Mammalia > Diprotodontia > Potoroidae > Bettongia > Bettongia penicillata. The sequence continues at coordinate 515,118 of JAJHZJ010000062.1, read as the reverse complement.
AGAAAAAAAAAACCATTAAAATGAATATACATGTGTTTTATGCATTACTTAGAAAACATACTTTAAAATCAAGCTTATAATAATAATGAATAAATAAATTTGAAAATCTACTGAGAAAAGTCTGAGAAAAGGGCCTTCCTCTATCAAAGGATCCGTTCAATATATAATCTCCTCCAACCTGCTCCAAATAAAGGGTACTCTTGCCAAGTCTCAGAAGGTTCAGGCTTGGGCCTTCAGATTTGGTTCATGCTGGCCTCTGAAGGCTGGTGTCCATTGTCCATGCCTTTGGAATGTAACACAACGCATATAGTAGCAGAGTCAGGCTTTTGCAATGTCATGATCATCAGGGGCTGAAATGAAGCTGTCCCAGTCACCTATGAGGTAAGAGCTACAAGCTGAGTAGTTGCTGTCTATAGCTCCTGCTGCAGATCATTGACTCTATCAAGCCTACTAGAGTTTCAAGTGAGATTTTGTTTTCCGGTGTTATTGCCAGGGTCCCACACCTGTGACTCAGAATAATCTCTCATATCTCTCTTCTCATCCTCCTTTCCCCTTGTCTCAAATTTCCCTCCATTTTGGGAAAGGATGATCTACCCATAAAATGACTCACAATCAGCAAAGTGAAGGAACGTGAAGGAAGAAATTCATTGACTTTTCGCAGTTCTAGGCCATGGTTCTTGGGCAATCAATGTTTTGGGGAGAGATGGATATGAAATATATTTCAAGCAAAATTCTCCAATACCTACACCAAATAATTTGAACCAAATGTTTGGGTACTCCAGACACTGACATCTGCAGAGCACAGGTCTCCAGAGAACACTGGAGAAGGGAATTTGGCTGCAGAGAAGAAAATTTGCTTTGAGAAGAGTGTTATCAAATCATTTTCTTTGAAACCTGGGATACTAAGGGGATATCAAAAATTCAATGCAAGATATGTTTAAGTATTCAAAAGCTCTGACTTTAATTACCAAGAAAAAATCCCCCAGACAGACATTAATCCACAGGACAGCTTAGCTGGAAATTTAGCTTTGTCTTCTGTATGGCATTTATTTTTGCTGTATTCTATCTCGCTGCTGCTTGGTAAGTGAGATTCAAAGCCATTAAAGGCCTTTCTGGCAACAAAGAAGTTCCATGTGATAAGTTATTTATTGGGTGTTTTAAAAAAAATAAATAAATAATGGAATGCATTCCAGAGTGTCTAAACTGCTGGTGGGGGCTGAGCCCTGTTAGTGTCAAACAGATGGTCTGGGAGAGGAATGAGTAGTCAGTGCCTTTACCCCAGCCCATGCTGCTGTGGGTTCCCAGAAATATGCCCCTACTGAGTTTTTGAATTTGGAAACTCCTTTTAGACCTAGATTCACCATCTCCCACACAGTCCTGGAATTTCCCAAGGGTACTTTAAATTATGGATAATAAGATTTCAAAAACTTGACATTCAAACCACAGAAAGTTCACGGAAACTCATTTCATATAACCCAGAGAATTTGAAGTTTGAGCCTGCACATACCCACCATGTACTTCTCCATTACCCTTTATGTGATTCTCCTTTTAAATTCTTTAGAGGCTACTGTACTCCATGTATCACTGTCAATAACACTACTGGGACAATGCTAGTGTTAAAAAAAAATGAGCCTTTGCTTTCATGGGAAATTTGAGGTCAGGAAAAGAGATTTTCAATTTTCTGAGAACAATCTAGATTGCTCTCATGTCCAAACTCTGATCCAACCCTATTGTCCATCCGTATACTATCTGTCCTTGATGTATTACCAAAGGACAAATTCTACAGGGTATGCAACAAAATGCATGGTGAAATCTGGATAATAGACATTTTTCATCCCAAATTGTCTTTCCTATATGGATGGATAGGCCAAATTCTTTTGAGGGGTTGCATATATCTCTGAGAGGTTTGTAATGCTTGGGAGTTTGAAGAAATGTTATCTGCAAATAGAAGTATCTGAGAGTTCATATATGACTTGTTTATTTGTTTTCCTAAGATAGGGTTATTGAAGTCTTCTATTCTGTTAATATGGGCACTTTATTCCTGTGTAAATATACATCTATTTCATTTGGCTTGTCAGTTGTATTGGCAAATGATTGGCCAAAAGAGTTTCTAGTAATTCCATTTATTTCTTTTTTATTATTTTTGTATTTACCCTTTTCATTCTTAGTATAAGCAATTTGATTTTCTTCTTTCTTTTTTTAATCAAGTTAGCAAATAGCTTCTTTATTTGATCAGTTATTTTTGATCCCTAGTTTTATTTATTAATTCAGTGGGCTTTTGCTTTCAATTTTATTTATCTCTTTGGTTTTCAGTATTTCAATTTTGATGTTTATTCAACCTTTTCTTTATTCATTTTCTAGTGTTTTGTTTTATTAGCTGCATACCCAATTCGTTGATTTACTCTTTCCCTCTTTTACTGATGAAAGTGTTTAGAGATAACAATTTTCAATTAAATAGCGCATTTTGGTTATGTTGCTTTATTGTTGTCATTATCTTCAGTGAATTTTTTGTTGTTTCTATGACTTGTTCTTTGACCATCCATTGTTTGGGATTATTATTTAATCTCTAGCTAAATTTTAATCTTTGCATTAAAGGAACATTATTGATTATAATTCTTATTGTGTTATGATCCATAAGAGGTGTACTTAATATTTATACTTCTATATTTATACTTAATTCTATTTGGAAGGTTTTCATGCTCATTAATATATGGCCACTTTTTGTGAAAATGCCATATACTGCTGAGAAATAATCCTTTCTTTTTCCATTCAATATTCACCAATGTCTATCATATCTAACTTTTCTAAAACTTACTTCAGGTCTTTCATTTCTTTTTTATTTTGTTGTTAGAATTATCAAGGTCTAAGAGGGGTAAATTAGGGTCACTCACTATTATAGTCTTACTATCAATGTCTGCCTATCATTTACTTAACTTTTAAGAATTCAGATGCTATGTCACTTGATACATATATGTTTAGTATTGCTATTCATTCAATGTTTATGGTATCTTTCAGAAAAATGCATTTACCATATTTATCTCATCTAATTTGTTGTGGCCCTGTCTGAGATTATGATTTCTTTCTCTGGCTTCTTTTTACATCAGTTAAAGCATAATAGATTCTTCTTCAGTCCCTTATTCTAATTCTATACGTATTTTTCTGTTTCAAGTTGTTTCTTATACACAACATAGTGTTGAACTATGGTTTCTAATTCATTTTGCTGTCCTTTTCCATTTTATAGGTGAGTTGATTCCATTTATATTTGGAGTTGTGATGTTTAATTGTGTATTTTCCTTCATCTCATTTTCTTATAATCTCCTTCTCTGTTTCCCACTCCCTTCTTCTGTTTTGCTTCTGACTAATCCCTTTCTTAATCTGCCATCCATTGGTCCCTCCCCTCCTTTTCCTTAATACTTTTCCTTTCTGTTTCCCTGCTGGAAGAAACATATTTCTGTACCTAATTGTGTGTGTGTGTGTGTGTGTATTATTTCCTCCTTTGATCAGTTCAAATTAGAGTGAAGTTTAAGTGTCAACCACTCCTCTTTTTCATTATAGGTCCATTTTTCTCCCTCTAGGAGTGTACTCAGTTTTGCTAGATAAGTTATTCGTGACTGAAAGTCAAGATCTTTTGCCTTCAGGAATATATTCTAAATTCTCTGTTCCCTTCTAGTAGAAGCTACTAAATCTTAGGTGATCCTGCTGTGGCTCCTCAGTACTTGAGTACTCTTTATTTCTGGCTGCTTTCAGCAGTTTTTCTTTGACCTAGAAGTTTGGTATTTTGACTGTCATCTATCTGGTAGTTTTATTTGAAGGGCAGCTAGGTGGTGTAGTGGATAGAGCACCAGTGCAGGAGTCAGGAGGACCTGAGTTCAAATCTCACCTCAGACACTTGACACTCGTTAGCTGTGTGACCTTGCATAAGTCACTTAACCCCAACTGCCTCATCTTGGGTCATCTCCAGTCATCCTGATGAATGTCTGATCACTGGGTTCAGATGGCTCAGGAGGAGAAGTGAGGCTGGTGACCTGCACAGCCCTCACTCACTCAAAGTCAAGTGCAAGTCATGTCATTATTTCTCTGATGGCATGGTCCTCTTTGGCAACGAAGGATGAACACAGAGTTTTTATTTGGGGTTTTGTTTTCATGAGGTCATGGATAGATTCTTTCTATTTCTTCTTTGCCCTACTTTGTTCCTGAGAAATCAGGGCAGTTTTCTGTTACAATTTCTAGAAATATCTTGTCTAGGCTATTTTTGGCTGTGGCTTTCACATAATCCAAGGATTCTTAAATTATCTCTCTTTAATCTGTTTTCCAGATCAGCTGTTTTACTGAGATTTTTCACACTTTCTCCAACTTCTCAGTCTTTTTATTTTGTATTATTTTTTCCTTGATATGTGATAGGGTCATTACCTTCTATTTGGTTAACATCAATTTTCACTGAATTTTCCTGGGTTAGGTTTCATACCTCTTCTCCCAAGATGTTAATTCTCTTTCCAAATGTTTCCTCTACAGCTCTCATTTTGTTTCCCATTTGTCCCCCCTACCACTCTAATTTGAGTTTTAAAATATTTTTAGGTCTTTTGTTATTCTTGCTTCATCTCTCCCAGGAAATCTGTTGGATTTGTGCCCAAGCTATGTTTTTCTTTTAGGTTTTGTTTGTAGATGTTTTGGAGTCATTCCCTTCTCTTGAACTTCGCTGTCACAATAATAGCTGTTTATGGTAGAATTCTTTTTTGTTTGCTCATTCTTTTAGCCTACTTCTTGACTTTGGATTTGATGTTGGGGCAGGACTCTACAGACTTCTGGGCTGAGCTTCGGTCCTCTTGCATCTTTCCGCTGCTTTCACAACTCAGGCTGAGGAAATGCACGGTTTCAGTGTTCCCCTTGTGATACAATCCAGGGCAAAGTCTGTTTATTGCCCTCCTGCTCTGAGTGCTGTAGGTTGGTGACCCAGGTTTGAACATGAGCAAGATGTCTGTCAGCTTGTCCCTAGTTGGAAGGTCCAGTAGACTACCTTTGAACTCATCCACTATAAGCCTACTGCCAAGCTCTGAAGGTTCAGTGACCAAACAGCAGGCTCTCCTTTAGTTTGGAATTCTCGCCCGGATTATTCTACTGAAAGCTTCCTTATAGACTAGGGGTTAAAACTTAATCAGTGATTTGTTCCTGAGATCAGACCTACACAGCCATTGTTTGCTTCTGAATTTGTTCTTCACTCATTAAACAGGTATAATTTGTAATATTATCACTCCTTTCTGCCACTCATAAGCACAGGTCTCCTCCTTAGTCTACTCTGAATAGGTAACCCAGGTCTAGGTAGTGAGCAGCATAGATGTCATATGGTATCCCTGTCATATGGTATTAGACATGAGCAGCATAGATGTCATGGCATTCCCATCCTGTAGTTCATTTCAGACCTGCTGGAACCTTTTTCTATGCCAATGTTTCCTGCTCTGGTGCACTGTTCAGGCTCTCTTTCTATCTCTTGGTGTTGGAGTGCTTTGTGTGAGAGTACTCCTCAGATCCCATCTTCAATGCTTGATGACCCCTCTGTCTTTCTCTGTGTTCTGCTCAGGACTGGATAAATACCTCACTGTGATATCTTTTCTTTAAATCTCCTTATCAGCATTTAGTATGGTGTGTTTTCGAGATCTTTGTGGATAACATGTAAGGGAGTTGTACTGTACTCCTTTCTATTACTCTAGCATTACTCAAATTGGGGTATTTGGAAAACATTATTATCCACAGGGAAACAGTCTTCAAACTGGACCCTACACTGAAGCTCCTTCCTCACAGTGGTAAATACTTTTGGCAAATATCCATTCCCCTGTTTAATGATTTATATGCTGTTTATTACAAGAAAATCATTGGAGAAGATTATTTCCATTGTTCTATTTTCCATGGAATCTTGAATTTTGCTATTTAGCTGGGAGACTCATTGTTTAAAAAAATCCTTCAAGATGCCATTTTAGTCTACTGAATCAAACACTTTTTCCTACTTAGCAGCCAACAAAACAGTAAGATCCTATATTATCCACATCATTTAGTTAATTACAAAATGGTAAAGATGTGGCCAATTGTTGAATATCCCTTGTGAAATCCTACATATGCCCAACTAATAATATTATCAAGAGTAATCTTGCTTCATACACTGATGACTATCATAAAAATTAAAAAGCTGTGTATAGGTAGAATAACAGGTATATTGGTTGACTCTTTTTGATGGTATTTCATTCGGGTTCTTTTTTGGTATTAATGAGAGTCAATTTTTTCCATGCCTTTCACATCTTATACCCTTTAGATACTTCATACGTCAGAGCATCAACACCTGACAATTGTATTATGTCTACCTTAGAACTCTTTTATATGTACTTTGTCCAAATCTAGCAGGTTTTTAAAAAAAATCTTTGTTCTCCTTAGTGACATTTCTATCTCCTCTATAAACATATATGAACTATTGACATTGGAGTCTATGACTGACAGTTCCATTACCCTCAATTGAGCAAACAGTTTGGTATGATGAGTCTCACAAATCTCTTCCATTCCTCCTTTGTTTATAGTCATACTTCCATTTTCTTTTTTTTTTTTTGCATGCCCTCGAAATAATTTTATTTGGGTAGTTTGCCAACTTTTACACAAAACAGTTTTACCTTCCAATCAATGTTTCTCTGTGTATTTTAAGATAATACTCCTTCTTTGTAAGATTCTGCAAGCAAGTTTAACAGTCTAATACAGGCTAGTGTTGGTTTTGGCAGCCCTCGCTTCATTTGACAAGCCAGAATTTTGCTGATAAAGGCATTTTCTGGGTTCTTTTGGTCTCCTTGATATGACAATTAAATCTACATTGATTGGACTTCTAAATAAAAAACCTTTATAGCTGGTGGCACTGTAATTTTTGTTGTCACTTTTCCATTTTTTGAGTTTTAATTGCTTGTTTAAATAGGTCAAGTTTAAATTATTTCCATTGTATGTCATATCTTTTTCTCATTATTCTTTTTTTCTTTTTTTAAAAACTAATTCTGATCTTAACTCTGATAAGTCAATGATCTGACTATACATAGACAGATGACTCAGGGATAACTCCCACATCAATTACAAGTCAGTCCCTGTCCATTAAAATATATTCTCTTTTGTTCTTTGTGGTATTTTTATGGTGGTTGCTATAAATGCCACCTACCATTTCTATTCTTGAAAAAGTAAAGATATGGAGGCATAAAACCTCTGTATAAATGATAAATCTTTGGCCTTTCTAGTTCTTTCTTCCTGAACCATGTTTTCCCATTATTTTTCCCACCCAATCTTTTCCCATCTTTGCAATGAAATCAACAAATATCAGAATGACTATTAATTGTACTTTGAGTTTATCAGGTCCTTCCAGTCCTTATCAAACCTCTACCATTTCATCCTCACCCACTGCTCTTGCTGTAGAAGCTACAATTTTTTCACAATTGTCTTCCTGTAACTACTTATCATTAGTGCAACCATACATACATAATAACCAAATATCCCATGAAATTAAAATGGAAGATAAATAGATAGATCGGCAGCTAAGTGGCAAAATGGAAAAAGTACAGGGCTCTAAGGAGGAAGACTCATCTCCCTGACTGCAAATCTGGTCTTAGAAACTTATTAGCTTGTGATCCTGGGCAAGTCACTTAACCTTGTTTGCCTGAGTTTCCTCATCTGTGAAATGAATTGGAGAAGGAAATGATAAACCACTTCAGTATCTTTGCAAGAAAATCCCAAATGTGGTCATGAAGTCAGATGATTGAAAAGTGAAGCTAGTTAGATATAAATAGACACACATATACATATATACACATGTACATATACATATATGTGTATATGTGCATATACATGTATACATGTATAATGTATCTATAATTCCAAATACTGCCTCTTCTTTTCTCTAGGCTTATGATAAGAATGATTCTGCCCTTTCCTTTTTTTGCTTATTAAAGGAAGACCTGTCAGCCAACCTTCCATTTATCTGGAACTTTCTTCTTTCTTTTGCATGTCATGGACCCCTTTGGCAATCTGGTTAAGCCTAAGAGCTCTTACTTTGCATAATGTCCATTTTCTCCATTTGTAAATTGAGAAGATGATAAAATTTCAATTATAGGTCAGTGAAAATGCAAATGTATCTTTTTTAATACAAACTCATAGACATGCTAAAATCTGTCTTTGGACCCCAGGTTAAGACCCCTTGATCTTGAGTGATTAAAACAAAGTTAATATAAGACAACTACTCTAGCATTACATCCATCAGTTGGTCATTGGTAAGGATCTAACTTTCTGAGTCCCAATAGTCAAACTGAGTTTTATTAACCATCTTAAAACTGTGATTTTCTGTGCTCTCTTCCCCTTTCCCACACAGGAAGGGAATAAGACTAATCCCAGACATAACAAAACATAAAAGAGGAAGGAAAATAACCAGAGTTGTTGTGTTGGGAGAGCTTGAGTTTTCCTAGGAATTTGTGCTGAGACTTAGGCTAATGCCAGACTGGGTTCAACACATGGCCCCATGATTTTATCCTCTTACTTAAGAATCACTAATTTAATGTTAGAATAAATGTGACAGGCCTGGAAGGACTTATATGATCTGATGCTGAGCGAAAGGAGCAGAACCAGGAGAACTTTGTGCACAGCAACGACCACAGTGTGCGAGAGTTTTTTCTGGTAGACTTGGAACTTTGTAATAACATAAGAACTTACTGAGAAAAAAAAAAATCCTAATGTCGGTCTTCTAAGGCAAAATGCCTTCCACGCTCAGAGAAAGAAATATGGAAGTCATTTGCAGAATGTAGCAGATCATGTTTGTGTGTGGGTGGGTTTCAGTGTATTATGTGTTGATTTGTTATATGATTTCTTCCATTTATTTTAGTTCGACTACGTAACATGAATATAGAGAAAATGTGCTCAATAGGAAAGTATATGTAGAACCTAAACAGAATTGTATGCTGTCATGGGGAGGGAGCGGGGTATTGGGGGAAGGGTGGGGGGGATAAAATCTTAACTTTAAGGAAATGATTGTAAAACATTAAAAAAAATATAAAAAAAAGAATAAATGTGACAGGAGTTTTGGGAGGGAGGGGTTTAATTTTATGTGTTCTTCTCAAACTGCATATAGACAGATTTTCCTGGAGGCCCCCCATTTACCATGTATATATCTCCTATGTATGGAGTTCTTTGCCTATTGTCTCCCTATAAGAAAGTTACCTCCTTGAGGACAGGGACTGTTTTTGCCCTTGTTTGCATCCACAGTGCCTGGCACATAATAAGTCTTAAAAAAGTGTTTGTCGATTGACTGAATGTAAGCTCCTTGAGATCAGGGATTATTTGATTTTGTCTTTGTATCTCCAGTGCCTAGCATAGAGATGGGCACGTGATACAGGCTTAGTAAATGTTTGTGGACTGACTGATAGGGTGCATTTAGGGTTAGGGTTAGGGTTAGATTCCGTTTTTTTTTTTTTTTTTTTTTGTCTTTAGAGCTCCACTATGAGAACTGGCATCTAGGAGAATACTTAGTATTTGCATTGCATTTACGAGCCCAGAGTAATATCCTTAAACCTTTGCTATCTAAAGAGAAGTTGGGATGACTTCCAATGCCACAAAGACAGCTAATGGAAGAGTCAGAGTAGAATACAAGAACTGCATATCCACTGCTCCAAGTCAGCCTCCTCTTCCCTTACTCATGGACTTTGGAAGGTGGTGTGCCCCGAATTCTGACCATGGAAGAGAGCCAAGATATAGAAAGCCAGTCCAAAGAGCCCTTGGTAAGCATCTTGTATTGAGCAATGAACCATGGAGGGCACTGGATATACAAAGACAATAGCACACAGGTTCTGCCCACATACAGATTACTAGGAGAACAAATTGAACTTGGACAAATTACTTTGCTTCCCTGGTACTTAGTTTTCTAATCTGTATAATGGATGGATGAGGCTAGATGAGTTCTAGGTTCTCTTCCAGCTATAAATCTATAAACCTATGTAAAAATTAAGCATATACATCATTTTTTGAGAAGAGAGAGAGAGATTAAATGCTAGCAACTCAGTGCATCCAGACATTAAATGGATCAGGGAATACTTTGAGGTCATCTACAGGGGTGCAAAGGAAAGAAATTAAAAGTGCCAGGTCAGTTTCAGGTCCTGGCCCTTCTGGCTTTCACTAGGGTACAGGCTCAAAACATCTAGATATTTCCAACCAAACCAAAACTATATCAAGTTATGAATTTAGCTGAAACAGCCATGAGAACCCAAGATGAGACTGATGGGAACAAATTGAACGTTCGATTCCAGTTAGCTTTAAAATCCCTGCAGTTGGTCTTTGTATTTCCTAGACTGAATTTCTCCATCTGAAATACATCCTGCATGCTTTTCTGCAAAAATTTCACTGATGATGGCTCTCTGTCACTAGCTTCTTCATGCATCTTACCTGATTAGCCTGCCAGTAGAATGCCCTAATGGCATTGTGAACATTCATCTCTCATTTCTTAGACCCAATTCCCCTTGATTCGTCTTCAGCTCTGGGGCTTTGCTATAATTCTGACCCTCAAGAAATTTTCTTTTCCTTCCTTAATCCTTGGAGAGTTGAGAGGTCAGAAAGGAAATTTTGTCCCCTAACTAGCTGTTCAGACAGACGAAATTCTCAGTGGTTTCTCGGGGGCTTCTGAAATTTGAGGAAACAGAAACCTTTTTCATCTGAAATTTAACAACTGCTAAGCAGAATTGAAGAAATAGATTTGAATTTGAATGGGTCTATTAACTCAGTACAAATCAAAGGCTGTGCCATTCTAGGTGGTGGAGGAATGAAAAGGTGTAATTATGAATTTTGATGTGATTCTGTCTTAGTGCATTCTCACTTCGTGAACTCAGACCTCTAGATGTCTCCCAAGACAGTTTCCCAGTGCTTAATAATTAATGAAAGGTTTTTTGAAGCTTAGAAGGAAAAAAAAAGCTGCCCCATTTTTTTTGCATTTGCCTTAAAATTGTTGCAAATAGCATAGACTTTTTTGGAGTCATTTTTTTTTAAGGTATGCCCCAACCATGGGCACACAGAACTATTCCTGAGAGGCTGGCACTAGGGTTCTTGACATTTTTTCCCTATGTATATAGAAACATAGGCATTTCTGGGGTTGCCTATGTATTGTCTCCTACATTTGACTGTAGGATTTTTGAGGGCAGGGACTACTTTTTGCCTCTTTTTGTATCTCTAGAACTTAGCACAGTGCCTGGCATATAGTAGGCATCAATTAATGCTCATTGAATGAAGTCTTCACATGTTTACCAAATAAAATCCAACTGGACCATGATTTTATTGTTGGGTCACCATTGGGCTGAATAAAGATAATATTTCACAGGGAATAAATATAAAGTCTTATACGTGCATTCAAAGAATCAGCTTCACATTTAGAAGACAGGTGAGGCATACTCAGATAAATTTTTCAAACTGGGTTTCAGTGGATCGAAAGCTCAATGTAAGTCAATAATTGTTATGGCAACCTAAAAAGCTAATGTCATCTTGAGTGACATTAACAGTGGCATGACTTCCAGGAATAAGAAGGTAAGCTGGAGTCAGGAAGACCTGAATTCAAATCCAGCCTCAGACACTTACTGGCTGTGTGACCCTGGACAAGTCACTTAATCTCTGTCTGTCTCAGGTTCTTCATTTGTCAAATAGTAATAATAATATCTCCCAGGATTTTTGTAAGGATCAGAGGAGATAATACCTGGAAAGTGCTTAGCACAGTGCATGACAGATAGTAGGGGCTATATAAATGTTAGCTAATATGTATGTGTGCATATATATATATATATATATGCACACACACATATGTGCGTATGTGGATGTATAAATCTCCACATACATGTATACACACATAGATATATATATGTATATGTGTGTGTGTGTGTGTATATATATATATATATATATATATATATATATATATATATACGTATATAATTTGCTGAACTCTACCCTATGTAGACTGCATGGCATGTAGACCTTCCTGGTGCCACAGTTTGGAAGAGGCATTGACAAGCTGAATTCAATCCCTACCTAAATAAGCATCTCTTCTACAACATACCTGACAAGTAGAAATCCAGCCCTTGCCTAAAGACCACTTCCATCCTTTGCAGTGTAAAGTTCTTTTCATTAACTTTGCACAACTCCAGATAGATTCTTACCATTCCTCATCAGGTTCTCACTATCCTAGACCATGATTGCTGTGTTTTTAAACTCCAATTATCTCCAGTTTATAAGGACTTTGTCCTTAAATCACCTTATTTACATGCATATTGTATCTAAAGTCATTGAGGGGAGGTATTGCTTTGTTTTTAATCTTTATATTGCAAAGTTAGCTATAATTTCTATTTTAAAATCATTCAGTTCAAAGCATTATATACTTATTAAGTATTACTTAATTACTTATTAAGTATTTACAGTGTGCTGGCTTCATAGGAACAAAATACTTCACCCCTGACCCAAAGTAGCCAAAGGTTTTTGTGACTGTCTTATATTGAAAAATGAAAAAAAAATACACTAAGAAAGATAAAGAGTCAGAGCAATGGGGGTTAAGAGGATGGAGAGATGGTTTCTGGTTGGGAGAATTAGGGATGGCTTTCTGGAAGAGCTGTCATTGAAGTTGGCTCTTGAAGGATGGGCAGGAATTAGAAAAGTACAAATGAGGATAACAGGAGAACATATTCTGGGCAGATGGAAATCCAGAAGTCAGAGCACAGAGATAAGGAAGCAGACATGTCAGGAGACAAGAAACACAGACCAGAGCTGCCCTCACATGATTTCTAAAGTTCTATGCTGGCCAGAGACCTCGGGCTGACATAGAAGATTATGTTTTGGGTTGGTTGGGGTTTTTTTGTAGGAGATTAGATTCAGAACTAGAAGCAATTGCAAGTAGCTTCTAGCCCAACCCTTCATTTTGCAAGCTGAAGTCCAAGGAATTGAAGAGTTTTGCTCAAGGTCCACAGGAAATGTGTCATAGATTGAATTAAAAACAGCAATGACAGTAATAATAACTAGAATTTATATGGTACCTACTATGTCTCAGGCACTGTGCTGTGATTGATTAATATCTTACTTGACTCTCACAACATCCCTGGGAAGTAAGTGTTATTCATTTTAGAGCTCAGGAAACTGAGATAAACAGAGGTTAAGTGACTCGTCCAAGGTCATGCTGCTAGTAAATGTCTGAGAATGGATCTGAACTCGATACTTCTTGACTTCAGGCCCAGCATTCTATCCACTGCATCACATACCTTCCTTCATTTGATTTTGATTTCCTGAATCCAATTCTTCCAATGTCAGAACCACTGGTCTTTCTGCAGTTTTCCTTGTCCTTGCTGTCACTTGCATTAAATTAATGGCCTCTTTGGGCACCTGAGAGATGCATTTTCATAATGGTGCCAAATATATAGATATGATGGGCAAAAGATATTCAAAACAGGTATTGAGCCATGTACTCTTCACAGATATATACTTAGAAGGCGTGTTAAAGGATCATTTTGGTGTGTGGTATGATGGAAAGAATATTATCTTTGGAATCAATAGACCTAGATTCAACTCTAGTTGGCTGCATGACTGTGAACAAGTCATTGGTTTCCTCACCTGTAAAATGGGGATAGTAATAATAACCACACAGAGATGTTGAGAGTAAAACGAATGATAAATTTTGAAGTGGATTATAAGTGGAAAGAAACTATTATCTTTATTTCCCATAATGCACTATGGTCCTAACTCTCAAATGGGTAGAGATATCCACTGGAAAGCATGCTTTGTTGTTGAGTAATTTTTCCTCACCATCTGGGCTCATTTCTTTCTGTTCCATGGATGATGAGCTCTAAAATATTCATGGGGTTTTATAATGACTATTTATCATTTACATAGCACCTGATATTTGTCCAAGTACTTGAAAGTCGTTGTTTACTGGAATAAACTTAATGGCCTCCCAGCAGTGTTTGGGGGCTCATGTAAAGAGAAAGGACCCTCCCCCTCAGTCTACAGAGAGATTGCTTCTGTGGGCAGTAAGCTGAAGTAGAATTCTCTTCCAAGATCTTTCTGGAGGTCAGGAATTTCAATTCACCCCTATACTCTGGTTTTTCTTACGCAGAATCCTGTGGATCAGCCCAATTGTGCATCTTTGTTTTAAAGATGAAGGAAGGTGAGCTGTGCCCACACATGTAAAGGAACCAGTATGTGTCCACACACACACACACACACACACACACACACGCACAACTGGTTTGACCATTTGAGTTAACAGGAGAAGTTGATAATTGTACATTTACCAGTTGCTGGCAGGTCAATTTAGTTGAAAAAGTCAGACCCATTCTCTCTGGGAAAGTTGACCATCTGAAGATAAGTTTCAGGATTCATTATCACAAAATCACAGCTCATAGAAGACTTAAGTCTTTTCCTGACCAGTAATAATAGCTTACACTAAAGTGTTAGTATGTGCCTTATCTCATCTGATCCCCAAGTACACACAAGATTTTGCTTTGGTTTATGCCAGGTTTGTTACAATCCCATTTGAAAAATGATAAAACTAAAGGTTGGAGATATTAAGTAAATTGTCAGGTGTCTTATAACTAGCTTCACAAGTGAGATTTGAACTCACTTCTCTCCTGATTCTCAAACCAGCTCTCTCTAATATACTACCAAAACCGGCTCTTCACAGACTTGAGTCAATATCTAATACACCACCAAAACCAGCCCTTCACAGACTTGAGTCAATATCTAATACACCACCAAAACCGCCCTTCACAGACTTGAGTCAATATCTAATACACCACCAAAACCGGCTCTTCACAGACTTGAGTCAATATCTAATACACCACCAAAACCAGCCCTTCACAGACTTGAGTCAATATCTAATACACCACCAAAACCGGCTCTTCACAGACTTGAGTCAATATCTAATACACCACCAAAACCAGCCCTTCACAGACTTGAGTCAATTTCTAATACACCACCAAAACCAGCCCTTCACAGACTTGAGTCAATATCTAATACACCACCAAAACCGGCCCTTCACAGACTTGAGTCAATATCTAATACACCACCAAAACCGGCCCTTCACAGACTTGAGTCAATATCTAATACACCACCAAAACCGGCTCTTCACAGACTTGAGTCAATTTCTAATACACCACCAAAACCGGCCCTTCACAGACTTGAGTCAATATCTAATACACCACCAAAACCGGCTCTTCACAGACTTGAGTCAATATCTAATACACCACCAAAACCGGCTCTTCACAGACTTGAGTCAATATCTAATACACCACCAAAACCAGCCCTTCACAGACTTGAGTCAATATCTAATACACCACCAAAACCGGCTCTTCACAGACTTGAGTCAATATCTAATACACCACCAAAACCAGCCCTTCACAGACTTGAGTCAATATCTAATACACCACCAAAACCAGCCCTTCACAGACTTGAGTCAATATCTAATACACTACCAAAACCAGTCCTTCACAGAAAACCAGCCCTTCACAGACTTGAGTCAATATCTAATACACCACCAAAACCGGCTCTTCACAGACTTGAGTCAATATCTAATACACCACCAAAACCGGCTCTTCACAGACTTGAGTCAATATCTAATACACCACCAAAACCGGCTCTTCACAGACTTGAGTCAATATCTAATACACCACCAAAACCGGCTCTTCACAGACTTGAGTCAATATCTAATACACCAAAACCAGCCCTTCACAGACTTGAGTCAATATCTAATACACCACCAAAACCGGCCCTTCACAGACTTGAGTCAATATCTAATACACCACCAAAACCGGCTCTTCATAGACTTGAGTCAATATCTAATACACCACCAAAACCAGCCCTTCACAGACTTGAGTCAATATCTAATACACCACCAAAACCAGCCCTTCACAGACTTGAGTCAATATCTAATACACCACCAAAACCAGCCCTTCACAGACTTGAGTCAATATCTAATACACCACCAAAACCAGCCCTTCACAGACTTGAGTCAATATCTAATACACCACCAAAACCGGCCCTTCACAGACTTGAGTCAATATCTAATACACCACCAAAACCAGCCCTTCACAGACTTGAGTCAATATCTAATACACCACCAAAACCGGCCCTTCACAGACTTGAGTCAATATCCGGGTAAGTAGAGAAATGAGAGCTTCTGGTATTTTCATGCAATGTAAATCCTTATGCCAGCATCAAACTAGAAAACTCTAGAACAAATCTAGTGCTAGTTTTTTACAGCTATCCTACTACCTACGTTATCATAGTACCAATAGAAACGCAAACAACCATAGGACACTAATAACATTTAATCGGAAAAGAAAAGAAAACTCAAAACCTGATGTTATCTTTCATTCTCATAGAGGGTCAATGACATTCCAAGGTGATATCCTGACTTGCAATTGTGTTGGATTTAAGTGAGGCAGGGCTCAACAAGCATTTATTAAGCACCATTTGTTTGCCAGACAGAAGGCAGCAGAAAGAAGAGATTAGTGAGCCAGTTTCAAAGTCCCTTCCCTTCCCTTCCCTTTTGTCCTGTTCTCTCCTCCCCTCCTTATCCCTCCCATCCTCTTTTCTGTATCTTTCTGTCTCTATGTCTTTCTCCTCTTCTTTCTATCACCCTCTCTTTCTCTTGCTTTCTGATTCTTTCTCGCTCTCCTGCCTCCTTTTTTTCTCTCCTTCCCCTTCCTTTCTATGATAAGGGCCTTTGTGGGACTATGTATTTTGCATTTTGATATGTCTCTGTTGTTTTCTCTAGTGCAAGATAAGCTCATTAAAGTCAGAGACATTATATAATCAGTTTTATTTCCTTCTTTATATCTGCCACATCTAGAGAAGTGTCTTGTGTACGAAAGGTACTTAATAATTATTTGCTGAACTTGTATTGAATATATCCAGGTCTCCCTCATTCTTAAAATTACCTTCACTTGACTTTACCACTCCCTTTGTCATAGTAACTTGTCGATTGTCATAGCACCAGTATGTGTCAAGGGCAGGTCTTCCTGGACCCATAGTAAACCCTTGTTCTGCTACACCATGCTCCAAAGAGCTGCGTAGGTTGAATTTATTACATTTGCTGAATTGAATTAGATAAAATTGAATTGAAGGTCTCTGTCCAGTAAGATGTGATTAGTTTAGTATAGCACCTTAGATAATTACTCACTGTGTGCCCTTAGGCAATTCACACAACGTCTCTGAATTTCAAATTTCTCATCTGTAAAATAAGGATGATAATGACAACTGCTCTCCCTATATCATATAGTGGCCATGAAAATTGAGGCTATCTATAAGGACAATGTTTCAATAGGACGTTATAGCCATAGCTACACAGAGCCTAAATTGAAATTTTTCCACCCAGGGTAATTCAAGTGAGAAGGAGCAAGGGATGTGGTATGAAAGAAGCACTGTCTCACTGGGGTGACACAAAGACCTAGAATAGCAATTTATGGATGATAGTGAGGAACTCACCCCAAGCTCACTCTGTGTAAAGTATCATTCTTGCTGACAAGGTGCTAAGGATTACCATATTTTTGTGCTATGCAGGTAATACAAGTGAATTGTAAATTCAACATTCTGATTTAATACTCCTATTGCCTGACCTTAGTTACACTTTTGTGTGTGTGTGTATATATATATATATGTATATATATATATATATATATATAGAGAGAGAGAGAGAGAGAGAGAGAGAGAGAGAGAGAGAGAGAGAGAGAGAGAGAGAGAGAGAGAATTCATATCTATATATTAGTTTTGGAACATTTTGGAAGTGAAAAAAAAGTAATGGCATCAGTTATCTTTTAAATGATTGTTGAGATACCTATCAAGTAGCTTCTCCATTAACAAACCTATAAACTCCATTCTTTTCCATCCATAATAATAAAACCAAACCAGTCTGACCATTTTTCTCTCAAAGACAAAAGGGAGATACTCTTTGCTTTCAAGGGATATTCTTTCTACTAGAGAAACATGATTGATAAATCAATCTGTAATATTTATTGAATGTCTACTATGTTCCAGTGCTAGAAATATTAAAAGAAGGGAAAGGAAATTATTTATATAGTACCTACTATGTGCCAGGCACTATTCTAAATGTTTTCTATAAATATTATCTCATTTGAACCTTACAAAATAATCCCGTGAGATAGCTGTTGTTATTATCCCCATTTTATAGTTGAGGAAGCTGAGACCAACAGAAGTTAAATGACTTGCCTAGCATCATACAACTAAGTAAGTAAATGAGGCTGGATTTTGAGCTCAGGTCTTCTTGACTCCAGTCTCAGTGCTCTAACCACCGCACCAGCTGACTCTGAACACAACAAAATTTATCCAAGCCCTAAGAAGCTTGCATTTTAGTAGAGGAGGCAAAATACTTATAAAAAGGTAGATGTAAGATACAAAAAGTATATATGGAAAAGAAGACCAAATGTGAAATATACATTCACCTCCTGCCAGAGATCAGATGAACTTAAAATTCAAAGATATAGATATAGATTGATGGGGGGAGAAGCATGGATAATGTAGAAATTTGTTTTGCAGAACCATGTTCATTTATGATGAGATTCTAGTTAATTTATTTGCTCGATGTAGGTAGGCTGCAAATGGGAAGTTCAGAATATGAATACATGTAAAAAATTTTAGATATTTAAAAGCACACAACTAAGTGTCAGTTAGTGCAAATAATGAATACTGTGAGATGGCCACTTTATTCACATTTGTTCTGTATATTTCCATTGGGCTGGAATCAATGTTTCTATTTTACATACAACTGTAATTTCAAATAAATAGGACCTGGCCATATATGTATATGGGAGGTAATCTTAGAAAGAAAGGGAATGGGGAAGTGGAAATGATAATAATAAAAGCTAACATTTATATAGCATTTCTTTCCAGCACTGTGCTAAGTGCTTTATAATTATTATCTCATTTTATCTTCAAAATAACCATGCAAGGTAGATAATATTATTATCTCCATTTTACCAATGAGCAAACAGAGGCAAACAGAGGTTAAGTGACTTGTCCAGGGTCACACAGTTAGTAAGTGTCTGAGGTTGATTTTAGAAGACTCAAGTCTTCCTGACTCTAGGTCTAGTTCTCTACTATGCCAAGGCAGAGAGCTAGGGGTGATGGGGTAGGAGGGAGGAAAGAGACCAGGAAGCTTTTTCCTACTGAAGATGTAATTAGAGTTGAGTCTTTAAGAAATAAGAGATTCTGAGAGGCAGAAGAGAGAAAAGGAAACATTTCAGACCTCATAAGGGACAGTTAGTGTAAAGGCAATCAGACACACATCCACAATATGTGTATGGGAAACGACAAATAAGATAATATGGCTGATCTGTAGACTGCACAGAGGGAGAGTGACCTGTAAGAAGAATGGAGAGATAAGAAAGGGCCCAGGAAAGTGCTCAGGCTGACCTTCTACTGGAGAATGTGACCTGTACACAGATTAATACATCCAAGCCAACTCAAGGAGGGGGAAGCTGGAGACATCAGTAAAGAAAAGAATACCCACTCTAAACCTTGAAGTAAATGTAGGATGCTGAGGCAGGGGTAGGGGCAGGAGAAGAAGCATTCTAGAGTCACTGTCTCAATTTTCTACTTCACTTGGATACAGAGACAATGCACAAATAAATTCAGTCGTTTTTTTATTCAGTTGTTGTTTTTTTTTTTTACCAGTCAGTTTTAAAAGCAATAGGCATTATTTATTTCAAGTAAAGAGGAATGTTGAGTCACCCTTATTTTGAACTCAAAGTCATGATGGAGGAAGGAAATGAATGTTACCTTTTGAAGATATTAAAATGAATTGCAAATTCTTATTCAAGGAGTTTTTTTAATTACAGCTTCTGAATAGCTACTCCCTGACCCAGTTGAACTAAGAATCTTCTAATGGCTATAGCAGAATGCCATAGTCATTTAGCATGGGGAAACAAAGTTGTGAGCGAATTTAAGAAAAAGCAAGCTTTGAGTTCATTACATTTTCATGAACAAAGTTCATCCAAACTAGACGCTTCTTCAGAATAGGGCTTGTCATTTGAAAAATGCTCTATGTCACTGAAAATGTACTTCCCACAGTAAAATACAGGAGACTCAGCCAACATGATCAGATTATTTGGCAAATGGAAGGATGGATATTTTGTTCAGCATAACTCAAAAAATCAGATTCCCTAGCAAATAAGAATGTGACCAAAGAAACATTTTAATAGCAATTCTTGATCCATACCAGTACAAATTCTAACTCAGCCATATTCTGTGGGAGATGAAAAAGGAGCTATAGGTAACAAAATAAAAGGGGAAAAATGCTAAGTACAAGCTGTATAGTTACTGTCCTATTAAAAATAGGATGTTTTCCTCAACCAATCTGTTGCCTTGTTTATATCAAATAACTCCTTCAATATAAACCCCAACCTGCCTGCACTGTGCTGAAATTGATTTAATGAGTCAGTCATCAAACAATTCATTTAGAAATCTCTTAATCAAATATTTTGTTTTTTTCAACTAAAAAAGCTGATTGAGAAATCAAGCATTTCACTTTTCAGCCAGATATATGTTTCCTCTATGATTTTTTTTCATAGTGCCTTACTACTAGGTTCAAAGGCTTCATGCAGGCCTGACACGATGAAGGATGCTCATCGTTAATGTGTTTGCACAGGTTTTATGGAAAGGTGCATGAAACTGGAGAGACAGAGATATGAGAAGTCTCTAAATGGTCCTAAGGTCTAGTCATTCCCATGACAGGTAGTGACATGCAGTGCATAAGGTACTGGGGCTTGAATTCAGGCAATCCTAGCTTGAAATTCTGCCTCAGATACTTACTAGTTGTATATCTTAGGGAAAATCATTTAACTTTCACTGTGCTTTAGTTTCCTCACAGGATTAAGGAGTGGGGCTAAGAGTTATGGCCTTTAAGGCACTTAGTCTATACTCCTAGGATCCTTGGCCCTATCAGTCCCAATAGTTGGAATTTAGGAATTCATTGGCTAGCACAAGGGTTTTAGTTGGTGCTTGAGGAAAGGGGAGAGTCTAGAGATTATGTTTTAAATAGGGCCTCCAGACGAAGCATCTTATGTGAAGGAAATTTAGCTCAGGCTAAGGTTGGCCCAAGAGATTCTATATAACACTCATATACCTATATATAAGATATATTTTATATCACACCTAAGTGATTATTTTTTACCCTAGAGTCAAGTACTGGGCATATTCCCAGGCTAGTAGTGGTATGTGTAGGCCTGGGAAATTTATGCTGGTTCCCAACCTATGCCTATTCACAAAACACAAAGACCTCAGGGATTGGGGGGTTGTGGATGCATTCTGGGTAGGTGCGTTTCCCTATTATTGGTCCCTTCTTGTCCTCTGCATTCCTTTCAAGTCAACAAGTATTTAAAAATATCTCCTATATTCAAGGCAGTAAGTTAGGGACTTGGTTGCAAAGAAAATGAAAATCAATCTTTGTAAACAAGGAATTTATAGTCGATGGGGCTGATGCAATTCAGTCAACATTTACACACATAAGTATTTATATACTACAAAGTGTTACCAATTCGGTGTTCGACCTTATTCAATGATAAGGGTCAAATACTTTCATTCACTTACTCACCTGAGCAGTTAGGTACTCTATTTAATAAATATTCGAAGACAGACTGGAATAACACCAGTTTTCTAGAAAACTGTCTACCTTTCTTCCTGTGTTCTGCTTGTTTTATGGGTAAAATCATTCATATAATTAGTCTAAGGGTTTAGCATGTATAAATCTATCCAAATAGACTCTTGACTTGAATCTCACCCTTTGGAAAAGTCCCTCTCTGAACTGGGATTAGATCCTGATTCTACCTCAATGCTTTCATGTCTCTGCCTCTGATCTCCTCCCATCAGTAGCTGCAGGGGTTTGGGATTATATTAGTTCACACCAGCAAATGTCACAAGGCATTCCCAGCCAAGCAGCTGGAGGGTAAAAATGCAGGAGGGCATCAGCTAGGCATCATTACCCCCATTTTCCCTTAATCGAAATGCATGTTGTCCTAAATCCATGAAAAATCCATGCCTGCCTGACATTACACTATATAAAAGCTCCCTTCTTAGTCTCATTCCTGAGTACCTCATACTGTGTCTGCTGCCAGAGGCTTGGTACTCAGAAACTGCCTGTCAAGTAAAGGGGAGGCAGAACAGAGAAGGACATTAGCATCTAATTTGAAAAAGGAGTGAGCACTAACTGTAAGCATGAGGAAAAGTTCTTTGTAGCTACAAAGTGATACCTGAATTGAATCCTGAAGAGCCATAGGATCATGGGACCCTGGAGCCATTTAACATAAAACTTCCTTTCAGAGATGAGGAAACTGTGGCTGAAAGAGATTAAGTGACTTTCCCAGGATCACACAGCTAGGTGCTGCAAGGCTGTACAGTGGATAGAGTGTCAGGTCTGGAGTTAGGGAGACCTGAGTTTAAGTCCAGCTTCAGACACTACTTCTTTGTGAGCCTGGGCAAATCATTTAACCTTTGTTTGCCTCAGTTTCCTTATCTGTTAAATAGGGATAATAACAGTACCTACCTTCCAGAGTTGTTATGAGGATGAAATGAGATAATAAATTTCTTAGCATAGTACATAGATTGGAATAGGTGCTATATAAATTAGTTGCTTTCACTTTTAGTAGTAAGAGTTGGAGGTATATTAATATTAGCTATCATTAGCAGTAGAGTATTAAGAGTAAGTACTACTTACTTAGTGGTAAGTAGTAGTCGGATGAGAGGTAGCATTTGAACTCCGTTATCCTGATTTCAATCTGGCATTCACTACTCACTGGCACCACCTAACTGGCCCAAAGCAGCTTATCAGCTTCTATTTTCTTAAGGTGGAAGACCATAGTATTACTGTATATTAGAACTGAAAGAGACCTTAGATGTCATCAAATCTGACCACTCCTTTTCCAGATATAGCTACTGAGGTTCAGGTAGATCGAATAACTCACACCACTAGTTAACATCTGAGGCAGATCTTGAACATGGAACTTTCTACCTTTTCATCTAGAGGAATGCCAAAAGAGACAAAAAGAAAAGAAGAGCGAGATGAACAAAGACAAATCTCATTTCATGCTTCACAATCTGACCAAACATTGACAAAGTCTTTCACACACACACACACACACACATATACACAACACACACACATGCACACACACCAAACATAATAGGTTGGATAGACATCTCTGTCTGCTGGCTTCCAAAAAATTCTTGGCATCAAATTCTGTACTTGCCTGGAAGGAAAATACCTAGCATGGAATGCAAAGAAAGTATAAGAAGTGAAGCCAGATAGTGTACTCTGCTTCAGGCTCTTTAACTGTGGCATCAGAGTGACTCAATCTTAAGGCAAAAAGCTGTGGATCAGCTGTGAATGCCCTGACACTCTCCATCCATGGAGATGTTCCCAGGGAGTATTTAAGTTGAGATGACTTTGGGGAAGACAATATCCTGGCCAATTACAGAGAACTGGCTTGGATCACTCAAAAACTACAGCAGCAGTAAAAGCAACGCCCTGTGACAGAGGGTTAACAATAATAAATACTAATGATAAGTTAACTTCTGACCTAGGCTAAGTAGCATAACCAAATTTCTGCTTAACCAACAAGACTGACTTTCACCATCTTTCAAAATCATCAAAATACCTATACCCTTTGGGTCTCCCAATTGTTTTTCAATGTGTTAATTATTCTGTCAATTGACAAACCTAAAAGAGTCAAGCCAATAAAAATATACTAAGTGCCTACTGTATACCAGGTACTGTACTAAGTTCTGAGGATACACAGAAAGACAATTTCATTGATGTAGGGAGTTCTTGGGGAGAAACTATTTTATTCTTTGTACTTGTGTCACCAGTATCTAATACAGTGCTTGGCACATAATGAACATGTTGATTGATGATTGATTACGCACTCTGGTTGCAGGGTTAGAGTTGCATGGGATGCTGAGACCTGCACAGTGTCATAAAACCTGTATGGGTCAGAGGTGGGGCAGGTATTCCTGTCTTCCAGGACAGCTTACTATGTGTGGCATCACAGTCCTAGCCCAACTACCTGCCACTGATATGATCTCAGCTTGCCTACAGTACTTAGGATGAGGTTACTCCTACTCCCCAGACCTCTAGTTTTGGAGACTTCAATATAAAAATAACCCACTATTACACAATAAGGCGGCTAGGTGGCACAGTGGATAGAGTGCTGAGCCTAAAGTCAAGAAGACTCATCTTCCAGAGCTCAAATTCAGTCTCAGACACTTACCACCTGAATGACCTTAGACAAGTCATGTAATCCTCTGCCTCAGTTTTCTCATCTGTAAAATGAGCTACGGAATGAAATGGCAAAATATCCTTGCCAATAAAACCCTAAACAGTCACAAAATGTTGGATATGACTAAAAACAATGAAACAATAATTATTATATAACACTAGACATCCTGTATATTAACTAACAACTGATATCACAAGAGCCCTGTGAGGTCCATAGTATATGTTGTTACCCACATTTTATGGTTGAGGAAACTGAAACTTGGAGTTAAAGTCATTTCCTGAAAGTCACAGAACTAGTAAGTATTTGATAAAAGCTCCAAACCCAGGCTGCTCTTAGCTCCAAGCCCACATCTCTCACTGTCCCATTATGTTGTTCAGGAAGTTAGGAAAGAGAAACAATATGCCAGCCTTTCTGCTTTTCATTCCCGAGGTTTTGATCCTTTAATTTAGAGTCATTGAGTGTGTGAATGTGCATATACACACATGTGTATATATGTGTATATTGTATATGTGTGTATTGTGTATTATGTATCTATAGACATATATACACATGTGTATGTGTTCATGCATATATACGTGTGTATGTGTAAGTTTATTATAGATATATACCTATGCGCTGTATATATAATGTATGTATGTACATATATACATAGACATATATAGACATGTATGTGCATGTAGACATTTTTGATAGCTATTTCATTATGAGTGGTTTCCTTTATAATCCTCTAAATTTTATTTTATGCCTTCAGCACCAGCATTTGGAGAAGGGGTTAATCTTCACCAGACAGCCAGAGGAAGGCTCCCTGACACACAAATGCTCAGAAGCCCTGCTCTAATTAGTCATGCTTTTAGAGGCACTGTACTTAATAGTGAGCTGGTCTCGGGAGACCAGAATAACTGGTTTCCAGCCCCACCTGTGACACCAGCTGACCCCGACCCGGCCCAGCTTCTCTCCATTCTCCATGACTCCTGGCTAAGCTCTAGGACTTTAAGTTACATTTGACATTTGGAAGATTTGAATTGATAGAGAGTTCCTCTACTGTGAATTCCCTACACTTACTAAACAAACATTTATTAAATGCTTACTAAATGCCAATGAAATCATGGGTTCATAAAAAGAAAAAGTTTTTCGCAAAAATTCTTGAACACTATCTCATTGAAAAGACAGACTGGTCATATCTGTAAGATATGTGACAATCATCTGTCACTGTGGGTGATCTTTCCATTACATCCCCAAAGGATACCCATACAGTAATGAAATAATATAAGATGCAAATAATGTAAAATGTAAAGGCAACAGAAGGTCAAAGAAGAAAGAGGACATAGAGACAGCAGAGTCCAAGTCAAATAGAAGGACCTGAGCCCTGAGCTACAGGGAAGGATTTTCTTCCCTAATACTTTTGAATTTTAGGAAGTGAGATCTTTCTTTCCCATGGCCCACACACACATACACACACACACACACATTCATATACATATACATACACACAGTCACACATGTACATACACTCACACATGTATATATGCTCACACACATACAAACATACCTGGCATGCCTTCTCCTTATAGATGCCTACACACATACACTCATATATACACATTCACACACATATACACTCACACACATACACATATACACATTCACACAGGTACACATACTTATACTCACACACATACACAAGTCACATACATACACACATATACACAGGCATACACACATACACACCTGGTATGCCTTTTTCTCACAGATGCCTCACCACCTCCTGCTATATGACAGCACCATGCCTGAGGGAGATACAAGAGCCAACCTTTGCTCAAAGATACTTTCCCTATCTCTAGAACCCTAGTGGGGGTGTAATGTGTATCTCCCATGGTTCCATTAGGGTCACACCTGCTCTACCCTACAATCAGGTAAACAGAAAGGAGTGGAGACAGCCAAATAAATATGACATCAGCATTCAATTTCAGTCCTTCCTCTCCTAAAGCTCAGCTTCTGGACTGAAAGTCAAATGTCATATTTTTAGCTTTTCTGTTTCTTTCTATGGGTTGGAAGGTAACAGTGGGATTATAGAGAAGGCAAACTCAGCTGTAACTGGGGTGACCACAGCACAGAAGAATTTAATCTCTAGTAGGTCAGAAGTGCTACCCTTTACCCATCTGCCAGGGACTGACAGATGGTTGATATATGACAGTGGAATGAGTCTTCAGTTCTCATAAGGCATAAGAAAAGCTTGAAAAATAGCAGCTCTTTTCCTGACCTTCTTAATGTTAATGCAGTTTGTTCACTTGCAAGGGGGAGAAAATCGCAGGAGACTATCTTCCTCTAAACAGAAGGTTTCACAGAAATGTCAAAGGGTAAGTGGTTTACAGATTTACCAGTGAGCTCCAAAACCACATCTACTTTCTTCATCTCTTAAATTCAATCAACTTTGAAAGAAATTAAGCCTGAAATTTCAGTTTGAAAAGTAATTACTGCATAACTGAAGTTTCTTTTAAACAAATTCCAATAAAATCATGAAAGTTTCAAATTTTTATTTAGCAACAGAGAAGGGACAGTAAAAACAGATAGTTGTGTACTTAACTCGGTGCTTTATCCATAGGTGGTGCTCAATAAAATATGTTGGATTTAAGTGCATTGAATCAAAATAAAT
The DNA here is from genome assembly GCA_023548195.1 of Bettongia penicillata ogilbyi. NCBI lineage: Eukaryota > Metazoa > Chordata > Mammalia > Diprotodontia > Potoroidae > Bettongia > Bettongia penicillata. Next base: position 488,160 of record JAJHZJ010000062.1, on the reverse strand, counting down.
TGGATTGAATTATGCCTATGAGCAGTCATCAGAAGACCAGGACCCTAATTCTAGCTCTACCACTTGGAAAGGCACCAGATTATAGAACTGCTCTGGGCTCAGTTTACACTCAATAAAATTAGAAGAGGAGATTAAATTATCTCAAAGGTCATTTTCAGCCAAGTTATTCTAATACTCTAAAGTGTAGGATAGAAATAGGAATATTTTCCCCAAGGGTTTTAATAAATTCAATTGAGTATGAATCTGTAATGGCTTATTAAAGGGAACCAGGTTTATTTTTAGCCTAGCATTAATCACTGATACTGTCAAGAAAAAAAATTCACAGTTTCAGAATTGGAAAGTACTACGTAGTCATCTAGTTCAATCCATACCTGAAAATTCGTCTCTTCTACTATATCCGCAGTGATCTAGGCCTTTGTTTGCAGACTTTGACTATGGGGGAAATGACTATATTCCATACATAGTTAGACAGTTCTCATTCTTAGTAAGTTTCTTTCTTTTCATTTTGCTGAGCCTAAATTTCTTCTTTCCATCCATCGTTCCTAGTTTCACCTTCTGGCATGAAATACAACTACTGCAATCCTTCCCCTGTAGAACAGCCTTGCGAATACCTGAACATGGCTCTTGCATCCTTCTTAAGTCTCCTCTTTTCCAGGACAAATGTCCCTAGTTCTGTCGGTTGATGCTCATAGGTTGTGAATTCGATCCCTTCTCCATCTTGGCAGCCCTCTTTGAGACTGGCTCTCAATTAGACTTGTCCCTTCTAAGATGTGAAGCACAGGTATCACTCTCAATATATCCATTGTGTCCAACATAGACTCCTAGACTGAAATGCATCTGAGTCTTCACCACATGTGTATGGAGCTACTTCTATCTTTAATTCAACAGTTTTGTAAGAACTCTGTGTGAAGTAGGGCTGAACACTATGCAGTAACAGGCTTGAAGATTAATTTGAGATGCAGCTAAAGCTTTGGATTTGTACTGGTACAGCCTTCCCAACACCCAACCGTGTTCTTCTGAGAAAGACTGCCCATTTAATTACATTGATTCACTTTTCTGTGTGTCTACCTTGATGATCCTGAAGCCCAGTGGAATTTTTCTGCATGCCACACAAACTGAGCGATCATTTCAGGTTGGAATGCTAATACTATTTGTATTGGAGAAGATAGTGAAGACAGAAGGGAGCCTGAGCTGATTTAATGTGGGTTTTAAATTTGGTGCATTGATGAAACAATGGTTTTATTAGGGTGGATTCTCCTTTTGAGGATGCAAGTTGTAAGTCTTTTGACTTCATCCTGTGCTATTTTTGTCCCAGTTCTCTTAGAAATGCTCCATATCTACCCAAAGATCTACCCAAAGCCCTCCCTCTGGCTCTTTTAGTATCTCAGGGAGAGGAGGGTGATGTATCACCCCAGAAATGCATCAGCTGTGTTTAACTTTCTCTCTATTACTAGACCACCTTCTTCTCTTCCAGGCATAGCGTTCTTCAGTTTTGTTTTTCATACACCAATCATCTTGGGTAACATGCTTCATTCAGCCTGCTTGAATTCCTTATTTACCTTTCCATGGCCTCATGGGATTCTTTATCATTGTAATATTTCCAAGTTCATGGTGTCCAATTCGTTGATTATAGAAGGATAGATCATAGAATGAAACAACTAAAAGAGACCTTAAATAACATTTGGTAACCCAGAGGTTCTTAACCTAGAATCCATAAAATTGGTATTTAAAATAATTAATTTCCTTTTGAATTCTATGTATTTTATTTTCTTTTATTCATGCATCTGAAAACCTGTGAGATGGGTCTAAAGGCTCCATCTGTACAGATTGGCAAAGGGATCCATGACACAAAGAAAATTAAAAGCCCTTGATCTATTCCAATCATATCATGTCAAAGGTGCAAAAGCCAACCCTGAGTTTCTATAGTATCTTCTGTAGGAAATCTTTCCTAGTGACTTTATTGTTTATATTATCAATCATGGACTTAACTAAAAGGAACCTTAGTATCCATCTGATCCAATCCCTTTCATTTAAATGTGAGGAAACTGAAACCCAGAGAGATGAAGGAATTTTCCCAAAATCACTCTGGAAATAAGTAGCAGAACTAGAATTTGAACTCAGATCCAGTGGTGCCAAATCCAGTACAAAGTCCTCTCTTCTCTAAATGCATGTTGCTTCCCCTTTCCACGCTACACCATGCAAGCATCTTGAGGAAGTGGTCCTTGTCAGTTTTGTACCATTTTACCCAGTGCCTGGCACAATGTTATATGTTATGTGGGGCTTAAGCAATGCTCACTGACATGTATTAGAATTCCAAAGAGCTAAGTGTCTTGCAAAACATCACAAGTAAATGAGAGAAATTGACTTGGAGACCAGGTATTGTGATCTCCAGGCTAGTAAGCTTCCTGTTACGTGATGCTTGGTGGTATCGTGTAGGATGTGGAGTCAAGAAGACCTAGATTCAGATCTTCTGTGACCCTGGGAAAGTTTGTCTTTGTAACTTCAGTTTCTTCTTCTATAAAATGTAGATAATAATAGGATCTACTCTCACAAGGTTTTGGTGAGGATGAAATGAGAGAAAACATGGCGGACACTTCAAATTTCATGTTTCTATATAAATACTAGCTATTATTTCAGTTATATGACATCTAGCAAGAGGTACCATATAGTGGAGAGAGTTTGATTTGGGAGTTAAGAAAAGTTATGTGCTAATCCTGTCTGTGAGCCATATTAATCAAGTGAATCTTCGTTGCCAAGTTATGCACCAAAGAGCAATGACTGATTTGCTTTGATAGAGGGAGGTCCTTACTGGAAGATTCCTATGTCACTGAAATGTAAGGTTCCCCACCCCTTAAACTCCCCCCAAAATAGCATGCAGTAGGGTTTGCGTTGCATGGATACAGGATTCCCTGCCCTACTGGAGACTTATTCCATCCATATTGGAATTGTCAAATGGCCACCAGTGTGTCCATTTTGCATAACAATCATAAAATTCCTTGCATCAGCAATAACTGAGCAGGACAGAAGATGCCTAAGGGTGTCTAAGATACTCTGCTGTTTGCAAGAAAGAAAGAAGAAAATGCATCAGGCCTCCATACTGTAGTTACCCAACCACAAATCAGTGGATAAAGTATTTAGGAAAGACAGCAGCAGATGAAAAGTACAGTGTGTCTATCAGAATCAAATTTAACTGGAGGAGAAAAGAAATGAAATCCTACAGCAGGTCTCAAAGCATCAACAGGGCCACTCAAGCATGAAAACAGAAGATGGATTATTACCCATTTCCCTCATAAATAAAGGAATCTTGGTGTCATCCACCTCTTTTTCTCCTGACAAAAGCAAAATTAATTGGTGATGCAAGCAGTGATATTTCTTAACAGTGGTAAAAACAAATTTAAGATGCTGTGAGCTATCTCCCACATTAATAACACTGAGAAACGTGTAATCTTAGCATCTGGATGGGGTCAGAAAATTGGCTTCCTGAATCCTGCTCACCTCCAAAAGGAAAATAATGAATGTATTTGGAAAGTTGAGCCCAGATACAGATGGTATTGGGAAAAAATGCTCAGCTTGATTTCCATCTCCCTTCCTACCTCCATGTGTCTTTTCCCTACTCATTTCTCCAGTCAAGTTCAAAAAGAACTTGGCTTCCAGAGGATATGTGCCTATTTACACAAAGGAATAGATAGGAGGTCCCCAGTGTTCTAGTTGGGTAAATGAATTTCAAGAGTTGAGACGATATAGAAGTATGGGCAGTTTTGTGATGGGATTTTCCAAACAAGCAATATGTAAATGAGAGCAGCTGGTACCAACAGTCCCTTGGCTTATTAGTCAATATATATAATCTACACCCAAAAAATCACAGTATTTTTTCCAAACTATAATGAAAGTATCTCAATCCAAAATTCTTAGGGTGGTTGTGGATTAGCTTCAATTGTTCAATCATTCAGATCTCAATTTTTCTTCCACAAAATGGGATGGAGGGAATGTGGTATAGTGGATGGAAAACTACCCTTGAAACCAAGAAGAAAAGAAGCAAGAAAGGAAGGGAGCAAGGGAAGAGATAGCATTCATTAAGTGATTACTATGTGTCAGGGCAACTAGATGGAACAGTGGATAGGAGTTCTGGGGCTTGGAATCGGGAAGACTCATCTTGGTGAGTTCAAATCTGGCTTCAGACAGATACATGACCCTGGGCAAGTCACTTAACCTGTTTGCCTTAATATCTTCATCTGTAAAATGAGCTAGAGGAGGAAATGACAAACCAAATCAAAACTTTGCTACAAAAACCCAAAATAGAGCCATGAAGAGTTAGACATGACTGAGCAAATGACTGAAACACGACAATATGTCAGGCATTATATTAAGGCATTATTTTAAGGCATTATATTATGGAAGGTTGCGACGGCTTCATGTTTTGAGGGGATGATGGTAAATTGGAAAGTGTCTAGAGAAGGGAATCCAGGTTGGAAAAAAGGCTCAAGTTCATTCAAGCGGGTGACATCTCTTCCCTCAAGGAGCATACATTTTAGTAAGAAAAGACAATCTCTATGGGGATGATGGGTAGGGAGGAGTGTTTTGGATATGGAAGTCACTGAGATAGTGACTGAAGGCATTGGACAGTTGATTAGTGAATTCTTTCCAAAAATTGTAGTGTTGATTCTACCACTGTACTCTGAGCTAGTACTGGGGGGCCAGGGGAGAGTCTGGAAGAAATAGCACTTCAATTGGGGGTTGAAATCAAGAAAATAAACATTTCAACAGGTATAAAAAATAGTGGGGAGAACAGGCTCCAGGCGTGGTAGACCCTGGGCCTGCCCTAGGATGAGATCAAGGAATTGCCTGAAAAACATTGCTCCATTTGTAGCTAACAATATCGAAGAATTTCACTGAGGATTGACCTTTTCATCCCCATGGGTTTAGAAGATCAAAATCGGAAACCTAGGGGATTTAAATAGCTTGCCTAGATTCACTAGTTACAAGCTAGTCTGGTGGGTGTTCCCTACATGTCATTCCATCTCCATGTCTTTGCACCAAGGGTTCCATTCCCCACCTCCATTACTTGATACTCCCAGTTACCTTTCAGACTTAGCTCAAATGCCACTCATTATAGGAGGCCTTTCTTGATATCCCTAGTTAGTAAGGCTTTATTTCTCCCAATATTTTGTAATTGTTATTATTAATATCATTTTATTTACTAAATTTATTAAGTCCTTGACAGTTACAAAAATTTTTCATATGTCATCTCACTTGATATTCACAGCCTTGTAAGGCAGGTCTATTATTATCTCTATTTTGTAGTTAAGGAAACTGAGATTGGTCAAGATTATCCAATTTACCCAGGCTCATACAACTAATAAGTGTGGGAGGTAGGATTCAAAGTCAGATCTTCAAGACTCCAAGTTTGGTATTGTGCCCCTTCCATTAATATATCTTTCTCAGATATAAACATGTATAATGTATAATGACCTCCTTGAAGTCAAGGACTGTATCATTTTTTTGTCTTTGTATCCCTAGTACACAATGCCTATAAGTTAGTAGAGTTTTTACAGATGCATATTGATTGACTTCTCTATGCACATGCTGTTTCTCTCCCCAACCATGTAGGCTTTTGAAGGTCAGGAACTGCTTTCCCTTTTTGGTTTGAATCCTCAGCTCTTGGATGTTGCCAGGAACATGATATGTGCTCTCAAATGTGAATTTAATGGGAGAAAGAACTGGATCTCCTTGTTTAGACCTGCTAAGCCTAGAATGAAATGCTTCTGATTCATTTCTGCACATTAGATCTGTGTTAATTGACTCACATAAATACTGTTTCCTCTCAATGTTTTATTATGTTTTATGGTCATGGAGTCTGGGAATATGTATTTGTTCACTTGAAAATCTTCTTGTCACAGACACAGGAGACTTTTTCTCAGGATCTTTGAACCTTCAAAATTCTGGCTTTGATTGAAAATGAAGCAATATCTAAATTTGGATTAATGTTTTGTTTCCTTTTCTTCCTCCTTGACCTTGTATTTTTACCACTTAGCATGGCATTTAGCACAGAGGAAGCACCTAATAAATACTTATTGACTAGACTGGACTAAATAATGCCAAATGAAGGAGCAGTCAATCTGAAATGGATTTAGAAAGTTGGAAGAACATGGTGCAACATTAAATGCAGCACAGTTTCTGTAGTCCCACTCAGCACAAACTCAAACCTTGGCCATCCCACTTAGTTTCTTCCTAGCAGTCTCCCTCTATCGGCTTCATATGTAATAAAAATAAGTCAGTATTCTCTCGGAACACATGGAAACTCTCTTTTGTCAAAGCTAGTTGTAGCAAAGACCCACTTGGCTCAGTAGAATGGGGTAAAAAAAAACCATCATCCTATACAGTTTGACTTCCCTTCATCTCTAAGTACTGTACTTAGCTCTTTTGAACATTTCTTTCAGAAATTTGAAAGAGCACCAAAATTCTGACATTGCTAAACAAATCTACCATTCAATATGTGACAGTATTAGAACTAGACCATTAAAATTGACAGGATTTGTCAAGATCAAGGCTCCCACCGAGACAGCCACCATGCTTTGTAATTCCATTCAGCAACCGTCATCTTGTGTGGAAAACATGAACTCGATAGATTCACATTCTCCTCGAGGAAAGTGTTTGGTGTTCTTTACACATAGTAGCTTTTGTAAGTCAACAAGCGTCAATTAAGTGCTTACTATGTGAGTCAACCACTGTGCTAAGATATGTTCATTGAAATAAATTTTCTCTTTTCACTTTAAACCATTTTCCTTCTCTTATGATGTCATAGGATTTCATCGTCACAGTAGTGTTCTCCTTTCTGTGGCTGGTTGGCTCGTCAGCTTGGGCCAAAGGGCTGTCCGACGTCAAGGTTGCAACGGACCCAAAGGAAGTTTTGTTACTGATGTCGGCTTGTAAACAACAGTCCAACAAGTGCATGGCCGTCCACAGCCCTGTTATGTCGAGTTTAAATACTTCTGTGGTAAGTACATTTCATTGTATACCTGACCCTGAGTTTTTTGTTTGCAATCCAATCAAGAACTGCCACCATCTCCAAAAACCTGCAGAAATTCTCTTTCCAAAATTAGGTCAATCAGAAAACTGCCACTTCATTCCATGAAGATTAATCTGTGGACTTTCCAGTTTCATATTGTCAGGAGACATTAATATATCCAATTATGGAATCCTTAATAAGAACCCAGCAGGTATTAGTAACTGCTTGGATGAGAATCAAGCCTAAATTTTCACCCAGAACTGGATGTAAAATGTGAATGCTGAGGTCCACAGCTGGCAGAAGTTGAAAGAAATATTTGAAGGCATAGAAATTGGCTGCGAATAAAGCAGTGTTCAAACCACACTTATTTAGAACCTACCCAATAAATCACCAAGAGAAAATTTCTCAGACCTGCTGGGTACTAAAAAGAAGACATGAAAATAACATACGTAGAGTTATAATCATTTTTAAGCCTTTTTCCTGCTTATAATAATTACAAGATTTATTTGGAAAAGTAGTCACTGTATAAAATTATAGGACCTTAGAGCTATAAGGGAACTAAAGGTCAGATAAGAAAACCCATTTGTTTCACAAAATGAGGAAACTGTTGCTAAATAAGAGAAAGTCACCTGCTCAATGTTGTGCAACTCTTAGAACTGGTATTTAAAACCAAGGCTATCAACTGCAAATCTAGTCTTTTTCCCACTATACTAAGTCCTTTGCAATCCCAAGAGACTAGAGAGGGAAGCTGTGAGTTCAGGTAGGATATATGGCCCTGAAACCATGACTCTCAGAAAGAGTATCATGAATTTTACAGGAACATAAAGTCAACATTTTAGTTTGCAAATTTTAGTTTCCAACTAACTTTGCATAAGTTCTAAGAATAAGTCTATAGTCTATAGAAGTCTATAGAAGACATAACCTATGACAGCAATCTGATCCAGTTCAAGAAGGATTTAATAAGTAGTTACCAAATTAGACTCTGGAGATTAAAGAAAAACGAAAACAATCCTCTCCCTCAGTGCTTACAATCTATTAGGAGGAATCAGTAAGTACATAATGCCAATACAAAATATAAAACATTAATACAAAGTAATTTCAGAGGGTGGAACTTTAGGAGGCATAGGGAGAGAAGTCAGACAATAAATATTTATGAAGTGTCTACTGTTTCTAGGCACTGTGCTAAAACTCTGGAGAATCCAACAAGGGTCAAAGACAGTCCCCGTTCTCAAGGAGTTCACTGTCTAATAGGGAGTCAACATGCAAATAGCTGTACAAACAAGCTAGCGATGGAATAAATTGGAACTAGTTATTAGAGAGAAGACACCAGAATTAAATTATTGTTCATTTGTTTCAGTCACATCCAACTCTTTGTGACCTGCATTTAGAGTTTTCTTGGCAAAGATAGTAGAGTCATTTGCCATTTCTTTCTCCAGCTCATTTTACAGAGGAGGGAACTGAGGCAAATATGATTAAGTGGCTTGCCCAACTGGTAAGTATCTGAGGCTGGATTTGAACTCAGACTCCAGGTCTGGCACTCTATGCACTGCATTACCTAACTAGAAGTAAGAGGGATTGGAAAGACTTCCTGTAGAGTATAGGGTTTTACACGTGATTTAAAGGAAGCCAGGGAAGTCTGCAATCTGGGATGAGGAGGGAGAACATGCCCATAAAAATGCCCAGAATTGGGGGGTGGGTCTTGTTCGAGGAACTGGATCAAGGAGTACGTGGCATTTGGGTGTGGCTAAAGGGCAAGAAGACTGGAAAGGTCATGGGTCAGATTAAAAAGAACTTTGAAAGAAAATTGGGATTCCAGTAAATGTGAAGATGAGGGAAATTCCAGGCATGGAGAACAGTCTATGCAAAAGACAGATGAGAGAAAGTCATAAACAGGGCAAGACAGGAAGTTAGTTAAGTCTAGAAGAGTGTGTGAGGGGAACTGACAAGTGATTGGACCTCTTATTAGGAGAGGGAGCTCAGATCCAATGTTAACTGTTTATTGGTTTGTTTTTGGTTTTTTATCCTGGATAGAAACTTGTAGGGTCTTCCTTCTGACCTCTGTCTGAGTCTAGTGGCCAAGTTTACTGGTGGTGACAGGCGGATAAGAAAGAAAGGAAGAAGAGGTCTGCCCAGGCCCCAAACCTGGTCCAAACTTGGTGACCAGGTGGCTTTGACACAAAGGTCAAGTCCAGGAGGGTCCAGAGGCTGAAAAAGAAGAGGGTTCTCCCTGCTTATAGAGTCCAAAATGTAGTCTGCAGTATAGCAAAGCTACAAAAATTCAGCAGGGTTTCTGGAAGGAACGACCTTCTTGAACAACTCCTAAAAATAATTAGCATTGCTTCAGGGTTATGTTCCTACAACAGTCCAGAATTCAATCTAGGGATGCAACGAAGAAAGAAAAAAGTTCCAAAACAGTTTTCAGTGATTTGACTGCAAATGCTGTCTCTGGGAGATAGTCGCTATGGAGATAAATTATGTATTAGGGTTGACAATCATTTTCATTTATCCCTGACCACACCTGTGGACAATAACTTCAAGGGGGCCATTAAAAAACTATTGCCGTGCTTACGGATTTCTCTAATGCACAGTGTGTAAAGATGCCTGTGGCATCCAAGCCTAGGCCTTGAAATCTATGAAAGCTAAAATAAAAGGGCTGGATGTTTTTCTCTTAGAAGTCATCCTGGAGAATTTGAAGATTTATTTGGCTATTTAAAAACACATATGCCCAGGAATCTTTCAATAAACAAAAAAAGCTGTGACCTTCAAGACAGTCCTTTTAAAATCGACATCGAATATCTCTAATAAGTTCCTAATAGATAGGAATTGGAAGGGATCCATACCCACAATAGGAGCTCAGTAGGGCATCACAGTTTAGAGGGCCAAAAAATATAAAACATTCATAACTTCAACACTGTAGAGTCAAGAAGACCTGAGTTTTATTCCTGTCTCAAATACTTACCAGATATGGGATCCTAGGCAAACCACTTAACCTCATGCAGTCTCAGGGTCTTCCTCCGTAAAATGGAGATAAGAATAGTATCAACACCCCCAAGGATGTTATGAGGATCAGATATGACAGTATAAATCTTAACGTGCTATAAAAATGTTACCTAGTAGGATTGTCCACTTGATGTATTATTTTCATATTACGAAATTCTCATTTCGTATGGGAGCACAATGGATACAGCTTTCCCAGAGAGACTCTAGGAAGAGCTCCCTTCCCCAACAGGAGGTCTGATTACATCTCTTGGTATCATGGGTAGAATGTGGAACCTGAAATCAGGAAGATATGAGTTCAAATTCCAGCTCGTAGACTTGTTAAATGTATGACCCTGAGGAAATCACTTAACCTCTCTCAGACTCAGTCACGTCATCTGTAAAATGATGGCAAGAATAGCCCCAGTCTCCCAGATCAAATGAGATAGTATATGTAGAGTGCTTTGCAAACGTTACGATTCTATTTAAACGTTAGCTATTAGCTGCTATTCCTACTTTCCCCAAAAGCCAAAATTTCTCATTGTAGTTCCTAATAGGAGATCTGGGGGGAGAAGGGAAAGTAAATCCATTCTCCAAATTCATGTAGTAAATACCCAGTAGACTAATCATGAGATGGATAGGAAAGGACATGAGTGTTACTTAAGTAGCTGGTTTATTCAGGTAATATAATAATTAGACAATGGACTCCTCCATTGGTCTGTGAGCTCCTTGAGGGCAGGGACCTTGTCTTTGCCTTTCATTGTGTCCTCATCATATAGCGCAGTGCTTGGAACATAGTAGATGCTGCATACATCGTTATCAACTGACTGACTAGTCATTTTTTCCTGGTAGAAAATGCCTTTCCATCAGTCATTTTACAATCAGTCTGTGAGTTAAGTAGATGTGCTGTTATTATCCTGTTACAGATGAATCACTTCAGTCACCAGTGATAAAACTTGATTCTGAGTTAGAACTCCTAGCCCGAGGCTTTCTCCAGTCCGCCTCATAGCCTGTGGAACAAATGCCTTAGGTTTTTTACTTACTCTTTTTTAAAAATCTTGTTAGCAGGCATATATGAAGTAGCAGTCAGCATAGCATCAAGGATACAGAGATGGAAAGACTTGGCTTCAAAGTCCTGCTACAGGCACTTACTAACTGTATAGCCCTGATCAAGGCAGCTATTCTCTCTGTGCCTTGATTTCCTCCTCTGTAAAATGAGGATAAAAATAGACCCTACCTTACAGGATCCTATATCAAATGAAATAATATATGTAAAACTTTTTTTATAAACTTAAAAGTCATATCAATCAATAAGCATTTTATTAAGCCTCCATTATGGATGAGGCCAGGTATGGGGAACCTGCGACCTCGAGGCCACATGTGGCCTTCTAAGTCCTTGGATGCAGCTTTTTGACTGGGTCCAATTTGTACAGAACAAATCCTTTTATTAAGAGGATTTGTTCTGTGAAGTTTGGATTCAGTCAAAGGGCCGTGCTTGAGGACCTAGAGGGCCACATGTGGTCTCGAGGCTGCAGGTTCCCCACCTCTACCAGTGTGCTAGGCGCTGGGAGTACAATGAAACAATCCCTGGTCTCAAAGAACTTATATTTTATGAGTAGTAGTCAGAGTAGTCACAAGACAGTAAGGTACAACTATCAGGAATTTCTGTAAGTGATCAGATTTGGGGTAAAGGTTGGGTATGTACACACACATGCACGCACACAAATGCGTGAGCACACACACCCCAGACAGAATACAGAAAAGCTTAGGGTTTAAAAAACATCAGGTATATAACTGTCATTAGTCAGTCATTTCTACTGTTTTTGACCTGACCCTACTTGGTACTTCCTTGGCAAATATACCGAAGTACTTTGCCACTTCATTCTCTAGCTCATTTTAAAGATTAGAAAACCAAGGTAAATAGGGTTCAGTGACTTGCCCAGGGTCATATAGCTTGTAAGTATCTAAGGCTAGATTTGAACTCTGAAGATGAGCCTCCCTGACTCAAGGCCCAGCATTCGGTCCATTGTGCCCCCTAGCTGCCCAAGCTAACACATGCCAAGAGTAATGGTCTCGTGTGCTTTTCTAATGGTCAAATGTCTTTCCCCATCACTTTCTGTTTCATTTCTATGACCTTCTAGAGCTCTGTTTGAGTAGGGGAATGAGGAATGACAGATGATAGAAATGACAAATCCGTTAAGCCTCAAAAGGAGACTTTTATGCTAAACATGTTCCAATTTCTCTGTGCCTTACTCTTGAAGTAACTCTGTTCACATCTTGAAAAAAGAGTAGAAAATGAGATGTTTGTTTTCAGTCAAACTTAGGAAACAGTTTGTTAGGTCCCAGCAGAACACAGAGCGTATGACTAGGGTGGAAGCAGAGAAGTAGCATCCACCTTCTAAATCACCAACACCCTCCTGGGAAGAATAAAAGTTTCCAGCTAAATTTCACATATCCTTGGTAGTTTCCTTGTGAACCATTTTATGCCCTTGGAAGACGTGAACCTTACTCACCAAGGAAGGGATCCTGCCTACTGCCTAATAACACTTTCATAATAAGCTGGATGAAAATTGGGGCATGATAACTGTATTATTGTTGGAGAGAGAGAGACAGAGACAGACAGAGACGGACAGACAGAGAGGGAGAAACAGAGAGGTTTTTTTGATTGTGTTAGGATAACACGCAACATGACATAATGAGTAGAGTCAGAACGCACAGTCACAGAGACCTGAGTTCAGGTTCTCATCCCTCAATGCCTACAGGCAACTTTCAGTCACTGTTAGTTTCATAATAGTAGTCTACTTACATGAGGGACTTCCCTCGTCAGGGGCTCTTGATAACAGTGAAATCACACGTCCTGTCACAAAGCAATACTGATAATAATATTCTTGGCAGAGAAAGAATGGAAAGTATTGATCACTTAATCACCAAGAAATTATTCAGTACTTTCTGTGTGCCTGGCACAGAGCTGGACCCTGAAGATATAAAGAAAGCAGAGGGACAATACCTGACCCCAAGGAGCTTCCATTCTACTGGAAAGATTAGAAAATCTTCCCAGATATATACATGTTCCCACATATATACAAACTATATCCACAGTAAGGAGTAGGGAGGGGCAGGATCAACAACTGAGGTTGGGTGGGGATTAGGAAAGACTTCCAAAGGAGACAGAGATGGAGCTCAGCTTTAAAGGCTTCCAGGAGGTTGAAGGAGAGGAAGGAAGACAGCATTCCTGCCAGAGAATCAGTCTGTCTATACAAAGACAGAGAGATGGGAGATGGAGTATTCATATTCAGGGAACAGAAAGCAAACAGAAAATGAATCGTAATGAGAGAATGAGGATAACGAGCAGATACTGAAATTAAAATGATGCCAAAATTAAATTCCAATGATAAAAGATAGTGTGAAAGGGTCATGTAGCTAAGGAACAGAGCCCTAGCTCTGTCCCTAACAAGCTAAGTGACTCTGGGGAACAAATGCCCACAATTTCCTCCTCTGTAAAAGGAGCCAACTGGATCAAATGATCACTGGGTTCCCTTCCAGCACTATATTGTTAAGAGCTGAAGTTCTTTTTGAGACAGATTTAACAATATTTGGAGTCTAAAAAGAGACACTATGCATGATTCTTTGACAGGTCCTTTTGTGTTGAAAGGACATTTTCCAGAGACTGTCTTTCATATCATTTCTCCTACCTTACTTTTCTCTTGGACTCTGGGTACGTACCAGATTGTATCACACATTTATAGTTGGGAAGGTGCCTTAGTGAATAATCTAATCCAACGACCTCATCTTAACAGAAGAGGAAACTGAGGCCCAGAGTAATAAGAGTCAGCTGCTCAGGGTCCCACAGGAAGGAAGTGACAGAGCTTGTACTTGAAACCAGATTCTCTGACCCCCAAATCCAGGGGATGCACCACTGCATGACATAGTCTCTCCAAGTGGAAACTCTGGGCTTCCAACCATCAAAGCCATCCTAGTAATATGATATTCTCCTCCTTCAGGTCTTTGGCTTCTTGAATTTTGTACTCTGGGCAGGAAACATTTGGTTTGTCTTCAAGGAGACTGGCTGGCATTCTTCAGGCCAGAGGCATCTCTCAGAGCCGATGGAAAAGCAGTCCAGCAGCTATGGCCACGGTGGATACAACCGAGACAGCTATGGGCCAAGTGGTGGATACAACCAGTCGGCAAATCTGGGGCAACCTGCTGAGGAATTTGGCCAGCAGCCTAGTGGCCCCACTTCCTTTACCAATCAGATTTAACATGGCAGAGTTTGATTTCTTGTGGAGACCATTCACCATGATACGATTCAATGGCACAAAGATTTTCTTTTTATTAAGAGCTGTAATCAAATATTAACATAGAAAGTGTTTAATGCAAATCAGAGCTCTGTAGCTCTTATTAAACAAGGAATGCCCTAGGTTGTGATAAATGGTACTTCAAGACTAGTTGATATGATCTATTATTTAGCATAGGTGGCTAATTGGACAGTGTCTTCTCATATGTACAGATAATTTTACAGTAGTTTTGTATGTGTGCCAAGGTAGTAGAAGTATTTTGTAGCCCAAAGTCTTGAGTCTGTCATATTTGGAACATAAAATAGTATCATTTTCTTATCCACTTTAATGGGAAACAAAATTTTAATATGATTTCTAAGCAATGACTTGGTGTGAACCACAAAATGCATGCTATATTACTACTAAGTTTACAACACTGCCGGTCTGTGAATCTTTGTAAGTTATTTTAGAAAACTGTTCCTTTTTGTTTCCTTTGATAATAACATTTAGTGCATGAATTGGCATTTTCTCCCAAACTGAATGTTTGAATTGTGTTAATGGAAACTTCTCAATTGCACCCTGACTCTATTAAATGTATATTTAAGGAAATGGACTGTCTGTTGTGTATATTTTGTGAATTTGGCTCTCTGGTTCTAATCGAGTACTTAAAACATTGTAATAAAGATATGTTCCCAACTAAGGGGTATTTGAGAGTATGTACTGTAATTGACCAATATATATACCTTTTCTGTAAACTCAGTAGTTTTGCCCATTGTAATGTGCACTGGCTTTTTGTGAATTTTTTCATGTGAGTCATGGATGATAAGGACCAAGTAGCCTGTGATTCCTGTAATTCAGGAGGTATTTCTGTTGATAGGTTGATGGAGGTGAAGATTTGTCAGTTACCCTAGTTAAAAACAGATCTCCCTGAACTGTGTGCTCTGTTGTAAAGTACTCATGACTCCCAGGACTAGCTATACTTGAACATGACGGTTCTACCTAGCTAGGTGTCAAAATTCCCAAGTTTCACTACACTTCTCCAACGAGCAGTTCTTGCTTGGGCACTATAGATCAGTGAGGTCAGGAGCAACTTTTTTTTCCCTAAATGAGCGATTGTTCAGTGCAAAAAGATTAACTCATAGAGTCTCCTTTTGCCCCATTCATGATAAAGAATGTGACAATCTTCATCTCCAGGATCTAAATATTTTGGAAACCCAGAATGAAACAAAATTAGCAAAAGCAAGTATCTACACAAGACTGTTACCAAGATATGTTATCACTGTATGGTCTGTAACATTGGAAGCATTTTAACCATGTTGCATCATTGTAACCAATTTCTGGCTACTTGGTGGATGAATCTATATTGTGATATGTTTGACTCTAATAAAGTTATTGCATACAAATCTGTTGAAATCAAATGATTCCATCCTTCTGCAATCAAAACATTCTAGCCAAATGTTTAGTGTTCCTAGACTCTTGGCATCATTGATCAGTCAGTCAACAATCATCACGAAAACACCTACTTTGTGCCAGGCACTGTGCTGCATGACAGTACTTTCTACAGTTCAAAGAAATGCTTTTAACACACTTTGAGTCCACCAGTTTAGTGACCCTTTTTCTTTATAACCTCAGACATGCTATTGCATGGCAGTGGGATGCTTCCCTACCCTCCCTCATGCCTTGCTCCCACTGTGACTGGCTAATTAAAATTTCTTTCTACTTGCATTGTTCAAATGGAGAGTAGCCTGCTGTTTTGCACTCATTGGTACTCCAAGGGTACCAGGTCCAATAACCAGCAGTTATTTTCTTACACATCTTATTTTTACAAAAGAACATTCTGAATTTTGACCAATGAAAAACTATGACTGACTATGTCAAGGGAAAATGAAGATTCTATATTTCATGGTATATTTGCTAAAAGGAATTATAATTCAGCTGGGATTTTTTTCTCATCTGGGGTAATACTTTTAATTTCAAGAGGAAAAAGCAAAATCTGTCTAAAGAAATTCAATCAATGTCTCTCATAAGGTATATCAATTTAGTATAAGATCAGTTTGAATTTTCCCACATCAAAATTCAATTTGACATCATTTGACTAAAGAGAGTGTGCTATAAAGGCTAGTACACTGGACCTGGAGCAGGTTGAAGGAAGACATGGGTTAAAATGCTAACTCTGATTCCAAAGATCCCAAATGTATAGCTGAAAGGGACCTCAAAGATCATCCATCCAATAGCTCCATGTTACAGAGGAAATTGAGTCCTGTAGAGGTTAGAAGATTTGTCTAACATTGGGATTCAAATCTAGACCCTCGGCCTCCCAATGGAGTGATATTTCCACTATACTACTATGTGACTGAGCCAATAAATTAACCCCTCAGAGCCTCGGGTAACCCTGTAAGGCTTAGCTACTGAAGTTATAGATGGTTTGCATCTCCATCGGTGGAGGAATGGCATAGAGCCTTGAAGGACCCTCATTGTTCTCAGCAGCTGCTCTCTCTAGGCAGGCACTTTAGCAGACTCTAATGATCAGAGATTATCCTAGCTTAATTAACCTCAGAGGTTCAACATGAAGGAAACAGCAGCTGCCGAGGGACTGGAGGGGAAGGGGCTCAGTCATTAGCATCAGTGTACTCATTCTCATTTGCATAGTGCTTATATATCTCACGGCTACCCACCGACACTGTCTCATCTGGTCCACGTAGCAAACTGGGAGGAAGATAAGGCAAAGCTGCTTATGCAGATTTGTACAGGTGAAGAAAGGAAGATGTAGAGATCAAGAAACTTACCCAGAATCCCACAAATACTGTTTAATGGCAGAGTTAAAGCAGAACCGAGGCATTCGTTGCTTCAGTCACTCTATGAAGTCTACCCAGAATCTCTCAGCTCTGTTGTCATGCAATAACTTTAACTGCAACTTCTCAAGGCCCAGAGCAACTCTCCAAGGTGCTAAATGAGGAAATTGCTGACCTGCATTGGAAGAGTCTCCACACTGGAAGTTCCTTACAGTGATGAAGTCACAGCGCTCTCTCTCTCTCTCTCTCTCTCTCTCTCTCTCTCTCTCTCTCTCTCTCTCTCTCTCTCTCTCTCTCTCTCTCTCTTTCTGTCTTCTATCTCTGTCTCTATCTCTGTCTCTCTGTCTATCTCTGTCTATCTGCATCTGTCTGTCTGTCTCTCCCTCTCATGTATATGCACACACACAAAAAAAAAAAAAAAAACCTATGGAGTCACTCAATCTCCTAGTACCCTCAGGCAACTCTTTCAGAATATCAGTCAAAAGTAGTTGTTGATACCTTTGGTGAAGAGTGTTTTAAATATTTGTAATTAACCACACTGACGCAATTTAGGGATTAAGACACCCATCTACCCACCCACTATTCCAATCCCTGCAACATGCAAACTAAGGCTGTATCCACATGGAAAATAGCAAATAGTAATGGCAATGGTTTCTGCCATACTTTTAAAGTCAGGCCAATCAACATTTTCTGGTCACATGGAATTCACACAGGGGTGAGGAACCTGTGGGGTTTAGATTCAGTCAAAGGGGTCACACTTGAGGACCTAGAGTGCCATATGTGGTCTTGAGGCAGTAAGTTCCCCCCACCCTGAGTCAGGTACTCAGCAAAATACTACTGAATGGCCCTGAATATTTGGAACAAAACCTAGAAGCACAATTATTTATAGATACTTTATCATGTCATATACAAAATAAAATAATACCATGTCAGAATAGGAAAAATCCTCCTGGACCATTGAATCCAACACTTGCCATAATCATATTTCCCTCTACAACATACTCAACTCATCAGCCAGCAAGAGAAGGCATTTTATTAGGGAATACCTACCAGCTCCTACAGCAGCCCTTTCTATTTCAGGATACCCCTGACCATTAGAAAGCTTGTCTTTATGTCAATCCAAAATTTCCTTCTATGAGACTTTCTTCTAGTTCTACCCTCTGAGGCCCAACTGAACAATTCTGCTCGCACTTCCACATGCCAGTCCTTCAAATGCAAGAAGATAGCTATCATATGCCTACCATGTCTGCCACAACTGTTGTCTCTAGGATCTAGTCAGGTCAAGGTCTTTCAACCACTCTCCATATGGCATGAACCTGAGGCCCCTCACCATTCTGATGACCATATTTTGCCAGTTTTCCATTTATGAAGGTACTCAGAACTTACTGCAATATTCTACATATGACCTAACTAGAAAAGAATTCAGGCCAGTTGCCTCCCCAATCCTACACACTGGACTTTTCTTAACATGTGAAGATGTAGCCAAGGTCGATGAGTCCATTAATTTTCTCTTGGATTTTGGATAATCCAAGTAAAAGTTCCAGCTCAACTAATAACTAATTTCCTATCATATATAATCCTATCCTAATATCTTTTTATGAACTATTAATTTGTATTCATTTTTGACAGAAGGAGCACTCTTTAGAACAGAAGTTCTTAACCTGGGATTCATGAATTTTATATACACACATATAAATACATATATACACACATGTGGGTACTTCAGTATAATTCAGTAATAATTTCCTTTGTAATTCTATACATTTTATTTTATGTATTATTCTGAGAAAGAATTCATAGGCTTCAACAGACTGCCAGATGGGTCCCAAACACACACACCAACATTAAGGAGTCCTGATCTAGAGCCAATTGGGATATTGTGTAGTTGACCTTTCAAAGTATGCTGGTAATTCCCTGATTCACAAGACCCATTCACCCATGTGAATAAGATGCACCTGTTATAAAAAGATAAAGACACAAAACCAGGGTGACTTTTGACTGTTTCCCCAAAGCTCTATGTTTCTATGGCCAACATTATAAATTGGGTTGTATCTTTCCTTTAAATGGGCCACCTTCCATTCTTGGTACCAGAGCTAGTAACATGCATGACCCCAGAGGTAGCTTGTAATGAGTCTAAAAGGCTTAACGACTGAGCTAGAATAAAACATTCAGCTGCTATCATTTTTTTCTTATTTTCATCATTTGACCTCCTTTTTATTACCTCTGGCTTATACAAGCTATGAATTAGAATCCTTGGGTCATTAGAACTTAAACAGATTTTGTCCCTTTAAAGTCTCACATGTACTAATGAAAAACATCATCCCAATCCACACTGTTTCTACCTTTTACTCTCAGGGTACCTCTGAGAAATAAAACACCAAATAGCTCTTGTTATATAACTCAGTAGTTTCTTTAACTATTTCCTTCCAATTCTTCTTGCAATTCCCTTGCATATCTAGTCTTCTAATGTTCTAGTTAGTAAACTTTGTTCTGATGCATCAAAATGTCCTGTTATCCCTGACTTGCTATATTCCTTAGCTAGCACATTTCACCACAAGGTCTCCCAGTGCACCCTGGGTCATCTCCAGTCATCCTGATGAATATCTGGTCCCTGGATTCAGATGGCTCTGGAGGAGAAGTGAGGCTGGTGACCTACACAGCCCTCCTTCACTCAAAAAAACAAAGTCAAGTGCAAGTCATGTCATTATTCCTCCGATGGCAGGGTCTTCTTTGGCAATGAAGGACGAACACAAACATTTCACCACATGTCATGATCTAGTGTCATTTTTTGAAGAAGCTATAAGGAGTTCCTCATCACTAATTCCATATTTCTCCTTAGAATTTTTCAATCATGTTTCCCTAATGATAATTCTTGTACTCTAATGCATGGGCATAACTCTAGGAAGAATTTCAAGTAGGATTTGGATTTTCCTACATAAATTTCAAGGCTTTACTTCAGCACTTCAAGGACCTGTAATTCCTTCAGGGTGAGTACTCCATCTACTAGCATAGATGGTAATCCATCTCTTACTTAATGGATAATCTTTGAGAGCTACAGTGACCAAAATTTTCATGTCCTTGAAGCCAATCTAGTGATCACCTTTCTTGAACTTAGCCAGACTGGTCTTCAGGCAACAGACATATAGCACTTCCTTAGGTATACCTGCAACCCTTACTGGATAGATAGGACTTATGCTCTCCTAGGATTTCCTTTGAAAACTGAAGATCACCTCCACACCATGACTTAACATTGGAGTGGGATTCAGTGGAGATTCTCAGACTATCAGCTTCCATATTAGTAAATCCTGTGGAAAAAAAATGATGTCATCCAGTGATTAGAGTGATGGACTTGAAGGCAGGACAGCCTGAGTTCAAATTTTACCTCAATTACTAGACATGTGACCTTGAGTAAGTCATTTATTCCCTCTCAGTCTCAGTCTCCACATCTGTAAAATAAGGATAATAATAACACCAACTATACAGGGTTGTTTTGAGGTTCAAGTGAGATAATGTATTTAAAGTAACTTGCAAACCTTATTGCATTCTGTAAAAGCTAGCTATTATTGTTATGAAAGCTCAGGTTTTTCCCCCGAACAAAATGGATTACTATTCTGTAGTACTTCATGTTTCTGCTGCAAATCAGTTAGAATTATAGAGCACTAGGGCTTGAGGTACCCCATAGGTAATCCAGCCCAAACCTTCCTTCCCATCTCAGTTCAGGAAACTTAGGCCCAGAGATATGCCTAAGTTCACACAGCAAGTCCATAGCAAAGCAAGGAGTGAATTCAGATCTGCTGATTTTCCATTCCTATGCCACCCAGTGTGATGGTTACTCCATAAATTCCACTAATGGACAATTTCTACAAAATCCAACACCTCAACCATTAACCACCAGACCACTAGCTTGTCAAATAAACCCAGGATCCAGAGTCAGTCTCAATGTCTGTACTCGCCAGTGGAAGTATCTTATTTACTGTTGGATTTCTTGAGGTAATGAATGCTCTGATCAGACTTGCCTTGTACCTATCTGTGCTCTGAATAAAGTTCTCCCAAATCTAGAGGTCATGGAACACTATGTCCAGCTTTCCTTTCCTTCTCTCTAACAAACTCTAAGCAGTTTTCCCTGAAGGTTCCCATCATTTTCATCCATGGGACCACCTTCCTGTTAATAACAAGTCCAGAGAGAATTTCCTTTTGTTAATTTCCTCTTATTATGTATATAGACAATATATGTAGGCTATTTTCTCCCTTCCTATTCCTTCTCAGTCAAAAGTCCTTTTAACTAGGTTGGCAGGGCTCCAAGTAAAGTCCTTTTTATTAACCCTTGGCAGAAATATTATATTCCCGATCGGAGGTCTATCATTCCCATATGTAACAACTGGGACATATATGCTCTCACATGTGAGTCCCCAGAATATTTCAAGTACTTTATCTGTTCACATATCCTTAAAACCATAGTTTATAAAACCCTACCAATGGATCCACTTTTACTAGTTAGCCAAAAGATGTAATGAGTTCAGAGTAAAAGAATTTAATAAAAAGTCTTAGTTAGAAAAGTACCAGAATAATAATCCTGGACCACCTTCTCCCACAAATACAAACACCATCAACAGTGAGAGCAGACAGGGACAGGAATCATGTATCAGGGCTCCAGTGTGAAAGGACACACTTTTAGAGACCAGAGCATGTGCATGGCGTGTTCCCACCAGCCTTCAAAGCGACAGCACTGCTAACATCCTCTAGTGAGGTTGTCATGCTCTATTTTGCTGGTTATTGTGTCTGTGTTTTCTACTAGGCACATCGTGCTATTGGCCCCATGGGGATTCTGGGAAAGAGAGATACCAGGAGAAGGTTCTGTAGCAAAGGGGGCTCAAGGAATTAAGGGAAATGGCCCAGGCAGTGTTTGCCCCACAACTCAACAGAAGATCATGGGTCAAGGCACACAAAGATGAGGAGGAAAGGTCCCCTTCTGAATATTTCTGTCCTAGAATAAATACCTTGTTCTTCTCCCCATGCAAGTTACAGCTTTGCCTTGAAGCAAGATCTATAAAACTCACATTAATGGAAATGTAGTTTAAGACTCAATATGGGAATTTGTTTTCCTTGACTATACACATTTGTTACAAAGGTTTGCTTTTCTTTTTTATATGGGAGTTGGGCAGGAGATAAATTAAATGTTTTCTAATTGAAATAAAATCAAATAAAGACTTCATCTGAGGGGAAGCAGTCATTGACTGCATGATGGATTTCCCTAAAATGAGCCCCTGGGGAGTTCTGGGATGTACATGAGGATATGGGCGTTAGGCACACTGTGACATGTGGTGAAAGATCAAATATTCTCTAAAAGTCACTCCTTCTGTTCTCATTCGGAGTCATTAGAGGAGAACAGAACACCCAGGGAAGCTTCTAATTTGAAAAATGAAATATATCTCTAACATTTCCAGAAGTTGGATCCAAGTTACCAGAAAGAAAATATAACAGCAAATCTCTTATGAGAAATCAATGGAAACTCTCGATTGAGCAACTTATGTGGAATTGAGGAGCCTTGTTAGTGTGGCCAGATCCATAATCTGTCTTGCTTCCCCCTAGTATGATGGCCAGTCAGAGACAGGGCAGCTGAGCTCAGCCAGAACCTCCCTCCCCACCTCATGAAATTATTATGTCTACAATGCAGAAGACTGATTTCAGATGTAGAAGAAATCTAGCATCCTCTGTCATTTTCTCAGTACTTTAGACAGAAAATAAAATGTAAAGAAGGCTTTCTAAGAGGAAAGTAGATATTGTTATTCTTACTGAGATGGATAGATAGATATAGAGACAGACAGACACAGACAGACAGATAGATAGATAGATAGATAGATAGATAGATAGATAGATAGATAGATGGATGGATGGATGGATGGATGGATGGATGGATGGATGGATGGATGGATGGATGGATGGATAGATAGATAGATAGATAGATAGATAGATAGATAGATAGATAGATAGATAGATAGATACATGGATGGAGAGAGAGAGAGAGAGATGATTGATGGATACAGAGAGAGAGGAGAGAAACAAAGACAGACTGGGGGAGAGATGGAGAGAGAGATGATAGGGCAAACATTGATTCAACCCTTGTTGCATGTCAGGCATGCCCTAAGCACTGAGAATACAAATATAAGTGAATTAAATATTTAATTTTGACTAAAAGCCACTGATTCCCCTCTGAATAGCACCTTCCTTTTAATATCACATTGTGTTTAAAAGAAAATTCAATTCAGAAAGCATTTATTAAGCCCCTGCTGTTCAGCCATGGTCATGCCTGACTCTTTGTTACTCTATGGACCATGCTAGTCATAGTATTTTCTTGGAAAAAACAATGGAGTGGTTTGCCATTTCCTTCTCTAGTGAATTAATGCAAAGGGTAATTAAGTGACTTGTCCAGGATCACACAACTATTAAGTGTCTGAGGTTGAATTTAAATTCAGGTCTTCCTGACTCCAGGCTCAGCATTCCCTCCACTGAGTTGGTGTGCCTGCAGTTAGTGCTTCCATTCTATTGAAGGAAAAAATGAAGGAAGGAAGGAAGGAAGGAAGGAAGGAAGGAAGGAAGGAAGGAAGGAAGGAAGGAAGGAAGGAAGGAAGGAAGGAAGGAAGGAAGGAAGGAAGGAAGGAAGGAAGGAAAAAGCATATGTTAAGTGCCTACTATCTATCAACCACTGTGCTAAGCACTGCTGATCCAAATTCAAACCAGCCAGACCCTGCTTTCCTGCCATTCACATTCTTACGGGAAGACTGTTTGGAGAGCTATGCTGCAGAGACGATGAAAAAGCCTAGGGTTCTTAGACTGTATGGATGGGGCAGACATGCCACTCTCAGTGCATGAGAAAGGAATCACAAAGCAGGACCATTCTGGTTAAATGGCTGTGTCCCCAGAGCACCTACCATAGTGTCTGGCATATATTGGGGCAGTTAATAACTCTCTGTGAATTGACTGATTGACTGATGACTATGAGGTCCATCTGTTATGCCCTCTAGACCCTGAAGCATTATTGCCATCTGCCCATAATGTACATCCATATATGTGTACATATGTAATATATGTGTATATGTATAATAGAATATTAGAAATAGAATATAGAAATATGGGATACAGCAACCATTATATACATAATATATGATAAGCAAATATATATACATATATGCATAGATATATAATATGTATATTGGAATATAGAATAGAATATGTAATAAAAACATATGGAATATAACAAATATTATATATAACATATTATAAACAAATATTATATGTACGTATATGTGTATGAGTGTGTATATATATATTCCCAAGGTAATTTCAATGGCAGATGGGGAAGACATGAGAAATTGGATGGGGTGAGGGTCATTGCAGGGAGGAGGAATTTGGGAAAGCCTTCTTTGGGGGGGCTGCACTTGAGCTGGTTTTGAAGGATGCTCAGGATTCTAAGAGGTGGAGGTAAGAAGGGAGGGCATTCCACGAATGGGCACAGTTCACACAAATGCATGGAAGGAAAACACAAAATGCCCTGTGTCCTGGTCAGCACCACAAGCACCATTATCATTCACATTTCCATAGCCCAGTAAGGTCATGGGCACTGGCAAGTAGCAATAGCAGATAGAGCTTCGAGAGATCCTGCCCTCTACTTTCCATTCCCCAAACAATAGAGTCACAGACAGTCCTTGCTACTACTGTCACCACTTACTGGGACCCTTCACTGACACTCCTCCCTCAAGAGACTGAAACTGAAAATAGGGTTTTGTGGATGAGTTTTTGCTGAAACCCTGACAGGTCGGCCATTCAGGTTGAATGCCAGTGTTGAATTCCAAGTCTCATCATCAAATGTTGGCTTGTTTAGCCCTTTCAAGTAATATTATTACAGTCTTTGTTTTCAGCATTTCTTCAGGTCAGCATTAATGTTATCTACGTAAACTTCTGCTCTTACCTTTTCTTCTCCATAGGCTGAGCACATCCAAGAATAATTCTGTGGCACTCACTCCTGGAACTCAAAGCCAACTAGAATAAATATTAGTCCCTAGAGGTAACATCCATTATTTTTCCTAGAAGAATTGAACAGGCCATTTGGAAAGTAAATCCAAAATATGGGCACCTAAAGAATCAGATTGGAAAACATATGTACTCTAGCATGGAGGCAATGTGAAGGCATTTGTAGCAAGCTGGACTTGGGACTAGGAGATCTAGGTTTAAATCACCCCTCAAATGCTCACGTAGCTGGGTGATTGTGGGCAAATCATGTAATATCTCTGAGCCTTAGTTTCCTCTGCTGCTGCTCTCAAGGAGGCCTCTGACATCAGGAAGGTGGTGCCAGGACAGGAAATGGGAATGAATACACCCTGCTTCACAAGAGAGTGAGGCTCAAATGAGATAACATACACAAGGTGCTTTGCCAACTTTAGAGTTGTATAAATGCGATAGAGTGATAGGATGAGGGCAGCTAGGTAGCAGAATGGTTAGAGCAAGGGGCTTGTCATGAAGAATTGGACATGATGGAACAACACAAACAATAGCTCAGCAATATAGTGATAGTAGCAGTAGCAGTGGCTGTAGTAGTAGTAGCAGTGGTTGTAGTAGTAGTGGTGGTGGTAGTAGTGGTAGCAAACAACCATAAATAAATTCCTTTGACTTTCTGATCAAGCTTCCGATGGAAGAAATTGGATTTTTTTTTTGCATTCTCCTTTCTGTCTTCCCTTAGAGAATAAAGAAATTAAAAGCATAATAGAACAATAAATGTTTCTTGAATTCAATTGATTGGAATTTTGATTTACTGAGTAGCAAGAACTTGTTGCTGTTCAGTCATTTCAGTTATGTCTAACTCTTCATGAACCCATTTGGGGTTTTCTTGGCAAAGACACTGGAGTGCTTTGTCATTTCCTTCTCCAGTCCATTTTACAGATGACTAAACTGAGGTAAACAGGATTAAGTGAGTTGGCAAGAATCACACAGCTAGGAGGTATCTGAGACCAGATTTGAAGTCAGGAAGAAGGGTCTTCCTAATTCTAGCCCCAGAACTTTACTCAATGCAATATGCCTCCCCCTCTATCTGTGACCCCAATGACTAGATATCTTAGGAGTTGTCCAGATTGTTTCTGTGTGTGTAGAACATCCTGACCTGCCTGTTAACATTTCAGTTTTAAATAACAGAGAAAGAAATAAAAAGAAATGTTTTAGTGATATCAGTACTTCTTAATGGGTTGTGTGTGTGTTGTATGTCTGTGTTATGGACCCCTTAGGCAGTTAGTCAAGGGAAATCTATGAACCCCTTCTCAGAATAACACTTTTAAATGCACAAAATAAAATACATGATTATAAAGAAAAGTAATAGTATTAAAATGCAGTTTTTAGATTAAAAAAATGTTCATGATACCAATGCATCATTGGTGGATGTATGAACTGATCCAACCATTTTGGAGAACAATTTGGAACTTGCCCAAAGGGCTGTAAAAATGTACATATCCTTTGACCCTGCAGTACCACTTCTAGGGCTGTATCTCAAAGAGATCATACAAATGGGAAAAGAACTCACATGTACAAAACTAGCTAGCAGCTCATTTTGTGGTGGCTAAGAACTGGAAATTGAGGGGATGCCCATCAATTGAGGAATGTTGAACAAGTTGTGGTATATGAATGTAATGATATACTATTGTGCTATAAGAAATGATGAGCAGGCGGACTTCAGAAAAACGTGGAAAGATTTACATGAACTGACATTGAATGAGGGAAGCAGAACAAGGAGAACGTTGTACACAGTTACAGCCACGTTGTGCAGTGACTAACTTTGATAGACTAGGCTCTTCTCAGAAATGCAAGGTTCTAAGACATCATAAACTAAAAGATTCATGATGGAAAATGCTGTCCACATCTAGAGAAAGAATTACAGAGTCTGAATGCCGATCAAAGGATACTATCTGCGCTCTCTCTCTCTCTCTCTCTCTCTCTCTCTCTCTCTCTCTCTCTCTCTCTCTCTCTCTCTCTCTCTCATTTTGTTTCTTCTTTGTGGTGGTTTATTCCATTGATTATAATTCTTCTTTGCAACATGCCTAATGTGAAAATATGTTTAATGTGAATGTATATGTAGAGCCTATATCAAATTGCATGCCATCTTGGGGAGAGGGGAGAGGAGGAGGGGGAGAAAATTTGGAACTCAAAAGCTTATGGAACTGAATGTTGTAAACTAAAAATAAATAAATAAGGTAAGAAAAAAAATTTTAAAAATATTCATGGACTTCAGTTTAAGAACTCCCGGTCTATAAAATAGCTGCGAGACAATTTGCTGGAGAAGTCACTCCGACTGGTTGTTGGGTACCATGGAAACAAAACAATTAGTGAACTAATTTTTAACTTGTCAACCAGTATGTGAAAATTCTAGCTTCTTCCCTAAATGATATACCTGAAAAGTAGAGGCAGGAGAGCACCAAAGCCCCACCTACTTATGTGAGTCTAGTTAGACTAAATGAGGGGTAATCTTGTTTAAAATGAGTTTCTCTCTTACAATTTCTAAATAGACTGATGCCAGGAAAGACATGCAGACTCACGCAACAGATGAACTGGGGGAGGGTCTCATTCGCTAACAACAGTGTTTCCCATACCCTTGTCTAGTGTTCTCAGAAAAAGAAAAAGTACATGCACTGTTTGTTCCTCCTCTCCAATGACCTACAGCAAGGTCCTGATAAGCACAATCTATGGCACATAGTGGGCACTTAATAATTTTTTATCAACTGATTGTTTAGTGTGAATAATGAATCCACTAGAGTACTGGATATGTTTTCATATTCACAATCTTTGAAATTATAAGTATGCAAATTGACCATAGCCCAATAGAAATGTGAATTCAAATAATGCCATCATTTCAGCAGTCTCATTGGCCCCACTAGTCTGGGACCTATATGTGTCTCAGCCTGTGAAAAATGGCTCATTTAAATATTGTGGTCTTCTGACCTTTGTTTGTCCATATTTCTACCATAAAAGATCCATCAGTTCACCTAGAAACCTTTCTCTCCTTCTGATGTTATAATGTAAACACCATTATAATTGACTATGCATCTGTCATCCCGCAATCTTGATATATAAATACACATGCATACATACACACACACACGTACACACACACACACACACACACACACACACATATATATATCTTGTCCTCATTTCTTTCTGGTCTTATACGTCAGGTAGAGTTATGAGCTGAGAGTCAGAAACACATGGGATCAAATTCTGACTCAGATAGTTACTAGCTTTGACTTTGGGCAAGGCACTTACCCTGTCTCATCTATAAAATAGGGGGAAATAATAGTACCTACCTCACAGAGATGTTGTGAGGATTAAAGGAGAAAGATTTATAAAGCACTTTTCATCTTGAAGCTCTATAAAAATGCTAGCTGTGATGAAGAAGATGATGATGATGATTTTAGTGATGGTGGTGGAGGTGGAGGTGGAGGTGCTGGTGGTGGAGGTGGAGGTGGAGGTGCTGGTGGTGGTGATGGTGGTGGAGGTGGAGGTGGTGGTGGTGGTGGTGATGGTGCTGGTGGTGGAGGTGAAGGTGGTGGTGGTGGTGATGGTGCTGGTGGTGGAGGTGGAGGTGCTGGTGGTGGAGGTGAAGGTGGTGGTGGTGGTGGTGGTGGAGGTGACAGAGGTGGTATGATACTTTTTACACTTTTCACACACATCTACCTTGGTAATCTGCTTTAACCTAGTTCAGCTCATCCTGCAGCCCTCCATTGTCTTTGGGTCCCCTGAAATTCGGATCCTTCTAAAACCATAGTGTTTTATGATCACAACATCTGGGGGATATTGATTACAATGGACCTGTGGGACAACTAATCCATGAGAATCCATCACTCAATAAAGAAATATGTTTTAAATCCCTACTGTGCCTGAAGCACTGGGAATGAAAGACAAAAATGAAATAACACCTGTCGTTGAGGAGCTTACAAACATACAGATATGTACGTGAGGATGGATGTATTGGTAATTATGTAGAAGGGATCCACTAGCTGCTTGGAGAGAGGGATGGATCGTGGGACTGACTTCTAAGAGATGGTACTTAAGATAATCTTCTAAGGAAACTAGGGATTCTAAGAGGATGGATTATATGTCAAGCACAAGGGTCACTTTGTACAAAGGCACAGAGAGAGGAGATTGTGCCATGACTGAAGAACAAAGAGTATCATTCTGATGGGAATATAGAGCCTTTGATGAGGCTAGACAAGTTAAGTTGGAGTCAAATTAGTAAAGGCTGTAAATGCCAGAGACAAGTTTGTATTTGACACAAAGCAGCAGAGAGTGACCATAGCTTAATGAGTGAGAAGAGACATGGTTGGAATTGTACTTTAGAAGAATCACTTTGATGGCCAAACAAAGAATGTGTTGGAAAAGACAGAAAGTCAAAATTGGGAGGCCAGTTGGGAGGTTCTTGTAAGAACCCAAGCAAGAGATGAGGCCTTGATGAAATGGCAACTACAAGAATGGAGCTGAAGAGTCAGGTGAGGAAGATATTGTGGATGTAGAGTCAACAAGTCTTGACAATTGACACGACATATGGAGTGAGGGAGAACGAATCATTGAGAAGGAAGCCAAGGTGGGTCACACCTGGGTGACTGGAAGGATGGTGGGGTACTTGACAAAAGTAGGGAAGTTTCCATTCAATGACAATGTCTCACCTCATCTTGTCATAAAACATAATAAGGAAGATCGTACCCATCAAGAAGGGCAAATTCCAGGGTATATGAAGAAATTGAAATACTTTCAGATCCAATGTTAGGGACAGTGATGGATGGTAATGGGAATAACATTAAGAAGTCCTCATTTGGGTTCATTTTTATATAGTCTGTGCTTCTTGAAATATAGACAGGAATCAGTCAAGTTCAAAATGAGTGGTGGGCTTTTCTTGGACAAAATGTGCAGTTTAACAATTAATCATGGTGACGGGTACTAGGCAGTGTAATGGACTTTGCTGCTTTTAAGTTTTCCTAGGTAAAAAAATCTCAGAAGAAACTACATATGTACAAGTATAGAAGTTAGAATTCCTCAAGACAGAATCTATTGTGGTATTTATGTCTTTTTTGGTGTCAAGACTAGCTATTTCTGTTTACAAATCTGTTGTTTATTTTTGTCCAATTTCAAACATTCAATATAGAAAACACATTTTTACTCATTTTGAATTTTATATCTATTATTTTAAAAATAATGAGTCCATAAATACAACTCATGCTCCATGGAAAACTAGACTCAAGGTACGGCACAGTGCTTCTGTTTTCTAATCTCAGCTCTGCCACTAGGTCACTGTGTAACCTTGAGTAAGTCACTTTCTGACTCTCATTTTTTTTGTGGATTATATTCTCTAAATGCCCTTCCAAATTTCACATGTGATAATTATCCTACTATGCAAGCTTAGAGCTACCACAAATCAAGTCTGTCTGTACATGGAATGAAACAAAAACTTGGTTTTGAACCTTAAGCAGGTCTCTAATCTTTTGACCTGCATTTTCCTCATCTCTCATACAGGTGTGCTTCATAGAGCTGATGTGAAAGTCAGATAAACATTTTTGCAAACTTTGAAATATTATTTTTGTGTGAATTATATATTATTATGAGTTAAATCACATCCTCTAAAGCATAAATACTGGCACCTCTGATAGGAGGAATTGGTGAGCCCTTTTCAGGACTGTTCCTCCATTTTTAATGTCTATTTAACATCCAACTCTTACTTGTGACTCCAAGAAGCTGTGGCATGTGCAACAGACATGCCCTAGTAAAATCATCTCAGCTTATGGGCTAAACCAGGTTAATGGTAGGTAGTCAATAGGCCTTAAACCCACTGATGAGATTTGGGGCATGTCTATCCCAAGCTTGTAAAGACTATCCCCAGTGAAATGGGCTGAAAATAATTTGGTCCAGTGGCCGTGAATGTAGCCAAAGCATAAGCTGTGAAGCACTTAGAGTTTGGTCAGACATCAAAGACATCAAGATTATCCACTGCATCATGCGCCATTGCCAGTCATCTTGCCTTTGTCTTTCCACCAGACTTCAATGACTCTGGAAGAGAGAGCAAGGTTGACAACTTTGTACAACTCTGCCTCACTTAAATACAATTCATACACAAGTTAACGCATAACCCCATGATGTCATTGATCCTTTTCAAGAACAAAGGATGAGCAACAAAGTGTCATTTAAAAAGATGACTGTGAAGGATTCAGAGAAGCATAGGAAGACTTATATGAAATGATACAGTGTGAAGTAAATGGAATAATAGATATAGAGAATATATATATATATATATATATATATATATATATATATATATACAGTTGCTACGATAATGTAGGTGGAAACAACAAGAAAAAAGCAAAGCTGGGACATACAGAGAGTAGATAACACAAAATCCTCTGCTCTTAAGTCTTGTTAAGGGACTGAATGAATGAAATGAATTCTAGATATAATTCCCCATAGAAACTGAAAAGTTCCATACTAACAACTGTATTTACTATTTTTTTCCAAAAATGAATACTCTTTCTTCCAAATTAGCTACCACTTTAGTAGAAGCAAGGTAGCCTATCGCATCCACCATGAGCCACATTTTAACTGCATCAAACAGACATCTCCCAAGAGTGTAGGAATCTCAATCATCTTTTTCCTCAAGAGCTTCTACACCCCACTCATTATAAAGTCTGAGGTCATCAACTGATGCCTGATAGTCAAAATGGCAAAGATCTTCTATCTCCCGTGCTTGGTGTAATAGGATGAGGGTTTCTCCATTTTCTTAGAAAAGAAATTAGATTTCCCTAAAAGGGAACAAAGCTATTTCAGGATCTGAATTGTCCCTTCCACTTTTGAATCAGCTTCCTAGTCATCTAAGAGCATCAAAAGTCTTACCTACTTGTAGTCAGACTGTCTCCAACTTGGTAGGTGTCTATAGACCATG
The DNA here is from genome assembly GCA_023548195.1 of Bettongia penicillata ogilbyi. Classification (NCBI taxonomy): domain Eukaryota; kingdom Metazoa; phylum Chordata; class Mammalia; order Diprotodontia; family Potoroidae; genus Bettongia; species Bettongia penicillata. Next base: position 456,150 of record JAJHZJ010000062.1, on the reverse strand, counting down.
TGAGTAATCACTATACCCTACTGTGCTGACCAGAAGTGTTTCTCTATGGAGATAAAAGGGGAGCAGATCTAAAGAAACTAAGTGTTATTGCTTATTGCAAACGTTTGCTATCTTAAGGAAAGAATAAAACCTAACTAATGACTTTTGAGTGTCTTATTTCATGTCAAAATTGAATCTCAGTTAACAGGGTACTGGATTCTGATTCGCCCCTGACACTAGGTGTATCAGAAGTGGTTCATCTTTTTAGCACATTGACGAGGCTATCAGAGATGACACAGTGGATAAAACATGAGTTCTGGAGCAAGATATTGCTGATTCTAATGTTGTTGTAACTGAATATGTTGTCTTGGTTCTACTTCTTCTCATGCTTCTCTGAAACCATGATTCCTATTTGCTGTTACCTTGGACAAATCACTTTACTTTGAGGAGCCTCTATTTCCTTATCTGAAAAAGGGGTTGGACTTCTGAGATGCTTTCCAGCTGTGTAGCTGGATAAGATGTCAGCTCCCTGAATTCTCTTTTTGATTCTCATGATAACCATATGAGGTAGGTAGAAAGCTACTATCTGCATTTTACAGATAAGGAAATTAAAGTTCAGAGAAGTTAAGTGACTTTTTTAGGGTCATCAAGCTATTAAGTGTCAGAGGTAAAATTTGAACACAGTTTTCTCTGTCTCCAGGTCCAGTGTCCTAATCACTAAGTCACTCATCTCTGGATGATTAAAAAACAACAATGTCTAGATTCTTGTTTAATTTGTTGTGTTAATTGATAGAATAATAAGCATTGATTACATATATGTGCTAATCTGTATCACTGCAACTACATATACTTTACTTGGGGGGAAGGCCTTCCCTTCCCCACAAAGGTACTTTTGATTGTCCAAAGTTGCTAAAAAGCCCTACAATAAATCTCGGAAACATCTGAGTAACTCTCAAATGGAAAAGCAAGTGCTCCCTTTTTCCTTTATTTTTTGAGATGATTAAAATCCAAGGAAAGTAAAAGTGGTTAAGTATCCTTATTCACCAGCTTTAAGGAACTGAGCTAGCCCAACACCAGGAAGACATGACAGTTCCCCAGTCCATCTGTTACTGGGCTCTTTGTATTCCATGGCCCATTGAGTCACAGTCTCGCTAGGTTGAGGATCCATGCCCCTTAACCAAAGATTGAGCCTGGAAAGTAGACGCTAGTCGCTCCATCCTCCTCCATTGACCATGATACCCAATGGTTTCAGAACAACTTCAAAACAGCTGGTTCATAAAAAATGATGTAGAACTCTTGCATAAAATATGTAAATGCAATATTGCTAAGTCTGCTTCCCAAGAGACAAAATGAATCTATTTCCCTGCCCAAGTGTAGGAGGAACTGGCCACTAGAATGGAGCAGGAGGACATCCTGGGCATCCGTACAGAGCCTCCTCACCACCCACCCAGTGCATGTGACAATGTATGTAAAGCATGTTGTAATGGCACACTGCTATGGAAATGTGAGTTATTATTAGCACGTGCCCACCTATTCTCACTCCAACGTCCAGAAAATAGGGGACTCATTCAGGGTAAATACACCCACGCTGTACCTGTGATAAATTCTGCCAACCAGAAGTTTATCAGCTCACATTTATGTAACATTTAACGGTTTGCAGAGTGCTTGATGTAGGTTGATGGGATCCTAGATCTAGAGCGATAAGAAGGCCTTGGAAACTAGCCCAACTGCCTCATTTTACAGGTGAGAAACCTGAAGCCAACGTCACACAAGGGTAAGTGCCAGGATCAGATTTGGACTTCTACCTCCAGAGACAGTGCATGTATTCTAATTTAAGTGCTATTCACAGCAACCCTGCATAGTAGATACTACTATGAGGCTGCTTTTGCATTTGAGGAAACAAGCTCAAAGAAATTCAATGGTTTTGTCAAGGTAATAAGTATCAAAGGCAAAATTTCAACCTAGTTCTTTTCAATTCACCAAATGACATCAAATGACAGAATTTCAGATCTCTGAGGATGCCTTGTCCCATCCATATCCTGAAGGAATTCCCAGCATAACTTAACCAACAGGTGGTCATCCAATCTCCATGTGAGGATCTCCAAGGAGTGAAACCCACCATCCCGCAGGCAGCCCACCTCTCTGGGGACATCTCTAATGGTTTGAAGATTTTCCTGTCATCAGGAAGCAGTTAGAGGCATATGAAACAATGGAACACTGGGTCTAGAATCAGGGAGACCTGAATTCAAGTCCAGCCTCAGATGCTTACTAGCTGTGGGACCCTGGGCAAGTCATTTTACCTTAGATTGCTACACTTTCCTCATCTGTAAAATGAGAATACCTACTTCTCAGAGCTATTGTGAGGATAAATTGATACAATATTTGTAATAACACTTAACACAGTGCCTGGCATATAGTAAGCACCACATAAATGCCTATGCCCTTTTCCTTCCCTGACATCAAAACTAAATCCACCTTTACTCGACTTCCCTTCACTGTTTCTAGCTCTGTCCTCTGGAGCCAAATGAGGGAAGCCTGATTCCTTTTCATTATAAAAGCATTCAAGTACCTGCAGACAGCCATCATAAACTCCACTCTTTCTACCCTTCTCCCCCCAACCTACTTTTCTCTGGGCTAAATGATCCCATTTCCTCATAAGATGTGGACCCCACACACTTTGCTGATTGCCCTACTAAGAACTCTCTTTACTTAGTCGCTGTCCTTAAGCCCCGATGTCCAGCATATTCTTTATCCCCTGCTGCTTACAGGGGAGAACTTGCTACTTAATCGAACAGTTCAGCAAACACTTATTAAGCCCCTGCTGTGTGCAGGTGACACCAGCATGGGGCAAAGAGGCGAAAGAAACTAATTTACAAATAAGAAAATACAAAGTAATATAAAGTAATTTCAAGAGGTAGACAGAAAAAGATAGAGATGAAAGAGATAAGACAGAAGAAGACAGACTGATGGACAAAGAGACAGAAAGACTGCACTAATAAGGGGGGGAGGAGAACAAGAAAGGTCACCATATGAGGTGGTTCAAGCAGAATTTTCAAGGAAGCTAGGGATCTTAAGAGTCAAAGATGAGAAAAGGCATTCCAGGCATAAGGGACAGCATGGGCAAAGGCATAGGGGTGGGAGATAGATCACCCTGGGAAGAACAGAAAGAAGGCAAGTTTGACTGAACCAAAGAGTGTAGAAAGAGGAATAAAATGTATTAAACCTGATGTAGACACTCTCTCCATCTATCTAGGTCTTAATCCCTTCATATCTTCTCACCCCTTCCTTGTTGACCCAGAAGCTATCATTGACTCCCCAAAAAACTACCTTGTATTTATTCTGAATATATTCTGCATATACTTTGTTTTCTTATTCTCTCCTCCATTCAAATGTAGCCTTTCTGAGGGCAGGAACTACTTGTGAAATCACTTTTGTCACTGCATAAATCAGTGTCTGACACGCAGAACAATTGGCTCCATCCCATAAGTTAGAGCCAGCTCCAAGACACTGCTGGCTACTCTCGAACCTGGTTCTTCCAGACTCCCAGGACAGCTTGCCATTCGTTACAACATGTTACCACTCTGAAGTGTAATTATACATTTATAATCTGCGCTGATATTCTCAGGCAGGCTTTATTACTGTATTCATCTCCAACACTGCCCCCAATCTATTGTCCAGGTTGGTAGGTTGCGAGTTTATTTAGATTGCTTGGAAGTTGCATTTTCAGGGATTGCTTGCTCATTTCATAGTCCTCTACTCTTCCATCGTACACATAACATTCACACTTGTGTCAGCTTCCCTTAGTTGCTGTTGCCTAGGGATGATGTAGGACAACAAGAGACTGGAGAATGTGTGGCTGTACTGTGAGCACCACGGATCAAAAGCCTTGCTCCGGAGAAGAAGCCCATCCTTCAGCATCCCCTACAGCAAGTTCCCTGCCTCCAAAGATGCTGAAAAGGTCAGTGGTCCTGCTTGATTTCCATTTTCATTCTGACCTGCTGCTCCAATACCAAGAGTTAATAATGTCAAAGGCCTGGAAGCATGTGGATTGCAAGCTTGGAGCTTTTTAACCAGAGAAATCCACCTTTAAATTGAATTCAAAGAGCACAAGGGCCATCTTGTAGCTTTCACCTCACAAAAGAATTAAAAACAAAAAAACCCTCCTCTTTCCATTAACTGAGAATGATCTGATTAACCCAAGTTAATGTAACTCATCTCTTGGGAAATATTTGAGGTTGAAGGATTTTGTTAATGATTTTCTAGATAAAATCTACTGCAAGATAAACAAGCCATCTCTGCTGACCCATGGCAAGGGGAAATTATTGCAGGCTATTCAAATGTGTAAAATATGTCCACTGATTCCACAGTGGGAGAAAAAGGAATTATTTTCCTCTCTGTGCTTTTGGGGACTGTCTTTAACAGAGACTTCAAGAATGGGAGCTGTTTCTGGTTTGCTCTGTGGTTTTTTGAAAAGAAAAAGGAAGATTAAATTGCCCATGGTCATGTCATAGTTTACATGAAAGAAAGTAGGGATTTGCTGATGGGGTTTTTATTGTTTGTTTTCATGGCAATCTCCCAATTTAATCTCCCTGAATCTTAATGCGGCTTTCATTTTCATTGACAGCTTTCCGATATCTAAACAACTGTCTTCTGTGAAAGGTAAGATACAAAGAAATGAAATCAAGTGTGAACAATAAAACATCTTCTCTGGTATAAAAAGGCATGATGCCATGCCAGAAGTTAGAGTAATGCACATCGGTGTCCCTCCGGAGCAATCAACATCTGGGGCCAATGTTGTCAAGTATTCTACATGTCAAGTTCTGAGCAAATCCAAAGGGACCAGCCCTGGAACGGGAGGTCAGAGCCTTAGGATCTAGTCCTGATTCTGCCAGTAATTAGCTGTGTGGTCCACCTATTTTCACTTGGTTTCTCTGTGCCTCAGTTTCCTCAGATCTAATTCAAAGACCTCTAAGGCCCTTTTCGGTTCTAACATTCTATAATTCCATGGTTCCTTGCAATTAATTCAAATCTCTCTACCAAATGGAGCAGGGAACCCTCAAATCACTTACATTTGGTCAAAATCCAGTCTTACAGGTAAAATTTTCATAAAAGGGTCATCACTGCCTCCAACAGTTTGTATAAGGAAAAGATAGATACATAAACTCTTCTAATGGGTGTTATCTAGAATTGACTGAGTGTGGTCTTTCTTCATGTTCTATCAGATAAGTAAGAGTTAGGTTTCTCTTAAGATTTTCTTTTAAGCTCTCAAACATAGAGTTGGAAGGGATATCTGTAGTCATGTAGTTCAACCCTCTTCTATTAACAAAAAAAGGAAACTGAGGCCCCGGGAGTTTGGGTGACTTGGTCAGAGGCAGCATTCAAGCTCAGATCTCCTGACACTTGAGCTAATGTTCTTTACACTGTACCACATTACTTCTGACATATACTGGTTGAGTGACCCTGGGCAGGTCACTCAATTTCCTCATGCTCTCAGCAACTCTCTAAGACTAGAAGTGGTGGAGAAGGTGACAACCTGCATTTGGAGAAGGAATTTCCTCACTTGGGAGTACCCTGTATCGATGGAATTACAGGTCTAATTCCCAGCCCTAACGTGCTTACACATGAAGCTGTCTCATCACATAAACTCAGGATGCTGTTTTTTTCCATATTTGTATCTATCACATGTGGCAATAAATCAGAAAATCAATATGCATTCCTTAGGTACCTACTATATTCCAACCATTGTACCTTTTCTTTGGCCCATATCTCTGATTTCATTAGTTAAAGGAAATTTTCAGTGGGGAAATTCCACTTACCCTTGCAGATCCAGAATTTCTCTATCATTTATAGATTTTCAGAGCTGCCTGGGGCATTGAGGGGTCAAATGACTTGCAGGAAGTTGGACCCAGGTCTTCCCTGTTCCAAGTTCAACCCACTGTGCACTATGTGATGCTACCTTTCACACCCTGCATATTGGGTGCTTTAATACATGAATCAGCAGCTAGCCTTTTACATAAGATTTCTGACAGAGTTTCCCTTACCAATAAACCCATAAGAGGCTGAGTCATAAGGGGGTGGACAATTGGAGCAAAAGGAAGGATTGCTTTTAATCTCCTTCTAAGCTGATCTCCCCAAGTCCAAGTCTCTGGCAACCAAGAAGGAAGATGACTTACCTGGGCATGTCCCAATAACTGCTCTGTCTCTCCAGGTTCCTGCATCCACAATTCTTTCTCCACAAATGGCATTGGGAATCCAACACCTAATGCCAGAGAACCCTAGAACAAATGGAAAGTCACCTCTTTGAATCACCTGAAAATTTAGAACAGAGGATTGTACATGTTTTATCATCATCCTCCCCTCAGGAGAATGTAAACTCCCTGAAGACAGAGATTGTTTTATGTTGATCTTTGTATATCCCATACACCCAAACACAGAACCTAGTACTTAGAGAGTAGAATGGAGCAGAATGAATAGGGAAAGAAATGAGCGCATAGCTCATCATAGCAGGCATTGTGCTAAGTGCTTTTTAAAAATATTATCTCATAGAATGAATGGTGTGGAATGGAAATCTTCATTGTGAGCCGACCACTGGCTGAGTCACACTTTATGTCTCCCTCATCCTGTAGCCTGGGGATTTACGTCTCTTCTTTCTTTTGTTCACGTTCAGAGTGGAAGACCAAGATTGGTGGGGGAAAAAGATAGGGAAGAACCTGAACATTGACAAGCCCATGGAGAATCAAAATAAACCCACAGAAATCACTTGAGAATAAGTCACATTGCCCAATTAGGTGTACACAACCTATGTCATCCTTGATAAAAATACATAGAGACATAAAATCAATCATCAGTATGGATTGACTAAGTCTTGACTGTGACAGATACTGTGCCATGTGCTGGGGATACAAAGAGAGGGATAAACAGTCCTTGACTCTAAGCTGCTGAAAAGAGAGGTCCCTTTGTCCAACTTCTTCATGTTAATAGTTGATAAGTACATGGGACCATAAGGTTTGCAAAACCTTCAATTTAATCCCCTCAACAGTCCTATAAGTCTGTCACTATCATTTTTTATTCCCATTTCACAGGTGGGTCCCAAAGAGGCTAAGTTACTTGTCCAGGATTACATAGGTACTTAGCATCAAGTGCCAAAGAACATAGGTTTTCTTGACTCAAAGTTCAGCATTTTGCCTACTAGACTATGTTGACCACCCCACCCAAGAACAATGGTACATCTGAGCAATGCATGCGCATTGCAACCTACTCCGATAATCTCTCTAGAGAAACAACCAATCATTTCCACAAAATGCTAACTGCCACCTGAGCCCCAACAATACTCTTCTTGTTTTGGCTTAGTTAACAGCACCCTCGCTAATTCTGTTTGCAACAAGAGGAAATTTAGCTGGTCATGAGCTAGGGAGCAGATCTGTTGAGTTTACTGAAGTCATAATTCAAATTCAGAAAGTAGCAAACAACCGTTCAGGAAGTGGTGCCTCGGGACTTTGGAAGGCAGGGGTGCCCCCAATCCTGGGAATGTAATCTGACTCAAATATCCTTAGGGGGCCGGACAAATTCCACTTTTGTGTTCCTATATATGTATACCACTAGCTTTTCCACTTGAGGTAGTAACTAGATGACCCTGTGGATAGAAAATATGACCTGGAGTCTGGAAGACCTGAGTTCAAATCTAGCCTCAGATAATTATTAGCTGTGTGACTCTGGACAAGTCACTTTATCTCTGTCTGCCTTAGTTTACTGGAGAAGGAAGTGGCAAACCACTCCAGTATCTTTGCTAAGAAAACCTCATACAGACTCACACAGGGCTGGACATAACTGAACCCCAGCAGGGCTTTTCCAGTCATTATTTAGAGAGTCTCTGTAGAAGTAGCTCCTCCAAAACAATTGACATTCTGCAAATTCATACCATGGACAGAGTCCAAGCACACTTTCCAGTGTGCTAGTGATTATTTCTCCATCTTCTATAGAAATCAAAAATTCCATAAGTGACTGAATAATTGTTGTTTCGGGAAAGCACCAGATCATCAATCAAAATGTCTGGGTTTGAATTTTCACACTCCCATTCACTAGCTCTGGAACCTCAAACAAATCTCTACAATTCAACTAAACTGCCTTCTTGCTGGTCATCACACATGACACCCTCTCTCCTCTCCAAACTTTTGTACTGGTCATCTCTCATTCTCAGAACATTCTCTACCCTCACCTGTGAAGGTAGCTAAATGGTATAGTACCTGGAGTCAGGAAAACCTGACTTCACCTGGGGCAGGGCTTCTTAAACATTTTCCACTTGAGACCCCTTTTTCAGTTTCTGCAGAGTTTGTTGGTGTTGCATGGCATGTGCAGTGCAAAGTGTGCATGCTTTGTGTTCAGAGCTAAGATTGCAGTGAAATTGTCCGATGTAGCACAGGTCAGTGCTGCCTGAAACACTTTGTATTCATTAAGTGTTTGATTTTTTTTTTAAATTAATTTTTGGTCATTGCTCATACAGAAATCTTTCACTGTTGCCAATTTTTTCATGACCCCACATGGGGTCACAACCCACAATTTAAGAAACATTGAAATAAAGAGCTTCAGACATATTACTCGCTATGTGACCCTACATATGTCACTTAGCCTCTATTTGCCTCAGTTTCCTCCTCTGTAAAATGATAATAACAAGCATCTACCTTACAGGTTTATTGTGAGGATCAAGTGAGATGATATTTGTAAAGCATTTAGCACAATGCCTGTCCCACAGTAGATGCTTTGTAAATGTTTATCTCCTTTCCCTTCTCCTTCTCTCATTACTCCCCCATTCCTTACTGTATTCAAGATGACTCAAACTCAAGTTGATCCCCGCCATTTTCTACCACCCTCCTTTCGTAAACCATCTGCCATGTATTGTGTCAAATTTTATATATGCTTATACATATACATGTTCCTCCATTGAACATTAGCTCTCAAGAATGGAAGTTGTTTTATTCTTTGATCTTGTGTCCCGGCATCTAGCAACATCCCTACCACATAGTACATACATAGTAAGTGCTTGTCAATTTATTGGCTGAAAGTCACATCATCCATGGACACACTGTGTGCTCCATTGGAATCTTTGAAATGTCCAAAGAAATGAAAGAAGCTCCCCAATGTATTGAAAGCCCTACTATGATGAACTTAAGGGAAGACACAGACAACAGCCACTTGGCTTCTATGAGAAATCTGTCCTAATACTCCTTAACACCAGTGCCTTCCCTCTGGTAGACATTCCCACTTCATCTTGTTTGTATGAAACTGTTTACATGTCATCTCCTCTATTAGATTGGGATGTGTATGTGTTCATCCTTTGTTGCCAAAGAAGACCATGCCATCAGGGAAATGATGACATGACTTGCATTCGACTTTGTTTTGAGGGAGGGAGGGCTGTGCAGGTCACCAGCCTCACTTCTCCTCCAGAGTCATCTGGATCCAGTGACCAGATATTCATCAGGATGACTGCAGATGACCCAGGATGTACTGGGAGACCTCTTGGGAACTCCTTGAGGAAAAGGACTGTCTTTTGCCTTTCTTTGTGTCCACAGTGCTTGACACATAGAAGGTACTTACTAAGTACTTGATGATTGACTGATTGACATTTCTCTTCAAAAATCCCATTTCTCCCTAGCCTCAAAACACTGTACCAGACAGTTTCTCCCTAGCCCAAGGACACAGCCTGCCCTAACAAAAACAGTTGTCTCCCTTCCTGCTATAGCAGCCAGCTGTACCTATAGAACTCACTAGTCTGAACCAGCTACGTACTGACCGAACTGACTGCGCACTGGGTCATAACGACATTTACTACTCAGTGACCAATCATATCTATCCTGGACGTAGACATACGTATATTCCCTTACATTTATCTTATCTAACAAGACATTCATGAGAGCAATCTGGTATTTCTGAGCCAGCCCTGATCACTAGTTGACTTAGTGACATTTCAGGCCTAAAATCACACCTCCAGGTAGCATCCCTTTGGGTTATTACCAGATGAATTTTGGGTAAAATACCTGTGCAGTAGATACCAAAAGTGCATGTTCCTTTAAGAACTGACCAGTCCTTAACCACTCCCTATTCCCACACCAAAAACACCTAGTTAGCATATTTGGCACATATTTCCTATAGAATATCCTATATAAACTTTCTTTGTACCCCTTTAAGGTTGCAGGTTCCCTAAGAACGCTTGCCCACTGAAAAATGTAATAAATCTTTACCTTGACCTCAACAATGCTTGAGTCTGTGAAGTCTTCTCCATATGACCTGGCCCTCCTGGTCTTTGTGGGGGTCTCACACCCCCCTTCCAGCCCTCATCAGAACTACGTCTCTAGACCCCTTTTAGTTCTAAATTCATGATCCAATGACCTTGAACAAACCACTTAATCTCTGAAGCACTCAAAGTTCTCATTTGCAAAAGGAGAAGACTGACACGATAATCTTTAAGCCCCTTCTAGCTTCTAGTTCATGATCTTATATCGTTGAATCTTTCCAGGTCTCATCTCCCTCACTTGTAAATGAGGGGTTCCAACTCTGTGATTGCTAATGTCTTATCAAGTTTTCACATGCTCAGCTCTTAGATCACTATGCCTAATTATTCTTTGCAAGTGGTATGAAAGCAACCAACCTTCTCAGTCCTAAAAACAGGTCAAAACAAGAGGCTTGCTAGGCCAATTAGAGAGAGCATGTTTACCTAAAAGAAGTGATTTTTTTCTGAAACTGTCTGCTTCTTAAAGGCTAATCTATTTATAAAGTAGCTCATCTCTCAGTCAGGCAGACTGAGGACTGCAAACATTCCATACATGCTAAAGTTTAAAAATTAAACACATGAAGAAACAAATTCTTTCCCTTTGGACAGTATTGACAGGTGTATTGCTTAATTAATGCGTTCAGAAATGTATTGCTTAATAGATTCAGAAATATCCCTATCAAGTCCAATCCATTTTGGCTGAGAATGAAGAAAGATAATTCACTATGTTATGGGCACCATCCCAAAAATAAGTGTATAGAGAATAGCCAAGGAAGGACAGAGGACATATTAACACTAGGATCATAGATGTGGCAAAGCGTAGGGAGAGATTAAGCCAGGCAGTTATAGGTTAAAGTTGACTAGTCGAGACTAGCTGATGAGACAGCATCTGTAGGAGTAATCAAACAGTTTTCTCAATGTGTCCCATACATCTCAATACATCCATCCCATGTGCCCATGCACTGAAGGTCAAGGTAAAGTAGCAGTGTCAAGTCTGCCTAACTCTGGGTACTCTGCCATAGCAATGGAAAATTAGGATCTGAGATTTAGATTGAGACAGGAGCATAGAGACCATTTTCATAGATATAATGAGGCCCAGAAAGGGTTTGTACTAGGTCACAGGCAGGATCGTAGATTGAGAGCTGCAAGAGACCTTAAAGGCCATCAAGTCTAATCTTTCACTTTGCAAATGAGGAAACTGAGGAACAGAAATATGATTTGCACAGTGTCACATGTAGGAGCACAGATTTTGAGCTACAAGGACCATAGAAGTCCTTGAGTTCAAAGTCATACGTGAACAACCTGAGGCCAGAGAAGTTAAGTGATCTACTCTGGTCACACAGTTAGAAACTGTCACAATTGAAATTCCAATCCATTTTCTCTGCCCCTCTGAATCCAGAGTTCTTTTTCCACAGTTCCACATTGAGCTTCTGTAATTCAAACTGACTGGCTCTAACTCTAGTGTTTACCTTTTCTTCATTCCCTGATTTTAGCGCCCATCAGGTACAGTCTGACATGATCCTGTACTAGCACAAATAACCATGGATAGCCCATGATGACACAAGGGAATGATACCCAAGGCCAAAAGTCAGGCATTCTAAAACCGCATCTTTTAGGGCCCAGTTGCCACCTGGCTCTCCAAAGCAAACGTTCAATTCACTGCCATCATAACATGCCAAGCATGGCATCACAAGAATGATAGTGTAGGGAGAAAAAGAGAGCACTTAGCACAGTGATAAGAGCTTCAGATTTGGAGCATGAGGATATAAGTTTGAATCCTGGGGTCCCTGGCTTTTATCATTTTCATTCCCCTCCCCCAATGACCTTGTATGAATGAATGAGAGAAAAAAGAATTTATTAAGAGATACTGTATGCAGAGAAATGTGTTAAATGTTGAGGATACAAATAGAAAAGGAAGATAGACTCTAATTTCATGGAACTGACTTCCTAATATATTTATTTACCTTTCTTATATTTATTTGTATTTATTCTCTTTATGTTTATTCTAGGTGTGTACACACACACACACACACACACACACACACACACACACACACACACACATCTCCTTATGGTCTCCCCTGAAAAAAAATATTAGCTCCTTGGGAGCAAAAATTATTTCCTTCTTTGTCTTTTTGTCCATAGTGCCTAGCCAAGTTCCTGGCACATAGTAGCTCTAAGTAAATTCTGATTGATTAATTCATTGGTACATGAATAGTACTATTTTCCCATCAGCCATTCACAGAGTACAAGTCTGTATGGAAGGAGTCAGTAAAAAATTCTCATCACTGTGCTCACTCATACCTATCAAGTGAACTATAAAGGATCAATGAAAGACCAGTCCAGTACATGTTATTTCCCAGGAAACCACATCCCTATTACATTGCACCTCCATCTCTTCTCCTCCTTTAGAACAGATAATTCTTAATTATCTCACACAAAGGAGGTGCAAAAGGAAGAACTTGTACAGTGAACAGGAAGATGGAAGGGGTAAAGTTGGCAATGCTGGAACTTTACTCTCATTGTAATTGACTCAAAGAGGGAATAACTTTTGCTCCAGCTGGGTATAGAAATCTATTTTACTCATCATGGAAGTAGGAAGGGAAAGGGATAAGAAAAAAGTGAAGGATGACAGAAGGACAGGCAGAATAAGAGGAGTAGTGCTCAGAAGCAAAATAGACTTTTGAGGAAGGACAGAGTAAAAAGCAGAGAGAAGGATAAACAGGGGGAAATAGGATGGAAGCAAATATTCAAGTTAACAATCATAACTGGAAATGGGAATGAGAAATGGAACTGGAAAGCAAAATGGATTAAAACCAGACTCCTACAATAGTTTGTTTACAAGAAACACATTTGAAAGAGAGAAACACACATAGAATAAAGTAAGGGACTGTGTTTCAAATGAAGTAAAAAAAATGCAAGAACAGCAATTACAATCTTAGATAAAGCAAAAGCTAAAATATCCCTAATTAAAAAGAGATAAGTAGGGAAACTACACTTTGCCAAAAAGGTACTATATATTGTAAAGTAATGTCAATACTAAACACACATGTACTAAAAGGCATAGCATTTAAATTCTCAAAAAGTTAAATGAGAGAAGGAAATTGTAAAACTATACTAATAGAGGACCTCAATATTTCCCTCTCAGAACTAGATAAATCTAACCATAAAATAAACAAAAAAGAAGTTAAGATGATGAGTAGAATTTCAGAAATTTAGATATGATAGACTTCAGGAAAAAATTAAATAGGAACAGAAAGGTGTATACTTTTTCCTCAGATACACTTGGTACCTTCACAAAAACTGACAATATATTAAAGCGTAAAAATCTCACAATCAAATGCAGGAAAGCAAAAAAGGAAATGCATCATTTTCATATCATAATACAATAAAAATTAAATTCAATAAAGGGCTATGGAAATAGAGATTAAAAATTAACTGGAAAAAAATTTGATCCTAAAGAATGAATGGGTCAGAGAGCGAATCATAGAAAAATTCAATAATTTCACCAAAGAGAATGTACGAGACAATGTACCAAAATTTATAGGATGCAGCCAAAGCAGTACATGGGGAAGATTTCCTATTTCTAAAGAGAAAGAGCAGATTGATGAATTGGATATGCAATTAAAAAAAGCTAGAAAAAGCAAAACAAATCTTTAATTAAACACCAAATTGGAAATCCTAAAAATCAAAGAAGAGATTAATAAAAGGAAAGTAAGAAAACCATTGAACAAATAAATAAAAATAGAAGCTACTTTCATGAAAAAATGAAAAAGATAAGCCATTGGTTAGTTTGATTGAAAAAGAAAAGAGGAAAACCAAATTACCAGTATCAATAATGAAAATAATTAGTTAACCACCAATGAAGAAGAAATTAAAGCAATTATTAAGAGTTATTTTGACCAATTATATGCTGATAAATCTAACAACTTAAGTGAAATGAATGGTTACAAGAATATACATTGTCCAAAATAATGGAAAAGGAAATAGAATGCTTAAATGACCCTATCTTAGATAAAAGAAATCAAACCAGCCATCAATGTGCTCCTAAAAAAAAAACAAACCAATTCACTAGAACCAGATGGATCCACAGTTAATTCTACCAACTATTTAAGGAACAATTAAATCCAATACTATATTTGGGGAAATAGGCAAAGAAGGAGTCCTACCAAATTCCCTTTTTTTTTTAACATAAATATTGTGCTAATACCTAAACCAGGAAGAGCAAAAACAGGGAGAGAGAAAAACAATGGATCAATTTCCCTAATGAATATTGGTGCAAAAATTGTACATATAATATTAGCAAGAAGATTAGGGCAATATATCAAGATATCACACCTTATGAGCAGATGGGATTTATATAAGGAATGCAAGGCTAGTTCAATATTAGGAAAACTATCAGCATAATTGAACATATCAATAACAAAGAAATAATTATCTCAAGATAGAGTTAAAAAAACTTGGCAAAATATAATACTCATTCCTATTTAAAAAAAAAAACTAAAAAGCATAGGAGTAAATGGAACTTTCCTTAAAATGATACGTAGTATCAATTTAGAACCATTAGCAAGCATTATCTGAAACAGGGATAAGTTAGAAGTTTTCCCAATAAGTTAGGGGTGAAGCAAGGATGCCCATTATCACCACTATTTTTCAATATTGTGCTAAAATTGCTAGCTATATCAGTAAGAGAACAAAAGAAATTGAAGGAATTAGAATAGGAAATGAGGAAACAAAACTACCACTCTTTGCAGATGATAATTAACAACTTCAGCAAAGTTGCAGTATGTAAAATAAATTCACATAAATCACCATCATTTCTATATATTACCAACGAAGTCCAACAGCAAGAGATAAAAAGAGAAAATCCATTTAAAGTAATTGCAGACAATACTTAGGAGTCTACTTGCTAAGACAAACCCAGGAACTATATAAACACTGTTACAAAATACTTTTCACACAAAGTCAAACCTAAGCCACTGGAGAAATATTAATTGTTCATAGGTAGACCAAACCAACATAATAAAAGTGAAAATACTGCTCAAATTAATTAACTTATTTGGTGCCATACCACGAAACTGCCCAACAATTATTTTATAGAGTTAGGAAAAATAATAACAAAATTCATCTGGAAGAAAAAATAGGTCAAGAATAACAAGAAAATCAATGAGGGAAAATGTGAAAGAAGGTAATAGCTGTACAAGATCTCAAATTTTATTACAAACCAACAGTCACCTAAACAATCTGGCACTGTCTAGGTAACAGAGCAGTGGATCAGTGGAATAGATTATGTATACAATACACAGTAAACTATAATCATCATAGTCTAGTGTTTGATAAATCCAAAGATCCAAGATCTATGGGACCAGAACTCATTATTTAACATAAAAAATTGCTTAGAAAACCAGAAGGTAGTTTAGCATAAACCAGTATAGACCAACATCTCATAATGTATACCAAGATAAACTCAAAAATGGGTTCATGATTTGGACATAAGGAAATTTGGAGAGTGTGGAAAATTTTACCTGTCATATCTATGGATAAGAGAAGAATTTATGACCAAACAAGAGATAGAAAACATTATAGCATATAAGATGAATAATGTTGGTTACATTATATTAAAAAATTTTTGCAAAAGCAAAACCAATGGAATCAAGATTAGGAAGGTGGCAGGGGAACCAGGGTGGGGTGGGGGAGAGAGTAATAGCAAGTTTCTCTTATAAAGTACTCATTTCTCAAATATATAAAGACCTGAGTAAATTTATAAGAATACAAGTCATTCCCCAATTAATAAATGGTCAAAGGATATGAACAAATAATTTTCAGAAAAAAGAAATCAAAATTATCTACAGTCATTTGAAAACATGCTCTAAATCACTATTGATTAGAGATATTCAAATGAAAACAATGCTGAAATACCACCTCACACCTATCAGATTGGTTAATGTAACAGAAAGAAACAAAGAAAGAAAGAAAATGACAAGTGCTGGAGGGTTGACACTAAAGCATTCTTGGTGGAGTTGTGAACAGATCCAACCATTCTGAAAAGCAATTTGGAATTATGCCCAAAGGGCTATAAGCTAACCTTTAACCCAGAAATATCACTACTAGATCTGTATCCCAAAGATATCTAAGGAAAAGGAAAAGGACCTATATGGATAAAATGTTTATAGCAGCTCTTTTGGGGGGGCAAAGAATTAGAAATTTAGCTCATCATTTGGGGAATAACTAAATGAATTGTGGTATATGATTCTTATGAAATACTATTGTGCTATAAGAAATAACAAGCAGCATGGTTTCAGAAAAACCTAGAAAGACTTACATGAATTGATGCAAAGCAAAGGGACCAGAACCCAGAGAACATGGTACACAGTAACAATATTGTATCATAATTAACTACAAATGATTTAGCTTTTTTCAGCCATATGATGATCCAGGACGATTCTGAAGGACTTATAACAAAAAAAAATTCTATCCATCTCCAGAGGAAAAGCTAAGGGAGTCTGAATGTGGATCAAAGTATACATTTTAAAATGTTTTCTTTATTTTTCTTGGGGGTTTTTTGGTCTGTGTTTTCTTTTGCAACATGGCTGCTATGGAAATATGTTTTGAATGGCTGCACACATACAATCTATATCAAATTGCTTGCCTTCTCAAGGAGGGGAGAAGAAAGTAGGAAGAGAATTTGGAATTCAAAAATGTTTTAAAGAATGTTTAAAAACTTTTACAAGTAATTGTGAAGAAATAAAATAAGTAAGCACACCAAAAAGAAAAGAAAGCTGTGATGTTTCTGGATCTCATTTTCCATCGTGTAACACAGCTTTGCATGTAATCTCTTTTACAGCTCTTGGGAAAGGCTCAGACTTGGAGAAAGCCTTTGCTACTGCAGCTCTGATTTATAATAACTCTTCTGACCCAGATGGTAAACTCAGTAAATCTGTCGCCAAAAACTTACTGAAGACCCAGTTTATGAATTTCACCCAGGTAAGGAGATTAAAGTGTACAGGCAGGGTCTGAGAAACAAATATAGCTTTGCTAGAGGGACATTTCCTATCTTAAATCAAGATTTGCTTTTCTTTTGCCTCACAGAAACCCTGCATATATAAGATAGTAAAAAGAATAGCAACTTTGGGATAAACTTTCCACCAGTAAACAGAAAGTGTTATCTTTGGGTGGTTTTCCTTAGAGGATGTCTTTTAATATTTGCCCTTTAAAATTTTTACTTAATTCTGGGCCCAGTGGGTGTCTGTTTCCAGTGAGTCATAGCAAGCCATTTATGTGATACTCTGTCAAATTCTCAGTGACTTATTAAAACAAGGGAATATATTAGAAGGCAATTGGGTGGGTTGCCTTATTGGTATTCATCTCCATCTTTAGCGATCCAAGATTACAGATTGGGATAGTGAAGAAATTTAAACAGCAGCTATTTAAAATTAAGGATAGCATTATTAGTGGAATCTAGGGAGATGGAATTGAATTAGAATAATTTTAAAGCCCTAGCCTTGGATTCAAAAAATCAACTGCACAAGTTCAGGATGAAGGAGGAATGAATAGATAGCAGCTCATGGTGAAAAAAGATTGGGCATTGTGGGGGATTACAACCTTGATACACATCAATAATATAACAACCAAATATGTTATGGTGACCTCAGGCTTCATTAAGCGGCAAACAGCATTCAGAATAATCAATTGATTATTTATTAAGCTCCCAGTCAATCAGTCAGTGAGCATTTATAAAGTTCTTACTGAATGACAGGCAACTGCGCTAGCTTGTGGGTACAAAAAAAGGCAAAAAATTGTCCCTTCCCTGAAGAGGTTCACTTTCTTATTTCATTATTCCAATTAATATGTATTTTCTCTCCCTCTCAATTCTCCCCCAAAACAGACCCCTTATAACCAACTTGCATAGTCAAGCAGAACAGATTTCCATACTGGTCATGAAGGAGCTCACATTCCAATGAGAGAGATAGAAAACACATGACTAAGTACTTAGAAAATATAGACCAAGTAGTCAGTGGGTACAAAGAAGTAGACCCTGCTCTTCAGGAACTTACATTCTATCAAGATGTGCACACATGGGTGCACCTGCACACACACACGCACACACACATGTACATACACGCACATGCACATACAATGCATAATAAACACAGCGTAGTTTAGTGAGGATAAAAGTGTTTGGTGAGATAGAAACAGCTTCATGAAGACTATGGTGCTTGAATAAAGAGTAGTCCTGGGAACAGACCACATGTGCAGCTTTGTTTCAGTGCCCAGGCACCACAGTTTGGAAAGGATAATGACATACTGCTCTAGTTCTTAAGCTGGAGGCCCATGAAATTACATGGGGAAAAATTCCATCTTCCTTTTCACTAACTGAAATTTAGTGTTTCCTTCCAATATTTAAAAATATTATTCTGAAGAGAGAGCCATAGAATTCACCAAACTGCCAAAGAGGTACAAAACACAAAAAATTAAGAACCCCTGAATTAGAGCATGTCCAAAAGAAAGCAAGTAGGATAGTGAGAAGATTGGAAATAATGCTCTGTGAGAATCAGTTGAAGAAACGTGGGATGTTTAGCCTGGAGAAGAAAAGATGAGGGCAACTGGATTGCTATCTTTAACAACTCGACAGGTTATCAGATGGAACATGAATTTATTCTGCTTGACTCTAGAGGACAGAAAAAGGAGCAGAGCTGGCACGGTAAATTCGAAAGAACACTGTCTCTCTGGGGTGTGAGTTCAAAACTTGCCCCTAATGTTACCTGCATGACCTTGGGCAGATCACTTCTCTTGGATTCATTTTTCTCAGCTGCTAAGTTAGGGGTTTGGACTAGACGCTCTCTGAGGTTCCTTCCATCTCTAAATCTATGATCTCATGAATAATGTGGGTAAATTGCAGCGAGGCAAGCTTAAGTTTAGTATAAGGAAAGAATATTAGAGTAGTCCAATGGTAGAACGGCTTTGGGCAAGAATGAGTTTCCAGTTGCCAAGTAACTTCATGCAGAGACTGGAATACCACTCATTAGTGATGCCAGGAGAATCACTGTGTAGGTATGAATTAGACTCACTGACTTCTGAATTCCCTTACAATCCAAGATTATTTAGATTTTTAGGTAGCCTGCCCTTAGTGTGGAATAAAGAGAAGAAAGTTGGCAGTCACTCACATTTCATATAAATAAATACACACAGTCCCCAATTTAATGATGCTACCTGTTGTGTTGGACACACCTTCCAAATAAGGAAACTTTATTTCAGTGGACTCTAGGGGACCCCTCTTTTCCTGGGACTCCTTGGATGTGTTGGTAAAAATGTCTAAAGTATCTTGTTATATCCTATTTGATTGAAAATAAATGTCCTCTACAAGTAGGAAGGAAGAAAGGAAGAAGGAAATATAAGCTAATAGGAACCATGTATGGACTGAGTTCCAAAAGCAAATAGCCCTAGAAATGCAATCCAACTCACCACCATCACCTTCATATAAGAGTAAGATTGGATTGGGTTTGGCAAATCACCCTCTTCTTCCCCGTCTTCTACCCTATAATGCTCTTCATATTCCAATATAAAATATGAGAATTAACAGAATTATGAACAGCAAGAATTACCATCACACCGTGTGTTTTCCCTCCCTCAATTCTCCATGGGACCTCACAAAATTGGTCCTGAGGGAAGTATAAAAGATATGCTTCTCTAATCAGACAGGTGAGTAGGGCACTCCACTGGATCATTGCTAGAAAAATCCAGAATTTCCAAACAAAGTCCAAACACCTGTCAATTCAGTTGAAAACTCAATCAAACATCATCTACATCATGTGAGGCAGCCAGTCTGACTTGGGTTTTTGATGAAACTGATTGAATAATTTTACTGCAATATTTTGTACTTTTTTTGCTAAAGTTCCCTGTATTTCTTTTTTTCACTATGTCTATATGATATTTTAACACAGTATAGAGACAACCACCACGTCTCCATTCAGTCATAGAGAGCCGTACTGTTGTGGGGAGCCACGGACTTAAAGAAAAAAGACAGTCATGTCTATTTCACCCATCCATTGAGTAAGCATTTATTAAACATCAGCTAAGTACAAAGCATTGTGCTTGGTACTAGACCTGAGAAAATGAAATAACCCAGGCCCTCTGTGATCATACAGTCTACTGAATCCAAATTAGCAAATATGAATCATATATAAAATAAAACCATAATTGCAGGAAGAAACTATAGACAACTGAGGGGTCAGGAAAGGCTTTGAGTAGAAGATATCACCTGAACTGAATCTTGAAAGGCACTAAGGAATCCAAGAGGTAATGATGATGCTGAAGAGGGTATGGTGTTTAAAAAGGTTAGAGAGACAAATTTCTGGATAATTTAATCATTTCATTAATAATGCCAGCATTTTAATAAAAGGATAGTTATTTGGCCATCCCTTCCTTTGCCAAAGACAATCATGGTTGTGGGAACATGGCTTATATGCCCATTGGTGTTCTGCACCCTTGGGTGTCTCCAAGTGTGACAGCCAATTCTGATTGATTAACAATTAATGAGAGAACGAATACTATGATGAAGGGGTGGACCTGAACTTTGATTATATCATTTACTTCTTAAGTTACCCTTAGTCTTGGGAAATCTATTCAAAGAATTTATTCCCACTCAAACCTGAGTAAAGTACAATGGTGTCCCACTTGTGTAGGGTCTGGATAGAGAAGAAGGTTAGCTCAACCTTCAGAGTCTGAGGTCTTGAAATGAGAATTAAAGAAAAAAGAGGAAATCTGAGTCTTTCCAAATTATAAGTTATTAGTAATCACTTCTCTCAGAGGAGGACATATCAGACATGTGGTATAGCCTGGACAAAGACAACGAGATGGGAAACTATATTAAGGAAGAGCCCGCAGAGCAGCTGGGCTGGAATTTAGAATGTGACGAGAGAGAAAGGAAAATAGGGAAAATGTGTGAAAGTAGACTGACAGTGACCTGGCCTCTGGTTGGACTCAAGAAACATGGTTTGACCCTGCATGCAGCAGCTGTATTCTCTCAGGGACTTCCAAGCAACATTCTTTAGTCATTATCACGATTATTTTTGACAATTAGCATGTGGGTGAGCATTTGGTGATTAAGCCAAAGGTGATAAATGAGAACGCAAATAGCTAGGATATTGAGTGGAATGACCTTAATGTTTGCAGTCCTAGCAGGAAAGATTGATTATTCATGAGTTGTAGTCTGAAACAAAGAGGTCCTCCACTAATAGTGTGATTCATATTTGTACCGTCAGTCTTTCTGTTTATGTGAACTGTGTGTTTAGATTTGATTTATGAGAAAATTGAATGTGGAAGGTCTTCCAAAGCACATAAATTTTCTCATGGCAATTATATTTCAGCAATCTTATTTGGTGGGAATGAGGGAAAAATTATTTTTGAACCCAGAAATGCAGACCCATAGGAGTGCTTTCTAGGCATTAATCTTACAACCAAACAGATTAAATTTTTTAAAATGGAAAATCTATGAGCACCTACAAACACAGGATGTCAATAATGCTCTGAGGAGTTTTTCATTGTTATTCTCACAGGGACAAGAAAACAAACCCAAGTACAAAGAGATCCTTTCCGAGCTTGAGGAGAAAACAGAAAGCAAACTGGGTTTTGAAGATTTCATGGTCTTGCTCTTAAGTATTACTCTAATGTCGGATCTACTCCAAGAAATCTGGACATCAAAAATAACCAAGTGAAACGGGGTGTCAGAATGACTAGGGGACACCCAGGTGGTAGAAGAGGGTGGTTAAGGGTGTTGCCACTTTAAAACAAAAGCAAAACAAAACCTTCTTGTGGGGATGGTTTTGTTATATGTCAGATCCATCTCTCATAGCCACAGTTTTGTATCACATTTCTTTCTTCCTTTAATGGTGGAAGTTGGAAGGCAATGTCTAGCACCAGTTGTATCCTGATTTCTGAGAATACTCTATTATGAGTCAGTCTCTCCTGAGTTATAGGGAAAGAGGGTTAATTTGGAATCAGAGGACCTGAGTTTAGATCTCTTCTCTTTCTCTTCTCATCCATAAAATCAGAAAGCTAGGGACCTGTGAATCTCCTTTGCAAGCATAATTAGAGGTCCAACTTAGAAAGGTTTTCCCCTCAGTTTCACCAAAAGCCATGGCAGTTGGTAGTACAGAGGCAAATACCCTGTCCTCATATGCTAGTAAAGGCTCTGGGCACACATGTCCTCTTCATTTTGTGTTCTGATGCAGTATTTTATAAACCTAAAAATGCCAGAAGGTAACTGAGCCTCTAGGATACTGGATAGTTGCCCCCAGGCTCCCTAACTTAGCTTCACAAAATATGAATCACATTATAGCCAGAAGATACCTTAAACTCTTTCTGAATTAATAACTTATTAAATGGCACCAGGAGGGCTAAGGGATTGATACAATCTCCAGCTTAGGGTCAGAAATTGTGTCTATATAGCACAACTGGGAAGGGCTGAGATGACCTAATTTATTAGACTCTTGTCTTTAGCTATTCTGGATGATTCAGACCTAAAATAATTGTGGATTTTTTCCCTTAAATCTAAATTATCCTGGCCAACTCTCTACACAGCCTAGTTAACTAGGCAGTTACAATGTCACTCCTCTCAAGGGAGGAAACAGATTATGCATGCAGTATAGGACATACTTGGATTGTAAAAACTCTTTTGTGAAATTGAGTGTTTAGTTATTAATCTGTTTTTGTTTGTTTTTGATGTTTAATGAGGACAGTGGCTCAAAAAAATGGAATATAACAATAAACATTTATTAAACATTCATCATGCTCCTCATACTGTGCTGGACTCTAGAGTACAAAGTGGGTAAAATGAAAAGAAATAACTCTTGACCTGAAAGAGCTTATACTCTACTGGGAGAAGGGAGGGATAGTGGGCACAACAAGTACACAGTTAAATACCCACAAAATATTTCATTCATTCAAATAAATGCCTACTGGGTACAAAACACTAGAGGAGATAGGTGTTGGAGGAGGGGTGCAAAAATAAAATGAAAAACAAACTTCAAGAAATATGCATTCCAGTAGTGATGGGGTTACATACAACATGAAAATAGAAAGCTAACTGGAAGATCGATTGAGGTGGAAGACGTGAAAAGAGGGTCAGGAGAGACTTCCCATAAGATGTGCAAGACATCGCTGAGGCTTGAAGGGACCTAGGGATTTTGAGTGGAACAGGTGAGGAAAGGGTACTAGCAGAGAGACCTTGCAAAGGCCCAGAAGTGGAAGGGGAGTAACATGAAACTAGACAGAAGCCAGATTGTGAAGGGTTTTAAATGGCCAAACTATAGGGATTACAGATTATCCTAGAGGCACTAGGGAGCCTCAGAGAATCTTGAGTCAGGGATGGCCATAGTCAAATGGATAGAAAGAATAACTGGGCAGTTACGTAGAACAGAGCTGTTAAATGTCCCCAAACTTTGGAGTGTCACAGGAGCCAGATTAAAATGTTATTGAGAAATATTTCATGGAATAAATAATATTATAGTTTAAAACTAAATGTACATTTAGTACATGCAGCCCATGGAGATCCTTATTGTGGATTGTTGGCCCCCATTTCCACTTGAGTTTGACCCCACTGATATAGAGGATAGATTGGAGAAGCAAGAGACAGGGAGCAAAAGAATCAGAAGGCTACTGAAATAGTATCATATTGCATAACATATCGTTTGTGTATATATGTATATGAATGTGTGTATATGTGTAGGTATGTATATACACATATATGTGTATATACTATATACATATCTGTCTTTGTGTGTATATGTGTGTATATATACACATATACAATATATACAACACATACAATGGACATTATATAAATACATATGTGTGTACACACATATGTATTTATATAATGTCCATTGTTTGGTGTTCAAGTTGAGATTTTTTTAAAAGATTTTAAAAAACAAAAGAAAATTCCCTTGACCACAAATGAGAAACACAGTGTAGATGATTCAGTGCAAATCCAGTTCTGCCATCAGAAGCAATACTTGACATATGACAAGTCGGTATCAAAACCTTGATGTGAGTCTATCCCCTGTAACTTTAATAGTTCAGGGATTGAAGGACCTCAGAAATACCAGTTAGCCTGACCCTTCCTCACCTGACAAATGAGATAATGATAGAAATGATTTTCCCAAGGTCACATATAACCAAGTCAAACCAAGAAGCTAAGCCTGCTGACTCCCAGTATTTTCTACCCCACCACAGGCAAGCCTCCTTATTTATCACAATGGCCCTTCCACATCTTCATTGTGTAAAATAAAACACCCTCAGCCAAAGTCCAGATGTCAATTTGACCAAGAAATCTCTGTTGTAATTGTGCACAGCCCTGCTTTCCTGCAGATGGTCCTGGAGCATCCTTGTAATTGTGTAAGCTTGACAGAACCAGGACTGATTTTACAACCCCCTAATTTTCTTTCTTTTCTGGTCTCAAGATGGGTCTAAGTATGAGATCATGATTCAGGCTTTAAATACTCTTTTAAAAAGAAGTGATGAGGAGGGAGGGGATTGAGAGCAGAGAAAAAGAGAAAGAGACAGGCAGCCTGTTGATTAAGCAACCTTCAGTGATACTGGAGCCTAACCAGGCCCTAAGAGATTCCCAGAGTTTCAGTATTTTGGACTCTCAGTCCAGTTTAAAACAGGTTTTCTGGTCCCAACTAAAATCCCACCTTCTACAGGAAGCCTTTCCCAGTTCCTCTCAATCCAAATGCTTCCTTCTCCCCTTCTAATTATTTCTTTTTTAATCCTGTACATAGCTTACATTGTATATATCTGTTTACATGTTGTTTCTCTTCCAATTGAAAGTTCCTATCTTTTGCCTCTCTTGTATCCCTGGTACTTGGCACAGTTCCTGGTCCACAAGTAGGTGCTTAGTGACATTCACTGATTGATTGATGATTGATTGATTGATACACTCACTCAGACCTTGGTCACTTCTTCAGATTTTAATTTTTCAACAACCAGCAAGCATCTATTAACTGCACACTACTTATCCAGGTCCTGGAAAAACAAATACAAAAGGAAAACAGTCTGTCCTCAAGGAGCTTAAATTCTATTTTTGAGGATCCTCAATTTAGAAGGGTCTTCAGAGACCCTATAGTCCCATTCTTTCATTTTATAGACAAAGAAATTGAGGCTTAGAGAGTTTGACAGAATCAGGGGCCTAGAGTTGTGCAGGCTCCCAGAAACCACTCCAGCTCCCTCATTTTACAGATGAAGAAACCAAGGCCAAGGGAGGCCCAATGACTTACCCAATCTAGGCCCTGCCCTGCCTTTGTACTGACCCCGGACATACAGCATATATTGGAAAGAAGAATGAGAACAGGTACCTCAAGGCCAGGCTAGTGCTACCCATAGGAATCATTCCAGTTGTGCTAGATGGAATTCAACCTTAGAGAAGTCATTCATCCATTCTAGGCCTCCATTTTCTCCCCTGTAAGATGAGGCAGAGGGACCAGGTGGTGTCTCATGTGATTCTTGGGCCTTTTTTTTCTGTTTTTAGTATATGCCTCTTGGTTCTATGATCCTAGGACTAGCAGGAACAAAAAAGCCATTCAGGCTCTGAAATTCTGTGATTCCAAGGATGCTCGATGTTTTCTTTGATGCT
This sequence comes from Bettongia penicillata ogilbyi, assembly GCA_023548195.1. Classification (NCBI taxonomy): domain Eukaryota; kingdom Metazoa; phylum Chordata; class Mammalia; order Diprotodontia; family Potoroidae; genus Bettongia; species Bettongia penicillata. The sequence continues at coordinate 430,276 of JAJHZJ010000062.1, read as the reverse complement.
CAAAGGAGCTAGAAAGAACTTTCATGATCATTGTATCCATTTGTCTGTCAAAGACACCAAGGCCCAGGAAAGTTATTGATTTGTCCAAAGTCACTCTAGAAAAAAACATTAGCGGAAAGATTTGAATTCAGGTTTCTGACTCCAGAGCCTCTATGCTTTTTTCTATGCTACACTGTTCCTATGCATATAAAATTGGAATCACACATTTTTCATCATGTAAATATGTCATCTAAATAAGGACTGGTCTATGATTTCATCTGAGTAGGGGGCTCCCGGTCAGGAACTCTCTCTAGCCATGCAGGCCAACAGTTTTTAGTTGCCTGGAGCAGTGGTGTCCAAATCAAATAGAAATGTGTGCCAAAGAGACCCTACGTAAGGATCCCTGTAGGCCATATATTGACTTAGAAAACTACATATTAATATTATCTATGCTTTATTATGTTTTTGTGTATTTGCTTTAATATGTCCCAATTACATTTTAATCTAGTTCTGCTCAGACTTAGGAATGGCATGGGCCCCGAGTGTGTTTGCCACATGCAGCCTAGAGCACAGAGAGGCTGAATTTCTTGCCTATGGTTACTGAGCCACGATATGTCACAGATGAGAATGGAACCCAAGTCTTCCCTGTTCTAAGGTCAACTCTTTATGTACCATGCTATATAGCTTTAGTAATGTCACTTAAATATCCTTACAAAACAGAAGTAGATGAGAATTAATAATAAGCTGTACTAGGAGTCAGGAATAGAAAGGTTTAGATTCCAGTTGAGATACTTGCTCTTTGACATTAAGTAAGTCACAACGTCTCTGAGAGTCGCAGTTCCCTCATCCAGAAAATGAGCTAATACTAGTATTCACCACTCAGAGATTTTTTGAGAATCAAGTGAGATCATATATAAAGCATTTTGCAAACCTAAAAGTACTTTATAAATATCAGCTATTATGTATTGTTATGATTATTTTCAGAAACAGCCTTAGCTGCTCTGATGCTAACTCTAGGTCTTGACCTCAGGGAAGTGACTGAATCGTGTCACAGTCCTGCAGCAGACAGAAACTAGAAAGGCTTGGGAACATCTGCCTTGCCAAAAAGTCGTCTCTTTGAAGAAAAGGCTCCTGGAACTTGGGGGGGTGCCTATGGAGAGATTAATTAAAATCAACAGAGATATTAAAAGTGGGAGAACCAGGGCAATCAGGCAAAGCAGATACACTTGATCTAGGCAAGATTGCATTTCTCTGACACTTTTCAGAGCCCAAATGTCTCCAAGGAGGATATCTGAGTCTTCAAAATATCCCATGAGGAGGAGTACAGAAACTTAGAAGTATGGTCATGGGGTTAGGCTTTCATCAAGAATTCATGCCTAATTTGCCTCCACATGTCTGCTTTTCCACACTGCACACACTGCTTTCTAAAATAAGGATGCTAGCCATCAAAGAGAATCCAGAGAAAACCACTATGAACCCTGGTGCTGTGTGACTGATCCAAGCCCCTATCACAACTTTATCAGTTTTCGTTCATCCTTTAGTCTGGAATGAGGGGGGTTGGAGAGGGACAGTGATTCAGTTATGTGTGGTCACTGAGCAGACAAAATGGCAAGGGCTACTCTCTATTGGAGCAGTAAACCAGAGCAACTTTAACTTTTTTTTAAACCAAGAAATGCTTTCACTTATTCCACTCTTGATTGACCTGGATTATTTGGTGAGAAACCACATGATTGTGATGGGAGCAGGAGGAAATGTAGGCAGGATTTTCATTTTTCTCCTACCTAAAATCTCTGTCACCAACATAGTTCCTAAACTTACTTGGCCATGGTCTATACCTTGGACTCCTGGACACCAGGACCCTAATATGGAGGTGGGATAGAGTAGCTAAGGCATGACCCTAGGAGTCATAGGATGATAGAACCATGAGATCAGGCCTAGAGATGGAAAGGACTTTAGAGGCTGTCTAATTCAGTCCCCTCATTTACAGCTGAGGGAACTGAAGTAGAAGAAGTCTAAATGATTTACTCATGATTTGCATAGCTAGTAAGTATCAGAGGCAGGATTTGAATCCACATTCTCTGTGTGCTTTCCACATCAGAAGACCTGGGTCAGACCGTAATTCTCTCAAAGTCAGGGTCTGGGTACCTTTCCATCTTTGTATTTTTATTACCCAGAAATGCCTTACATATAGTGCAGGCTTAGGATTTGTTTGTACAATGGAATGTGTGACGTGGAATAAAACAGAATAAGAGTAAGGTGGCTCATAAAAAGAAGGTAGAGTGTTGAACATGAAGTCAGGAAAGCCTGGATTCAAATCTCTCCTCTGACACAGTGTGGACAAGTTACTTAATGGCTCCAAGTCACACTCTCTTCCTCACTAAAATAAGGGGATTAAACTCATTGGATTGTGAGATCCTTTGCAGTTCTAAATTGATGGATCTATGGATAATAATGTGGTTCTAAGACCTTGGCCATATCACTGACCCCAGTTTCCTCATCTGTAAAATGCAAAGGTTAACATGAATAACCTCTAAGGTCACTTTCTTCCCATTCTAACGTTCTGTGATGCTTTGAAATCCAAGGTTATCAAACTATGTGCTTCCAAGGAAAAGGTGATAGGTTGTCAGTCAGATGACCAACCATGGTTTCAATCCCAAACTCTGCTTGTGGTCTTTAGAAATTCAAACAGTCTCTCTGAACCTCAGTTTCCCAATCTGGAAAATCAAAGAGTTCAACTAGATGACTTCTATGGTTGCTTTCTGGCTCTCATTCTACTTTCCCGGTACAAAGAACCCTATCCTATAAGGCCAAGTGTCTCCAGATGGCTGTGTTCATATCTTGAACATTTGGATTGGTGACTCAATCCTGTTCTTCCAGAAGTTTACCTTACCATCCAGTTAGCCAAAGTACTCCTTCTCACTGTGTCCACAGCTCCTCCTTTAAGGAATAGCAAAGGAGCCTAAATTTAATTATTCCTCTGAGAAAATAAAAATACCATTAACCAAAGGTTGGCTGTTGCTGGTAAGAATACTATGATGTCACAGGAAAAGGAAAATAAGCTTTGGGTGCTGAATAAAGCTATCCTGCCTATGACTCATGGTCATAGGTGCAGGCACAGGGAGAGGTGGAGAATTGAGGGGAACAGGTGGTCTAGGAAGCTGACAGAGCCATTAACTCTCTCTCCCCCACCCCTCAGAACATCAGAGATTATGAGAACGATGGCCCTTTGGGATTTAGTCAATCAGTCATCAGTTATTGAGCACCTGTCAGATGCCATGTGTGCCTGCTATTCTGTGTGATGCATGGTGGGACATGGAAATGGTACCTCTGTGTTGAAAGTTTTCTACTGAGGTGCTGGGCCTCTCTTTCCTCTGATGATTTATCTAACACATTGCTCTTACCCAAGTGGAAGATGGGAACTTTTCAGTAACTGGCATTTCTACCAAGTATGTCCTTGGTTTCCTTGATAAGTATTCAGCCTACCAAGGTTTCAGAACTCAGAACAGTTTTGTTAGATGACAAAATACTCCTAGAGGGCAGCTAGGAGGCACCATAGTACTGGGCCTGGAGTCAGAAAGACTCATCTTCTTAAGTTCAAATCCTGCCTCAGACACTTACTAGCTGTGTGACCCTGGGCAAGTCACTTAACCCTTCTTGTTTCAGTTTCCTCATCTATAAAAAGAACTGGAGAGGGAAATAGCAAACTACTCCCATATCTTTGCCAAGAAAACCCCAAATGGGTCACAAAGAGTCAGGCATGACTGAAAAACAACTGACAAACAAAAAGAAACACCTTGGAAATATTCACCCACCAGCCCAAGCGGAGAAACTCACCATGGGGGTGAGGAAGAGCACTGGCAGTGGAGCTGGAGGTGGTTGTGGTGAGGGAATTCAATTGCAGATTCTGGGCAGAAAAGCTTTTGGTTGCTCCCAGACCACTCTGCAGGTCAGGAGAGAAGTAAACACCTCTCCCTTGGTTGTGCTACCTTGGAGGAACTGAGAACTTACAGATTACCAGAGTATACCCTTCTCTTGACAAAGGTCTCAAAAGTCAAGTAATTGGCTAGGAAAATGCCCAAAAAATGCGGAAGAAATAAGACTTTAGAAGGTTACTTTCTTGGTGAACAGGTATTTTCTTTAATCCTTCTGGATGAGGAAGAACAAAGCATAACATCAGGGGAAATCAAGGCTTCTGTGTCCAAAACCTCCAAAATAAATATGCAGTCGTTTCAGGCCATGGAAGAGCTCAAAAAGGATTTTGAAAATCAAGTAAGAGGGGTGGAGAAAAAACTGGGGAGAGAAATGAGAACAATGCAAGAAAATCATAAAAAGTGAGTCAACAGCTTGCTAAAAGAGACCCAAAAAAAATGCTGAAGAAAATAATACCTTTAAAAATAGGAAAACTCAATTGGAAAAAGAGGTCTAAAAAGCTAATGGGGAGAAGAATGCTTTACAAAGCAGAATTAGCAAATAGAAAATGAGGTTCAAAATCTCATTGAAGAAAACAGTTCTTTAAAAATTAGAATGGAACCGATGGAAGCTAACGACTTTATGAGAAACCAAGAAATTACAAAACAAAACCAAAAGAATGAAAAATAGAAGATAATGTGAAATATCTCATTGGAAAAACAACTGACCTGGAAAATATATCCAGGAGAGACAATTTAAAAATTACAGGACTACCTGAAAGTCATGATCAAAAAGAGTCTAGATATCATCTTTCATGAAATTATCAAGGAAAACTGCCCAGATATTCTAGATCCAGGGGGCAAAATAAATATTGAAAGAATCCACAAATCACCTCCTGAAAGAGACCCAAAAAGGGAAACTCCGAGGAATGTTGTAGCCAAATTCCAGAGTTCTTGGATCAAAGAGAAAATATTGCAAGCAGCCAGAAAGAAACAGTTTGAATATTGTGGAAATATAATCAGTAACACAGAATCTGCCAGCTTCTACATTAAAGGATCAAAGAGTTTGGAATATGATATTCCAGAAGTCAATGAAACTGGGATTAAAACCAAGAATCACTTACCCATCAAAACCAAGTATAAAATTTCAGGGGAAAAACTGGTCATTCAATGATATAGAGGACCAGTGCTGAATAAAAAATTTGACTTTCAAACACAAGAATCAAGAGAAATATGAAAAGGTAAACAGGACAGGGAAAACATAAAGGACTTTCTAAAGTTGAACTGTGTACATTCCTACATAGAAAGATAATATTTGTAACTCTTGAGAGTTTTTTCAGTACTTGGGTAGTTGGAGGGATTATACACACACACACACACACACACACATACACACACACACACACGACACAGGATGAACTAAATAAGAAGGGATGATATCTAAAAAAAAACAAATTAAAATTGAGAGGTGAGAGAGGAATATACTGGGAGGAGAAAGGGAGAAATGAAATGGGGTAAATTATCATGCATCAAGGAGGCAAGAAAAAGTTTCTTCAGTGGAGAAAAGGGAGGATGTGAGAGGGAAAAAGGGAAGCTTGCCCTCTTCATATTTGGCTTGAGGGAACGACATGCTCACTCAGTTTGGTATGAAAGTATACCTTGCACTACAGAAGGATAGGGGAGAAGGGGACAAGTGGGGTGAGGGGATGATAGAAGGGAGAAGGGAGTAATCAGAAGTAAACACTTTTGCTGAGGGACAAAGTCAAAAAAGAGAATAGAATAAAGGGGGGGCAAAATAGGATGGAGGGAAATATAGTTAATCTTACACAACATGACTATTATGGAAGTATTTTGTAAAACTACACTTATACAGCTTATATATAATTGCTTATCTTCTCAGCGGGGATAGGAGGGGAGGAAGGAAGGGAGAGAAGTTGGAATTGAAAGTATTAGGAATGAATGTTGAGAATTGTTTTTGCGTACAACTGGGAAATAAGAAATATGGGTAATGGGGTATAGAAATCTATTTTGCCCTACAAGAAAAGAGAGAAGAAGAGGATAAGGGGAGGACATATTGAGGGAAGAGGTAATCAGAATGCAAGGTATTAAGGAGTGGAGGGAGGGGAGAGATGATGAGAAAATTTGGAATTTTTTTGTGGAAATGAATACTGAAAACTAAAAATAAATAAATAAACATTTTAAAAAGATAATAGACACCCACCGTGGGACTTGAAAAAAAAAAGAAGCTTACAATCTTTTGGAGGGACTACTTTCCTTTGACTCGCCAGAAACATATATAGTTCACAGACCCTGGAAGAGGTCCTGGCAAGGTCAAAGACCAGAAATCTGTACCTCATTGTCCTTTCCTCTCTCTTAGGCATGGAGTACCTCTGGCCTATTTAACCACATTGGTTTTCACCCAAGGCCCATAGCCCCATCCTTCACACAAAGGATGGTTTTTTTCTTGCACTACTCGAATAGAGTTCTTTCTACTGCAGACAAGCTCACAGTGAGACCACAACAATTTACCTTCTCCCTCCCCATTACAGAGACCACAGAAATGGAAAGTACCTAAATTACTACACAAAGTATTCTGTAATTGAGTCTATAGAAAAAAGGCAAAGTATCATGAAAGTTCAAAATAAGGAGAACTCACTTATAACTGGAGGTAACCCTCAGGGAAGACTTTATGGAAGATGTGACATTTGAGCTGGGTCTTGAAAATTGAGTAGGGTTTGGATAAATTTACATCAAAAAAATCATCTAATATTAGAGACAGGAAAAAACACCATGTCATCTAATCCTACTCCATTTTATAGCTAAAAAATAATTTAGTTCTGCAAAAATAAAATTGCATGCGCACCCAAGGTCATACAAAGAACCTAGAAGTTTCTCAAGGAAGAAAGACTGGGGATTCCAGTCTCCTCACCCACAGGCAAAGGAAACACTGAAGCAAGGAAGCACCTAGTGAATTAGTAGAGGGTCAAACTGGGAGTGAACTGAAGTGCTATCAGATAATTCCTAACCATGCAACTTTGAACAAATCATTAAGACTCTCAGACTCAGTATCCTCATCTGTGAGATAAGAATACCTGTAGCACCTAGTTCACAAGGTTGTTCAAGGCTCATATGAAAAAATGTAGGCAGAACACTTGGCAAACATTCAGGCTATTAGTTGGAATAGTTATTATTCTAGAGGCTTGTTTATTTTCCTTCAAGTAAAGGACGTATACAGGGGAGAAAGAAGTGAAGACTGAAGGGAAGAATGAATGAACGTGAGTTATGGGAGGTATGGGTATTTGCTTGAAAGCTCAGTTTGAGGAGAGATTGTCATGGACCTTAAATAACATGTTCAGTACTTTGAATTTTATCCTGTGGCCACTGGGGACCCACTGAAGAGTTCTGAGCATCACAGTGGCATGTTTGAGACAGTGCATTGGGATAATGATTCTGTCCCTCTGAATGCTCAGCAGCATATAAGATGTCTTTATGTAAGATGAATTGGAGTTGGAAGGGACTTCAGGCAGAAAAATCACTCAGATTAGACAAAGATATAAAGGGGCCAGCATTACCATGATGGCAGTTGGAGAGGAAACCAGAGATGGATTTGAAAGACGTTGTGGAGGGAAGAATCAGCAGGACCTGGTAATTGATTGGATTGCGATGGGGAGAAGGAACGGTTTTGGAGAAGACTGGGAAACGCAGATAAAGGAAGGACAAATGATTCGGCCTCTTGAATTTAGGTGACTGGGAGGGTGGTGAGGCATTCACATTCTTCAAGGCCCAGGTCAAATGGCACCTCTTCCATGAAGCTTTCTCTGATGGTCACCTCCCCCACCCTTCCAGTTAGAAGTGAGCTCTCCTTATTTTGGGCTTTCATTGTATTTTGCAACTTTTCTATAGATTCAATTACGTCATGCTGTGCACATCCATTCCCCTGGATGTGGGGAATGGAAGGAAGTTGATGAGCTCAGAAGATAGAGACTGATTCTCTGACAGTGACGTCATCAGCACAGAGAATTCTCTCAACTAACACAGATTGGTGCCTCAGTTGCCATTTGAGACATTGGAAAGTTCCCTGGGATGCTGAGAGGTTAAAGGAGTAACCATTGGTCACACAGAAGCAAAATTTAAATCCATATAGTTCCCATTTCAAAGCCAGTCTCTTATACACCATAACTTGCTGCCCCTGATAATACTGAATCTTTCCCTCTAAATGCTGGTGTAATAATATTAACCCAACATTTGATACATTTTGGAACAGAAATACTCAAGGAAGAACTCTTCATTTTGCATGAACTGATGGGAAAACTGGAAAGCAGTTTAGGTTTGTTTGTGGTTTTTTTTTATAAAAAGAGTTATTTTAAACCATACATGCGAAGTTTTAAATGGAATTATGAAACTTCACATCAGACTTCCTTTAAAGATGGCTACCAAATTGGGAGGCAGATCATCCACATACCACACCAGATCCAAAAAAAATAATCAAGAAGTCTAAGGAGAAACTAAAGTGACTTGCACCCGAAAACTACGCAAAAATTCTATATGAGACCCAAAGGCAACAGAAGAAAGAAGTCCTCCCACAAAGCCAGAATGAGTTCAGGGTCAGGAAAAAAGAGACAGAAGAAATCACACAAAATTAGAGTCTTCTCTGTTCATTGCTTGTTTGACCCCATCAACTGACCCTCACATCTCAACAGAAAGAAGTGTCTGATTTACCAATGAGGAAATCAATCAGTAAAACTGATTTCCAATAAGAAATAGGTATTGATTTTTCAGACTTTAATTCTGACCTTTGTGGATTTAGAAGGGTAAGCCTTGACTGGGAGCTCTGAATCCTCTAATAGGTAGTATAGCCCTTATTTTTCTGAAATTCCTGGGTACTCTCATACCCTAAGATTCTATTAACCTGGGATAAAATGTCACAAGCACGTTGTTGGGGTGACACAAAGTCATCTGTTACCATTGACCAGTATAATCTTAAAGCTGCTAATGTCTGGTCCTCTATAATTAACTTGTATCTTCATTATATACTTTTAATTTACCTATTTATGTTCATGTTGTCTTCCCATTCAGAATGCAAGTTCCTTGAGGGCAGGAACCTATTCTATTTTTCTTTTTAATTTTGATTAAATGAAATTCAAGAGCATTTGCTCTTATGTTATCACCAATAACACTCTCATTGCCAAATGCTTAGAGGGTCTGCTTATCTCAAGTGACTCCTCACTCCAGATCCCCCCATTCAAAACCTTCAGTGGCTTCCTATTATCTCAAGTATCAAATAAAAAATCATCTGTTTAGCTTTTAAAGCCCTTCATAACCTGACCCAAATGAGAAACTATTTGCAAAGCACTTTAAGCATTATCATGTAGTAGGCACTTAATAAATGTGTGTCCCCTTCCTCCTACCTTTTCAGTCTTCTTGTACTTTATTCCCTTCTACATACTCTGGGATTCAGGGACACAGGCCTCCTTGAACCCTACACTCAATCTCTCCTCCATGCCTTTTCAATAGCTATCCTCTGCATCTAGAATAATTTCTCTCCATCCTTTCACCTCTTGATTTATTTCAAGTTTCAACTAAAATTCCAGCTTCTGCTAGAAAACTTTCCTGGTCATGCTTGAGCCTTTCCACTGAGATTATCTTGAGTTTATCCTCTGTATACCTTGCTAGTTAATAGTTGTTTACATGTCATTTCCCTGATTATTAATGAACTACTTAAGGACAGAAATTGTCCTTATCTTTTCTGGGGTGGGGGAGGGGTATACGCAGTGCCTGGCATAATGCTTTTCTATTTTATCTGACTTGCCTTAAACAAAATCAGTACAGCTAAGATAAGAAGGGAAATTGAAGAATTGGAAAAATCTTTGTATCAGATATCTCTGGTAAACGCCTGATATCCAAAGAGCCATGGTACAAACAGCTCTGAAAACAAGAATCACAAACTATTAAGTTTACCCTATAACATACTGCTGTGAATCACTGATGATTATAGAAATGCACATCAAAATTCTGAGACTGACCTTATAGGCAACAAATTAACAGTGATGGCAAAGGATTAAGACAGTCAGTGTTGTAGGGTCTGTGGGAAGACAGGAGCACTAACATAATCTTGGTGAAACTGAAAATTAATCCAGTTTGTCCATGGTGGAATGCAATTTTGAATTGTTGCCCCCAAAAAAATGACTCAGTAGGACCTTTGGCTCTCCTTCTAGGCATATATGAAGGAGGTGAAAAACAGAAAAGAAAGTTCCATATACTAAAGTATTAATTTCACTTTTTTGTTGTTGTAGCAAAAAAACAGAAACGAAATGGGTGATCACAAATTGGGAATGGGATTGTTGTACATGAACGGATAAGGACTAGAACTGGATCTATGATTTCTTTGTTATAGGGAACTCCAAGAAAAGGAAATACCCTCTACCAGTGCAGGTCAGGACCTTCCCTACAACATAGACTTAGGGTTGCTTAAGAACACTGAAACATGGGGCAAATCCAAGATGGCAGACTAGAAAGATGCACATACACTAACTCTTCCCCCATAGCCCATAAAATACCTGTAAAGAAAGACTCTAAACAAATTCTAGAGCAGCAGAAGCCACAGAACAATGGAGTGGAGGAGATTTTCAGCCCAGGGTGACCTGAAAGGCCAACAGGAAAGGTCTGTCCCACCAGATGCAGAGCAGAGCCCAGCCCAGCCTTGGCTGTCCAGCTTGGGCAGAGAGGAGGACCTGAGCTGGCCTCATGGGTGGAAGCCCCAGCAGCAGTAGCAGCAGTTTGCAGATCCCTCAACCCACAGGTACCAAAGGTTACTGAGGGTTTTTTCAACTGGCCAAGAAGGGAACAGGGTCTTCCCATAGCTCCAACTTCAGGCCTCAGGCAGAGGCAGAGACTGCATAGGGCTGCAGCACCTCCCACAGCAGTCCACATCCATTGTTGGATCGTAAAACCCCTGGGGAAACTGAGCAGCTCATCTTTATCTCACACAGAATGGCAGCCCTGTCCCCACTGAAAGTCCCTGGGGGAAGTGAGCAGCTTATCTGAATTTCAGCCCCCAGCGCTGACTTGGTAGAACTGGAGGCCAGATGGCTGTGGAGAGGAAACTCTACTACTAACAGATCCTGAGCACAAAAGTTTCTGGTGCATGTGTACATGCTTGATAGTGCTCCCTTGGAGAAACTTAGATCTTACAGATCCCCAGAGCATATCCCATCCTTGACAAAGGACCCAAAAGTTAAGTGGTTGGGAAAATGTCCAAAAAAGGGGAAAAAAATGAGATTATAGAAGGTTACTTTCCTAGTGAACAGATATTTTCTCCCATACGTTCAGATGAGGAAGAACAATGCTTACCATCAAGGAAAGACATAAAAGTCAAGGCTTCTGCATCCCAAACATCCAAAATAAATATGCAATGGTCTCAGGCCATGGAAGAATTCAAAAAGGATTTTGAAAATTAAGTAAGAGAGGTGGAGGAAAAATTGAGAAGAGAAATGAGATACAAGAAAATCATGAAAAGTAAGTCAACAACTTGCTAAAGGAGACCCAAAAGAATGCTGAAGAAAATAGCACCTTTAAAAATAGGCTAATTCAATTGGCAAAAGAAGTTCAAAAAGCCAATGAGGAGAAGAATAAAAAGCAGAATAAGCCAAATGGAAAAGGATGTTCAAAAGCTCACTGAAGAAAATAGTTCTTTCAAAATTAGAATGGAACAGATGGAGGCTAATAACTTTATGAGAAACCAGAAAAATCACAAAACAAAACCAAAAGAATGAAAAAATGGAAGAGAATGTGAAATATCTCATTGGAAAAACAACTGACCTGGAAAATAGATCCAGAAGAGACAACTTAAAAATTATCAGACTATCTGAAAGCCATGACCAAAAAAACAGCCTAGACATCATCTCATGAAATTATCAAGGAAAACTGTCCTGATATTCTAGATTGAAAGGGCAAAATAAATATTGAAAGGATCCACCAATCACGAGATCCAAAAAGAGAAACTCTTAGGAACATTGTAACCAAATTCCAGAGTTACCAGGTCAAGGATAAAATATTGAAAGCAGCTGGAAAGAAACAATTTGAGCATTGCAGAAATACAATCAGGATAACACAAGATCTAGCATCTTCTACATTAAGGGATCCAAGGGTGTGGAATATGATACTCCAGATGTCAAAGAAACTAGGACTAAAACCAAGAATCACCCATCCAGAAAAACTGAGTATAATACTTTAGGGGGAAAAAATGATATTTCAATGAAATAGAGGACTTTTAAGCATTCTTGATGAAAAGACCAGAGCTGAAAAGAAAATTTGACTTTCAAGCACAAGAATCAAGAGAAGCATGAAAGGTAAACAGGAACGAGAAACCATAACAGACTTAACTAAAGTTGAACTGTTCACATTCCTACATAGGAAGACAATATTTGTAAATCTTGAAACTTTTTTCAGTATCTGAGTACTTGATGGGATTATACACATACACACACACACACATACTATATATGGAGAGAGAGAGAGAGAAAGACAGAGAGAGAGAGAGAGCACAGGGTGAGTTGAATAGGAAGGGATCCTATCTTAAAAAATAAAATTAAGGAGTAAGAAAGGAATATATTGGAAGAAGAAAGGGAGAAATGGAATGGGGCAAATTATCTCTCATAAAAGAGGCAAGAGAAATACTTTTCAATGGAGGGGAAAAGGGGGGAAGTGAGAAGTTTACTCTCATCACTTTTGACTCAAAGAAAGAATAAAATGCACACTCATTTTGGTATGAAAACCTATCTTACAATACAGGAAAGTGAGGGAGAAGGGGATAAAGCAGGGTGGGGGAGATGTTGAAAGGGAGGGCAACGGGAGGAGGGAGCAATTAGAAGTTAACTCTCTTGGGGAGGGACAAAGTCAAAAGAGGGAATAGAAGAAATGAGGGGCAGGATAGGATAGAGGGAAATATAGTTAGTCTTACACAACATGACTATTATGGAAGTTATTTGCAAAACTACACTTATATAGCCTATATTGAATTGCTTGCCTTCCTAATGGGGATGGGTGGGGAGGGTGGAAGGAAAAGTTGGAACTCAAAGTTTTAGGAACAACTGTTGAGTATTGTTCTTGCATACAACTGGCAAACAAGAAATATGGGTAATGGGGTATAGAAATTTATCTTGCCCTACAGGACAAAAGAGAAGATGGGTATAAGGAAAGGGAGGGATGTTAGAAGGGAGGAAAGATTGGTGGTAGAGGTAATTAGAATGCTCGACATTTTGTGGGGAGGAGGAGAGAGATGGGGAGAAAATTTGGAACTCAAAATTTTGTGGAAATGAATGTTGAAAACTTAAAATAAATAAATTTTAAAAATTAAAATTAAATTTTTTTAAAAAAAAGAACAGTGAAACATTAAGTGACTTATGAGGGTCACAAAGCTAGTAGATTCCCATCTTCTGGGGAATGATTAAATAGCCATACCAGAATGCAAAAGAAATTTTTTTGCTATAATAAATGACAAATATGAAGAATTTGGAAAGGCGATGGAAGATTTATGTGAACTGATGCTGAGTGGAGTAAGCAGAACCAGTAAAATAATATATAGCATGACAAATGTAAAAAAAAACAATAAAACTAAACTAAAAATCTATATTTGTAATAGCCAAGCTTTGACCTGGAGAATAAGGGAGGAAATGTACCTCTCTTTCTTTCTTGAAGGGGAGGAAGGCACTGAAAAGAGAATATTCAGGATGTATATATACAGGCTCTCAGACACTAATTGTTAAATTTTCAGTAGGCACATTTACACCTTAGAAGTCAGCAAATGCTACAAATAAGGGTTTGAGTTGTTATTTTGGTCACTGTGTAGATTTAAGAAATTGATGGGAAAATGCTAATAAAGCAGATTGAAACTTCAATTGTGCTGTGCATATATTGGAGGGAGGAGAGAGCAGGGAGAGTGCTTTCATATTTACCAGAATACCTCTGAGAATAACATATATACTCTTAGATGTGGTTTATATGTTGATTGATTTTACTGAGTTTTTTTTCCCCTCTCATTCTTCTATAATATTTTTACAAGGGAGATCTTACTGGGTTGGGGAGAAAAGGGATAAAATAAATATAATCCAAAAACAAAAGATATCAATGAAAATAAAATAAAATGTAGCATACAGAATTGAAACAAAAGAACTAGTATAGTCTGGCTATACTATTTCCTAAAATATTTAGGTAAATTTATGAACCACGGATACATAATAGGGATGTTAACAGCATTTGGGTCATTAACTCCTTGACACTGATGTCAAATGGAGCATCCCTGATTTTACCACTTCCTGGGCTGTTGCCTTGGCCCACTGTGACACATCTAAGGTGTTTTTTTTTTAAATTAAGTCCTGAGGCAGAACATAGAAATGCCTGCTCCATGGGTCATTACTGGAGCCAATTCATTCCAAAAAGTCAGGAACTCTGAGTTGTTCCTGCTGACCTCAGAGAAGAAATTATGATAAAATCTTAGCAAGGAGGAAATGATGAGTCTCCAAGAGTTTTTCTTGTTGAACATCCCTTGTGGTACAAGCCAGGTTGAGACTCTATTAAATTGCCTGGAGATCACATTGTATTTCCTTCCCCTGCTGACTTTTGCTAAGCATATTCCATAGTTGGGAAGCAGTTATATGGAATGCAGGAGCAGGGTGGAACCTGCTGCATAGATTTCACCTGCAGGAACAGAAGAGGGCTAGCATGAGAACTGAGTTCAAGTGCTATTTCCAATACTCTCTAACTGTATAATCATGGGCAAGTCATTAAACGCCCATTGCTCCAGATGCCTCCCAAAGACTCAGAGCTACACAACAGAAGTCATAACACATTAGGGGGGTTTCTACAGTGAGTCTCCCCAGGGAAATGAAAACATATGATAACATTCAACTACTCACTTAAAATTTAAAATTGTCCTAAGAGTTTTAAAATAATATGTAAAAACATGTAGGTATATATATATACACACACACATATATGCATACACACACATACATATACATGTGCTCAAGAGATTTATACATATACACAATATACACGTGTGCATATGCATATAGATATGCCCACACAAGTACATATATATGTATATATACTACATGTATATTGTATTTATGTCCAAGTTATATATCCATACGTGTATATGCATACATTACATAAATACACATGAATGTGTTTGTGCATGCTTGAGCTAAATTTGCATATATACATATGTGTCTATGTACTCAGAAATGCATATGTATGTTCCAACATATATAGGCATGAATATATGGGTTGTATTGCATATTTACATATGTACATACAAGTACACACATAATATACTCATATGTATGTTGTGTATACTATATGTACAAATGCATAGATATATGTAAACAATACCCAACATCTCCAGAAAAAAGAGAGACCACACTCTCTCTCTCAATGACTCATATCTCACAGACCAAGCTCAACCTGCAAACGCACAAAGGTCAGAGAGAAAGTCTAAAAGACCAATGCCTGATTCCTGCTGAGAAGCAGTTTTCCTTCTCTATTGATTCAAGGATGAGACACCTTTTCGTTGACATGGGGGAGTCAATGGGTGAAGCAGAACAAACAATGACCTAGGGGTGAGAAGCTTGAGTTCTAAAAACAGCCCAGTGTGACCAAGCAAGTTACCTGACCTATCTGCCCCTTGCTTCCTTCTCTGTCCAGGGTGGGTAATAATACCTGACACATTTCGCAGGATTTTTGTAAAGATCAATAGAACAGATGTGTGTGAAACCAGGAATTTTTCTCAAGTTTTATTTATGTTTTCTTTTCACATTACTATACAAACATTTACAGATTACCCCCACTCCATGAGATTTCTTATCTAACAAAGTAAAACAATGAAGGGAAACTAGCAGTATAGTCATCTACCTTAAATGGAAATGCCTGCTTCCTTCCCCGTTTGTAACACCTCTCCATTTTAAAATAACAATAGTGAACTCAAATTTGTCTTGCTTTAATGAACCTGTGATAATTTTCTCCAACATTTCTCCACAGGGCCAACCATTTTCCTTACCTAGTCAAATGTTGGAGTCTTTTGCTGGTTTTTCCCATCCCACATCCCAGCTTCTAATGACTCCCGCCTCTATGGTTATCTTCTGTCTACTCTGGATGTATCTTGAATATACTTGGACGTCTTTGAAAACAAAGAACAAGCAACAACACACCTATACTGTACACGATGTCTTACCCTCTGAAATATAGGCTCTTGGAGGGCAGGGATCATTTTGGCTTTGTCTTTATATCCCCAGGGTTTGAATAGTGCTCGCGGTTTGATTTATTCATTGATTGACTGGTTTCTATTTAGCAATAGTCCATGAATTAAAAAGCATATGCTAATAAGAGTTAACAATATCTTTAGTAGCCACCTCAAAGGGCTCTTCTAAAGATACCCTGCTTCTCAAGAGAGAACCGCAGAGGCTGGTGAGCAATATCTTATTAACTGATTTTTTCTTCTCGTGATCGCTCCTTAGAAAGTAGGTCAGAGGATTGACTTAAGAAATGCAGACAGAAAAAAGACAGAGTTAGTCTCCTGCCACTCTTGTCTCTATCACTGTTATATAATATTCAAACCTACAGTATTTCATCATGGTGGGATCATACATCCACTGAGCCCAAAAACAATGAACTTAGACTGATTCTACTGGATCTGTCCAAACTTTCAGATTCTCAGTTAATTATTTTGAGTCCCAATGGATCAGTTTCTTGTTCATCATCATTTATAACATGGGGATAATAATTGCAATTCTCTCTCAGGGCTCACTTATCCAATTCATATCTCCGTTGGCAGATTTGTCCCGCAAATTTCTGGCTGCTATAATTTCAGTACTTCAATGCTGTGAGTGACTATCCTCCTAAACACTAAATAATGAGCCCCCACCAGTGTGCTTTCCCTGAACAATCATCCAGTACTCCATTCTGTAGCCACTATTCACTCAAATGTTATAGCAAGGACTACATTTTCTCCAACAGTATATTCTCTGACAAATATTCCCAGAATGTAATAAACAGGGAAGAGTAGACATTAACTTTAAGCACAATAGGAGTGAGGTATATATGGAGGGAACATGCCTGGCCAAATCCACAACTACACAACTGCTGAACTTCAATGTTCTTTTTTTCTCTACAGGGTCTTCATGACATTTGCCTTGCTTTTCCCAAAATACGTCTTGGCTGCATGTGCCAATGTCTGTCCTTGGCTGGGTAGGTTACTTGGGTATCTCCTCCCCAGGATTCACTGGTGCTGAACTGGGCCACACTGCCACTGGACACTGGCTGCCAAAAAGAACCATTTGGGTTACCCTGCCACTGAGCAGTCACTCTCAAGCTGAACTGTGTTGGTTGTTCAACTACTGTGCAATTTTCAGGGTATAGTATATCTGCTAGATGAGTCAATCTCCTTATCTCCTGAGCTCACTTTCTCCTGTAGATGGGCAGCTGCAGTTTTATTTTTTTCCACTTTTAACCACTGGTTTGACTGGGTGGCATTATGCTCCCTTTGGCTAGTGTTACAATATTCTTGTCAGCTGGAGGGCTGCAGCATTCTTTCAGCAAGAAAAAAAAAACACTTGGCTAAAGATACACTGAAGGTTGCTCCCTTTGATTCTCTCCTGAGGTAGTTTGTCACCTTCAGGCAATAGATGAGAGAAAATTTACATCTCTAATTGACAAATCCTTCCTATCTCTAAAACACCCACTCTCAGCAAGCCATTCCATGTTTCCATGGGGTGATTAGTTTCAATTCAGTCATTTTTACCTCCCACACTCCTTTGGGATGCCATGTAGATAGGTGGCTAGGGAAAAAAGTATAATATAGTCTATCCCCAAAGGTAAGTTCATTGTCTTGTTTGACTTCTTGTGATATTAAGATATTCAAGCTTCTCAGCCTTTCTAGAATGAGGAATGTCTGTCTTCCTTCTAAAGATTTTCCCCTTAATATTTGAATGTCTCTCTTTTACAAAACAGGTCTACAGGTCCTTCTTTAGGCCTTTGCCGAAATACCATTAGGGCACTTCCTCTTATTTGTAATGTATGCCTCATAAAATTGTTGTGAGTAAAACATTTTGATGAATGTGCATGAAGGAATGAAAGTTATTATTAGTTTCTCATACTTCAAAGGATGGGGGGGGAGTAGATGAGCTCTAAAGCCTTTTCTAAATCATGCCACCTGCAAAAAATGAACGTCTTCTATATCCACCTTCTACCTAAATGTGGACATTGGCTACCTCTCACATCTATTATATTAGAATATAAGCTAGGTGGTACAGCCTGTAGAATTCCAGGCCTAGAATCAGCAAGACTCATCTTCCTGTGCTGGTACAGTGGATAGAATTCCAGGCCTGGATCATCTTCCTGTGTTGAAATCCAGCCTCAGACACTTACTAGCTGTGTGACCTTAGACAAGTCACTTAATCCTGTTTGATTCATTTGTAAAGTGAACTGGAGAAGGAAATGGTCAACCACTCCAGGATCTCTACCAAAAAAAACCCAAATGATAATTCAACTATTAACTGAATAATAAGTAATTCCTATTACTGCCAACATCAAATGTAAAATTTTACATTTGCAATGTAAGTTTAAGAAAGCTTACCTGAAGAGCAATCTGGTTTTAAAACTAAAGGGGATTAAAAATTTTAAAGAAGTT
This sequence comes from Bettongia penicillata ogilbyi, assembly GCA_023548195.1. Lineage (NCBI taxonomy): Eukaryota > Metazoa > Chordata > Mammalia > Diprotodontia > Potoroidae > Bettongia > Bettongia penicillata. The sequence continues at coordinate 411,706 of JAJHZJ010000062.1, read as the reverse complement.
TTTAAAGGAGAAATTTGGGTTAGTTTTATGGACAAGAAAATTATAGTCCCTGCCAGTAGAAATGTCATAGACACGAGATAACATCGTCCAGGGACTAGTTTTGGTTCTCTGTAGGTAATTCATCTGGGAAGAGGAGGTAATTGCACACACTAGCAATATTTCACTGCTGGTAATCTGGAGTGGCTGCTGGCATCCTGGGAAGACAGGATTCAGAAAGAACCAATTCGATATGTTCACAGCCCTAACTGGTATGGGACTAGGACACAATGTATGAGGCTTGGGTCTAACTTGTGTCATCCTTTAGGGAGACTGAGTCCCCAAAAGTTAGTTTGTGATGGATCCTGGGGAAAAAAAGATAGGCTTAGGGGCACTCTATTGCTCTTGTCTAGAAGTTATTGGTTATTTACTGACAAATGTAATCATCTATTAAATGCTTGGTAAATCTTGGAGCGTCATGTAAGTATTAGCTATTATCACCATTGTTATTGTAATTATTACTTAGGAAATGTTCATGATAAAGTTTCTGATTTGCCTTATACTCCTTAAAAACTTAAATAGGAGATTTTTCTCTCTCCAAGAATGATAAAGTCTAGGAACTAGGAAAAATCCCAGTGGGAATCCCGTCTAATTAATAACTGCCCCAAAATAATAACAACATCTGTGTAGTTCTTCCAGATTTCCATAGCACTTTGCTCATTATGAGGAAATCATTGCAGATGTTGTGATCCCCATTTTATGTCCGAGGCAACTGAGGCTCAGAAAAAATGGATTTGCCCAAGTGTCTCTCCTATGAATATCCCAAACTGTGACTGTCAGTCCTCCACTTAAATATTACCCTTTTATCTTGACAGAACAACCAGACAGTGCTTGGGCTTGAATGACAGGATGCTGGAAATAACTACATTGTCAATGAATTGATCAGTAAGCATTGATTAAGCACTTACATCATGTTAGTCTATGCGGAGGTACAAAGAAAGAGCTGTTTACATTCCAGTGGAGGGGACAGGAAAATAACATGAAAGATAAATTAGAATGCATCCTTAGAGGGGAGGGGCCTAGAACCTGGGGAGGCGGAGAAAGGCTAAGTTAGGCATTAAAGGAAGGCAGAGATTCCAAGGGTTGGAGGAAGGGAGAAGGGAAATTCATGGTGGTGACAATCAACTGCAAAATCTGAAGATGGGAGATCAAACATGTTTGAGGTATAGTGAATAGGCTGGCAGGGCTGGATCTGAGAGGAAAGTAGGATAGAAGAGGAGACTGAAAAGGCAAGAAGGGTCCAGGCTGTGACAGGTTTTCAGTGCTAACCAAATGGATGCAGGAATGATCCTGAAAGCAAAGGGGAACACCTGGAATTTATTGTGCGGGGAGGTAACTTGTTTAGTTGTATGTTTCAGAAAATAATCCCTTTGGAAGCTGAGGAGAAATAGATCTAAGTGGAGAAAGACTTAAAGCAGGGAGATGAGTAGGCTACTCCAGTGGCCCAAAGTAGAAATGATGAGGGTCTATGAAGTGGAGGTGGTGGTGGCTGTGAGTGGATAGAGTAGTGGATGTAAATGAGAGATATTGTGGGAGAGAGAGGGGAATTCCAAAATTTGGCAATTAATTTAATATGGGAAGAGTGAGGAGTTAAGGATTACATCATGTTTGCAGATTTGGGTGACTAGAGAAATAATGGATCCTTTGACAGCAATTGAGAAATTTTGAAAAAGGGAGAATTTGGGGAGAAAATACTGAATTATGATGAGTTGAGATGCCTATGGGACATCTCAATTCGAAATGTCCAAAAATCAGTTGTTGATATAAGACTGGAGCTCAGGAGAGAGAGACTAGGACTGAATTCCTAGACCTGAGAATCATTCGTATAGAGATGCTAAATGAGTTCATGAAAGTAGATGAGATCGCAAAATGAGAGAGTATAGGAAGAAAAGAAAAAAGACCCCAGAGCAGAGCCTTAAGGAACATCAACCATTAGTGAGTATGATGTGGATGAAGATCTAGCAAAAGAGACTAAGAAAGAGCAGTCAAACGAGTAGAAAGAGACCCAGGTAAGTGGTGAGTCACAAAAACGCAGAGAGGAAACAGTATCCAAGATGAAGTGATCAATAGTGCCAAATGCACCGAAAAGAATGCAATTTGAGAAAGGATCGTTTGAGTTGACAAATAAAGAGATAAATGGTAACTTAGGAGAGCAGTTTCAGTTGAGTAATGAAGCCAGAAGTCATATTGCATAAGTTTTAAAAGAGATGGGGCGGAGGGAGGGGTGCAAATAAAGGTACAAATTGTAGGCAGTTTCTTCAAGTTTAGCTGTGTAGGGGAGAAAAGATAATAGGATCCCTGGTAACTGCAGAAGGATTTATTGAGGGTTTGTTTTGTTTTTCATTTCAGGATGGAGGAGATAAGTGCGTTTGTAGGCAGCAGAGAAGAGCTAATAAATTAAGACTGAAGATCAGAGAGAGTGCGGATGATTGCAAGGACCGTTGACCACAGAAGACAGGAATAGGATTAAGTTAAGTGTAGAAAGGCCATGTCATCATCAGAAGGAGATAGTGAAATGCAACATCCGGGAAATTTGAGATCATGAGGAAGAAAGAAGGGGAACCGTAGGTGAAGTATGTGACATGAAGTATGATGCCAGGTCTTTATGGATAATGTATAGGGAGAAAGAAAAAGATAAAAGATTGTGACCAGATAAAAGAATTCAGAGTTCTTGAAAATGGAAGTGAGACACTTGAGAGTGATGGTAAGATAAAGAGTCTGACTTTTCTTGGGTGTAGCACAGATAATTTGAAGGAAGTAACTGGGAAGGTTGAGGAAAAGGGAAGTTAGGGTATTTGAGGGATCATAATCATGTATATTACAGTCTCTTAGAAAGAGAAAAGAATTCAGAGTAGAAAGAAAGATTGTGAGACAGACACTGAATCCATTGGAAAAGGAAGGGGAATACGGGGGTGAGGGCAGTAGGGAACGACCGCCAGAATCTAGATTGGGTAAAAAATATGGATTGAAGGAAAGAATGACAAAGACAGAGTCTGGAAGTGGTATTTGGAAGCAAGGAACATTCTGTCTCAACCAGATGATAAGTGAGTCAGGAAGGAAAGTAAAGCTTTGCACCACTAGAAATGGTGTCAAAGAAAGAAGTATTATTAGCAGGGAGCCAGGTCTCAATAGGTGCCAAAAAATGGAAGGAAAGAGAGAAGAGATTTCAGAGAGAAGCAAGTTAAATTATGGAGCTGCTGCTCCAGGGAGTGCAATGGAAGGTGGAAGAAGATAAAGAATGGAACACAATGGGTCAGGGGGAGATAAGGATGGGAAAACAGATGGCTGGGGGGAGGTAGTTGTTCCTTGGCAGCCAAAGTTCAATATCACAGTGATGGAGAGAGCATGAGGTTGTGGGAGTATGCTAACAATTGGGGGATAATTGCAGACAGAATAATAAGAATCCTCTGATGAAAACAGGTGATTAGAAAAATCAACATAAATTAATTGATCAGCATACTCCTCAATTGCCTAAGTGTCCATGTGGCTGTGAATTAGAACAAGTCTTTCATTGTGCCTCTAATTGTAGGATTAGGGCAGCTAGGTGGTGCAGTGGATAGAGCACCAGTGCAGGTGTCAGGAGGACCTGAACTCAAATCTCACCTCAGACACTTGACGCTCACTAGCTGTGTGACCTTGGGCAAGTCACTTAACCGCAGTTGCCTCATCCTGGGTCATCCATCTCCAGTCATCCTGATGAATATCTGGTCACTGGATCCAAATGACTCTGGAGAAGTGAGGCTGGTGACCTGCACAGCCCCTCTCACTCAAAACAAAGCCAAGTGCAAGTCATGCCATCATTTCTCCGATGGCATGGTCGTCTTCGGCAACGAAGGATGAACACATACACAATTGTAGGACTGAGAAACTGTAGGATTGAGAAACTGAAATGCGGAGAGGGAAAGATTAAGGAGTTAGTTTGTCCCAGGCCAGGCTGACCCAGAATTCTAGCGAAGAGGTTGGGGGTAGTTCAATAGAGAACTAAGCTTGCAAGGTTAGAGACATTTATTGAAGGGTCATGAAGGGTCAGGTTCAGCCCTGTTAGCCTTAAAGAAACAGCCTTAATCAGAATAGTTGACTTGGGGCCTTAGTTTCTTATACTAGGGTCTTTGGTGTCATTGGCATAAAGCAAACATAGCAGCATTCAGAACACTGCCCTCTCCCAAAACCAACTATTTTCCTTTGTGGCCCAACCCTCCTATAGTCTCACTGGGGGAAAGAGTCCAAAAGAATATTAACAGCTGATTTTGATAGCTTATTTGGTCAGTTTCTAAGGGACCTCCAATCAGGAGTATGCCTCTGTGCTAACTTCATATTAAAACTGTGTCCAGTGAATATTTATGCAAAATATTTAAATAAAACACTAGGAAGGAGACTATGGCAGTATATCAGAAAGACCATATACCATGAGCAGGGGGATTTATATCAGGAATGCAGGGCTGGATTAATGTTAGGAAAACTGCAAGCATAATTAACCATATCAATAGCAAAAATGACAAAAATCAAGATTATATCAATAAATGCAGAAAAAACACCCATTCCTTTTAAAAAACACTGGAAAGTAGAGGAATTTTTTCTTAAAAATAATAAGTAATATCTATCTAAAACCCAGAGATAGTAATAATTGCAATGAGGATAAATTAGAAGCCATCCCAATAAGATCAGGGATGAAGCAAGGGTGTATATTATCATATTATTACTCAATATTGAACTAGAAATGTTAGCTATCACAATAAAATGAGAGAAAGAAATTGAAAGAAAAAATTGGCAATGAGGAAAACTACCATTCTTTGAAGAGAATATAGTAGCAAACTTAGAGAACCTGAGAGAATTAGCTGAAAAACTAACTGAACAATTTCACAACTTTAGCAAAGTTGATGGATAAAAAAGTAAATTCACATAAATCACCCTCTTATTTCTATATATTAGCAACAAAACCCAGCAGGAAGAGAAAGAGAAGTTTCATTTACAATAATGGCAAACAATATAAAATACTTGGGAATCTACCTGTGAAGACAAACCCAAATAATACAATTACAAAACACTTCATACAAATGAACTCCAATCTAAACAATTGGAGAAATATTAATTGCTCATGGATGGGTTGAGCCAATATGATAAAAATTACAAAGAAAAAGAAAAGGACCCACATGTACAAAAATATTTATAGCAGCTCTTTTTGTGGTGGCAAAGAACTAGAAATTGAAGGAATGCTCATCATTAAGGGAATGACTGAACAAGTTATGTTACATGATTGTGATGGAATACTATTGTGCTGTAAAAAATGAGGAAGGGAATGGTTTCAGAAAAACCTAAGAAAGCTCATATAAACAGATGCAAAGTGAAATGAGCAGAACCACGAGAATATTATGCACAGTAACAGAACTATTGTAAGGCTGATCAGCTGTGAAAGACTTACCTACATTGATCAATACGATGGTCCAAAAAGCTTAAAATGAAAAATACTATCCACCACCAGTGAGAGAACTAATGAACTCGGAGGCAGGTTGAAGAATATTGTTTCATTTTATTTTTTCTGCTTTTTCTCAACATGGCTAATATAGAAATATGTCTTGAATAATTTCACCTATATAGTGGATAGCATATCATATTTCACCACATAATTGCTGCAGATTTTATGCTATTTTTTTTTTTGCAAAAAGTAGGTTGCAACCATTATATGAAGCTTTAAAAAAATCTGTGCTGGTATTACTCAAAAGTCATTTATTATTAAGCTATCTTTGGTGCAACTAGGATGCATAGAATATTCATGAATATACATTAAAATTGAATACTGGCAATGTGTTTGTGCTGAGAATTCTAGGCTGGTGGTTCACAACGCACGAGAGATAAATGCATATCCATATGCTATTGGTGAATACACTGCAGCTCTGTTTAGTTGTTTGATGAATAGAATTATACTATGCAACAATTATGCGATGAAAGGTTACAAACCAATTTTTGGACTGAAAAAAACAATGTGTGACGATTACGCAGTGGCGATGATTATACGATGAAATACAGTATTGCTTGTCTTTTCATTGGGTGTGGAAGGTAATGGAGGGAGGGAAAGAATTTGGAACAGAAAATTTTAAGTAATCAAATAAATAAATAGGCATATAAACAAATAAATGAATTAATTAAAAGATTATGTCTAACATATGCAACAATTTCTAGACCAATAGGAAAAGCAGAGTAATCATCTCTTCTTTGTTCTAGCTAGCTAGTGAGCACATACATAGATCACTTAGTTGTATTATGACAGAATATATAAATATATATAAACATATGTGAATACTTATATATTCACATATATGTCTACATACAAAATTGATTAATATAATATCCAAGTTAGCTCTATGTATAAAATATTTATAGGTGTCTATAACTAAAGATACCACAGATTAAGGATGCTATTTGCAGAATAGAACATATTTTCACTGGTTATTTTAGCTTTTCAACAACTGTTCTTACATGATCTTAGCATTTTTGGCTAGAAGCTATTTAGGTCTAGCTAACTCATTGATATCAGTTCACCACCAAGAAATCCTAAGTGATAATACTGAAGAAATTGCCCCTGACCTTACAGGGTTGCACCTAGACACTTAGGGAAGAAGTAGCCAGCAATCCTCTGGGGAGGCAAGCTTACCACATGAGTGGGGATTTGGAGAGTACCTTGTACTACAACTAAATAGAGAAGGAACAAATATCCCATCCTCCTTTCCAAATTAACATTCACTGATCACTCCTTGATCAGGCATGGATGCCAATAAATCTGCCCATGTCCTAAGCACTTATCTATGACATAACTCTTCTAATACATTCTTTGAATCTTTAAGGTATGATATAGAGACCAGCACAATTGCCTCCTGAGGCAGCACATTTCTCTCTTTAGATAGCTGTTGTGAGTTTCTCCTGGTCCTTCTTTCTGGTACAAGAAAAATTAAAGCTGATTTTACTTCTACACAACAGTCTTAAAATATATGAAAGTAGCTTTCAAGCACTCCTTGACCCTTTTCTTCTCCAGAATAAATACCTCCAAGTCCTCCTACCAAAGGTCATATATTATCTCAAAGTCCTTCAACATCTTGATTGACCTTCCAAGGATATAATCTATAAATATATCCTTCCAGAACTAGCCACAGCACTCCAAATCTCTTCCATACAAGGAAAAATACAGTAGAATGATTACGTCCTCATTCCAGTCATAGTATCTCTCCCAACACAACCTAAACTGGCGTTGCCTTTCTTGCCTGACATATCACAATTGTCTCATACTGAGCTTACAGTCCATTAATACTCCCAGAAATCTTAGTTGAAAAATTCATTTTTCATACCCAAATGTAGATTTTCACGTTTATCACTACTGAATTTCATCTTATTGATTTGACTATTCTAAGGAAGGGAACAAGCATATTTAATTACCTTGTGTGCCAAATCCTATATTAAGCATTTTACAAATATCTCATTTGGTCTTCAGAACAACCCTGTGAGGTAAATGTTATCATTATCCTTATTTTACAGATGGTGAGATTGAAGGACTCAAAGGTTAAGTGACTTGCCCACAGAGTCAATAAATTTCTGAGGCTAGATTTGAACTCAGGTCTTCCTGACTCCAAGCCCAAGGTTCTCTCCACTGTACCACCTAACTGCCTCTGGTGCATCAAGGTCATTTTGGACCTTGAGATTTTCATTCAATATCCCTCTAAGCTTTGTGTTATCTTTAAATTTGATGATCATGCTATCTATGCCTTATATAGAAGAGATTTGGAGTGCTGTGGCTAGTTCTGGAAGGATATATTTATGGATTATATCCTTGGAAGGTCAATCAAGATGTTGAAGGACTTTGAGATAATATATGACCTTTGGTAGGAGGACTTGGAGGTATTTATTCTGGAGAAGAAAAGGGTCAAGGAGTGCTTGAAAGCTACTTTCATATATTTTAAGACTGTTGTGTAGAAGTAAAATCAGCTTTAATTTTTCTTGTACCAGAAAGAAGGACCAGGAGAAAGAAGTAAAATTTGGCTTTAGCTAAAGGAGAAACTCACAACAGCTATCTAAAGAGAGAAATGTGCTGCCTCAGGAGGCAATTGTGCTGGTCTCTATATCATACCTTAAAGATCCAAGTCATCACTATTTTTATTATCTCCTCTTTATCCAATACAATTTACCAATTATCTAACTTATCATGAAATAACTCAAGGAGTTAAAGGGGAAAAAACAAACAGCTACCCTTCTTTAATGTACTTTCAACTAAGATAAAGATGGTGGTGATAAGACCTTTTGTCAACCAATAGAGTCAGCTGAATGATACAGTAGATTTTGTCAGTAATATGGTATTTTCACCAATATTCAAAAAATGTTCGATTTTGCTGGTGTTCCTTATATCTGCTCTGAAAACTGCATTTATTACAACAGCTTATCTCTTAGAGTAGAGAAACATTGATTTAGGATCTGTCTCTCAAATGGTGAAATCCAGCAAATATAGCCACTTTTAACAACTACATTGCCAGGTAATAAATAATACATTGTTTTCAAAGTCACTATTGAATTCCTTGGAGGTGCACACTGCTCCAACAATTATATAAATATTGCTCTGTGGGGGATTTTTCATGATTAAATTTTATTGCCTGACTTCATAACACAAGCCCCAGCGAGATGAGCCCACAGCACAGAGCTTGGTTGGGTATCTACAGAACATTGCAATCTGACAACTCAACAGATTAAAAATTTTCTAAGGAATGTCCAAAGCTAAATACTGAATGACTGGCCATTCCATCCTCCCTGGGCAGGGAGGATGGTACATGGAACAGTCTGAGCCTGAAAGGGAATTCATTCCCCAAGTTTCAGGGGCAAACAGCTACAAGAGAGCAGACCCTGGAAGGCTGGATGCTGAGTATGAAAATTAGCTTCCTGTTCCTCTCAATATGCAAGCACATGCTGTAATTCTCACATTGTAATTCTGCAATAAAGAGAAAAATAGCCAGCAGGAGAAAGAGATACTATTTTCATTCCTGAGCTAATTCACCTCAAAATCATTTGCTTAGGACATAAACAATTTTTCCTAAGGTTTGGATTATCAGAATAGCAATAATAAAAGCTAGCAGTCATGTAGCGCATTAAGAATTGCAAGCTGTTTTATGTTTATGTCACTAGCCCTTCACAATAACTCTAAGAGGTTGGTGCTAGTATTATCACCATAAATATATGGTGATATAATTAGATATATATCTTATATAATGTGTATATTATATATGTGTGTATATATGTAGCATATTTTACATCAGGCATATGCATATGATACATATGCATACTATACATATATGCTATATGCATGTGTTACATATACATATATATTACATATTTCATGTATAGTACTTTGGAAACTGTAAACACATTATTGTGATCAGTATTACCTCCCCAACTAGACTCTAAACTCCTCAAGGGCAAGTGGTCTATCTTATACAATGGATCATGAATCCAGACCTGGGAGGGACCTCAGAGACCATCTACTCCAACTCTGCCTTTGTCAAATCATGAAATTGAAGCAATAAGAATTTGAATGAATGACTTGTTCATGGCTACATAAAAAGCAACAGAGGCATGATTTGAACACAGGTCTTCTGACCATAGAGGAAGCATTTTTTCCACCATATCCCACCTACTCTTTCTCACCCTTATTCTAATATTTTGAAGTATGAAAACTTGCATGAAAACACTGCGTAAAATAAAACTACTTTGGTGTAATGGAAAAAGACCTGGGCATCAGAAGATCTAAGTTCAGGTCACAGATGATACTAATAACAGTAGGTACTGAAACAGGGCTTGAAAGTATATAAGGTGTCCTTTCATTTGATCCACACACCAGTTCTATGAGTTGTGTTATAGGTGTTAGCATATCCATTTTGCAGCTGAAAAAACTGGCTCACTTAGGGTCACACAATAGTGGGTACCAAGAAACAGGATTCCAAGCCTGGACTTCCTAAGTCCAAGTCCTACACGTCAGTCATATTACTATCAATTTGTTACATGACCTTGGACAAATGACTTCAGCTCTAAGACTGTCAATTTTCCCTTCTATAAAATGAATGAATTGGATCTCTTAAAATCCCTTCTAGGCATAACACTCCGTGATGGCTTGGTCTTTTTTGATGAATTTAGAAGTGCCTTTAGATCTTTTCCATGAATGTCAATTATCTTTCCCTTGTCGTTTCAATTCCATTTTTTAAAACACTTATTAAGTGCTGAGTGTTATATGCTATTATAAATCTGATGCTTGAGACATCCTTCTCTAGAAACTGGCAATGAATGCAACTGATTTAGGTCAGATAACCAGTTCTAGAATGGATCCAATTCTTTCAGTGTCTCCTTGTCCAGTTCTGTTGTATGTTGAGAAAAGTCAGTAAATCATTTGGGTTCTTTGGCTAGAGATCCTCCAGAGATAATAATAGTCAGTTCTGGGAACAGAGCTCCAAAAAGACAGTGATAATGTGGAAAATATCCAGAGACAGATGATCGAGATGTCCAAATTCATGCCATGCAGGGATGGGGTGAAGCAGCTAGTGATGCCATAACTGGAGGAGAGAAGATTCAGGGAAGGCATGTGAGCTCCCTTCAAGTATTTGAAGGCCCATCATGCAAAAGCAAGATAAGACTTTTTCTGTTTAGCCATGGAGAGTAAAAGCAGGAATAATATGGAAAAGCAGCAAAGGTAGATATAGGCTTGAGGTAAGGAAAAATTTCCTCCCAATTGGGGAAGGAGAGTTTGATCTATGATTTTGTTGGTGTGGGAAACACTATTGAAGAAATTCCTCAACCAGAGCCACCCACTACTGCTCTGCAGTTTATTTTCTTGAGGATCCCACGGTGCTTGTGACCTTCTCACATGGGAAGCTCCCTCATCTCTTGGAGCTTTCTTGCCCTGGAACACCATTTTATCCTTCTCGTATCCTTCCCCCATTGGTGAGTTTCTCCTAGAGCCTCCATTTTGAGAAAGAGCCCAGACCAACCATCCTCCATCCCTCTTCTGGCCCTGATTCTGACTCTCCAGACCTGGACCCTAGTTAGGTAACCTATCCCCCACTCCCTCCCTCCAGATCCCTTTTAAGTCTCATCTTTCCCAACCAGAATTCAGTTTTTAAGTGCAGGGACTCTCTGCTTATTATTTTTATCCCCAATATTTAGCATAGAACTTTGTACCTAGCAAAAGTTTAATAAATGCCTGCTCACTGACTGGAGCATTACCTGGGCCACTAAGGAGCAGAATGATTTGCTTAGGGTCACACAGTCAAAATTTGCCAAGGAAAGAACATTCTAAACCCAAGACTTCCTGACTCTGAGCTAGGTCCTCTACACACTCTGCTGTATTGCCAGTATAACAGTTACAACAATCAAACAGTAGAATGGGTCACCTCAGGGGGCAGTGGAAAATAAGAGGGAGTGGAACAAGACTTTTATTTAAGTTTTTGCTATGTGCCAGGAACTATGCTAAAAGATTCCAAAATTATCTCATTAGAAGTCTCCAAACAAAAGTCAGGAATGATAGAGTAAGGATCTCTTCTCAGCTCTGGGTTGACCTCCATGGTCACTTTTAGCTCTGAAATTCTGACCACAAGGAGAAAAAAAGATTTCATAGCAGAATGGTTTCTAACGGTAAAAAGACAGGATACAGACCATGTGATCCACGTTTGCAGAATGGCTGAACACTTTGTGACATATGAATATAATGCAACGTACAGGCAACGTAAAAAACAACACAAAGAACTCAGAGAAGCATAGACTGACTTTTATTAAGCAATGACACGTTAGAAGGTAGAGCCAAAAGAGCAAGGATTCTAACAAGGTCAACACAGGTCACATGAAACTGTCCAAAATGTCAGGTCAAATATGGTGGATGCTGCTTGGACCAAATGATTTGTGTTAAAACACCCATCCTAGGGGCAGCTAGGTGGTGCAGTAAATAGAGCACCAGCCCTGGAGTCAGGAGGGTCTGAGTTCAAATTCGTCCTCAGACACTGTGTGACCTTGGGCAAGTCACTTAACCCCAGTTGCCTCACCTCCCCCTCCAAAAAAAAAATTAAACAAAACACATATCCTTCCTTCAGACCCAAAGTGGAAACATGCAAAGTACAATTTACGTACATCAGTCTATTAAGCAGTTTTGCATAACTTCATGGGGAGTGTTTTTGGGTATATTCATTTTAAGACACATTGAAAAGGAAAGAACAGGAGCTAATCCTAAACTGAGGATAAGCTCACTTTCTAAACAGCCTTTCAAAAATAGCAACTGATATTAATACATGACTTTAAAGTTTGCACAATCCTTTACATTATCCCACTTAAGCCTCCCTATAGCACTTGAAGATAGATATTTTCTTACCTTTTCTTTCTGAACCTGCGATTTCAGTGGGATAAGAAACTTCCTCCACAATTCAGATTAGTACCTGCTTCTAAATTTATAGTTTTAAAGAAAGACACTGAAAAGTTAAGTGACTTTCCCAGGGTCACACGAACAGTCGATGTCTGAGGAGAGATCTGAACCCACATCTTCCTGACTCCAGGTACATCATTCTACTTGCCACTCTCCCAGCTGTTTCTCCTTCAAATAACTTTGAAAAAGACACCCCATAATCTATTGACAAGGATAAACCCTAAGGGATCTGTCATTAATATTTTGAGGATTAAAGCTGGTCTCATATTTTATGATGATTATGGAAAAAATAAATGATTTATCAACTTTAAAATAATTTGAAAAGTAGGGACTGCTTTTTGCACTTTTTATATTCCCAATGCTTAACACAGTACCTCACAGATACTAGGTATTGAATAAATACTTTTTGACTGACTGACTGACACAGATCTCAAGTGACTGAAAATGATGGAACACCCAAGCAGATGAGGAAACAGACTTGTCCAAGGTGGTTTGTTAATTGAGGCAGTGTGGTACGGTACAAGAGCTGACTTCTGATCTGTAATACTGGCATGTCCTTGGGCAAGTTACCTGACGTCCTGGACCTCAATGTCCTCATCTGTGAAATGAGGGCTTTGGTGAGGCAACATGATAAGTAGGAAGAGCACAAGCTCTGGAGTCAGATGATCTGGGCTCAAATTCCACCTCTGACACTTACTGCCTGTGTGACCTCGAGCTAGTCTAAACCTCTCTCACTGTGCCAGAGAGAATTGGCCAATGAGCAGAAAAAGCCATCCACTCTGTAGGCTTAGAAGGAAAAACAGCTCCTATCTCATTTTTCTTGGTTCACTTCAAAGTCTCTCTCAGACTTCCAGAGAATCACTGTCCCCATCCCTCCCATACTCAGAAGCTACGGTGGCCAATTGCCCATGTCAGCAAGAATATGCATTGTCTAGGTGACCTTGATCCTGGCTCAAGATCTTAATTTTCTCTTTGGATTCATGTTTAGTTCACCCAGCACAGATGACCAGATAGCAATCCAGAGAGGCATTGGCTACCTTGTGATTCTGAGAATTTAGGAGTCCTGGGTACTTGGTTGCCGGAAGTGCTTTCTGCAGGTAAAATACTACCATAGTCAGGAGGTTTCATTCATAGTCAGAAGATATGGACCTGAAATTAATGACTTAGATAGTAGAGATCCAAAGTGAAAATGAGTTTTCTCTTCTGCACTACCATGAGGCATTTCATGATTGAATGATTTCAGTCAACCTCTCAGAATAAAATAGATATGGTGTGTTATTGTATAATGATGTGTTTGTTACTGGGCACTTAAGAGCTTTTTGTGTTTCAGGCATTTTATTTTCCAAGGGAGGAAATAAATAGCTGACCTATACTTGATCCCCTTTATGTATTGAATATCTTTTTGTTAATCTGAGTTTTAAAATAATGTTTCCCCAGGGTTCTGGTGTAGGCATGTAATGAACCAGACTGTATGAAAAAAGCCTGATTGCTTCATTTTGGGGGTTCTACTGACCTCAGGATTAAAAACCTGGTCTACTTACTCCAAAGACCACTTAGTGGGAAAGAATTCCCTCCTCCTCCCTTCCCCCTCCCATTTTAGGTCATGGTTTTATATATATATATATATATATATATATATATATATATGTATGTATGTATGTATGTATGTATGTATGTATATGTATATATGTATATATGTATATATGTATATATATGTATATATAAAGGGATTAGAAATGAACAAAGGGTAGTTGAGAATTTCTGTAATTAATTGGTACCTTCTCTGCAACTTAAACTGTTAGAGTCAGCTGGGGCCCTAAAAGATCAGGTGACTTCCTCAGGGTCATTCAGTCAGTATAGGTCAGAATAGGGACTTAATTCCGGTCTTCTTGGCTTCAAAGATAGTGCTCTATCTACTAAGTCCTGTTGACTATCACAAACTTTTCTTTTTAATTTTGAAAAAGAAATTTTGTAAACTAGGTTAGAGTTGCTTATGGTGTTTGGGGGTTGGAGTGTGATGGAGCATTTGGGGGTTTTTTGTTAATTTTATTTATTTTATTATGACCTTAAGAAATGAAACAAACATTTCTATAACCTAGAATAGAGGGAGAGATGATTTGATATGAAACTGCAAATCTATTATGTACAACTTGCCAATATTTTTAAGTATATAATAAAGTTATGTAACTTCTTTTCTTTTTTTCTTTCCTCGCTCTCCCTTGTCCTGGATATGGTTGCCATTAGATGCAAATATATGTGTATATGTAAATTAACTTTATACATTCCCCTCTTCATCAATTCTTTCTCTAGATGCAGATAGCATCTTCTTTCATAGGCCCTTTGTAGTTGATTTGGATATTTATAATAGTCAGAATGACTTGGCTGCTCAAAGTTGTTCTTAAAACAATATTACTGTTACTGTATACGTATTCTTTGTTCTACACACTCTATAATTCATTATTTCATGCAAGTCTATCCATTTTTTTCTAAGGTCATTGAACTCATTATTTCTTATAGCACCATAACATTTCATTATAATCATATATCACAGCTTGTGCCCACCAACTAAAGAACAAGTAATGGTATGTGAATGTATACAGAATTAATGGAATACTATTGTGCTGTTAGAATGACAGAAGGGGTAATCTCAGAGAAACCTGGGAAGATTTATTTGAACTGATGCATAGTAAAGTAAGCAGAACCAGAAGAACAAATCATATGGCAACAACATTGTGAGAGCAAATAACTTGAAAGGATTAGGAACTTTGATCAACACAATGACCAACCAAAACTCCAGATGTCTGATGATGAATCAGTCTACCCACCTTCCAGCAAAGAGGTGATATACTCCAGGTGTAGAATGAGACATACTTTTTCAGATACTGTCTTTGTGCACATCTGTTTTGCTGGACTATATTTACTGTTACTAGGGTATTTTTTTTCTTTTAAATTGAAAGTAGATATGGGAGGAGGAGAAAACAAATGCTTGTTAATTGAAAAATTAAAAGAAAAAGAACAGGGTTGGGGTTGAACATCCAGGTCTTCCTTTCAAGAAAAGAGCTCATTAGCACAGGTTGATAATATTGCACAAGTTGTCAGAGTCAGAAAAATGCTAAATAACTACTCAGTAAGGAAGAGAATCCTTAAATAATAAATTGTAAGGATCTGGTATTATGAAATGAACATAAGTATCTCCCGGGTAAATTATCTATTTAGTTCCCTGTGGTGCTCTGAGGACTAGGGATGTGTTTATATTGCATGATAATTTATAATTAGATTTTGATGCCTGTTGGGATCATGAGGAAAATGCCATAAACATAAATCAAACCCCAATACTCTCATTGTTAATGTTTTGGGGAATGGAGTGAATAAGATGACTTTTAATACAAAAAAAATTCTTATCTCCCTCCAACTTCTCCACATACCATCTAGGTATTTCTTAGTTCATAGACGAATACTGCAATATCTAAGTCTTTATTCAGGAAAGGAAAAAAAAATATTCACTCATAAACATCTCCCCAACTTTCAAAGTAGTTAATGAGGCAGAAGTTATTGTGAGTTTCTTCTGAAATGATTGAGAGGAAAATCTATTTTAAATAACCAAGATAATAGTTGGAGAACAGCAATGCTTTTTCCAAAGCTAATAGTTTGCCATGCTCCTGTAATTGCACATTTGAGAGCTACTG
Organism: Bettongia penicillata ogilbyi; assembly: GCA_023548195.1. Classification (NCBI taxonomy): domain Eukaryota; kingdom Metazoa; phylum Chordata; class Mammalia; order Diprotodontia; family Potoroidae; genus Bettongia; species Bettongia penicillata. The sequence continues at coordinate 395,554 of JAJHZJ010000062.1, read as the reverse complement.
TGGGAGGAACAAAAAACAGAGAACTCGTTTTAAGATCTTGTAATATCTCGGGACAAATCTAAACATGTGCCCAATCAACCCAGTTCAGTCCTTCAGGAGCGGACTGTAAGTTTTTCTATTGAGAAGAACTGATCTTCTGGAGAGAATTTCAAGTGGAAAGCGTCTCTTACACCTAAAATATCTTTCTTACATACTTACCGGTGCTTGGGATTCTCTTGCACTAATAGTAATAGTAATAGCTAGCATTAATGAAGTGCCTACTATGTACCTTTACAAATATTATCTCATTGTTTCCTCACAGCAAACCTGGGAGATAGGTGCTATCAATAGTGGAGGAAACTGAGGCAAACAGAGGTTAAGTGACTTGCCCAAGGTCACACAGCTAGTAAGTATCTGAGACTGGATTTGAAATTGGGTCTTCCTGACCCAAGGCCTGGCCACTCCATCCATTGTATCACCAAGCTCTCTAACTGAAGGGACAAGGGAGAACCTTTTAACTTCTAACTAGCTGCTTAATTGAAGAGGAAAATCCTTTGTAAATGAAGAACAGGTTTTAACGTTGGCTAAGTAAATGATTCCTAGAATTCTCACAGTGTTGCAAAGGACAAGAATCATCTTCTCTAAGATCAGGCTCAGGGGGAAAAGAGGAGAAAAACTGGAAGAGTCATGCTGAGTCAAGAGAAGGGTACGAGAGAGGGTGTTGGGGAAGGAAAAGGTAAAGGCAGGCTACTTCAGGATTCTGACCAGAGCTAGTCCTAGTACTGAAAATTGCCATCCAGGTTTTCTTTCTTTTTTTATTTCTTTTTTTAAATAAGTGATTACCTATGTTATCAATAATAGTGCTTTAAAGTTTACAACCTTATACATTATTTCATTTGATCCATACAACATCCCTGTGAAGTAGATGCTGTTATTATCACCACCACTCTAGAGATGGAGAAATAAGTGACTTGGACAGAGTTATGCAGCTAGTAAGTCTGAAGCAAGGCTCAAAGTCTGATCTGACTGTCGCCAACTGCGTCTAAGATCTGTCTACTGCTCAGCCTAACTGCCAGCAGTGGCATGTAAACATGAAATATTGGGAAAGGCGGAGGAGAGGATGGTAGAATCAGAATGTGAGCTCCTACCCCAGGGTGGGGAACCTGTGACCCCGAGGCCACATGTGGCCCTCTAGGACCTCAAGTGTGGCTAAACTTGGATGCCATCAAAGGGCTGGAGAATAGGGGCTGTCTTTTCTATTCCATAATGCTCAGCACAGTGCTTCTTACATAATAATCACTGAATAAATAATTTATTTATTCATTCAATCCACAACGTAGTTTAAAATGTTCCTTTTTGTGTTTCCTTGCATACTTCTTCCAGGATTCTTTCTTTTCCCTGAGATAACACTATTATGCCTTAAGAAATGATGAAAGAAACCTGGTACGATCCAGATGTCCTAATACCGAGTGAAATGAACAGAATTGGGAAAACAATTTCTATAACTTTATAAAGGAAAACAAATTTGAAGGACTTGAAACCTCTGAGCAATTACAATTCCAGGGAACTGATGCTCAAGCTTGCTCCTTACCTCCTCCCAGAGCAGAGATAGGTTCAAGATGAAAAATAACACATATGTCCAGACATAGTCAGTCAAAGAATCTGTTTTCCTTTACTCCATTTATTTGTTACGAGGGTCTTGCTTTTTTCTTCTCTTTTTTTTCCTTCCATTTAAGGGGTCTAAGGACAGTGAAGCAGATGGGCATTATAGGGTAGGAGAAAACCGAAAGAAATAAGAGTTACCATTAAGGCATCTTTCTCTCTTAAAGGTAGAGAATTAAGCAAAAAGAAAACCAGAAAGAAACAGACAAGAGGCACATCTTTGAAAGTTACAGAATGCATTGTACTGTACTGTACAGAATGTACAGTATTATATGCTTTAAACCAAAAGTCTACAAGCATTTTTTCAGCATCTACTTTGTACCACATTGTGCTAAACCCTGAAAATACAAAGAAAAGGAAAAAACACTCCCTGCCCTCAAGGAGGTCATAGTCTAAAGTGGGGAAAATAGACAAACAAATAGAAACATGACAGATGTAGGATAAATTAGAGATAATTCCAGGGGGAAGACATGAACTTCATTCATTCTCTATTAAAAGAAGAAATGTATTAAGAATAAAGATCTGGACTTTGCCTTTAGTTTTAAATTATCATAACAATAATAACTTACTATAATAATTATTATTGTAATGCCTAGCATTTCTATGGTATTTTAAAGTTCACAGGACACTTTATATATGTTCTCATTGGATGCTCACAACAATCCTGTGATGTAGGTGTTATTATCCCAATTTTTACAAATGAGGAAACTGAGGCATGGAGGTTACAAGTATTTGATTTTGAAGTCAGGTTTTCATGATTCCAAGTTCTGAGCTCTAGCCATTGCACCACATAGCCCCCCTTCACAACCCATAATTTCAAAAACACAAAACCATCACATATTTTTTTGCAACTTTGCTTCCCATTGATGTTGGGTATCCTTCTGTCATTTATCTATGCAAAATGCAAAGCAAGCTAGCCACAATAGAGAACTCATTTCATGTACTGAAATGTGCATTTTGTTTGTTGTTCATTAAGTTGAAAATAAAAATAAATCTATAAAAGTAAACTTTAAAAACACTTCTTTGGCCAATACTAGAACAAGACTGGGGGCTAAATGGCAGTGTCAGCTTTGGGCAATCGGCAGAGCAGATACTTTACAAATAGAATCCGTGCTCAGGAATGACCCAAGAGGTCAAGGCAGCCAGAAATAAGGGAGAGACAGCGAGAGCTGACTAAAAAGGTGTCAGCTTGAGGCATAGCCTGGCACAAGGCTTCCAAGAGACTGCTTCTTCTCCAGTCCGGGAAAGCAACCAAAATGGCATACAAGAAGCTAATGGGGATCTAGTAGGAGCCCGAGGTATTGCCCCCAGCCCAAATCGGTGAGGAAATTGACTTTCCCACAATCTGATGTGACTGCCTGATGCCCTGCACCCACTATTGTCCCTCCCTGCCAGGCCTTTCTAAGTGTATCTTAGCTAATGGGACTGGAACAGAGGGGTGGGAGAAAGGCTTTTGAAAGTCAGCCAGGCAGAAACTTCAAGACTGTAAAGACTTTGAGCAGAGATTTTTTTTTGCAGCCTGGGGTTAAGCGATTGTCTGGAGGGAGGCCCTGGGGAGTGATCAGGGTGCACCCTAACTAGACTTCAATGGAGTGTTTGTTTGGGTGTGGAAGGGAGGGAAGAAGAGGGGAGGGAGGTTTCTTGTTCTATCTTTTAAGAAATAGCAGAGGAAGTGCTTTTAAATCCCAGAAGTGGCTGAGAAAGGCCTCCCCTGGTAATCAGGTGCCACTGGCAAAGTCTTCTAGTTGCTGAACATGCCGAGCCCTGACAAGTAGGAGCTGGCTGCTGGTTATGTTGCCATGTCAACAGGAAGAGGCCCCAGCGTGCTTTTGTTTGCTGAACACCAAGTCTTTGTCAGCGTGCCTGGGGCTGGGCTGGGCTGGGGAAACATGAGAAACCTGGAGACACTGATCCGGGGAGCAGCAGCCAGGGGCAGCTGGTGTCATCTTGCCTGTTTCTGAAGATGTAGGAAAGGGGAGGCAGGACAGGAACCAGAAACACTTCAGAACAGAGCAAATATACCTGTGGTCTCGTGATGGTTTTACTGATGCTTCAGAAAGTGCCTTGCCCCAGATTTTTAGAGGGGGAAGGCACTTGGAGAGATGGGGAATAAACAAATATAAGCTAAAAAATGGAGGTAGGGGAGGTCCTCTGAATCTAACCTCATTACCTGTGCCCTAACCCTCCCCTGCCTCCAGTTTCTGGGCTTCAGCACACCAATAACTTTGGAGTCATCAGAACTGATTTCAAATACTACCTTTAATATATGTCACCTGCGTGAGACTGGGCAAATTACTCATCCTGTCTGGGTTTCAGTTCCTGGTCTATAAAATGAAGGGGATGGACTGGACAGATCATGGTTCTAGAGCTAGGAGGGAGCATAGAAATCATCAATTCCTCTTTATTTTTGCTGATGAGGAAACTGAGGTACAAAGAGGTTAAGTGACTTGCCCAGGGTCACACAGTTAGTAAGGGACTAAGGTATAGTTTGAACTCTCCTGACTCCAAGTCCAGCAGGCTACCATGACACCTTCTCTTCCAGCTCTGGATCTGGGATCCTTTTGTCTGGGACCTTGTTCACCTGTACTAGAGAAATGTCACAGGGGACCATGGAGTGGCTTAAGTATCAAAGGTCTACTTTTTAAATTATGATTATTGAGAGGTAGCCTCCATGGGCCTAGAATCAGGAAGCCCTAGATTTAAACCCTATCCTCAACATTCTATTCAATGTGTAACCATGGAGAAGTCCCAACTTTTCTGCCTTGATTACCTCATCTTTAAAAACCAACATCTTAAGGTTATTATGAGGATGTAATGAGGTTTTATTAGAAGAGCTATATTTATTATGATGTAAATGGTTGTTTCAGCCAGGATCAGTCCCAGTTTACAAGAGGAGAAGAGACAGGTCATATAAAAAAAGGAGAGAGGTAGGGCAAAAACAAGTCCAAAAGACGGCTGGATTGTCCCTCAGAATTTTTCTCCTCCAGTAAATGAGGCACTCTAGGGACTTGCTTAACTCTTTCAGGATATTTATATCTTACTTCATGTAGTGAGAGTGCAAGTGTTGAGCCAAGCATGCTCAATCTATTTTTATTACCAGGAGTATTCTGAATGACCCCATGCAGCAGGCAGTATGTTTGGTGCCCTCCTCCTTCTTCCTTCTTCCTTTCCAGTCTTGTTCCTGATTTTTTGATCCCCATGATCCTGAGGTAGGTACCTTTATTCCCTGCTTTGCACCATTTTCTCTCTCTTTTGTGTGTTGTCTCTTTCTCGCCTCCACCATTAGAATGTAAGGTCCTTGAGGGCAGGGACAGTATTTGTTTCTGCCTGTGTTCATACCTTCTTGTTCAAGCTCAGAGAAGAACTCTACTTTGTTGACGGTAATTCTTCTGGTAGTCATTTTGCCTTGGGGGAGGTGCTTTTGATGAATGTGAATATTTAGCTTAGAAAGGATAAGTCTATGATCAGTCCAGCACTCTGCACCACACACTGCCTTTGTCAGTCTCACATTTTGTCTGTTTCTTCTCCTTACAATCGCATAATCTATTAGATGCCAACGTTTGCTGCAAGGGTACATCCATGAAGTTTCATTGCGTTCAGGTAAACAGCAAACAGTGTTGGTGATGAGGTCATGATTTCAAGAGAAGCATGAAAAGGTAAACAGCAAAGACAAACCATAAGGGACTTATTAAAGTTGAACTGTTTACATTCCTACATGGAAAGATGATATTTGTAACTCATGAGACCTTTATCAGTATTAGGATAGTTGGAGGGAGCTGAATATGAAGGGAAGAAACCTAAAAAAGAAAATTGAGGGTTGAGAGGAATGTACTAGGAGAAGGAGAAGGTAAGAGGGAATAAGTGGGCCTTACTTTCATTGGATTTGGCTTCAGGAGGGAATGACATGCACACTAAATTGGGTATGGAAGTTTATCTTACCCTATAGGAAAGAAGGGGGGAAGGGGATAAGAGAGGGGGGGATAAGAGAAGGCATGGCAGATTGGGGAAAAGGGTAATTGGAAGCAAACACTTTAGTAGAGAGACAAGCCAAATGAGAAAATTGAATAAATGGGCAGGACAGGATAGAGGGAAATATAGTTAGTCTTTCACAGCATCACTGTTAAAGAAGTGTTTTGCATGACCTCACATGTTTAACTATTTTGAATTGTTTGCCTTCTCAATGAGGGTGAGTGAGGAGGCAGAAGGAAGAGAATGTGGAACTCAAAGCCTTAAAAATGAATGTGAGAGGTTGTTTTTACATGCAACTTGGAGATAAGATATATAGGCAATGGGGTATAGAAGTCTATCTTATCCTACAACAAAATGGAAGGGAGGGGGATAAAGGATGTGGGATGATAGAAGGGAGGGAAGATTGGAGGAAAGGGCAATCACAGTACATGCTGTCCTGGGGTAGGGGTAGGGGAATGATGTGGAGAAAATTTGAAATTCAAAATTTTGTGGAAGTGTATTTTGAAAACTGAAAATAAATAAATTTATATGGGGAAAAAAAAGAAAGAACTATGGAGTTGAAATGCAGAATGCAGCAGACTGCTTTCTATTTTGTTATTTAGTTTTACTCATGCTTTCTCCCATTAATTTTAATTTTCCATGCGACATGACTAATGTGAAAATGTGTTTAATAAGAATGTATATGAAGAGCCCACATAAGATTGTATGCAACCTCAGGGAGGGAGGGGGAGAAAATTTAAAACTTACAGAAGTGATTGATGAAAACTGGAAACAAATAAATAAATAAATTTTAACAAACGTTCTCCTAAACAAACGAATCATACCTATCAGAGATGAGGGATTGCTGTGTGTACAAACCCCAAATGATACCATTTCAGCAGCTGGGCTGCAGGGAGGTTTTAAGCAAGTTACCAGACACCAATCTCCCAAAGCAGAGCCTAATGTTTTCATATATAAAACAGAGAGGTTTACAATCTTTGCTCTTGTTTGGGGGTTTAAATATAGAGCCAAAACTTCAATTCAACAGACACTTTTAGGAACCTATCTGTTGAGGCACGTTTAGTTATCAGCTTCAGTGTACAAAATGGGGGCAAAACGGTTATCCAGCAGTTCATATGAAAAAGAGCTGGAAGTTATAGTGGCCTGCCAGTTCAACATGAGCCACCAGTTGATACGGCAATTAAGAGTGAATGGCATCTTAGGCTACATTAGGAGACTACCTGGCTCACTGAGAAGAGCACTAGAGCGGAAGTCAGAGACCATGTTTCCCTGTATCTATCTTGTTTGTACATGACTGATTGCACATTGATCGTGAACACCTAAAAAGCAAGCACTAGCATCTTTCTTACCATAGAGCTTGGCACATAGTGATCTCTTAAAAAATGATAGTTGACTTGACTTGTAATTATTAGCTGTATGCCCCTGGGCAAGTCACCTAACTCTTTGAGATTTCAACCTACATTTTCTCATCTATGAAATGGACTAGACAGCCTCTACAGCCCCTTGCAGCTCTAAATCTCTGATCTATGACTGGGGAAGTGATAGTCCCATTGTGCTATGGCCTCATCATACCACAAGCTCAGTTCTCAGTATCACATGATTTTGGTTTTTGTGTTTGTGCATTTGTGTGTGAGGGACCTCAGATGCCGCCCAATCTAGCATCACATGTTCAGAAGGGCATTGGTATGCTGGAGAATGTCAAGAGAAGGACGCAGGATTGTGAAGGACCTCCACGTCACCTCATATAAGCATTTGTTGAAGGACCTAAGGGTGCTGAGCCTGGAGAAGAGAAGTCTGAGGGAGGATATACTCACAGTTTTCAAGTGCTAAAGGGTAGTCATGGGAAAAAGGGAAATGATGTAGACAGAACTGGGAGAGGTGACAGAGAAAAAGTGAGGCTTTTAGGTAAGGGAAGAAATGACTGGATAACTCGTACTACTCAAAAACACAATGGACTCTGTGGGTGAAAGGGTGCACCTTTGGTTATCCTCTTTAGTCAGTGACTGGACAGTAAGTTACTCTTCAGGGGTGTTAGAGAGGGGAAATTTCATAAGGGAGAGGTAGAAGTGGTACTCTGAGATCCCTTCCAGCTCTTAAATTGTGTGATTCCATGTTGTTATTATTGTTGGTGGTGGTGGTGGCAGTGTTGATGATGGTGATGGTGGTCATGGTGGTGGTGGTGGTGGTGATGGTGGCTGTGGTGGTGGAGGTGGTTGTGGTGATGGTAATGGTGGCTGTGGTGGTGATTGTGGTGATGGTGATGGTGACTGTGGTGGTGGTGGCTGTGGGTGGTGGTTGTGGTCGTGGTGGTGGTGGTGGTGGTGGTGGTGGTGGTGGTGGTGGTGGTGGCAGTGGTGGTATTGCTGGCAGTGGTCATGGTGGTCATGGTGGTCGTGGTCGTGGTGGTCGTGGTGGTGGTGGCAGTGGTGGTATTGGTGGCAGTGGTCGTGGTGGTCGTGGTGGTGGTGGTGATCTTGCATTTTCAAAGAGGACCAATGACATCATAAGTGATGTCTTGACTCATGAGTTCACTGGATTTTAGTGAGGCAGTTACACAGTCATCAGCCTCACTCTATCTTCAGTCATTGAAGTCCAGTGGCAAAACAAAAATCCGGATGATACAGTGGATGACCTTGGTGTCTCCCATGTCTAACCAAGTTCTAAGTACTCCATGGTTCCTGCTTCACCTGCCTTCATGGTTGTTGGAACAAATTATTCTTATCTGTCCATTCCATGAGGAGAAGTCTTCACACGCTTGGGATAGATAGGCTTGAAGATCATCCATTTATAAAGACACGGTGTTGAAAATGAAATCCAAAAATAATCTACAGGCTTTATTTAGGCCACCACCAACTCTACCGCTATCAATTTTTGCAAGTAATAGAATGTTTTTTTAACAATCAACATTAATCATTCTCTCTCCAGTCTTCAGGCAACTGCTAATATAAGCTTCCTAAGGCATGCACATTAACATATTCCTCATGAACAATCAATAATTTCCTATTACCTCAATAATAAAATACACCCAGCCTAGCATGTAAGGTCTTCCACAACCAATCAGTTAAGTAACAAACCTTGTTAAGTGCCTACTATGTGTCTAGCACTGTGCCAGTCTATCAGGATATAAATCAATGAAACAATCCATAGCCATAAAGTACATTCTAATGAAGGAAACAACGAAGGTATATAGAAATATATGCAGACCGAATATAGAGAGAATAAAAACAAATAAATGAAAAAAGGCTAAATCCAAGCTAGGTTGGGAGGGAGGAGGGCAAAAGCAGCTGGATGGATCAAGAAAGGCTTCTTGTAGAAGACAGTGCTTCAGCTGAGTTTTTAAAGAATTAGGGTTTTTTTTTAAGGAATGAGTTTTAAGGAATAGTTTTATTTACAATTTCATAGACAGAGGACTCAGAGGAAAGATAGAATACCCTTCTTACCAAAGAGCAACCATCTCCCTACTCTGTAGGGCTTCTCCATGACTTAGAGTACTGCCTTGGCAGGGAGGTTCTATTTGGAGGCTGTCAAGCTTTGCTGTTCTACATTGGTGCTCCCCTCCATGGTTCCTCTATCTATGCTATGCTGCTTGTCTCTCCTACTCTCCTAGTGCATATCATTGTCACTGTTTCCTATTAGTGTTGCCTTCCATTGTCCTCTTCCTCTGCTTCCAAAAGGTAGTGATCCTCTCACTAGCATCTCTGTCATTTGTAGCCTAACTCACTGTTGTCTACATCTCAGATCTCTTACAGAAGGTGGCATGCCTCCCCTTTCCTAGAAGACCAGCTCTTCAACCTGGACTGCATGAGATAACAAAAGAATAATAATTTCCAAAGGCACAGTACTTTAAGGTTTGGTTTTGGTTTTTCTTCACAACACTTTGAGGTAAATAGTGAAAGAGTTATCTCCACTTCAAACTGAGAGTCTGAGCAGTTAGGCAATTCACCCATAATAGATGTTCAAGATAGATTTTGAAGCCAGATCTCCCTACTCTAGAGTGCTAGAGTCTAGAACTCCATTTACTGTGCCAACCTGCCTCTATTAAGGTATTTCTTTTAAGGTTCAGTAAAGGTGCTTTTCTGTTACTTTTAAGTTTTCTTATGTAAATTGGTATAAAGTCATAGATTTAGAACTAAAAGAGGCCTTAAGGATCAAAGTTCAACCTCCTCATTTTACAGATAAGGAAACTGAGACCTAGAGAGATTGAGTCCAAGGCCATACAGAAAGTAAAGGACAAAGCAGGAGTCTTCAGGTTCTAAATCCAGTACTTTCCACTATGTTGCACTATTCCCAGATTTCCACATTTGGTCTATTAGGAGAAGGGGGAGAGGGCCTAGGAATCTTCATTTCTTTTACTGCTCTCTGAATATCTTTCTTCAATCTCATGAGCAATGATAGTGACTTGATGCCATTTTTCTCCCATCTCCCCAAGGAAATGCTACATTTCTTATTACTAACAGTTCCCAACTGCCCCACTGGATCTCAGAGCTCAGGGAAACAGTTCTCTCCTATCTCTTGAATTCCTCTTCCATTTCCCAGGCTGTATTATTCAAGTAACTCTGATGTCGCTCCATAAACGACCTCCAAAAGGGTAAGTGGTGGGACAGAACAGAACCCAACCAAGGAAAGGAGAGGATTTGGAGCCCCTGCCATGTATATGCAAAAGCACTTTGAAAATGATAAAGTGGTATTAGAAATGTTAGGGATTATTTCAAGTGGTCAAGCAGTGGATTTTTCATTCCATCCATAGCTTAGCTGCTGCCAGATTGACTGTGTCGGATAAGAGGCTTTACCTCATTCCTTATTCTCTTATGCACTACTTCACTGCCTCAAGTACCAAGGCTATTTCCAAGGGAACAAAAACCCTCTATGAGATGAAGGGATAAAAATAAGGAAGTATTAGCATTCCCATACTAATGCTGTAATTATGCTTCTAAAGTTTCTTGGCCTCAGAGGAACATAGAGCCATAGACTCAGTACCAACTTTCCTCAAAAAGGTTTTTTCTACCTGAAGTCTTTCCTTTGTAGCCAGAAATAAGATGCCCCAGCAGCATCTCTATAAAGATAAATCAAATCATTACTTCCAGGGGACTCCCCTGAAACATATTCGTCCTCCCCTTACTCTGTCTTTTCTGTGTCATCACCATTATCATCATCATCACCAAACACTGAGCTGTTCATCTTTGTTTCTCATTGAGGGCCAAATGACTCCAAAATTAACATAGTAGAGACATTTTCTGAAGTTTGTAAGTCCTTTGATGTATGGGGATATCCACCAACCTTCCTGATACAGGCCTAGTAAATATGGCAGAGAATCAAAGCTGTGTCACATGCTTTGGGGTCAGGAATGAGGTCTGCCAATGAAGCAACAGGACTGATTTGCTTGTCCGACTTGCAACTGATTCTGAAAGTAATTTCAAAATAAGAATCATAAAATTAAAGAGTACAGGTGTTTGAAGGAACCTCAGACATCATCAAGTGTAGCTCACACATGAACAGGAAGTCCTCTACAACATCAAACAATCAATCAGCAATTATTTGGTAAGAGCCTACCTGTACCAGATACTGTCCAAGGTGCTAGAGAACTACAAAGAATGGAAACCACCTTTTCCCACAGGGAGTTCACTTTATAATGGGGAAGTGGATAAGTACACATAAAAACAAATATAGCATCATTATCAAGGTAATTAATACAAAGTAGTTAAATACGGGGCAGATTAAGGGCTGGGGGACACCAGCAGATGGGAGATCGGGGAAAGATTTCAAGTAGAATGAAGTGCCTGAGATTAATCGGTTTGGTTTGGTTTTGTTTTGTTTTGTTTTGTTTGAGGTGATCAGGGTTAAATGACTTGCCTAGAGTCACACAGCTGGCAAGTGCCCGAGGTCACATTTGAATTCAGGTCCTCCTGACTCCAGGGCCTGGCTCTATCCACTGCACCACTTAGTTGCTCCATGTGAAAATGGATCTTAAAGAAAATGAAGGGCTCCATGAGGCAAGGATAAGGACTAAATTCATTCCAAGTTTTGGAGGTAGATAATGCAATTTAAACAAATTTTAATTTCTTCTAGAGAGCTTTGGGTTAGGAATTTCATCTAACAATGCAGATCCTCACCTTCTCTGCAATGTCTTAAGAGAGGTCCTGCGGCACTGAAAGGTTACATGAATTGTACAAGGTCACAGAGTCAGTATACATCAATATGTCAGAGGCAAAACATGAACCTAGATCTTTCTGATTCTCAATATATTCAACTCAATGGTGGTACAGTGAATAGAGAATTAGGACTGGAGTTAGTTAGTCCCACTAGTTGTGGGATCCTGAGCAAATCATTTAATCCTGTGTGCCTCAGCTTCCTCAGCTGAAAAATGGAGATAATTACAGTACCTACCTTGCAGGATTTTTGTGAGGATGAAATAAGATGATATGTGTAAAAGCACAGTACCTAGTATGTATGTAAGAGACACTATATAAATGTTCATTTCTTCCTCATTTCCCCTTAAGTCCCTACTATGTGCCAGGCAATGTGCCTTTAAGACCTAGAATACAATTTTTTTAAAAAATAAGGAAACAGTCACTGCCCTCAAGGAGCCTACAATCTAATGAGAGAAGACAATGCGCAAAGGGAAGTTTAAAAGAGAAATTCTAACAAAAGGAAGTTTAAAAGAGAAACTTCTATCAGTGGACCAGAAATGAAGCAGATCCACTGATGGAAAATGGAGAGTTACCTGGAAAATTCTGAACCCTCTGTAAAGGAAGGTTTGGAAGGAGTTTATTTCTCCCTTCCAGTCCTTCAATCACATAAGACAGACAAAGAAGGGAGTTAAGAAGGCATTGAATATCAAAAACTGAGTCAATCTATATGGAGAACTGATTTCAGGTGATCATCTTATGCAGTAGGAGCCATGATATTCTTGTGGAGTCAATTCAAGCAGAGCTACTGATGGGAGATGGAGAGTTCTAAGGTCTATCCACTGCATCACAGTGCCTCTCTGTGGTTGGATGAGATTAGTTTAACCATTGGTTTATAACATTATCTCAGATGACGGTTAAGTACATATTGACCCACTTTATCTCTGGGGATAGGAATTTTATATGTCTCGTAACATTCTGTCCAACACATTTACATTTAATTCAATGCAAGTCAACAACTGCTGATTTGAACATGTCAATATGGTGAGTTAGGAGATTTTTAGTCAGCAATAAGCAATGTGGGATTGTACCTCAGGAGAGGTATTAGGACCAAATGTATAGATTTCAGAGTCATTTGCCAAGAGATGATAATAAAGCAATGGGAGGAGATGAAATCGCCCAAACAAAAATTATTTTTTAAAAACAAAACTAAGAACCTTAAAAGACATCCACACTGAGAGTGTGAGAATTTGATAAAGATCTAGCAAAGAAGTCTAAGAATCAGTTATTAATGTGGGCAAGAGTCAGGAGAGAACAGAGTTGCCAAAGTCAAGGGAGGAGAGAGAACCCAAAAAGAGGTGGTGGTCTATACAATCAAAAACTGCAGAGAGGTCAAGGAAGACAAAGCAATAGAAAAGTCTTCATATATGGCATTTGAAGGAATCCATAATCTTGGAGAAACCAATTTCAAAAGAGTGTTGAGGTTAGCAGCCAGATTAAAAAGCTGAAATACAACTAAGCAGTGAAGAAGTGAAGGCACTATTATAAACAATCCTGTCTAAGGTGTGGGCACTGAGATATAGGAAAGATAGAAGATGACGTTTGAGTGGATAGCAATCACAGTATTATTTTTTTAATTTTTGGATTATAAACAATAATCAATAGAATAGAATAGAACATAATATAACATAATATCATATCACATAATATGATATGACATAAGATATAATATAACAATAATATTATTAATATAATATGATATGATATAATGCAATGCAATAATATAATATACAGAACAAAGGGAGACAAAGAGAGAGATACCCATACTTGGGCATAGTGGTTAAATCTGGAGATCAGAAGCACAGCTAGCAGAATGAAACATAGCTGGCTTGGGTCCATCTATAAAATGGATGTTTCAGAGAGAGAAGCCCTTAAGCTCTCAGAAATGTTCCAGAGTGCGAGGCCAGCTGAGTCATGGTGGCAAAGTATAGAAAGTTTTAGGCTGAGCCATTATGCTGCCTCTATTTGTACAGTGATAGTCAATATCCACTGATTTTGCTCTAAATTGTCTCATTTCATTCTTCATCTTTCTTCATATTTCCATGTTATAAATATAACTATCCTATATTTAGATACACAAATATATTCAATAACTATATATTTAATATTATAAATATAATATAAATATAAACATCTAAATAATATGTTAAAATACAGTATAAATTATAAAAATAAATATATTCTATAAATATAATTAATATATAAGTATCTAAAATTATTTATAGAATTAATATATAAATACATGCCTAAGACCTCATAGTATTCCAATAAATTAATATACCATATTTCAGTAAACCATTCTGTAATTGCAGAATATATGGTACACTTCCAGGTTTTTTTTTTGGAGTGTTTTTTTTTTTCACTGTTACAGATAGTGAGACTATGAATATTTTTGTAAAGAGAGGTCCTTTTTATGATGTTTTAGGATATAATCCTGGCAGTAAAATTTTTTTAGTTCAAAAGGTATGATCCATTGTTTGCATTCCCAGCAACAAGGTTTTTGAGTGCCTATTTCCCCACAACCCCACCAACCTTGGTTCTATCTTGCTTTTCTTTTAAGTAAAGATTTCTTCTAAGGATGAACCAGGGCTGAACATTTTTGTAAGCTGAGCAACAGTCAGGAGGTATGAAAAGATTGGAAGTAGGAGGGGGAGGAGACAGACAGACAGATAGAGAGTGAGGAGGTGAGGAAGAACATAATGAGTCACAAATAGAGGACTTATCCTTGGCAAGAAGGTCCACCAATAATCCAGAAGTACTAAAGCAAAAGAAGAGAGAATGAGTGAGATTTTTAAGGGGTTTTTGAGCTACAGAATGAAAGAGAAAGGACTTCTTGGCAATGGGATTTTCCACTCAAAGTAGCAGGCAAGCATATTTGAAGGGAGGATTAAGAGTGGGATTCAACTAGAAAAGAAAAAATAAGAGATTAAGGCAGCCAAATTTCCTAAAGAGGACACCAAGGAGGAATAAAAGCACTGCCTGACAGCAGTGAGGGTCCAGTTCAGAGTAATTAACACAAAGCTGTGGAGTATTCAGTCAACATCGTGGTATGTTTTCTTTCAATTGAGAATACGAGTTTGGGAGTAAGAAGAAATAGGGTAAGTGAAGGATGATAGAGGAATGTGCATGAAGAGTGAGAGGATAAAGCCCACTCATTCTCTCCTCTTTTACTTTAGTCTCTATGAGTAGATGGCTCTTCTGGCCAAGGTAAAACCTTCCTACTTATTCTCTATAATATTCTCTCTCTCTCTCTCTCTCTCTCTCTCTCTCTCTCTCTCTCTCTCTCTCTCTCTCTCTCTCTCTCTCTCTCTCTCTTTCTCTCTCTGTCTGTCTGTCTCTCTCTCTTTCATAGTTGACCTCATTGACAATAGCATTAGGATTGTGAAGGGAAGTAAATTAAGCCAAAAGTAGGGTGAAAGACTCCGAGAACATTAATGAATGAAGTGCTTAGAGTTTATAGTGAGATAGAACAGGTGTAAGAAGAGTAACACAGAAGAAAATATGGAAAGATATGATTACAACCAGAGAAAGAAATTTCAGAGTACAAAATCATGAAGATGGTACAGTTATAGGTGAGGGTGAGAATTAAGAGATGACTAGCCCTGTGGATGGCCAGGATGGAATGAAACTGTAGGTCGTGGAAATTAAGAAATCTGGTAGGTCAGAGTATTGGGGGGATATCGACATGTTTTTCAAAGACCTGATGTATGAAGGCAGGGATTTGGCTGGAGATGAAGACTATAAGTTAGATACTGAACTTGTTAAGAAAAGAAAGAGAGTCCCAGGAGGCCAGCTAATCATGGCAACAAGAATTTGAAGATTTAAATATTATATCACACTAAAACATTTAAACAGATCTGTAATATGTGACTAAACCCTCTAGTGATGCAGGTTGTATCTCATCCATCCTTGTCCACTCTAAGTTCATCACTACATATCTACCAACCTGCTGGGGACTTTCCTCACTCTCTGCTAACATTTCAGGTGGAATATGAAGCTTGCACATAGATTTTCCCTAGCACTCATCAGGGGACCAAGCCAGCTCCCTCTTCAATCTTGTGTTTCTTTGATAATATCCTTTATTATGGCTCTTTGTAATTTCTAATTTGTTATGTATTAAAGATTGCTCTCCCTTACCATATTCCTCCACCATTGTGCTCATAGGGATACACATAAATTCTTCAGAAACTTCAGTATTTCATGAGTTATAATCATACAACAATAGGGATAGAATATTGCTTTTAAGCCTGCAGGCCTTTGTCCCATGGAGTTTAGGGAACCAATTGAAAAATGATTGATATGTAAATTTCATTAAGTCTATTTTAGGGAATCCTACATCCAGTTAGAGCAATAAACACAAGAATTTCTTTAACTAAGATCTTCAAAGGGAAATTGGTCTCCCTTCAGGAGACTCTGGGATCATCTCAGTGAGATTCAAGTAGGTTCAAAGTAAATATAAAGAGGAATTAGCTTTCTTGGTTATTTAATTGATTTTCAGCAAAATCTACCCTTATTGCATAGATTAAAAATTGAGAGAAGTATTCTAGCCAATCATGAAATCAGTCCAACAAGATCAATGCCTCCAAGGCTAGAGCCACCCTGGGAATCTGGGGACATTGCTCCACATAGGTGGCAAAAATAATAAGCATTTATTAAATACCTACTAGGGACACTAATTTGAAAACAGTCTCTACCCTTAAGAATCCTACATTCTATTTTTAAATATTTTATCTACTTATACATACAAAGCAAATACAAAGTCCAGGGCATTCGGGAGTCAGCAGAATTATTGAGAGAGTCAACTGTTAAATTTTCAGTGTGAATTATATTAGGGAAATCAGCGAACTACCAATCAAGTTTGGTTTATCAATTTATTGATTTCTAGACCCAGACACTTACTAGCTGTGTGATCCTGGGCAAGTCACATAATCCTCCTTGCCTCAGTTTTCTCATCTGCAAAATGAGTTGGAAAAGGAAATGGAAAACGACTTCAATATCTTTACAACAAAAAAAAAATCCCAAATGGGATCATGAAGAGTCAGATGTGACTAATCAACCAAAAGAATCAAAAGACTGGAAAGTGATAGAGAAAACGTTAATGATTCATACTAGACTTAAAGTGTGTCATGGGTAATCTCTTTTTTTTTGAGATATGATTATTAAACACTCACCAGAACATCCCTGAAGGTAAGTGTAAAGGGGAAAGCCTTAGCAACTGGAGGAGCTAGGCAAAGTGTCATGTTGTAGAAGGTAGAACTCAGTTTTAAAGAAAAACAGTGAAACTAAAAGGTAGGGGTGAGGACACAGCATTACAAGCCTGGGAAACAGCATAAAGGCAAAGAGGTGGAAGACAGAGCATCATGTGTGAGGAACAGAAAGTTGACCGATACAACTGAACCATCAAGTGAGAGAAGGGAAGTAAAGTCTAAGCAAACCAGACAGATAAGAAGGGGCTGGGTTGCGAAGAACTTTGGATGTCAGACAAGGGGAATTTGTACTTTATGCTGAAATTAATATTAAAGGAGATGGCACTTAGAGATAGGAGAACTTCAGCTGAAGCTTTTCTCCTTTCTCTTTCCTTTCCCCTTACTTTAATTTTTATATATCCACAACTATTTCTGGGGCCCCACATTAGAACAAAAGTCCCACATTTTGCCTTTCCTCTAAAGCCTTGAAAAAAACACTGTTTTTTAAAATGTCCTGTGCTGAGCCTCTATGTTTAAAGGCAGTACCCACTTTTAAGAATCAATTACTCAGATGACTTGGATCTGCATGAGAAAACTGCAAAAGGTAATGGAGAAGAAGAGAATATCAGTGTAATAGAACCTTTTAGAGAAACCTCTCTCTCCCAGTTGAAAGCAATACTAAAGTCTCATACTAAAAAACAACATAATAGCTCTTCTCGTAAAAACTGCATAATTCAGATTATGAAAAAATTGGATAATTCAAATTGGCTAATTCAGTGCCTTCTTTGCAACTTAGTGATGTTAAACATGTGACCTGTGCCCACAACACTCCTAAGTATGACCTGCACCGGATTAAAATGTAATTGGGAAATATTTAACAAAATAAATAAAAATGCAATAAAACATAGATAATGTTAATGAGGCAGCTAGATGGCACACTGGGTAGAGCACAGAGCACCAGACTAGAGTCAGAAAGAGTTATCTTCCTGATTTCAAATCTGGACTCAGGTACTTACTAACTGTGTGACCCTGGGCAAGTCACTGAACACTGTTTGCTGAGGTAAAAGCTGAAGAAGGAAATGGCAAGGCACTCTAGTATCCTTGCCAAGAAAACCGAAAATAGAGTCACAGAGAGTCAGACAGGACTGAAATAGTAGAACGACAAAAACAGAGGCAAGAAGAGATCCCAAGTGTTCCTACTCGGAGGCTGGCTCTCTATCTACTACACTACACTGCCTCTAGGCAGATGGTGAATATAAATGGGATTCAAAGGAGAATGCTATACAGGAGTTCAATAAATCAAGTGCATAAATATAGGTCAAAAGAACTAGCTGAAGAGAAGTTCCTAGAAACAAGACTTGGGAGTTTTGTGGCTTCAAGCTCACTGTAACATGGTGATCTGGCCGCCAATGAAGTGAACAAGACCTTAGAGTTCATTGCGAGCCCCATAGTGCCCAGAGCAAGGAAGATGGTAGGCCCACTATCCTCTGCCCTGGCCAGATGAAATCTGTCATATTGTGCCTTGTTCTGAAAAAGGAAAAGAATCTATGTTCTGAAATACATACCTCAGCTCTCTTTGTGGTGGCAAAGAACTGGAAATTGAGGGGATGCCAGTTAATTGGGGAATGGTTGAACAAGAGGTGGTGTAGAGCTGTGATGGATTACTACCGTGCTGTAAGAAATAATGAGCTAGTTGATTTAAAAATGGAAAGACCTGCATAAAATATTGAAAGGTAAAATGGGCAAAACTAAAAGAACATTGTATACAGTAACAGCAGTATCTTTTGAATAATAATTGTGAACAAACAAGTTATTCTGACCACTAGAAATATTCAAATCAGCTCTAAAGGATCTATGAAGGAAGATGTTATCCACTTCCAGGGAAAGAAATGATAAATAGAAGTACACATAGTATAGTCTTACATAGTTTATAAATCTGTCAAATGGTGGCCTCTGCTGTGGGGTGGGGAAGGAGGGAGACAACTCAGAACTTCAAATGTAACAAAGATAAATAAATAAAATTAAACTTAAAAAAATCAAATCAAATCTGAGCACAACATTTTAGAAGGAAAGATGACAAGCTAGAGAGTGTCCAGATGAGAGAGACGAAAATGATGAAGGAAATCGAAACCAGGCTGGATAAGGATCAATCAAAGGAACTAGGCTTACTTTGCCTTAAGAAAAGAACCCTTAAAGGAAACCAGATCACTTTCTTTAAATACTTAAAAGGCTGTCATCTATCAAGATGTAAATAACAAGTATTCGTTAAGCACCGCTACATGAAGGCACTGTTAGTTACCCATGATATAATGATAGAAGTTAAACAAGCCCTGTCTCCAAGAAGCATGCATCCTACTGGGAAAGAAACACTGAAGCAACACATATGTAGAGATAAATATGCAGCATAAAAGGAATTTGGGGGTAGGGGAACTCTGAAGAAGTAGGGTAAGGGAAGTATTGAAAGGTAGAGGAGGGGAACCAGAAGAGTTCTCTTGGAGGTGATAGTCCTTGAGTTACAGAAGTTGAGTTTAAAGCAAGCTAGGGACTCTAAAAGATAGAGGTGTCCATCCTATGCACTGGAGATAACCCATGGGAAGACACAGAGACAGAAACTGAGTAATGAGAAAGAAAACAGCTAGCAGGTCAGTTTGACCAAAAGGTAGACTATGTGGAGGGGAGTAATATGTAATAATGTACATAGCTCTTTACTTAAGGCAAGGGTCGTGTCTTTGCATTTCTTTATATCGTAGTACTTAACACAGGGTCTGGCATGCAGTAAGCACTTAAATGTTCATTGACTAACTGACAGAATAATAAGCCTGGAAAAGGAAAACGGAGCTAGGTAGTAAATAACTTTAAAAGGCAAACAGAGGAATCTGTATTTGATCATGGAGGGAAGAGGGGGCCCTTAGGGCTTCTTGAGCAGGGGAGGTACATAGTTAGACAGGTGCTTTAAGGAATATCACTCTAATAGTTGCGTGGAAGCTAGATTAGAAGATAGATGCTTAAATCAGGAGATTATTTAAGATATTTTTATGACAGTTCAGGCTAGTCCTGATGAGGGCCTGAACAGGAAGGATAGCTATATAAGGAGAAAGAAGGGGACTGATGTAAAAGATGTCAAGGTGGAACCATCAAAAATTGACAGTCTAAGTATCTAGATGGCTCTGGGTATAGTGTGTTTGACTTGGAGTCAGGAAGATGAGTTCAAATCCTTCCCAAGATGCTTAGCTGTGTGGCTCTGGGGAAGTCCTTTTAACTCTCTCAGAAGACTTTACTGATTCCTTTTCCTTTGTTTTTGCTTTTTTTTTTCAAAATTGTTTTTCTCTGGAAATTGTCAGGCTTTTATAAAACTTGTTTATGAAATAACTCCTGGGAACTGACATGTGAAATGCCTGGCATGTTGCTGTCCAGCCTCTGTGTTCTCTCCCCCAAACCACTGAATTTTCTGCCAGCTCTTCAGTGTGATGACTGGGGTGTGCGGAGACAAGACTGAACTATGGTGGAGGAAAGGTTCTAAGAAAGGATCAAATGCAAAAATAATCAATCCTCTACTGGCCAAAAACTGCATTCTCACAAGGAAGCTTGCGATCAGGGAGATACAGGGAGAAGCTAATGCTGGAGAAGCTCCACTTGGGTCAGAGAGGACAAGGCAAATGGGAAGGTGGACTGAGCAAATGATGGCACAAAAGAAATTTTTAAAAATAAGAGGAAGAAATACATCCGAGAACCTCCAGTCATGGAGGTTTTCCACACTTAAAACCATGTTAGTAGGCAAAGGAGATACAAAGAAAAAAGTTTTTCTGCCTGAAGGAGCATAGCTTCTGGGAAGAAGAAAGGATGAATGTAGTAGCTTTGAATTCCTGTCAACGGCATTTAATAGTATATACAGCCTTATAAGACTTAACAGAGTGTATGTGGGATGGGGGCGCATATTAGATGGGCCACACAAAATAGTCAGTAAAAGTGGTACCAAAAGCATATATCTTAAATCATTGAAGTCCCTGGAGCCAACACGGTACAATTGAAAGAATGATTGGATTCAAATCCCCATGTTTGCTGTGTTGCCTTGTGAAAATCACTTAGCCTCTCTGAGTCTCAGTTTCATTATATGTCAAACAAGATAATTCAGCTATATGACTTTCTGAAATTCCTTCCATTTCGGTGACTCAGAAAGGTGAAAGGGAAGAGTTCAACACATGTTTTGATACATGAACACATGCAAAAACAAGATTATGACAAAGATATGTTAGAAAATATTGATAAGTACTTAGAAGGCTCATAACTACATATCATGAATTCTTTCCTCAAGAAGAGAATAAGAGGAGTACTATATATGCCAACCTCAAACATCACATGAAAAGTAAAATTGATTCTGTCTTAGCGAAGAAAAAAATGGTCATTGACGTGTCATTTTTGACTCAGCTATTCATATAATAAGACGATCAACAAGATATATCAAAGGTTAGAATCAAATTGGAAGTTTATGAAAAGAGAACACAACGTGCAATTACAACAGCTCCAGGCTGACCTTTTAAAACAAGCTATTGATGAAAAATTGGAAATGGATATAGGTTAGGACATTGTCTAATTGTTACTATTTTTTACAGAAATTTAACCTAGATAAAGTAACTCCACAATGAGGAAATCAAAATAAGCATCTATCTCAGCAAATACTTAATTTTTTTCAAGTGGAAATCACAGCCACCAAAAGCAACACTAGCCTAGAGTATAAATTTATTTGTAAAACTTTACCCAAAAACGGATAGTAGAAAATTATAATTGCTGTCTCCTCATAAAACAGCAAAAAGTAGTCAAAGAGAAAATGAGCCTGCAGAAAGCTTGGCATAAAACCAACATTATCTAAATTACTGTGCCTTTGTAGATGAGAATAAAAGGGAAATGAGGCATCAGAGAGGGGCTTTAGTGGAAGTTTTAAAGCGTTGGCCATACTAAATTTAAGTTCATGTTGGGTTTAGCTGTGATTTAATAACACTCTTTCTTCTTTCCCATTATGCATCCTTCAAGGATTCTCAATTACCTGTTCTCAAATGAAGGCTTCAGACTAATTACAGCTGACCTAGATCTGCGGCAGAAAATCAACTGTGTAAACTTGATCCTTCTTGATAAAAAGCTAGACTTCTCTATACTGAGACATATTGTCAATATAGGTAAATGATGATAAAAGCAAATTGACATTTGTAAGTTGAGATCTGACACTACTAGATATATTATTCATCTATAATTGAACAATAATTCAGTTGTTTGACATGGTCTGACCCTGTCAGAGTACAGTAAAGTTATAATCTCCCTACTCCTGTATGCCACAGGTGTCAAACTTGTGACCTGCACAATGTAGCCCAAACTAGATTAAAATATAATTTGTAAATAATGAACAAAATTAATTAAAATATAATACAATGTGGATAATGTTAATTTGTGGTTTTCTAAGTCAATATACTGCCCACAGGAATCATTTCTATTTGAGGTTAACACCATTAATGTTCATCATTCTTCTCCTATCATATCACATGAGGTCACTTTTTTATTTATCAGATTGTATTTACTGACGATTCTTACTGAACTAAATGACCAATACTAGTGACTCATATTTGGTGGTTTGTCAGCCACTAAAATTCCATTTTGATATCAGCCTTTTGTTTAGACTTATCTCACCAATTTTTTTCTTGTGAATGCAATTATTTGAAACCATGTTCCAGACTTGTTCCATCTTTCCCAGTTCCAGTGTGTGAGTACAGATTAAAGAGAGCAAGCCAGTGCAGAGATTAAATGTCTGTATGCTATGTTTGAGGGGAAACATTATGTGATCAACATAAAGGGATATCCCAGACACTCCATACCTACCTTATATAGTAAGTATGGCCGGACAAACATGTGGCTAGTGTTGCACTGCTACTTCTTCCTACCTTTTACACAAGCTCCTATATATGCCTGAAATGTCCATTTCTCAGAATCCTCATTTTCTTCCAGATTAGAGACCTCCTCTATGAAACCTTCCTTGATCCATCCAGCTGTTACGCTTTTCTCTTTCCTCAACTTACCTTGTATAAACTTATTTGGGTACGTGTCATAACCCCCAAAAAGCACTATGAAAGCCGGAGTGATTTCTTTTTGGTCTGTGTAACCCCAGAACTTAACGTGATACCTTACATATAATAACCAATAAAAGTTTGTTGAATTGGATTGAACTTCCCAAGGCGCTTAAATTATCCAGAGTTCAGGGTACATATTTGACAATTGCTGTTCCAAGTCTCTCCAGTCTGTCGTTTCATTTCCTCTCCATTTCCAAAGTACAGCCACGTTCCTCCTAACTTTGTGGTGAGCCAGCCCAGCAGAAATCTGGAAACCAACTGGCTAACAAATCCTGTCTTCATTCCAGCAAGCGTGTGACAAATCTAATGAAAAGATCAGTGCCCAGTGATTGTTTCTAACTAGCTCAGGAAAGCTTGCATTGTGTGTCTTTATTACAAAAAATGTCCCCTCCTGATGGGCACTTTACCTTTGAGAATATATATTCCTTCCTGAGGAAATCAACAATAACTCATCTCTGAAACATTTCCAATACACCCCAAAGAGAAAATTTAATCTATCTTATTTGATGGTGGTGTTCTGTTTGTGTGGGTGTATGTTTAATTGTGAGCTATAGACTGACATTTTATTTTAAGTCCCCAGGCTTTCAGAGATATTGATCTTTGTAATTGGATAAGATTGATATCTCCAAGAAGGATGCAGGAAGAGATCCAGGCAATTACAAGTAGCATTCAATAAAGAAATACCATGAATTTTTCATAAGTTGAAAGTGATATCTAACTCAAGAAAAAGCTGACACAGGCCTGAAGGGTTCAAAAAAATTCCCATTTTCTCAGTTTGTATTCTTATGAGGCCCACGGCCCAGCATTCTCCTTACAGGCCTCCCTCCACTGTAGACAGGGAGGTATGATGTGGGGAAGGGCACTGGAAGACCAAGGCTTGTAAGGGATACTCGAAAGCAGTGTTTAGAGCAGGTGACCTGAGTATGAGGAAGGAAGAAAATAAAGTATCTGAGCAAGGGATGGTAAGCCTTATCAACTCAGAATATTAGAACTGGAAGAGGCTTCCCAATGGACTAGCTTCAATCTCTCATTTTACAGAGGGGGAAAGGCAACTAGCATTTATCTAGCTCTTATAATGTTCCTGGCACTATGCTAAGTGCTGGTGATTGAAATACAAGCAAAGATGGAGTCACTGCTCTCAAGATGTTTGCATTCAAATAGAGGAAAACAGCACACAAGAGGGAGCTGAAAAACTGGGTTGGTGGGATAAGGTACCCACCGAGGGACAAGGTGGGAAAGTTGAGAGATTGAATAGCAGGAATGAGAGAGGAATGGAGAATGGATGACTTGGGCTCCTCAAAATGGAGGCCCTAGGAGAACTTCACCATTGGAAAAAGGGGCCTTGGGGGCAGAGGCTTGCTCCAAGCAAGGAAGGCATCGGCATCATGGTGGTAAAGTCCAGAAAAATCAGAAGCAGAGCTGGGAGAAAAATAAAGAAGGAGACTAAAGGCCAGAAGATTGCTTGAATTGTTCAAGATTACATAGCTAATGAGTTGGAATCAAAAGCCGAGACCCTTGCTTCCTTGGCTAGTCTCTTCTTGCCTTCCAGAGTTGACCCAAGCACCATCATCAACAACTATATAGAGCTTGAAGTCTCCGTTAAAGTCTCTTTTAAGTCTTTTTTAAGTCTCTTTTTTGACAGACAGAATGGATTAGTGGAGAGAAGTTTAATCAATGTTTTGATTGATGATTAATTAGATAGAAAATTGACATTAGAGTCAGGAAGTTCTGGGTTGAACACATAGGAAAATGGATTAAGAGCTAGAAAGGACTGAAAAGGAGAGGGCCAGAGAGGCCAGCTGCTTCATTTTTTAATAAATGAATCTCTCATATTGATGAAATCATTCTTAATGAATCAGGGGGATTTATACGCATATTGTCTCATTTTGCTTGATTTTCACAACTACTCTGTGAGGTAGTGCTATTTTCATTCCCACTTTCCAGAAGAGGAAACTGAGACTTAAAGACATTGCTCAGAGTCACAAAGATAAAAAATGTCTGAGGTTGGATTTGAACTTGAATTTGAATTTGTTGTGCTGCTCTCAGAAACAGTCAAGGCAATTTGTATTTTGCTCCCTTCTCCTTGTTGAGAAACTGTGTCTTTTTCCATTTCCAACCCAGGGTCCTCACACTACCAGGAAACTCCCTCCGACTTACTCTACTCCTGGGTCCTCCATCCTATGGACTTTTCCATTTCTTCCATAAAAGCCCCCTTCAGTGATTTACCCAAGTTCACATAGCATTTCCTTACCATATGTGATTTTGTGGACTTCCTAAAAATGCTTCACCTTTGCAATCTGTATTCTGCCTTCCCATGTAGCTAGGTAGGGCAATGGATAGAATGCTGGAGTTAGGAAAACATGAGTTCAAATTCCACCACTGATACTTACTAGATATTTGGCGCTGGTCAAATCACTTAGCCACCCTATGCCTCAGTTTCCTCATCTGACAAATGGGTATCATCATAGCACTTACCTCACGGGGTTAATGTGATGACCAAATGACAATGCAATTCTAAATTGCTTTACAAACCTTAAAGTGATATATAAATGTTGGTCATCATTATTATTTTTTGCAACTGTCTATTCCAGGAGGTACACAAGGATGTGCTTGTTATCAGTAAGCCATCATCAGTCATTGATACTTTAGTTCTAATTAGTGCTATTGAATGTATGGGGCCATTATGGGACAGGGCTAGCAGGACTGAGACCTAAAACAGACAGACTCCTTCTCCCCTCCTTCGCTCCTTTACGTCCCTCCTACGTCTCCCCTATGTCTCCCCAGTTCAGCCCCTCATTCTCATTTGTTGCCCTGGTCACATTAAAGCAGAAAGCCTCTACTAACTCTGATCTGTGTGGAGGTCTGTCCTCTTCCATGTTTCTTACCAGGTTCTGACAGTTTCCTCACTCCCTGGCTGCCCTGGCTCCCTGCTGAAGCTGTCAGACTCAGGGCTCCATCTGACGATTTTCTTTGTGAATTCATGATCCTGCTTGCTTTCAACAAGTTTCTCCCTGTCACTGTTTGTAAGCACTTGTCTTCAACTCTTCCATTTTATTTTTTTAATAATTGGAAGGTACCTTAAAATCCATCGACTCATTCATTGTACAGATGAAGACACTGAAAGGTGGAGGCAGGTTAAATAATTTGCCTAAGGTCACACAGCTCCAGATTTCCAAAACCTAGGCCAGTGTCCTTAGAAATGCCATGGTTTGTCAGCAAACAACTCAGACTCTTCTAGTGTCTTGTTAAACTGACACCAAGATGCCAATTAAACCTCTGTTCTACCCAAAACTTGAGACATCTACAGATATTCAGCAAAACCTCATCCATAAATTAGAAATTGGTAGGTTTGAGTCTCAAGGTATGTCAACAGAAATACCTTCTACTCTCTTCAACTTAATGCTACCAGTGATTATTAAGCAACCATAGTGTCTACACTACTGTGATTCATACCAAAGTAGACATGAAATTTAGTTAAGACACAGTTCTAGTTCTTGTAAAGTTTAGAGAGCATGGAGTTTGAAGAGAGGCCAGAAACAAAAAAAAGTCATGGCTACCCTTTTTTTATTATTTTAAATAACTTCTATTAATACCTTTTGGTTTTACATCGTTTGTATTTCCCAATACATCTCTTTCCCTTCCACCCTCCAGGCAGGGGGCGGGGTGAATCCCCTTTAGGCCATCCCTTATAACAAAGAATACCAAAGGAAGAGGGGAAATAGTTCAGCCAAAACAAACAGCATATTAAAAAAAGAAAAGAAATGGACCGGACATTTGTGTAGTATTCCATACCCAAAGTCACCCAGCTCTTCAAAAAAGTGAGGGTAAGGGGGAGGTACCTTCTCATATCTTTGCTTTGCCCAATAATTTTTAATTTTTTCTAGATTATAAATCACATGTTATTTTGATGGTGGTTGTCACTGGAATCGGCAATCTTAAAAAACTGACCCTTGGTTGTTTACTGGGGAAGGTTTGAGAGCCATTGAACATATATAGAGAATCAACTGTAGGCTATGTGGGAAATAGGAGAAGAGAAGGAAGCGGAAGGGAGAGGAGGAGAGGACAATTAGAGAATGACATGACTACATGAAATCTAAGAATATGTGAATCATTGTGGTGTCCAGTTATAGATCCCCATCAGTTCTGATTGGGGGATGCTTGAGTACAGATCCCTGAGAGTTTGCAGGTAAATCCAGGACTAGATCCATGGATGTGTTGAGGAGTATAGAGGAAGTGAAAGATTAAAGGGCTTATGGAGGGATAAGACTGAATGTGCCCTGGACTGCAATGCTTTCTTATGATGAGATTTCAGCTCTAGAGAAAGTGACGGTGGGATTCAGTCAGATATGGTACACTAGTGTAGAAATTGCTTCTGAGAGTAGAGAATGCTCAAATGTGGCAATGGACCAGAAGACTGAGTTCAAATCCTGCCTAAGACACTTACTAGCTATGTGATCCTGGGCAAATTATTAGCCACTGCCTGCCTGAGTTTTCTCATCTGTAAAATGGGTATAACAGTACCTACCTCCAAGGGTTGTTGCTTACATTAACATGTAAAGCACTTTGCAAAATTTAAAGTGGTTCATAAATGCTAGCTATTGATATTATCATTATCACTGGATGAAAGAATCAAAGGAGATTTATGAGACTAGAATGTGACATGAGTGCATGGAAATGAGATAGTGTTGTTGGATGTGCCTGGGATCGGTCCTAAAAATCAGTTATTGAGCTGGGGCTTGGGGAGGGCATGTTCAGAAGCCCAGTACCAGATGCTCAGAAGTTTGTGGATGACTTGAGGCAGAGATCCTCAAAGGGTTCACCTTAAAAATGATTTGTGATTTGGAGGAGCCTGGGAAGAATCCAAGTTTAAGGCAGTAACAGTGAAAAGGCTCATATTAGACATTACACAATTTATGGTATCGAGGTGAAAGAGGAAAAAATTTTCTTGGTGTATCCATTTCTCAATACAATTCCAATAGAAAATGTAAACTTTATTGAAGTCAACTGAAGCGATATTTTTTAAAGAGGACAGAACAAACTGCATAGGTCTTTGTGAGGATTGTGGAGCTAAACTGTCTAAGCTAAGACAGATGCACAGCTTTGTGCAGGATTTGTAGGAGAAGTCCAAGTTAATTAAAGGGTTAGAGAATGAGACCGTAGAAGACAGGTGAAAAACAATGCAAGGCTTTGTTCAAATTGGAGAAGAGAAATCTGGTAGCGAAATGGCCAATAGGACCGGAGAATGTGAAGGAGAGTGACCAGCTCTCTACTAGGATGAGAATAAAATCCTCCCCTACCCCTTTCCTAGTCTTCCTCCAGATTCAAGATACCCTTTCTTCTGCAGAAGCAGATGAAACTTTTGGCACGTGCTTAATAGGCTGTGTACACCGATTTACAATTCCTATAGTGAGTCTGAGTTTGTTCTCCCATTTGTGAAGAAACATCACGGCTTGGAAATGTCATAAAAGCTATGCATTGTTCCAGGGATGATGATGGATGATGCTAGATAAAAGGGGGCAGAGGAGGGGGACACTCAGGACAAACAGAGAATGAATGAAGTTGGAGTCTGTGTTCATTTATTAGATGAAAATGTATCAGCCATTCACTATAACAGTCAAAACCACTGACTGTCATTCATATTACGTATTCAGGTTTGTAAAGTGCTCTACATTGTCTCATTTGATTCTTGCAACAGCCCTGGGGTATAGAAAGACATTATTATCTCCATTTCGAAAATGAGGAAACTGCAGCTCAGAAAGAAGGGTGAATGGTCCAGGAACCTCCTCAAGGGCATGGACTGTCTTTGCTCAGTACTTAGCACCCTACTTCACACATAGTAGGTGCTTAATAAGTGCTTATTGACTTGACTTGATACACAAAAGCCCTTAAACACTTCATGATGTAAGATGGTGTTTGTGTGTGTGTGTGTGTGTGTGTGTGTGTGTGTGTGTGTGTGTGTACTTATTTGGCCCCAAGGCAGTAACCTCCCTGAGGGCAGGAATCTTTCTTTGTGTCCCTAGTCTCAGGCACTTAGTACAGTGCTGGAACATAATGGGTGTTTAATAATTGCTTGTTGATTTGCCTTACAATAGCTAGGGAGTTCTAGAAGGAGGATTTGAACCCAAGCTCTTCCTCACTCTAAATCCTGCCCTGTAGTCACCTCATCATACTGTATGTATGATGTACTTAATTTCTCCTGCTAGAATATAAAATCCTTGAGGGGAGGAGCTCTTTTTGCCTCTCGGTGCATCCTCAGTGCTTTCTCCATACAGTGCCTGGCAGGCGGTAGGCACTGCTCATTGACTGATTGTTGTGTGGGAGCTGGACCAGTGGCCTTGACTTTGGGAGCATTCTGTTCTAGCCCAAATCAGGGCAGAGAAAGAGGAGAGAAGCTTGAACTCCAGTACAAGGAATCTCTCTCATCCTTTAGGAAGTACAACCTAATGAGACAGAGGACTTGTGAGCTCTTCACATTGAGCTCTTCAGGAAGACTGAGGAATGCCCTTTCCTGGAAAATAAGATTCCAAAATGGAGTCTACATGCATAATTTCACATCTTAGTTGGAGTAAGAGACTAGAGAAAGGCAGAAAATCATAGAGGTTAGAGAGCTGGCCTCTGTGTCAAAAAGACTGACATATGGACTGTGTGACTCTAGACAAGTCACTGAAGAGCCGTCTAAGATGGTAAGTTGGATCCAGCTGTAAGTTGAATATTAGTATTGGTGTTGGAAATTTTCTCAGTGGAGAGCCCTCTATAACAGTGAAATCAAAGAGCCCATCTTAAAAAGGGAGGGAGGGATGGTTTGAAAGAGATGGCTTATCTGAATCTCTTCCTTCTTAGTGAATCTACAAAAAATATTAATTCACTCAATAATGAAGTCAAAAGTGTAAGAAGTCTGCATCTGTTATGGGACATAATAATAATGACATTAAGATACAGACAGAATGGGCAGAAGTACCCAGTATTCTCTCTGTCCTTGAAGGAGAAAACGACAGAGACAACTGTCTGTCAACCTGTCAGACTCTCATCTGTCTGACAGTCTGAGTTGGTTAAGTCAGTAAGAGAGAAAAAAAATCAACCATTTTTGACCAGTCAGTTCAATCAAAACCATCATTACAGGAGCCCTTCTTAGACAATGCTTTAGTGTCTGTCTACTGACAATGATAGGAAAAACTCCTTAAACTGGATGCCAACCCCAGCAAGCCTTGTCCTCCCTGAGTTTTCTTCTCTGCCCCATGCCCATCCCTAAGCACCAGAAAACTTGTCCAACAAAAAAGCCATAGGTCCTTCTCTGGACTACAGAAGGAAAAAAGGTCAAAAGGGGAAGAGATTTGGCGTTAGAATGGACCTCAGAGGTCAGCCAGTCCAACTCCCTCCTTTTACAGATGAGGAAACTGAGGGCTAGATAGGGTAAGTTAACTTGTCCAAGGACTCAGGTCCTTTGACTCCAAATACATGGATTTTTTCTCATGCTGCCCCTCAAGAGGAAACTAAGGCTGGAGGAGAATGTTCAATATTCAGAGTGGCATATTATTTCTTCTCTGTTATCTTACAACCTTGTGTGTCCCATTGAAGAGAACATCTTCTATACTCTCTGCAGGATGTTTTTCAGAGTGGATGGGCAGCTTACAGAACAAGAAACAGAAGTGATGCCCCACAAAATCCTTTTTTACAACCTCATATCATTGGTTCAAGGTCATCATTGGAGACTGACAGAGCCACAAATTGTTCTGGTGACTGTGATTGATGATGTTAAGGACACAAGGAATCTGTGAGGCCCATGGAAAGGACAAAGGGAGAATTAAAGTGAACTTTCCATGACTTTTAAACAGAATCCCTCATAGAAAGATATTTCAGTAACTTTTTTTAGTCCTTAGGCTTTCCAGATACTCCACATATGTGTGTGCATTCAATTCACTTCATCAAGCATTTAGCAAGTGCCCTCTGTGGGCCCAGCACTGTGCTGGATGCTGAGGTGACAAAGACAAGGAGAAAAGAAGAGCCTGTGCCCTCAAGAGGCTTCTGTACTACTGGGAGATGCAACATGTAAACACATAAGAAAGAGCATGATAATCTAAGTAAGGAGAAGGTAGTCAATCACTCAGTCAAAAAGCATCTATTAAGTACCATCTATGTGTCAGGCACTATGCTAAACAATGCGATATAAAGAAAGGAAAATGACAGTCCCTGCCCTTAAAAACTCCACAATCAAATGAGGAGAGAGTATGCAAACAATCTGCGAAAATAAGCTATATGTAGGATTAATTACAGAAGAAATT
Source organism: Bettongia penicillata ogilbyi (assembly GCA_023548195.1). Lineage (NCBI taxonomy): Eukaryota > Metazoa > Chordata > Mammalia > Diprotodontia > Potoroidae > Bettongia > Bettongia penicillata. The sequence continues at coordinate 364,181 of JAJHZJ010000062.1, read as the reverse complement.
AATCAGCAGGAAGAAGGCACCAGAATTAAAGGGACCGGGAAAGGCTTCTTGCAGAAAGTGGGATTTTAGCTGAGACCTGAAGTAATCTAGGGGAGCCAATAGATGGAGATAAGGAGGGAAAGTATTCCAGGCATGAGGGACAGTCAGTGAAAATGGCTGGAGCCAAGAGATGTGGTGCGCTTTTGGAGGAACACCAAGGAGACCAGTGTCACTGGATTGAAAAGTATGTGGCAGAGAATAAGGTGTAAGGGGGGGCTAGGTGGTGTTTGAATGCCAGACGTAGAATGCTGGACCTAACGCTAGAGGAATAGGAAAACCCTGGAGTAGATTGACTAGGAGAGGGGGGAGGGGATAAGAGCAATGATATGATCAGACCTCGGTTTTTGAGGAGGTCAATTTGATAACTGAATGTAGGACATCCTGGATCAGGGAAAGGTTTATGGCAGAGAGACCAACTAGCAGGCTATCTTAATAGTCCAGGAGTGAGGTGATGAGGTCCTTCAGGGGACAGAAGTCAGACATATAGAGATATTATAAAGGTAAAATAGAAAGGCCTTGGCCACAATCGACTATGAGAAGTAAGAGAAAGGGAGAAGCCTAGGTTGCAAGCGTAAGGATGAGATCCTGGGAGGACATCAGTGCCCTCAGTAGTAATAAGGAAAATAGGAAGAAAAGAGGGTTTGAAGGGAAAACTGAGTTCATTTTAGGCACTTGGAGCTTAAGACGTCTATAGGACATCCAGTCCAAGATGCCCAATAAGCAGTTAGGTATATGAGACTAGAGCTCAGGAGAAAGGTTAAATCTGGAAAAATAGATCTGAGAACCAGATAATTGAAACTCTGGGAGCTTATGAGATCACCAAGTTGGATAATATAGAGGGGAAAGAGAAGAGGATCCAGGACAGAACTCTGAGGGACACCTGCCATTATCAGGTGTGATGTGCAAGAAAATCCAGCAAGGAAGAAAAGTAAGATAGAATAAAATCACAAAAGCTGAAAGAGATAAGTGTATCGAGAAGATGACTGGCCCCATCAAAGGTCCCAGAGAGATCAAGAAGGATTGAGATTGAGAAAAGGTCATTGGAAGTGGAAGTTAAGAAATTTTTGTTGAGTTTGGAGAGAGTAGTTTTAGGTGAATGATGAGGCTGAAAGCCAGTTAAGAAGAGAGGGAAAAGAAAGGAAGTGGAGATATCAATTATAGATGACCTTCTCAAGTTAGTAGAAGATAGCTTTGGTAAATTCTAAATAGTAACCCAGAAATTTTTTTTTACCCAGGAATCCTGAGGGTTTTCCCCTTCCTGTTTGATTTTATTTAAAGGGGCTATCCCCTGAGTAACTATTTAAAGAAACCTATTCATTGAATAGGTGTATTTCCCTCAAAGTGAGAATGTGATAAGACCTTACTTAGCCTGAAAGGGCCAGGGTCTCGCATTGTACCCTGGTTCATCTCCAGTCATCCTGATGAATATCAGGCCACTGCACCCAGATGGCTCAGGAGAAGGTGAGGTTGATGACCTTGCATAGCCCTCCTTCACTCAAATCAAAGTCAACTGCAAGTCGTGTCATCATCCTGATGTCATGGTCCTCTTTGAGAACCAAGGACAATCACAACAACAAATGATAGCTAGCCCAAATTGAATGGATTAGGTAGAGATTTTTTTTAAGGATGAGAGAGATGTGAGGATGTTTCTAAGGCAGTAGGAAAGCAGCCAAGAAATAAGGAGACAGAGATTGAAAATAAGTGATATGGTTTTAATATGTGTGTGTAATTGCATCTAATGGCAGCCTTCTCTAGGGTAGGGTGGGAAGGGAGGGGGAGAGAAAAAAACGAGTATAGCGGATACCAAAAGAAAACAGAAGGGAGCACAGAAAGGCATGGTAGCTTTGAAAACAATGTGTTTTTTAATAAATAGTGTGAAATAAAAATTCATGGTTTTATATGAATCTTCTTTTTATGTTGTGCCATGTCCATGGAAGTGTTCTTTTTTGTATTTATGTATTGAAGAAAAGAAATGGAAGAGTGGCAGTGATAGAGGGTCAACCTGTTGGGTGAAAGAGAGGGATGAAATGGATCACTTGTGCACGTAGAGGAGTTTGTCCTGTTAAGGAAGACCACCTCTTCATAGTAGACGGGGGTGGAGGAGGAGATAGTTACAGAAGGCATCCTGAATAAGGTGAGATGATGATGATAGAGCATGGATGTTTGGAGTAGGAAGACCCAGATTTGAATTCTAGCCCTGCTGCTTGCCACCTCAGTGACTTTGGACAAGTCAATCTCTCTAGAACTCAATTTCCCCATCTGTAAAATAAGGGAATTGGACCCAGTGGCCTCTAAAATCCCTTCCACCTCTAAATCTATGACCCTATTGAATAATTCTAGAGGACCCTGAGGCATTGGAGAGTTATTTTCTAATGCTATAGTCCTCCAAAAGGAGGAGAGAGGGGACAAACTTTAATTAAGTACCAGGGACTATACTAAGTGACTATCAAATATTATCTCATTTTATCCTCACAATTATCATCAGTCTCTTTTTACAGTTGAGGAAGCTAAGGGAGATAGAGGTTAAGGGATTTGCCTAGAACCACCTAGCTAATAGGGGTCTGAGGCTGGATTTGAATTCAGGTTTTTCCAACTCCAGGCCTAGTGCTCTATCCATTCACTACCTTCTCTGCTCAAGGGATTGGGGGCAGGAGACCAAGATTCATTTATTCCCCACCTACTCAAAGCAATTTCTTCTCAGAGGTTTTGTTACAATTGTCCTTTTCTATCTGCTGCCAGACCCTTGGATGTCTGATTTCAAACTAGATTGATAGTTTATATGAGTCCTTTAGAACCTGATCAAGTCTCCTCAACCAATCTGAATGCACTTCTTGTCCAACATCACTCTATTTCAGTTGTTTTTAAAGACTTCTAAAACAATCAAATACTTTTCCCATCTGGTCTAGTGTCATTGATTGATTCAATAGAGGTGTTCTCACCTACTTAGGGTGTTAGGACCATAGAATCTTGTTAGCCTAATTACTCTAAGTGGATAGGGAAATTCATTTGTTGACCCAGTCAACCCTATGATTAGGAAAAGCTTCCATGGAAAATAGATTTGAATACACCTTATGGTATATTTCTGTGCTTCTACAGGAAAGAAATTCAGCAGAACATAAGCTCATTGAGGGCAGGGACTTTTTTTCATTTTTAGCTTTTCCTCTCCAGCTAGTTAGGTGTCTTACACCTAGTAAGTGCTTTTTAAAAGCTTGCTGAGCTAAGCTGAATTGAATTTATTCTTTATTCTGATCTCTCTGCCAGGTTTTAAACCAATTAAGTATGTGAGTTAGAGGGTTGGACACTTTCTGGAGCTCTGGAGTTTACCATTAGTAGCCTTCCCTAGCGCAAAAGACTTTCAGGTCATATTGACTTCAAAGTTTAATTATTAAAGTAGCAATTATGCAACCATGAAGAATGAAAATAAAAATGAATCCAACAATAACTTGAGGATGAAGAACAAGAGGGAAAAGGTGGTACTTGGAACATACAAGAGCCTCTGACTCAATGGAGCAATTAAATCAACCAAATGAGAAGTAACACAATATATTTTATTGAGTAATAAAGTCTTTGTTATTTCTCTCCTCTTTCTCCCTTCTTGCTAAACAGTGAATATGGTCTTTGAAAAATCCCTTAGTGTCCAGGTGTGAGTGAAATGGTAGGCCAACTTTAGGACAAAGTCTTGCTGTCCCAGTGCTAGCTACATCAGGGTGATTCTGACCTTGTCTCACTGCGAGGATTAAACCCTGTTATGCCTGCCTTCCTGCAGGAAACTAATTCAGCCCTCTGGGAAGCATATTGATGTTCTCATTCCACTGGAGTTTTAAAGCAAATAAGAACTAACCTCAACTTCTTAGCCTAGAATGCCACCAGCTAAGTAAGAGGACTGTTTAAAGAATTGTATGGAAAAATAGGATTAAACCTGATCTGTTTGACCCCAGAAGAAAGAACTTGGAGCAATGGAAAGCAGTGTAGTATAACAGGAAAAGGACTACTAAGCTAGGTGTTAACGTTTAGTATGACAAATTACTATTATTATTTATTTATGGACCAAAAACCACAACCACTCGGTGCTGATGGAGCCACATTGATTAGTGATAAAGACATGATCCTAGAGATATAGACTGAAAACTTCCACAGTGTTCTCAACAGATCATCACCAATCAATGCTGAGGCCATTGACCATTTACCTCAGGTTGAAGTCAATCCCTCCTTAGCTGAACTTCCAACAGAAGAAGAGATTTTCAGTGCCACTATATTGCTTTCATGTGGCAAAGCACCTGGTGCTGATTATATTCCAGCTGAGATGTACAACGTAGGGGGACCATTGTTCATACAAAAGCTGACTGAAATATTTCAGGTTATATGGCAAGAGGAAGTTATCCCTCAAGAGTTCAAGGATGCCTCCACTGTCCATCTCTATAAGGGTAAAGGGGATAGATCGTCCTATGACAATCACAGGGAGCTCTCTCTCTTAGCCATTGCTGACAAAATTCTTGCTAAAGTCCTCCTTAATAGGCTGATCCTTCAACTGGAAGATGGGCGTATACCTGAGAGTCAGTGTGGCTTCAGAAAGGACAGAACAGTTGATATGGTGTTTGCTGCCCAACAACTCCAGGAGAAATGCCAGGAGCAGAACAGAGTTCTGTACACAGCGTTTGTGTATTTGACCAAGGCCTTTGACACTGTTAGTCATGAGGGCTTATGGAAAATTATGTCAAAATTTGGCTGCCTGGAGAAGTTCATCAGTATTGTACATCAATTTCATGATGCCATGTTTGCCCAGGTTCTGGATAATGGACAATGCTCTCATGCCCTTCCAGTCACTAATAGAGTGGAACAGGGCTGTGTGCTTGCTCCCATGCTTTTTAGCATGATGTTTTCAGCCATGTTGTCAAATGCTTTCAATGAGGATGAATATGGCATGAAGGCCAACTGCCATACTGCTGGTAAGATCCTCAATTTGAAAAGGCTACAAGCCAAGACCAAAGTGGAGGGAGTGTTGGTGCATGATTTTCTGTTTGCAGATGATTGTGCACTCAATGAAGCCTCTGAAGCTAAGATGCAATAAAGTATGGATCAACTCTCTGCTGCTTGTGCTAATTTTGGCCTAGTAATTAACACCAAGGAAACATAGGTGCTCCATCAGCCACCACCACACCATCCATACGTGAAACCATCAATTACAACAAACGGAGAAGTTTTGAATGCTGCAGATAAGGTCACTTACCTTGGAAGTGTACTTTCCAGGGATGTACACATTGCCAGAGCTAGCTCTGTGTTTGGGAGGCTCCGAAGAAAAGTTTGGGAGAGAAGAGGTATTAGACTGACTACCAGACTGAAGGGCTACAGAGCCTTTGTGCTGACCTCATTGTTATATGCTTGCAAAATATGGAAAGTCTACCAGTACCATGCCAGGAAACTGAATCGCTTCCATTTGAACTGTCTTAGGAAGATTCTGAGGATCACCTGGCAGGATAAGGTACCAGACACTGAAGTCCTTGCTCGAACTGAACTGCCAAGCATTCAAACTAAGCTTCAGAGAGCACAACTCCTATGAGCTGGCCATGTTGTTTGAATGCAAACTGTACACTTGTCAAAAAGATTATTTTATGGATAACTCGCAGGAGCAGGAAATCACATGGTGGTCAGAAGAAGAGATACAAGGACATTCTCAAAGTCTCTCTCAGGAACTTTGGATTTGACTGCAACATGAGAGACACTGGCACAGGACCGCTCAGCATGGCATGCACATATCAGAAAGGGGTGCTGTGCTCTATAAGCAAAGCAGAATTGAGACGCACAAAGTAAACGTAGGATGCACAAATTTGGGATATCCACCTCTAATATTCAAACAGCCTATCTGTGCCCAACCTGTGGTAGAGCATTCCGAGCTCATATTGGTCTGATCAGCCACAGTCGGACACACTGAAATTTCACTTTACAATGGTGATGTCATTTTGATCCTCTTCAAAGATGAAGGCCAACAACCAGAACCATCATTACTATTATTATTGATGACTTCAGGGGGAATAGAAAAGTAGTTTTCCTTTCAATAGCCTTATTAATACTTTCTCAGACAGTAAACAAGAGCTTACAATGGAGGGTGAGACAGAGGATCTTAATGCCAGTTCTACCTCTTGCTGCTTACTATGTGTTCAACCTTGGGCACATCATCTAACTTCTCTAAAATGTAGCTTTCTTGGATGAGATAGACTCAAATATCTCTTCCATCTCTAAATCTGGGATTTTAAACTATAAAGCAGAAAGTTTGAACTACAAGAAAACTTCTACCAATTATAATTCTCTGAAATGTAGAGTAGGTTAGCTCAGTAAATACTGTGCCTGAATCTCTGGAGGTCTGCAAGTAGAACCTTCAAAGTCTTTTGGCAGGTAGGTTGTCCAGGAGGCTCCAATTCATTCATGAGTTGGACTAGATGGCTCTCACAGTTCTGAGATTCTATGCCTAAGAATCAAGTTGCCGCAGGAATTTTTTAAGCAACTAAAATAGAAGCATATGTGACAATTTAGGTTCTAAAAATCCATTCAAACAAGTCAGGTAGGGATTTTCTCACCACTAGACGCAGACTTGGATCTAAAATTGTAGCCCTGAAGAGTCTTTTGTGGGCACTTTACTTTGGAGAAACTGAAGGCTTGGGCTTTATTAGGTAAGCCAATTTTAGATTGACCTTTGATTCCTAGAGATTGATGGATATAGTGGAGCTGGCATTCCCACACTGTTCATTGACTGACACAGGTATTACAGTTAATCCTTCTTTGTAGCGATGGCTTTAGGATTTGAGAGTATCCTACCACCCTTTTTTTCTAAGAGAGAAATATTGAGTCAAAGTACCAATTTAATATGACCTCTTGATGGGACTTCTATCTGTATAGAAGTCCCATCTGGGAGAATTGACCTACCCCACACTGGGGGAAAGGAGGTTCAGGGGTTTCTGGACATTTGATTTCACTGGAATAGGGAGTTACTTTCATCAATAGCCTTAGAAATGGGGGCGTTGAGAAGTTTACTGACTAACACAGGGAGGTTTAATCAGTATGTGTCAGAGGTGGTACCAGAATCCAGGTCTTCCTGGCTCCAAGGATAGATCTCTATCCATTTTGCCATATTGCTTTTTTAACCCTACATTAGAATCTCTTGTTTACTGTCTGAGAAAGTATTAGTAAGGTTATTTAAAAGAAAATTATTTCCCCATCCCCCCTGAAAATATCATCAATAACAAAAATTTATTTGTCATAATAAATGCTAACTCCTAGCTTAGTAGTTAGCCCATAGTAGGTGCTTAGTAATCCTTATTGATTGTTTGAATGCTTAGAGTACCTGCTTCTCATATCTAAAACCCAGGGCTAGGTCTCTGGCATTGCCACATTAGAGGCAGTATGGTATACTGGGAAAAGGTCTGGGGCCAATTGGTAAGGGTGTAAATCCTAATTCTAGTACTTATTACTTGAGTGACCTCGGGAAAATCATTTCTCTTTTCTGGGCTCTAATTTTCTCTTCTATGAAGTCAGTTTAGATAAAGCTTCCAGCTCTAAAGCTATGATCCTGTGAAAATAGGAATGAGGAGTGGGAAGATTGGTCCCACTCTAGAATTTCATCAATACTAGGAATTCCCAGCGTGGAAATTCCCTTCACTCATGCAGATCATCAATTCACTTGGTATTTATGATCTAAGAGTACTGTGTCGGGCGCTGAAAAATTAAGCGACTTCTACATGACTAGATGGCCAGTGAGTGTCAGAAGTAGGGCTTGAACTCAGAATGTTCCTAACTTGAAGGCTGGTTCTCTTATTATGTCACACTGACTCCATGTAAATGATAATCACTAAAGAAAAAGAAAATTGATATGAAGTAAAATATTATTCAAAATGCTGACAATTCAAAAATAACTCTGTATTTTTTGACATTCTTATCCAACCATGTAATCTTTTGAAATTATTCAAATTATAAAGTATAACTCCCAAGAGGGCATTTGAGGACACTTGCCTGAGACACATTCACCCCAGTGATCATGCATTCCACCCAGCACTAGAGGGTGCTCTAAGGTAACAACAAGCTCTTTATGACTCTTAGAAAGCTAGCTGTCCCTACCTCTTAGCCAAACTTCTTTTGTGAATGGTAGCACTTATTTCAGTCATTTCATTATTCTAAGGCTGGGGTGTATGTGTAGATTCATCTAGGTCTTTTTGTCTTCTGGTTTCTCAATCCCCTGGGGAAATACTCCCTTCACTTCCTTGTCTCAATGGAATCATGACATATGCATGAATGGAGTCAATTACCAAGTTTAGTGAGGGAAATTGAACAAACTCCTCTCAACCAATTGATTTTCCCCCAAACAGGGTGACAAAGGTAAGGGACAAGTAACAGACAATGAGGTTCCAAGATCTTAAAGTACAAAAAAGTAACATTCTGTTACCCCTTTATAAAATGTGAAAAAGATCTTCAGTAAGGTTTGAAGGGCTAACTAGCCATTGGCTGTTCAAAAAGCAAGATACATTCTTGAGCTATTGAGTAGAAGGGGGAGAAAGCTCTGAGGAGTGAGCTCCACTAGTCAAAAAGAAATTCAACTATGAAAGAACTCACTTCTTGAGTGGAAATCATTACTTGTCTCTTGGAGAAGTGAAGGGGATTTCTCTCCCCTCTCCACCCCCATCAGCCGTGCCATGTTGTAGCAGAGATGTTCAGCCAATACAAGCTTCTGCACTCATCAGGGAACAGACATAATCAGTCAGGGCATAGGACGAGAGGTGTTTTATGAGTTACCCTGGCCATTTGGAGAAAGAAACAGAACTAGGAAGTCCAGGTGACGAACTCACTCAGCAAAGACGATGTGCCCAGGTAGAGCAACACGAGGATACTATGTAAGGCATCCTTCAGTGCTGGCAATCTGAGTAATCTGACTCACATGTGCCCTCTCTGGATGTTCCTCTCTCCTAGCACACTTCATGTGTGCCCACTTTTCTCACTGAGGCTACATATGATTGAGAGAGGGTCCCCTCCGGTAAATGGGAGGAATGGTTTGTAACTATGGTTCTGGTGATACCTTTGCTTGAGTTTATTCTTCCTGGCAGCTGATCACCAAAGGGAATTTGGGCATTATTGTTTTATCAATGCAAGCCCACAGAGTACTTTGAACTTGAAGGTTCAAACTTCAGATATAGCTGCTGAATAACTGCCATGATTCTCCCCCAATGATGAGTCCTGGCCATATAGGAAACTGATGGGGCAAGATCAATGAACAGAGAAAGCTAAAGTCAGTCTCAACCAGGTTTTCAACCCTTTTTCTTGGTATCGTACCAGTAACCCTTCTCTGTCTCACTGGTTCAGGCATCTGGATTGATATATCAGGAAGGGGCATTTGGGCCAGAAACAAATGAAACCCCTTTTGCCTTCAATTAAACAGAACTTGTGTTATTATATTGAGGACAGCCCCTGGTTCCAGTTGACCATGTGGAAGATTTAGGGTCTGGGGTGCTAGTGAGGTCCCAACCTGAAAGGTACAAGTTAAGGAGGCAACCCAGAGCGAGCACTTCACAACACTGCACACATGTATATAATCCTTTACTCGTAAAGAGAGCAAAAAAAATCGTATTAGAAAGCTTTGTTCAATTGTGTAACTGATTCCTGGATCTTCCCACTCATTAGTCAGACTGTGTGAGACCCCCAAATCACTTTTTGTTGCTTGCTTATCACTGGTAGAGTAACAGATGAGGGCTCAAGGACAGGTGTTGAGGGAGATAGCGTGGTATAATGGAAAAGGTAGTGATGCTGGAGTGAAAGGATGCAGCTCCAAATCCTGCTTCTGACACTACTTACGTGAGTTGGGGCATTTCAATTAACCTGTTGGCAAGTTTCCTCACCTATAAAATAAAAGGTTTGAACAAGATGGCCTCTGAAGCTCCATCAGACACTTTTGATCTATGAAACCGGGTTCTCCTACCATTTTCCTTTTGAATAAAACCTCATACAACAATGTCCTCTGCTACTTTTTGCCCAGACCAATACTAATCATCTGTTAGTTCTTTATGCATTGCTTTACAATGAAAAGCTTTAATTATGAGGTCCCCCATTCCCAAACCATGCCTTTAATAAGAGAATTATTTGTGATCACCACAGGTTAATTTCATCATGTAAGACATTACATCAGTGGAGGCTCATCACCACTCTCAAAAGCTAACGCATAGCTGGTATTAAAAGGAATTTCTTCCCTGTGAGAAAAGAATGACTTTACCATCATTTCCACAAAATATGAACTCCATCTGGCAAATAGAGGGGTTAATGATGGTGCGTGTGGAGGCTGGAATTAACAATATCAACCATAGTTGACAAATCTTGTAAATTAGAAATTTTTCCTCTTCGAGAGAGTGGAGTTGTTATGGCTTCTAAATAAGTAGTTGTTCAGAGAGAACAGCATTGTTGTTTCCTAATTCTCCTTCCATCTTGGCTTTCTGGGCTCAGCAGCAAGGGATTTCAAACTTAGATTAATCTAAGTGCTTTATTAAGCTTATATAGCTCAGGATAGCAGCTATAGAGAATAACTTTGCTACACAAACATATCCTGCATTCCAACTTTCTTCAGAAATACAGGACTTATTTGGGTTTTTTTGGTGTCATTTGTTTTTGTATCATATTCATTTCCAAGCACATCCCTCCTCTCTCTACACAGTTAAATCTCCCCTTGTAACAAATATTTAAAAAGAAAGAGAAAAAAACAGTTCAGCAAAACCGACCAACATCTGGCAGTATATACAATATTTTTTACCTGTAGGCCTCCTACCCCTGCAATGAATGAGGAGAGATGATACTTCTCCTGTTGCTTAAATTGTGAAAGAGTCTTGGAGACTTCCTTCCCAAATTATTAAGATTTATTATAACTAGTATTTATATAAAACTTTAAGGTTTTCAAAGTGATTTATATGTCAATTGATTTTATATTCCCAGCAACCATGGGAGCTAAGTGCTATCATTTTCCCTACCTCATAGATGGGGAAACTGAGACAAAGAGGTTCAGTGACTTGCCCAGAGTCACACACACAGTATTTGGGTGAGGTCCACTTTGAACTCAGATCTGCCTGACTCTAGATCCAGTGTCCTACCTGCTGCTCCAGCTAGCTGATTCAGTTTAATAGCCATGGGTTAGAAGACAGTGCATAACCATCCATCTGATCAGTAAGAACCACTGAGCAGCATTGTGGTGCCTATTTACGTTGACACTTAAAGGTTCCACACGAGCCTTTTGGACTTTCCACCTGAACACATTTTTTCACTAGACAAACACAAATGGAATTTGTTTTAGCCTGAATAGACTTACAGAATGTCTTAGCAGCCATGCTGATTAGTAATGATGTTTACCATCTATCAAGGACATAATAAAAATGCCATTTTTTCTATTTAAAACTTGTTCACAGAGAGTTTAACTTATGAATTATGGGAATAATTACACATTTTAATCCCAAAGGGCTGGTACTTTTTTTTTCTTCTTGTAAGTAAATCTTTCATTATGGGCAAAGGTCCATGACCTTTGAGTTGAATGCAAAATCAAACATGACTCCCAACCAAATGGAAGATAATATGCAGATGGTGGGCAAATAACTAGATTCTTTGCCAGAAAAATCAAAATGCACCTGTTGTTCTAGTGAGGGGGAAATGAAGGACAGGAGAATGTTTATTTCACATGAAATTTCATCCTCCATTCTAGACAGAGAGTTGTATCTGAGGAAGAAAGAGGCAAAAACATACTAATTTCTTCATTTTCAAAATTGCACATCATCATGCTGGGAAAGTCTAGTCAGAGACCATCTAGTCCAGCCTATACCTAAAAAATATATTAAGATTTTTGGCCACCATATCATCCTGTTAACTCCCTAAGAGTTTGCATTTCATCACAACCCCAGACCTTTTTTTCAGAAGAACTTCCCTATACCATCATGAGGCTGTGAGATTGATGTTTTTAAAACTTTGCATTGATCTTTATTGAATTTCCTTGTATGTCATAACCTGTCAAGATCATTTATTTCATATTTCATTCCAGTATAAATCTACAAAAATCATTTAAAGAATGAACCATGTAAATTTTTTTAAGCTAAATTAGTGATCAGCAGGTGATCAGGTTGTTCCAGTGTGCATCTAACCATTAGAAAGATAAACCAGGTTCCCAGACAGTATTTGGATTATCATGCCCATCTAGGGGGAGACAGCAATTGGTCAGTCCAAAACTGAGCTCTTACAATGGCTAATTGAACTCAGAATTTTCCACAATCCAATAAAGTTCCCCCTTGGATCAATTTCATCTTAAAAGTCTTCTTCTTCACTACTAAAAACAACTTGATCTCCTCAGAGCTGCAAATAGAGAGGTGATTAGCCTTCAGTATGTACCCATTAATTTTGGTATCATCTCCTTCTCAGAACATATGTGTCACTGGATTACAAAAAGGCCTTAAGGCTATGTCTATGAGAAAGAAAGAGAGAGAGACAGAGAGAGACACAGACAGAGAGAGACAGAAAGAGACAGAGAGACAGAGAGAGACAAAGAGAGACAGAGAGAGAGAGAGAGAGAGAGAGAGAGAAGGAGGCAGGGACCTTGAAAATTCATCTTTCCCCTCTCACCCACTTCCCTCCAAAAGCAATTTTCCTCTGTTATTTGGCTGTATAAAATGTTCATTTGGGGATCTGACTTCTCTAGAGGCAGCATTAAACAATGGAAAAAACACTAGGCTGGGAGTTAGGGAGAACTGGGTAGGTTCAGATCTCATCTCTAACACTTATTGGTTGAGCAACTCTTGCCTAGCTAGTCATTTGAATGTGAGTTTTATCATCTGAAAAATGAAGCCAATCATTCCTTCAGTATTTCTCTCCAGGGCAGCTAGGTGGTGCAGTAGACAGAGTGCTAGGTCTGGAGTCGGGAAGACCTGAGTTCAAATCCAGCCTTAGACACTTACTGTGTGGCCCTGGGCAAGTCACTAACCTCTGCCTCAGTTTCCTCTTCTGTAAAATAAACTGGAAAAGTAAATGGCAAACCACTCCAGTATCTTTGCTAAGAAAATCCCAAATGGGATCACAAAAAGTGAGAAAACTAACTGAAGATTGATTAGACAACAAAAGATATCTCCTAAAGTCTCTATCAGAAGTAAATAAAATAATGGGTGTAGCATGCTTTGCAAACCTGGAAGCCTACCTAAATGTCCGTTGCTATTAGATTAATAAATGTTATTTTGTGCATCTAGACTTAGAGTTGGAGGTTGATTGGGATGGGTACCCTATCCTCTAAGCCCAAGAGGATGAAATTATTATTATCAGCATTATCTGACTTAACAAGTCATGTTGACCTTGTAAGACTTGTTAGAACACAGTCCACTTGCTACTTGTGACCTTGAAGAAGAAAATCACTGAGCATCAGTTTTCTCTTCCGTCAAATGAGGAGAAGAATATTTGCAATAGTTACCATAGTGCTGGCTTGAGGAATGGCAATCTCTCTCCTTTAAGTGCTCTACAAATGTGAATGAGGAAGCCTGATAGTCAAGGTGGACCTTAAAGCTTCATTTTCTAAAACAAGACATCACAGACTTCACTGATGCCAATGACAGCCTGGAATCCAACAGCGCATTTACAAGTCACTAGTAAGTAAAGAGTTGGCAGGGGCATTTTGCATAGAGAACTATAAAAGGAAAATTAAAAGGCCAGATCAATTGAGCTTTAAAAAAACATTCATTTTGAATGATGACCAGTAACCAGAAGAAAGTATTCTGTGTACATTCTCCTCCTAGGCCTGGTTAAATCCTGCGGAAGGGAAAAGAGCTGATTAAATGGGAAGAGGATTTTGCTGCCCTCAGCAAAACTCTTTTGAGGATCAAAACCTATCCTTCAGGCCTGTCCCCAGCAGCTTTCATTTTGACGATTGACATGCTGGAAGGTTAGTCTTCAACAGTCTGAAATTTACATTTTATTTTAGAGAACAGAGTTAAAAATACACTTAATTCAACTAAGCCAAAGTCGGTAAAGGTATTAAGAGAGATTTTGTAGGTTCTTTGTGATGTATAAAATGGGATGCCAAGGTGTTGGGTCATCCTTGAACAGGCTCATCAGTAGGGAGCTTCTCTGAGATAGTTTGTATGTTGGTAACCAAATCCTTCCGTGGTCTGGGAATCTTCTTCCATTTCCTAGCTCCTGACTTGCTGTTATATTCATACACATTCCCTGTGACTGTTGGAGAAAAAGCATACAACAGAGAAAAAGCAAGTAGTGAGTTGTTCATATCTTCCAAATTGGGCTCTGTATAATAACAGGAAACATTCAGGATAGGTATTAAAAGACTTCACAGAAATGCCCAAGACAGCCTTTGAGGTAAGAAGCTTCCTAGGAGGTGGACTGGGGCATTTAATCAACTAAGGAAGATTTTAAAAAATGAGATACAAGGTTTTCTACGAGATATAAAACTAAGTAGGCATAGTCCTGAAAATGGTCATAGCTCCAAATTCTGTCCAAAAAGACCTCATCTATGTTTTTGAACCAGAAGGGATCTCAGTAACCATCTAGTGAGTGCCATTAGAACATGCCCAACAAGTGCTTATCCAGGCTTTACATGAAAGAACTTCTAAGAGGGAAAATCTACCACTTCTTGAAGTGGTCCATCTCACTTTAGGACAGCACTAATTGTTAGGAAGCTGTCCTAGAAATCACATTCTTTACTTCCGAGGTGGGGAGGGGTTTCCTTCTGTGAGTATAAATATGAAACTTTAATTCACTGATTCAACCTTTATTGATATAGCATCATAGGAAACACAAGAATAGGGAGAGACATCAGAAGCCATCTTCTCCAGCTCCTTTACTTTATAGATGAGGAAGTTAAGGACCAAGGAAGGAAAGTGACTTACTCAAGAGCTTACAGGTAACAAGTACCAGAGGCAGGATTTGAACACTCATCTTCTGGTTCCAGAGCCAATCTCACAACAACCATATGCAGTACATAAGGCAGGTGATGTTACCTCCATTTTCAGATGAGAGAACTGAGAGAGTAGAAAAGTGGGTTGTCTAAGCTCACATAGACAGGAAATGTCAGAGGGGTGATTTGAACCCAGATCTAAAAACTTCAGGACCATTGGTTTTTTTCCCATCATACTATACCCCTAGAGATGTAGGACATTCGTGGTACAGTCCTCATTCTACAGATGAAAACTTTAAGAATATATTTTCAGAGTTGCAAAGATGGCAAAATGTTCTAGAAAGAGCACTGGACTTGGCATCAAAGAGTCAAGGTTCAAATCTGTGTTACTTACTATGTACCTTGAGCAAGATCTCGAAGGCAAGGCAAGCATTATTTCATTGGCATCTTTTTCTTCCCCTTAATAAATGCTTATTGATCAACTGGTCTACTAAATTGAAGGCCTAGACTAGAGATTGCTAATTACCCATGACTGATTATCTCTAAGTATATGACCCTATTATTATCCAAGGGTAATAGAGCTTTGAGTTTAGGTCTGTCCAAGATGAAAAGTCCTAAAATAACTCAATCTACCCACCCATCAAAGGTGGAGCTTCTAAAAGTGACAAAAATACACCTCCCCACCAGCACACAAATCTATCCTCTAAGTCAATGTTACCTGTTGGGAATTGTGGGTAGGCTATTCAATTTCAGGTTTTAGACTCAGTTTTAAAACAAGCCAAACTCTCCTCGTCCTCATTCTAAAAACTCAGATCATGACATTTTTCAATCATGGATTTGACTGAGAGACTTTATTTTTTCTTCACTAGATACAACTTATGGCTCTGTCAGAGCTGCTGTCTGTGTAGGATGAATGTTTTCAACCATATTGTACCATTTGCACTACAATATATTCATTAAATCAGGAGGAGACTGTTCATGAAAGAACTCAACACTCTTAGGGCACAGTGGAAAGAACACTGGGTGGGAAGTCAGAGGACTTAGGTTCAAGTCTCAGTTTTACCACCAACAGTCTGTATCAACTTCACTAAATGACTTAACTTCTCGAGGCTTCCACTTCCTCATTTGTAAAATAAGGGGGTTGGACTATGTGACCTCTAAGGTCTCTCCCAGCTCTTAAATCTGCAATCTATGGAGACAGAGTTTTTTCATTGTGCCATTTCTATGGATGTCCTAGGAAGGTAGGTGGCATAATGGATAGAACACTGGACTTGGAGCCACGTAGACCTGAGTTCAAATCCTGCTGCAGATGCTAATTAGCTTTGTGACCAAGAACAAGTCACTTAGCCACTCTCAGTCTCAATGTCTTCATCTGGAAAATGGAGATAACAAAAGCACCTCCCTCCTAGGGTTGTTATGGGATCAAATAATATCTATAAAGCATTTCTGCAAAGCATAAAGCTCCATATAAATTACTATTATTATTCCATGCTGACAAAAACTAATCTTAGTTAAGAATAAATAGAAATCAACCAATCAACATTTATCAATCACCTCTAAGTACTAGTGACTGTGCTGAACACTAAGGATGCAGAAATAAAAATTGAAACAACCCGTGTTCTGAAGGAGCTGCCATTCTAACAGGTAAGACAACTTACATGTGTAAAATTACATACCAAGTGAATACAAGGATGTTTGGGGTCAAAGGGCTCGAGCCACTGTGAGGTACCAGAAAGGCTTCATAAAGAAGGTAGACCTTGAGCTAAATCTTGAAGGAAATGAGGGATTCAGAGAATAGAGGTGAAGGGGGTGGTGGACATTCCAACATGGGGACAGCCAGTGCAAAGACATAGATCTGGGAGACAAGGCATTGTATATGGAAAACAGCAAAGGAAGCAGCAAAGCTGGGCCATATAGTATATGGAAAGGACTCCTGTTTTGGGAGACTGGAAATGGAGGAAGGGGCCAAGTTAGGAAGAGTTTTAAATGTCAGACAAAAGAGTTCATATTTTATCTTAGAGGCAATAGAGAGCCTCCCTAGGCTCACTGACAAGGGGTTAATAGGGTTACACTTACACTTTAGGGACAGAAGAGGAAATCACTCTGTAGGTCCACAGGGGATGGACTTGATGCAGGAAGAATAAAACATTATTGCAATAATCCACGTGAGAGTTGGTAAGGGACTGAATTAGAACAGGGCTGGTGTGAGAAGAGAGAAAGAAACAGATGCAGTGAAAAAAGAAACAATGAGATTTGACCGCTGATGGGATGTATGGAGCGTGGGAGCATGAGGAGTTAAGGATCATATTAAGGTTTTAAACCTGGGAAATTGGGAAGATAATGGATAATGGATGACTCAAAAATTATAGGGAAGTTCAGAAGGGAGGATTTTTGTAGAGGGAAAGATATTGAGTTCTGTTTTGGGCATGGTGAATTTGAAGAGACATAGGTAGAATAGTGAAAAAGATTGGAAAGGAAAAGAGGGAGGAGAGCTGTAGAAAAAGCTCTCAATTGAGCACCAAGATTGGAGTGAATCTAGGTAAGAAACAAGGGACTCAAAGCAAGTTCACATCCTGGTGTGATTTTGCCTGGTGTCCTCTGCCTCCAATGTCACCTTCCTTTCTGATCTAGCCCTGCTAGGACTCTATCCCTGTTCCAAAATCTTCCCCTTCCTGCTCCCCATCTTCCTGTCTTAGTCATAAAAAAAGAAGCCATGTCTAGAAGCCATAAGCTACTGGAAATTAGGACTTGGGAATTTTCATTCCTATTCAATTACTTAATATTGCTTTCAGTTTACTAATTCATCTGAACCCTCAGACCTGGGAGAAGCAACTAATGTTCCTTCATCTGGCCATTGTTGAAATTTGTTGAATGTTATCATGTGAATTTCCAGTGCAAAGTAATTTCTCTTCCTAGCCATAGATTCAGAGTCATCAAATGTTATAGAACTTAAGAGATCTAATTCAGGGATTCTTAGCCTTTCTTAGGTCACAGACCTCCCTTTGGCAGTCTAGAGAAGCCTATGAAACCCTTTCTCAGTGTAAGCTTTTAAATTCACAAATAAATACATAGGATTAAAAAGGAAATCAGTTATAGTGAAATACAATTACCAAAACATGTATAGAAAAAAAAGAGTTCATAGACAATAGTTAAAGAACCTCTGATTCTAGTCCAAATTTCCTGGTGAATGACTGAGGAAACTAAATCAAGCAAATGAGGGTGACTATATGGTACAATGGAAAGCATACTGGATTTGGAGATGGAAGCCCTGGGTTCATTGCTTAGTAGTAGTGTGATCTTGGGTGAATCACTTGACTTCCCTGGGCCTCAGTTTCTACATATGTAAAATGAGGAGTTTGAGTTAGGTGGTCCCTGACATTCCTTCCAGTTCTAGAGCTATGCTCTTATGAGATGCCACTTAACCCCTTTGGGCCTCAGTTTTCACATGTATAAAATGTGGTGCCCTGATATATACTATCTAGCAAACTCTGTTTTTTTAAAATGAGAATGTGGGAATTAGTACATAGATTATCCCATTTGGTGAATCAATGTAGCTCTAGTACCCAAATATTATTTTAGTTCTAAACAATTTATTATATAATCAAAAATTTTGTGGTATATGGGTCAGGAAACTTGGATTTGATGTAGGATTCTGGGCTGCTACTACCACCTCACCTCCATGTGGCTCAAAACTATCCATCCACTGAAGAACGGAAGGTACTAAGAAAAAATTGTGTTTAGCCCTAGAATAGATTGTGTGACAGAAGAATGATCTTCTGCTCTCACTTTGTTAAAGTCTATTGAGCCTGAGTTTATTGTCAAAGTTCCTGAATAGTAAAATATTTCTTAGAAAGTATCTGTTTGGCCAGTTACAATCATCTTTTGTCCAAAGGAATTAATGTTAGGGCTAGAGTCAAGTTATGCTTTGGTTCATTTTGCCAAAGTGATTTTTTTCTCATTCCTTTTTTAATTCTTTGTTTAAAAGGGTAACTAGTTCAGTTGGGAACTGAGGAGATTTTTTTTTTAATATATGTGTATGTATACATACATGCACATATCTGGAAATGAACATGATATAAAAACAAAAAAATACAAATTTAAAAATTTTAAAGGAAAAATATGAAATATCTAGCGCCATGGAGGCAAAATTTGTTTAGTGTCACTTCTGACGCTCTTAACTGTACCCTTAAAGGAATAGTTACTGTTTGTAACTATTCCATTTACTGTTTGTATCTGGAATATTCTTGTTTATATACATGTGACATCCCCCATTAGAATGCAAGCTTTTTGAGGGTAGGGACAGTTTTCGTTTCCTCTTTGAATTCCCCAAGTGCTTACCACAGCGCCTGGAATATATTAAGAACTTAATATAGTTACTGATTGATTGATTTAGTATGAAGTTGGGTCTCTACCTGAATTATCCTATCATGGATTCACCTTCTAGGGAGTAGAGCCTTCCTATCTAGAGAAAATAAGCATGACCACCATAGACACAGAAACACTAACAGACCTGAAAACTTACTGGGTGTCCACACAGTGCAGTTGTGCTCTTCCCCATGTCATAGGGGTTTATATAAATTGATTTATCTCACTACTACTAAGTCAAACCATTTCAAAGGAAATAGGGTTGATACATCCACTGGCAATTGTTTTCATCATTCCTTGGATGCCCTGGCTTACTGCTACCTCCACTGGCTAGAAAGGCAGCTCAATCACTCTTAACTCACTTGCTCCTGGGACTCTGCTGGGTTCTTAAGATAAAATACCACTACCACCTAGTTTCAATTTCTATCAGTGAATTTTTTCCAAACTAAAAAAGTTGCTTGAATGATACTAATCACAATGCGCTAGGTGAGTGGAGAATATCACGGTATGACAATAGAATATTGCTAACAGAATATATTTAGGTAAAGAGGGTCTGACCCCCAAAGACATCTAGTGCAATGTACCTGGATCCAATGCTTCTTCATCAAATACTGTCTTGTACACAATTGTTTCCTTAGAAAAGAACAAATTATTACAAATAAATTATCATTTGATATAGAATTGCTTTAGGGTTTGGGGGAGAGCGAGTGTTGCAATTTCAATATTTCTAGAAGATGGGCCCCTCATCATATATATTTTCTTATTCTCCTGGGCCATCTAAGGTTATTCTTGGGTGGTCAGAGTTGACAAGAGAATCCATGATATGTTACTAAGGTCTCTCAAAGCTTAAGTAGAATATAAGCTCTTGAAGGTGGGACTTTCACTTTTGAATTTGTATCCCCAGCACCTAGCAATAGGAACCAATGACTTCATGACTACAGGGAACTCCAGGTTAGGTCAATTCCTCTACTAATGCAGGCTGGCATCTTCCTCTGCAATTCATACTGTTGGAGAGTGGTCTAGAAAATGGAGATCAGTTGCTTTGCTCAAACTTACATAGCCAACATGTGTCAACAGGAGAACTTGACCCAGTCTTCTTGGCTGGATATCTGGACATGCAGATGCCTAGAGCATCTATCCCTGGCAGCATGCTGCCTGGCATGGAGTGGGCATCTAATAAATTCTTGAATATAATCCAGTCAATTCTACCACCAAAATCTTCATGTTCTCCAAATCACGCTTTTAAAATGCAATTTCATTTCCTTTGTGTGGTCAGTCTACTCCCATTTTAACATGGATTATTTATCAGATAATTCAAGTCAAACACTAGGACCTTAAGATAAGAAGTGGGTTAAGTGACTTCTGCTAAGAAGAAAGTAGGTTCTACAATATAAAATATTGCTTTAAAGAGGATGGGGATAAAGCAGACTCAAGTGGTTTGGAAAGTTAGAGGAACTTGAGCAGCATGAGACCAAAAGGGGAGACATCAAGAGGAGAGAAAAGACAACCCAAGTATAAACCTCTTCCCCATCTCACTGACACACTCTCCTTGCCTACCTGAGATTGCTTGTGGATAATTTCATGAATTACTCAAAGTCTATAGCTAGGTGTCATGAGAATTTCACCCATGCTTATGAGACTGAATTATAAGGATCACACTCTCTGGGATAGTACTTGGTCTTGGATTTAGTTCAGTGATTTCCATGGTTGGGATTGAAATTATCTGATTCTACTTGCATTATGTGGGGGCAGGGGGAGGAAGATAATCAACAAATTCCTATGGCAGGGTTCATCGCCATGAAAAAGGAGTGGGACAATGAAATGCCATTACTTCTGTGGTAGCATATGGTTCCCAGATTGTACTCACGGTTACCACTTCAACTTTTTCATGTCTACTTTCTGTTACCATGTCATCATTGGTATTTTTGCTGCCTATTGGGAAAAGAAAACCAATCAGGTAGGAACCTTATGAGTGACTTCTAAACACCTGTAGAACAATCAGTAATTAACAACTTACCAGCTATGTACATCTTTCCCCTGCAATGAAAGAAAATCAGAAAAAAAAAATTAGGTTCATGACACCATTGCACAGCAAAATTCAAAGATCATTTTCATATAGCAGGCCATGAATAGTGAGCATGGCTCTCCTCCATAAGGGGAAATATAATTTGTGGAAGAAGCACTGCCTGAATGTCAATTCTGTCTGTTCGAAAAGATAGGCCCCAAAACACATAAATTTTCTTATTGCTCTAGGCAGGCCAGAGTGGATATTCTCCCATATAGAGTTGGGGATGATTGATGAAATGTCTTCTCTAATTTTATTTTGGAAGCCTATGGAATCCTATAAGGTGTTATGAAATAATGAGATAATATTTGTAAAGCACTTAACACAGTGCCTGTAAAACAGTAGGTGCTATAAAATTATCATCATCATCATTCAGTATGGAAGAGTACCAGAGGACTGACTCCAGAGTCAGAAGATCAACATTTCAATTTCCCTACTGATGCTGCCTACTACTTGTGTGACCTTGGGTAAGTCATTTTATCTTCCTTAGTCTCAGTTTCCTCATCTGTAAAATGAGATATTTGAACTATATATTCTCAGAGACTTTTCCAGCTCTGGATTTATGGATCGTCATGCTCTGCCACTAAGGAATAGAGGGTGTTGGGAGAGCTATTTTCAGTAAAATTGATAAGCTCTGCATTTGTAAAGTGTCTTACAGAGAACCTTCTCATCCATCAATTCTCATGTGAGCCTTACAATGAAGACTTTAATTTTTTTAATTATACCTGAAGGGTTTTAATTTTTGTGTCTTCTGTCTTATCATTAATAGAGGAAGTAGATTCTTTTACACTTTTACTTCACATTCTGGCACTGAAGAGCAAGAAAAGTTGTATTTTAATTTGGTATTTAATAAGTTTTAAAGTAAGTGACACAATTATTGTCTCCATTACACACATGAGGAAAATGATGATTAGACAGGTAAAGTGACTTGCCTGTGGCCACTTAGGTATTAATTTACAGAGCCAGAATTAAGCCATGTGTCCCCTAAGGTCAGTACTCTTCCCATCAGGCCTCCCAGACTCTCAGATAAGAAGAAATGGATGCAGTTATACCTTTTCCATCTACCTGCTAGAACTTCCCCCGACTCCTCTGCCCAAACCACCTAATACTAGTATTTCCAAATTGAAATAGTCAGGTGCAAACTGAGCACCAGATGCAGCATGGGTATAACTCACTGTGGGTATAAGCTTGCTGTGCTCAAAGGGAAATCTAAGCTTTCTACACCCTCAGAAGCTCCTTTTGTCAGAGGCCAACAAGGCAACATACAAATGTCCCCTTTAAAGGCAATCAGTCACTCCAGTTAAATAAAAAATCACATACTTGCTTTTTGGCTTAGAGAGCTCCTTGGTCAGTTTTTGGCACCTGTCTGTGATGCTGGTGTATTTCACAAGAAGGTAGCATGTCCAGGCAAGCAGACCAACCAGGAAAATAGCCATCAGTGTAAAGATGAAAGGGATGTACCAGTCGTTGGGATTGTATGTGTTTATAGATGTATATATAACAGTCACGCCCTTCTTTTGCTGACATAGCAAAGAACACAAAGCATTAGGCAATGTTTTCAGATAGTATTTTCTCACATATAATAGGATTAATCTATATATAACAAACTAGTGATATGTGCAATACATATGTGTATATATATACATATATATACATACATACATACATATCACAGAGTAACAGAATTTTCAAGTTGGAAAGAAACTCAGCAAGCCATCTTATCAAACTCATGAATAAAAAGGAATCCTCACTACAACAAATCTGAAATGTGGTCACTCAAAATCTGTTTACGCACTTCCAAACTGGGGACCCACTACCACCATAATCAACCCATTTTAGCTGTGGCTAATTCTTACTGCAAACTTGGGAAGTTTTCGCACATCAAGACTAAATTTTCCTCCTTGTAATTTGTATTAATTCCTCCTGGTTTGGCCAAACAGAATAAGTCTAACCCACCTTCCATATCACATTCCTTCAAATACTTGAAGGTGACCATCATATCCCCCTGGGTCTTTCCTTATACAAGTTAAACAACCTTGGGTCTCTCAACCAATCCTCATGTGGAATGGATTCCCCATTCTAGTTCTCCTCTGGATGATCTACAGCTTAGCAATGTCTGTCCCAAACTGTCATGCTCAGAACCAAATCAATGTTCCAAATGGGATCTGACCAGAGCAGGATATGATGGGACTGTCATCTCCTTGTTGCTAGATGCTATGACTCTCTTAATATAGCTCAAGATGTCACTGATTTTTTTTGAAATTGTTGCCATAGTCATTATTGATTAACATGGATTTAGCAGTCCACTAAATCCTTTATATGTTGCTCAAAAAAAAATCATTCTAACCATAACTTCCCTATCTTATTCTTCTGAAATTGATTTTTGAGTCCAAATGTAAGACTTTACATTTATCCCTATTATCTGTATGGTGTGTGTTTGTTTGTGTGTGTGTGTATGTGTGTGTGTGTGTGTGTGTGTAGAGAGAGACAGACAGACAGACAGAAAGAAACAAAGACAGACAGACAGAAAGATAGAGGTTTACTCTGGGGCCTCATTTTGGTGGGGATAAAGCCTTTAAAGGCAATCCTAGCAAAACACAATTCTGGTAGATTCTATACTTCACTAGGTGAGAAAGGCCTTAAATAGTGGTATTGTATTAAAACTGTTTTCCAATGACCAGCCTGCCTAAGTAAAAGAGTCCTATTGCTAGGAGTCTGACCATTTGGTAACAAATTGTTTCGCCATGGCAACCTATGAAACAGAGGACATCTGGGTTTTCAATCCTGTACTTTTCTATTCCACTTCTGTATTGATATTGGCAGAATGATTGAGTGGGCTCAAAAGGCATGAAGGATGAGAGCATTTAGACCATCTACAAGCATTAACATATCAAAAGATTATAGATAGATATACATATACATGTGTGTGTGTGCATACGTATACATACATATATCATAATGAAAACCTAGCATATTTGGGGAATGCGGTATGGGCAACCAAATATTCTGGTTATCTCAATCAATCAAAAGCATTTACCAAGCACCAAATATGTACCAGGCACTGTTAAACAAGAAAGGCAAAAAGCTCCCATCATTCTCAAAGAGTTCACAGTCTAATGAGGACATGGGCGGATGAGAGAGTGAAGAGTCATACCTAGGTCATAGCTAGGTTGTGAGCTTGGGGGACTGAGAGGATCATGGTGATCTCAACACTATAGGGGAGCTAGGAAGAGGGGAGAGTTTTAAAGAAAGGTAATGAGTACTACGTGAGACATGCTGAGGTTAATATATCTACAGGGACTCCAATTTGAAGTGTCCATTAGGCACCAATGGTTAGTGAGCTTGACCTAGATGAAGATCTAGTCAGGATACTGAGAAAGAGTGACCAGATAGGTAGGAGGAGAGCCAGGAGAGAGCAAGGTCTCAATAACAGAGAGAGAAACTGGCATCACGAAGAGGGTGCTTGACAGTGTAAAACCCTACAGAGAGGTCAAGAAGGAGCAGGACTCAATTTTACAAATAAAAGATGATTGGTAACTCTAGAAAGGGTAGTTTCTGTTGAATGATGTAGTCAGAAGACGGCACTGTTCCCGTTCAGTCATTTTTCAGTCGTGTTTGACTCTTCATGGTCCCATCTGAGATTTTCTTGGCAAAGATACTGGAGTAGTTTGCTGTTTCCTTTTCCAGCTTATTTTTATAGATCAGGGACTGAAGCAATCACAGTTAAATGACTTGCCCAGAGCTGAGAGGAGAAAGTAAAGGAAGTAGAGGCACTGATAATAGATAGCCTTCTCAAAGAGTTCAAGCGTTCAGCAAAAAACTAGGAAAGGTATGAGATGATAGCTAGAAAGGCTGGATCAATCAAGTGAGGGCTTCTTGAGGAAGGGGGAGACACAAATATATTTCTAAGTAGCAAGGAATCAGCCAATAGACCAGGATTAAAGAAACTGAGAATGAGGGGATGATAGAGAAGGAAATGTGCTGGGGAAAATGGAATGGAATGAGACTGCTTTGCATGGAGAGGGGATTACTATGGCAAGGAGAAGGGCCACCTCTCCATATGACACAAAGATGAAGATAATTGGGTGAAGTCTTTGAGTAATGTGAGACAAAGAGGAGGAGAGAAGAGAGACCTTTCATTGTTTAGTTCCAATTTTTTTCAGTGAAATTTGAGGCAAAATTCTAAGAGGGTAAGTGTTAGAAACATCTGTGTGTTTCAAACAAGGATTGTCACAATTACAAAAAGTAAGATATGACAAAATTATATGGAACATTAATGATTAAGAAGGCATTTCAAATACTTGCTGTGCCCTCAGGATAATCATTAGAAATGCCAGTTCTTGCTGTTCCAGCAAATTTTGCTGAATATCATTTGACAATTGACTTTTTTATATCCATGTGTGATAAAAACTAATTACCATTGACTTTTTGTACAAAGTTGATTATACTTGTCTTTACTGGTTCTACTCCCATCCATATACTATATTCCTTGATCACAAATTGGCATATTTTCTCAGCTACACAGAGACATAACAATACCCAAAATAGGCACTATGAGTAGATGGGAGAATACATAATTGAAAACAGAGCTGGGGTAAGGATGGTAATTGGTGGGAAGTACATAGGTGAGCGTATATAGAAAAAAAGGTGAAATCCAGAGCCCATTTTGGGGAGGAAGTTTACTGTGTAAAATTTTTCAGATGAGAATACCAGTGCTTCTCCAACATTTTTCTTTGGGTGTCAAGACGAAGTGATAAATAGGATCAGAAGACTGTTGTGGTGCTGGACTGGGGGTCAAAAGGAGAATTGGATATGAACACTCTACCCCACCCTAGACACTTCTTGTGAGACCAAATCCCTTAAGTTCCTAAAACTCAACTTCCTCATCTGTAAACTGAAGGTCATAATACCTGATAGATAGATATCTATACCTAGATAGATAGATAGATAGATAGATAGATAGATAGATAGATAGATAGATAGATAGATAGATATAGATATCTCACAGGGTTACAATCACTCTTACATGAGATAAAGCATCCAGGGCATTTTCCTCTGCCTGTCATTTAAAGCCTGACTCTTACCTAACTCTGGTCTTTTTTCCATCTTATTTCCCTTCACAAACTCTCCATTACAGTCAAATTAGACTACTCACTGTTGTTGTCCCCAAGACAGCCTTCTCTCTCCCATCCCCGTGCCTTTGCATTAGCTCACCCCCATTCCTGGAATTTCTCTCTCCTCCTCTCTATCCTTATTGTCATTCAGTTATTTCTGACTCTTAATGACTCTATATGGAGCTTCTTGGCAAAGATATTGGAGGGTTTGCTATTTCCTTCTCCAGCTCTTTTACAGAAAAGGAAACTAAAGCAAACAGAGAAATGACTTGTCCAAAGTCACATAACTGGTGTCTGAAGCCAGTCTGCCTGACTCTAGGCCCAGTACTGTAATCATTGAGCCATCTAGCTACCTCCGCCTCTACCCTAGTTCCCTTTAAATCCAGGTCAGGTGCTACCTTTTAAACCAGATCTTTCTTGGTTTTTCCAGTTTTTAGTTCTCTCTCTCATAAGGAATTACAGATTTACAGCTATACTGAGGAAACTGAGACTCAGAGAGACAGGTTAGGTGATATGCCCAAGGTCATGCCAATAGTAAAAGGCAAAGGTGGGTTTTAAACTCAGGTTCTCTGATCCCAAATTCTGTACTCCTTATGTTTACTTATCTATGCACATTATTTTCCTCAGTAGACTATTACCTCTTTGAAGTTAGAAATTGTTTCACTTTTGTCTTTGAAGCCCCACCAATTTCAGCAAAATGCCAAGGATGTAATAAGTACTTATTACTTTTTGTTGAATAGCATTGAATCCAACTTGAAATCATTACATAAATTAATTATTGCTATAAACCACCTTTTCAGAAATACAAGCACAGAGAGGTATATATACCTAATAAATTGGAAATAAGGAGAGGGAATGCACCTATGTATAACCTGTCCATTTCTAACTGTAACCTTGGGGTTCTGGTACTTCATTATATTCATTAAAATATTAAATTATTTTACTTTCATTAAATTATTTTGGGCAGCTAGGTGGCACAGTTGATATAGCACTGGGCATGGAGTCAGGAAAACTCATCTTCCTGAGTTCAAATCTGGTCTTGTTGGCTGTGTGACCCTGAGCAATTCACTTAATTCTGTTTGCCTCAGTTTGCTCATCTGTAAAAGGAGCTGGAGAAGGAAATGGCAAGCTACTCCAATATCTTTGCCAAGAAATCCCCAAATGGCATCATGAAGAGTCAGAGATGACTAAAAAACGACTGAACAACAAAAAATTATTTTACCTCTCATAGTGTTTCATTTGTAGCTCTTCTACAAACATCATATTCTAATATTTTGTCCCCATCATCTCTTTTCTACCTGACTATAAACTTCTTAATAGAATATACTATGTCTTATTCATTCCTATATCCCCCACAGAGTATGGCTATGCATAGTGTATGTTGTAGCCACTTAGTAAATATTTATTGAATGAATGTGAATCCCTCTGCAACAGACCCTTTTGGTTACAGAAAAGTAAATTCTATGATACTTTACTTCATAATTGGTGACTGGAGGAGCTGGTGTATTTTGCCGTGTCACAGAAATATCTATCATGACAGTCCCTGTTTGGGGATATGCTACTCGGCCATGCTGCAAATTGTCATCAATAATGTGTACCACAAGATGATAGTGCTGGTGAAAATCTGCCCCAGACTTGATGTTAAAAGGATTTTTCACAATTAGCTTCGGGGCATTTGAGCCCCGAGTAGGATCAAATCCAAAATGTTGATTATCATTTCCTTAAAAAGAAAAAAAAAACATTTAAAAATGATGATTGTCCAAATGGCATACAAAATTAATCTTTTACCCTTTCAGATTTCCTAGAAATACATGTGACTTCATAGAATCACAGAATTTGAGTGATGGAAGGACCTTAGAGGTCATCTAGCCTAATCTATAACTAAACAAGGGTGCCCTCTGAAAACAGAATCCAGAAGTGGTCATCCGGGTTTAGCTGGAAGACCTCCAGGAAGGGGGAATCCAGTATCTCCAGAACCAATTCATTTTATTTTGGGGAAGTCATAATTACTAGGAAGTTTTTCTTTATATCAAGCCTCCACTTCCAACTGTTGTATCTAGATCTTCCTTCTAGGACCAAGTAAAATAAATCTAATGACTCATCAAGTGGCAACCATTTAAATACCTGAAATAGTCATGCCCCCTTCCCAACCTAAGTCTTTTATTTTCTTCAAGTTAAAAACACACAGCTCCTTTAAGTAATCCTCATATGAAGGGAACTCTATCTATCTTGGTCACCTTCAACTGGATTCTCTCCTATCCTTCCTAAAATATGAGTGCCATGTTCATCTGCACTGCATCCTGTACTATACTGTGAGGACTATGAATTTCCTCCTGCTGAACATTAAGCTTCCTTATTTCAGCCTTACAAAGAACCTGATTTGATATCTAGTTGCCTGGTTGGGCCAGTTGTTTAGAATATCATGCTACTAGGGTCCTGGGTTTCCTCTGTAAGTGGTCCGTTAGTTTCATTGTATTCTATGATCAGGGACTGTGCCCCTCAACTCTTATGAATCATCTTACAAATGTGTCCACTATATCACAATGGGGTAGGGATGATTCCTGGCAAATTTCTCTGCAGCAAAAAATAAATCAAGGCATCAGTCATATTGATCCCGAATGCACAGCATCACTTTACATGTGAAGGATTGAATGATATTTTAAAGTTAGTACCATGGACAGCACATTGAGAACCTTGAAATACAAATCCTCAGCTTTTCTGCAGAGGTTTAGCTTCTAAAAAGACAAAGCAATTATGAAATATCATTCCATGATAGAAGGAACTCTGCTGGACACATATTTAAAAGGTGCTAAAATACATTGAGAAAATTAAATAACATCGTATTTAACAAATTAGATACTTAGAGAACTAAAGTAAAAAGATCATTTTCAAGAATGTAGCTACACCTGTAGCCAGCTTGATTCACCTTCGTTTTAAAAATTCATGCGAAAATCCCCTACCAGAAACTATCTCGAAGCGCATTTCAGTATCGCGTGAGTCTCTGTCGTGGCAGCTTAGCTTGAAGCTGTTGACATTTGCTCCAGCAGCAACACTGTCAAAAATGACTGCCTTATATTTAGATGGATTGCAGACAGGTGCTTCGTCATTCTCATCTTTTATGTCAATTACAACCTGTCAGCAATCCAAAAGAAAAAAAGCTCATGTCCACATTGTATAGCTATTTATACACAAAACCAGAAATAAACATGTGGGTAGATGGTAATTGTCTGGGAATCTTATTTCAAAAAGGAAACTTCAAGATTTTGATGCAAGATATACACCATGAATTTGATTTGTCTGTCAGTTTCCTTGTCACTCACTGATCTACTTTGCCCTGGGCATCAAGGAGAAGTGACATGGAACTCATTAAAATACCCTAGAGAGGTTTGAACAGTCTATATTAATAATATTAGCTAATGTTATATAGCACTTTAAGGTTTACAAAGCACTTTTACACATATTACCTCATTTGATCCTTACAGCAACCCTATGAGGTAAGGGTTATTATGCTCATTCTATTGATGAGGAACTGAGGCTAAGAGACATTTAATAATGTTCACAGGATCACAAAACTTGTAAGTGTTCATGGCAGGATGAAACTTCAGGTTTCCTGACTCAAAGTTTAGCATGCAGACCTTTAGGCCACCAAGTTGCCTTATATTAGTAGAAAAATACTAGAAAAGCAAATGGTGAGAGAAACTCTCCACCCCACCCCCAAAAAGTCATGAACATTAATCTCTTTAAATATTTGTGCCTAATAAGAAGCAAATCTTTTGTTTGCTTCCCTTCATTGATTTTGACTAATTACCTCCAAGCAAAGTCTTAAATATATCAAGCATACATGCTGATAGCAACAGTTATCACCTCAGACTGGGTTATGACCATAATTAGAAGCTGCTCTCATATTTTCTTAATTAAAATATCATGAAACTCTGGTAATTTACATGGAAAAGATCAAAATATCAAGGATTATAAAATGTCAGCGATCAAACACCAGCCAGCTTAGAAAGGTTATCCGCCTACTTCCTGGATAAATAATGATTTTCTCTATAATATTCACAAAGGAGAATCTTGTTTTGATTATATCGGCAAGCATACTCTATGGATGTGTTTATTTTCCATAATTTTAATCACTTAGATAAAATGCTGGGGAGATTATCAAATAAAAGCTACCTTAGGTTCTTGTTTAATGTTTTCAGTTCAATTCAACAAGCAAATATTAAGCACTTACTACAAGCTAGGCACAATGCTAGGTACTAAAGATACAAATACAAAAAGAGATAGTGCCTGCCCTCAAAAAGCTTATCTTTTACTAAGGGCACATGTTCACAGGAAAGTCAATATGGAATATATACAGTGATTAAAGGAGGAAAGACTAACAATGGTGATCATCAGGAAAGGTTCCTTGAAGGAGACATCATTCAAACTGAGCTGTGAAGTGAAGTAGGCCTTCCAAGAGGCAAAGGTGAATAGATAGAGTATCCCAGCCATGAGAGACAGTCTCTGCAAAAGCATGGAGGTAGGAGAGGTAATACCACATGTAAGGAACAGAAAGTGGGCCAATTTGGTTAGGACCTAGAGTGTGTGAGGGAGAACAATGGATCACTATCATGGAGAGGAGAGAGAGATAGAAACAGACAGACAGACTGACAGAGAGACAGAGACAGAAAGACAGAGACAGAGAGATAGACGGAGAGAATCTGGTTCACAACACAGCCAAAGCATAAAGCACTTCACATGACAAGTAGAAATTTGCATTTTACAGGGAAGGGAAGAACTGAATGTTTCTGGAACAGAGGAAGAGTGTGGTCAGACCCCCTAATATTCTTAACTAAGAATACCAATTTGGTAGCTGTGTAGAGACTAGATTGTAAAGATATGGAAGGAAGGGAGGGAGCTAGGGAAGAGAGGGTGAAGGGAAGGAAGGAGGGAAGGAAGGAAGGAAGGAAGGAGGGAAGGAAGGAAGGAGGGAAGGAAGGAGGGAAGGAAGGAAGGAAGGAAGGAAGGAAGGAAGGAAGGAAGGAAGGAAGGAAGGAAGGAAGGAAGGAAGGAAGGAAGGAAAGAGGGAGGGAGGGAGGAAGGAAGGAAGGAAGGAAAGAAGGAAGGAAGGAAGGAAGGAAGGAAGGAAGGAAGGAAGGAAGGAAGGAAGGAAGGGAAGGAGGGAGGGAGGAAAAGAGGTAGGTGAGGAGGAAAGGAGGATTGGAAGAAGGAAAGGAGGATGGAAGGAAGGAAAGAAGTATTCATTATGCAGTTACTATGTGCCAGGCACTGTGCTAAGCAGTGGGGACACAAATCCAAACAAAAAAGATAGAACCTGACCTTTTAATGGGGAAAGACAAAGATGACAGATGATGAGGACATGAACTAAAATAGTTATGATGAGAGTAGAGAGAAAGCTATAGATGCAAGAAATGCTAAGTAAATGGAACTCACAAGACCTGACAAATGATTGAGTAAAACATTGAATGTGTCTCCGATGTTGTGAACTTAGGTGAGTGGAAGAAAAGTGATGTCCTCGACAGAGATGGGGAAGTTAGAACACTAGATGGGTTTCGGGAGAACAATGATGAGTTTTGTTTTGGGCATGTGCAATATTACTTTCCTATGATACATTTCTTGTTGTTCAGTCGTTTTTAAGTCATGTCTGATCCTTTTTGACCCTTTTGGGGGGTTTTTGGCAAGGATACTGGAGTAGTTTGCCATTTTCTTCTCCGGTTCATCTTATAAATGAGGAAACTGAGGCAAACTTAACTGAGGGTTAAGGTCACACAGTTAATAAGTGTCTGAAGCCACATTTGAATTCAAGACTCCAGGCTTTGTGCTCTATCCACTCTACCACCTAGATGCCCTGTGATATATACAGATGTCAAATGGGAAATAAAATAGGTGAGTTGGGTTCAGGGCAAAGATAAAGAATGGCTGTCTAGATTTGGGTACCATTTTGTAGAGACGGTCATTGAAGCCAATGGTAACAAATATTCTGAATGTATTCCTTCTAGTTTCTCTTCTTCAGAGTTTTTAAATGTCAGAGAGCAAAGAAATTTAGTCAAGGCTCTTTGAAACAGTTTTCTAAACTGTAATGAATCATGAAGGTTTTCACTCTGGTTCTCTTCTAGTGAGTTGCCAAGTTAGCCTAAGTATACTCATAAATCATATTTTATGATATTTTAAGATTTTAGGAAATGTTTGCCTCACTGCAATTCTGTGAGGGATGTCAGGTATTATTATCTCTATTTTTCAGATGGGGAAACTAAGGCTCATGGAAGGGAAAGGACACTGCAGTGTCACCCTGCTATTAAATAGGTCTGGACTGGTACATAGATCCTCGGACTCCAAATCCAGTGCTCTCACCAACACATCAGCCTGTGTGAAGGTGCAGCTTTCTGCAGAAAATCTTTTCACACTCTCCACTTTCCCAGTGCCCTCTTCTTCCTTAAATCATCTCATTTTTGCTTATGCCATTCAACTAAACAAATATTAGAATTTCCTACTATTCGTAAAACATTATGCTTCACATTAAACTAAGGATCCCAAGATTAAAAAAAAAAGGAAGCAGTT
Organism: Bettongia penicillata ogilbyi; assembly: GCA_023548195.1. NCBI lineage: Eukaryota > Metazoa > Chordata > Mammalia > Diprotodontia > Potoroidae > Bettongia > Bettongia penicillata. The sequence goes on along the minus strand of JAJHZJ010000062.1, from coordinate 331,147 downwards.
CTTGCCATCAATGAGATTACATTCTACTCTAATCAAACATGTTATCCCTTATTAAAATGTAAGTTCTTTGAGGGCAGGCATCACTTTTCATTTTTTACCCAGTAACCATAACTCTTAAGGAAGTTTCTATTTCTCCTTTACTTACCATGGCAACAGCTGTTCGTGGCTGAGTTTGGTCACAATCCACAGCTTCTACAGTAAGGTTATATTGCTTTATAGATTCATAGTCTGGCCGGGTGGTCAGTTCTATCATTCCAGTTAGTGGATGAATCCAGAATAGTCGAATAACCTGGGTGTCTCCTCTGATTATTTTGTACCTCACACAGTTCAGTGGACTGTCTTCATCAAAAGCAGTCACTCTTCCAACTTCATAGGAGACTGTAAGTTAATACTTCATGACAAGTCATTTTAATTAAAAAGTCATTTATTCTCACCAAATGTGTCATTGATCTAGAAGCTAACTATGTCTTTAATAACAAATAGTACAAAAATTCTCCAATGTATGGACCCAAGCTTTGAACCAAAAGTCAATTTGAAACTTTATGTAGTTAAAAATGAAATAAGAAGAGTTTGTGTCTTTTTACAACAACACAGTAATCATGGCATGGGTCAAGAATGAGAATGTAGACTTTCAAGACTTTCTCAAGAAAGAGATTTGATCAACTGGAAAACACAGTACAAAAGTGAGTTTTTGCTATTGTTAGTATGACTTTTGAATATTCCACCCCATTAGTCTATGATTAATTTTAGGAGATGAGTTTTATCTTCTTTTAGTTGTTATACTTTATTCTCAAAGAGGACCAAAATGACATCACCATGTTAGTCAAGTTATAATATGTCTGACTGTGACAGATCAGACTGACACAAGTCAGAATGTTCTACCACAGGTCAAGCACAAATAGTCTGTGTGAATATTTGGGTGGATTCTTTGAAATTGCACATCTCACATTTCTTTTTAACTACTTTAATTCTGCTTTGCTCATAGAGTACAGCACCTTCTCTGATAAGGACATGCCATGCTAGGCAGTCCTGTGCCAGTGTCTTCCATGTGACACAATCAATTGTTTTTGTGTACTTTTTTTGTGCTTCAACTTCAGGGTGGGATCCCCACCTGCGGCAGTAAGTAGTCTAGGATTGGGTAAAGCAGAAATTTTTAGGGTACCTTTTCTAGCCCCTTCCTCACACCAGGAAGTGAGCAATGTGGTCCTTAAAAGGCTGCTCAGATGCCCAGGGGGCTGCTAAATTCCATTGCTGCTTCCAGTGGGAAGATGACCCTATAGCCTGGGCCATCTATGTACAGGATTGTGACTAGAGGTCCCAGTGTATCTGAATCTGCTGCTTCACCACTTGCTTCTCACCATCCAACTTTGAAATAGGTAAAAATGATAGTGGTATGGGTGATGTCTTTTGATTCATTCATAAATTGAATTTAAGTGAGATAGAGTTGCACAAAGTCATCAGCTTCACTTTCTGTTCCAGAGTTATCACAATCCAGTGGCAGGACATAATCAAGATGACTGGTGATGGCTTAAGATATAGTAGATGATCTTGGCATCTTCAGTATCTGACCAAGTTTTAAGTGCTCCACAGAGCCTGCTTCAGCAATTGTCATTGTCAGAACAAATTGTTCTCATCTGCCCATCTCCCCAGGGAAAGTCTTCACATGCAAGGGCTAGACCCTCTCAATTACCCTCAACTTGATTTAGCCCATCTGCTAAAATGATTTTCCAGGGTATGGTCACTGCACACGTTACAGCTTCTTGGAGTCACAGGTGAGAGGTGGATCAGGTGCCAAAGGTGGAAAGTAGCCCTAAAAGGGCTCAGTAGTCTTCACACAAGAAGTACTAGTCTTCCATGAACATCCCCTACACATCTTCCTGTGAAATTATAGCAACCTCATTATAACAACCAATACCAGCCATAGTTGTGACCAAGATTTTTCTCTGGAGAGCCCACATCCAGAAGAGCATTTTTGCATTCTGGTACAATATGATTCCATCTGGTGGTACAATAACCACTATCTCCTTACCTCATAACCCTCTTCCTGGATATGCAATTAATGATGGTCTTTCCAGTCACAAAATATGGTTCCCTGCCTGCCTTCCCCTAACAGCTATAGAGGCTTCCCTCTCTCCCAGGAGAACTATACCTCAGACTAGACAATCTTCTACATAGCCACTGCCTTCATCTTCCACTCCAGGATCCCCCTCATTCAACTGGTTTTGCCCCTGGATGAATGAATTACTGCTCTAGTGCCAATATTTAAGAGATACTCAACATTATTTCTTTGGAATGAAAGTCAAGAACTTTCAACAGCAGTGAGCTACTGTTCAATAGTGTGACTCATTTTATGTGCCATCCCACACACTACTGCTCCTAAGAAACCACTGCCCACATGAGACCCCTGTTACCTGCTCTGTCATTTCCAAAAAACTGCTATCAATTAATCAATCACCAACCTTTTATTAGGCACTTACTATCTGCCAGGCACTGTGCCAAGTCCTAGGGATACAGAGAAAAAGCAATAGCAATCCCTGTACTCTAGGAGCTCAGAACTGGATGTTCCTTAGGCATCCCAAACTCACCACATCCAAAACAGACATCATTGTTTTCCCCAAAAAGCCCACCTCTCCTCTAAACATTCTTCTTACTATTAAGAGCACTGTCCTCTTCTCAGCTGCCAAGGTTCAGAACCCCAGTAATACTCTCAACCTCACTCTGTCCCTCACATCACATATCTGACTCATTGCCACATTTTGTCATTTCTATCTGACAACAGCTCTCATGCACATCTCCTTCTCGCCACTCACATAGTGACCACCCAAATTCGAGAACGTATGACCTCTTGCCTAATCTATTGAAATATCCTCCTAAATGGCTCCCTGTCTCAAGTCTCTCACTGTTCCAATATAACTTCCATTCATCTGCCAAAATGATTTTTCTGAATCACAGGATGATCCTCCAAAGGCTCCGTATGACTTCTAAGATTAAGTATAAAGTTCTTGGGGGGTACTTTACATGCCCCCAACCTCTCTACAATCTAGTCATATTCCAACCAGTTGTTTCCTACATACAGCACAATATCTCTTATTACTTTGCCTTAACACTAACAGTTCCCCCTGCATGGAATACTCTGCCTTCTCACATCCACGTCTTAGAATCCACAACTTCCTTCAAAACTCAGCTCAGATGCCTCCTTTGGCCTTTCCCAGTTTTCCCATTTTCTAGAGCCTTTCTTCTGAGTAATGTTCATCTATTTTGAATGTTTCACATATGTTATTGCCACTGTTCAGTCATTCAATCGTGTCCAATTCTTTGTGACCCCATGAACCATAGCGTGCTAATACTGTCCATGGGCTTTTCTTGGCAAAGCTATTGGAGCAGTTTGCCATTTCCTTCTTCAGTGGATTAAGGCAAACAGAGGTTTGTGACTTCAGGTCACACAGATAGGGAGTATCTGAGGCTAGATTTGAACTAGGGTTTCATGACTCTGGGTCCAGCACTCTACCACTGAGTCATCTGGCTGCTCATCATAAATGTTCCTACTTAGAAATCTGCTATCTTCCCTATTAGATTGTAAGTTCTTTGAAGGAAGGAAATATTTTTGCCCTTTTTCTGTATTAAACAAAGTAAGTGTTGAAAAAATGTTTATTGACTAACTGAATGTGTGTAAATTGCATAAATAATTGACATTCAGAGTCCATAGAAGGTGGCCTTGAAGAAGAAAACTCTCATCATCAGGAGTTCAGTAAACAAAATGAGTATCTCCAAAACAATCCAACCCTCCTCATGAACAATGAACAGATCACCCAAAGCTGCAGACCACAAACACCAAAATTCCAACCTCTTGGTTGACTGAAGGGTGGTTTTTTTTTCAAGTATCTTCAATGTGGTATGCCTTATATAAATACATGCAAAGGAATAAAGGTTAAAATTCCAATCTGCCTCATACAGTCCTGGGTAGAGATTATGTCTTTTTCACATTCAACACTCAGTTAAATATACTGGGAAGCTTATATTCTCCTGTAGGTGTCAAATTAACCTTTCAATAAAAACTCAGAGCTATCTTGAGCATCCCCAGCTAAAGTTGAAAATAGAGTGATTATGAAACCCTCTGTAAGGCTGCCAAGTTTCTTCATCAAAAACTATTGTAAATGAAACCTGTTTTCCCATAAGATTTATAGCCCAGCAGGATATGATTTTCATTTACCTCCTTTAAATAATTTCTGATGAAGTAAACCTTTCCCTCTATTTTTTTTCTTCCCAGAAGGTTTCCATCAATGAGAGATTCAGGTGGGTGTCACATATCATCAGAGGAAATTACTTTAAATATTTTAGATTCTCATAATCTCATCTGCCCTAAAAAGCCTCTTGTAGTCATAAGCCTACCACTCAAGCTTCTAATCGGAATTATATGAAAGGAGAATATTTTCCATGATAAAGCATTTAGGAAACACTTTCTAAGTCTGTAGGTTAAATGTTCTAGGTCCTGGGTGTGGTTTTATTCAAGAGCATTTTTATCCCTCCCTCGTACACATTAGCAAATAATCTCTGTTTTCCAATCATGTCTGTTTTTATAGGAAGCTATAATTGAGTCCTCAGACTATAGATTACTATAGTATCAGCCCTCTGAAGCATCCCCTCACTGATGCAGATGAGCTCACATTTTCTGAAAACTATATATAGTGATGTCATAATTTTCTAAATGTCAAATGCCTATTGGACTTATATGAAACATAGTCAAGAATTAAGAAGTAAACGAAGAAATTATAAAAAGGATTGAAAATAAAAGTTGCCACTAGTCCAAAGCCACACAGTAAAATGGAAATAAAACCAGGGCCTTAGCTTGGTGTTTTATTTTTTGTTAACGATATTTCAATATAATTGGCTTCTTTTTTCATACTTTGTATTTTGTTTTTAAATTTTTAATGTGTTAAATAATATTTTAAAATGTCATCCTGTGAAAGGATCCATAGGTTCACTTTACTGCTAAAGGGTTCTCCATGACCCAACAAAGTTAAACACAACTGATGTAGAGGGAGGCAAAGCATATGAGTCATCTGATACTTGAGTCATTAGCTCTCTCTTACTCATGAAAATGAATATGAAAATATTTTGCAAAATGTAAAATACTCTATAAATGGAATTCTATTCAAATGAAAATATTAAGCACCTATTGTTTACTAGATACTTTATTAAGTGATGGGATTATAAAAAATAGTACTATCTCTTCCCTTAAGGAGTTTACATTCTATTTGTCAGATAAAACATGAACACAGGTAAGTTTAATATAGGACTAGGGAACAAAGAAATGGCTCCAGAGAAACTGAAAGGAGAGAGTGCTAACAAGATGCTCAGGGAAGGCTGATGAGAAATCTCTTATTATTACTTCCTAGCTTACCTCCTGATGTTTCTGGAACAGAGAATGAGTAACTTGCAGGCCTAAAAACTGGACTGAATTCATTGGCAGGAATAAGCTCCACAATGATCGTAACAGTGACTGTAGAAGAAAAGAAAGAAAGAACAAGAACAATCTGTAGATTAACTGAATAAGTCATAAGGCCTAGATATCATTGAACTGGAAAAGAGGAGGCCAAAACTCTTCCGGCCTTAATGGACTATATTTGACGATCAAAATCGTCAATCACCAGAGGCACCATGAAGTTTCATACTTTGGCTCTCCTCTGTAACTTGAGAGGCAGCACTGTGGAGGTGGCCTCTAAATGAGCCTTCTCCTGCCTGTCTTCTCTTATCTCTGGATGTCTAGGAGACCCTGTGCAAGTCACTTAACATCTTACTGCTCAAGGTAAGGGGTGTCAAGCTCAAAGAGAAAAAGGAGCCACTAAACCATACATAATAATTCTAATGGAGTCCCTCTTGACTTAGAAAACCACATGCGAATATTATCTAGATTCTATTATATTTTCATTTTGTTCAATATTTTCCAATTATATTTTGATCTGGTTGGGCTTTGGGAATGTTGGCCCTGCAGGCCACCTGTTGGATACCTCTGCTCTAAGCAACTTCCTAAAGCTATAAAGTTCAGAGTAGAGGTCATATGTGCTGTTAGATGGAATCTCCTCCCCCTGGAGTTCACTGTAACAATGAAAGGAGAGGTTGGGTCCTTATACCTTTGCAGAACATAAAAGACAGACATATTTTTTCCAACCAGTTTTGTGTATTATCAGTCTAGTGAATATACACATACATCTTGTTGTTCATAATTGCCCCAAGGCACTACCTCATCTGGGGCTTCTTTGACTCTCCTTAGAAGGTTTTCATCACCTTTCATCACACACTAGGTGGCCAGGGACACACTAAATAGCATTCTAAAGATTTCACACTTTCTGCCCTCACAATTTCAAAATGGTACATCATATTCTGTACCCTTAGGCTGCTGTCTGGTGCCATCTTCATGTGACAGGGGGTGGAGGAAGAAAGAGAAGAATCCAGAGTCCTCCACTGTTTCTGCACTTCCTACTAGAATGATCCGAGGTCATTTTTTTAACCAGATCTGTGAATCCTTTAAGGGATACCACTGATCTCTCTACTTTCAGTTATCACCCTGCCATCATATCTGAGATTCCTACTACTCAACTTATCCCTCAAAATCAAGGTTTTATATACAGAATTATAGATTTAGTCTAGGGAGTAACTTAGTAGACTAGCTAGAGCAACAATTTAATTACATACATGAGGAAATTAAGTGATTTGCCCCGGGTCACATAAGCAATTAAGTGGCAGAGCTTGGATTTGAACTTAGGTCCTCTGAATGGAGCTCCAACATTCTTCCCATTGGACAGTACTTCTTAGAAGGCCCTCACCAAAACATCTAGGAAAGGACCTACTTCTCTGCATTTAAAACATTAGCATGAATCAGATTTTCATCCAACTTAAAGAATTATATTCATTGTACTCTCCTGACATCAATACACCATTATCAGCCTTGTGACAAACAAACAGATCCACAATGGAACCTTTGGAATAAAATATTTAGACTCTTGATTCAACAAATATTACCCTCACCCTGAACATTAAATAAGAAAGTAAAAGCATTTTATAAACTTTAGAAAGCAGAGAGCAGGGCTCTGGGCCTTTGGGAAATGAGTCTAAGAGCAAAGTTAAGGAACCATGTAAGTAACTTGGTAGGGGTAGAGAAGACTCCCAGTAAAGGCCTGGGTGTCTCCAAATGGAGCACGACCTTCAAATACAACCTGAGGGACAGAACTTACAAATTTTAGACGTGGAAAAGGAGAAGGTACAAAGAATTGTGTACTTCCAAATCAACAAGTATTTACTAATTAACATACTATATGACAAGAACTGTGCTAGGTTCAAGAGGTACAAAGCAATTCTCTAGAGGGAGAAGACTCATTCAAGAAGTGATTGAGAACCCTGGTCCCCATACTGGGCAACGTGAAGGAAGGGGTAGCTTTATGCACAGTAAATGCTACTTCTGTACATATGGTTTGAACCAGTGATATGGCACTCCCAGCAGGGAAGTTCCCCTCCCCACACAGATCAACAATATCTCTATACATTATAACCTTAGAGAATTGCCTGTAGGTACTAAGAGGTTAAGCAATTTTCCCAGGGTCTCTCAGTTACTCTATCTCTGAGGCAGGACTTTCACTCAAGTTTTTTTGACTGCATGAATTGAAATGAAGCTAAACTATAGGTTACTGTCTACATAGTGAACATCAAGAGGCATGGAAGAGTCTGCTTGCCCTCATGCTGGTGGGTGAAGAATATGTTGCAATGCCTTTATCTTTGATCCCTGTTAAAATGCAAAGACCTTCAGGAGACCTTGTCAGTCAGTTCTACTTTACTGACAAGTTTCAGGTCCTTTCCTAAGAGCAGATACTGTTTTTTTTCAGTCATTTCACTCATGTCTAACTCATCACCCCATTTGGGGTTTTTTTGGCAAAAATCCTGGAATGACTTGTCATTTCCTTCTCCAGAAAACTGAGGCAAACAAGGTTTAAGTGACTTGTCCAGGGTCCCACAACTAGTAAGCGTCTAAGACCAGATTTGAACCCAAGTATTTCTGACTTCAGACTTGGTGTTCTATCCACTATACCACCCTGCTACTCCAGAGAAGATATTAATAAGAGAGAAAGAAGCAAGGGAAGGAGACCAAGAAAGTTCTGGGCACCTGAGATTATGAATTAGGAGAAGAGACAAAGACTAGAGGAATGGAGGCAAACCTAGCCAATGTCACAGTTGTATCTAGGACAGGAACTAGCTCCTGTGCTCACCCATCACCCAGCCTCTAACTTACATCACAAGATCAGAGATATGGGACTAGAAATCATCTTCGAGACCATCTAACCCAATGTTCCCATTTTGGAGGTGAGAATTTTGAGACCCAGGGAAATTCAGTGATTTATCGAAGGTCCCCTGTGGCACCATTTGATGGAGCTAGGATTTGCCTTTATCCATCCCCCTTCCACCAACCTTCCATCTCTCCAGCGATTCGACTGATTCCCAGGTAATTTCAGATGCTTCTCATGCATAGAAATTCATATTCATCTCTTCCAGAGAACAGCTTCTCAAAAGTCAAATGAGAAATTCCTATCTCCTGACCTGCAAATTCAAATGGTCCTGCTAACAGGGAAAGCACTCAGATGAGAGAAGTATTCTATCTACTCTGTGATTATATCTCTTGTATGTACATAATTGTTTGAATCTATCTCTGCCATTAGAAAGTGAGCTCCTTGTGGGCAGGGACTGTGTTTTTGCCTTTGCCTATATCTTCAACACTTGGCACAGTGCCTGCTACACAGTAGGTGCCTAATAAATGTTTGTTGATGAAAAGCAAAAATGGAAAACTCCTAACATGGACTGAACATTGGATTAAAAAGAATATTTAGCAGAGGGGAGAGAGAAGTACCAGTTGACATGTAGCATGGTATAAGGGACGGAGCATTTGGTTAAAAAGACTTGGAGTCATAAGTTCACATTCTGACTCTGACACTCACTAGTTGCATGACCATGAGCAAGTCACTCAACTTCTCTGTGATTCTCCATTTCCTTAACTGTGATATGAAGAGAATGCTCTCCATAAATATTCTTCTTATACCAGGAGTTCTTCACTTGGGTTCCATCAATTTGTTTGTTTGTTTTTCAGTATTTTGATAAGAGCATTTCACAATATTTTTCTCCTTTGTATTTTATTTTGTGCTTTTAAAAGAAGATTCCAAGAAAGGATCCATATGCTTGCTCAGACTAACTGCCCAAGGTTATTGACTTACATCATAGTCACATAGTCACACTGTCACCAACAAGACTTCAAGAACCAATGAGGTGAAAGCATTTTGAAAGCATTAAAGGGCTGTATAAATTTCAACTAGGCGTAGTATATCCCAAGGTCCATCAACCACAACCATAATGACATTCCACATCCATCCATCGAGAAAAATGATTTATGTCAGAACCTCAATATTTCCTTTGAGTGACTCCATTCATGCGATCCAAGAGCAGGTGTTGTTAATGATTACGCCTTAGCATGGGTTTTATATCATCCATAAAAAAACAAACCCAGGCTAATTAGCATCCCTATAAAAATAGAATAAACCACATGTGCTGTGTTCCAAGCATCCATCACAAGCAGCTGCTGGGAAAGTGTTAATTTGTTCAGGACAGAGAGGATGTGGGATGAGTACAACAAGTAAAGATTTTTTGGATAAGATGGGGTTAGGAGGGTGAGATGGATTGGCATCTAGTTGGCTGGATAGGAAAAACAGATAATAATAAGAAAATTCCCAGACCAAAAGTGCCTTCCTGAAAGACCAGCCTAGGAAATGAGTGTTTTTTATGAAATGGTACAAGTTCCAACAATCAGAATAGTCAGAGACTAACTCAAATGTATTCTGATGAGCCAGAGGTGAACCCCAAATGGAGGAAACCATAGGCATTAGCAGCATGGAGAGGTGGCAGGGATCCTGAACTTTCACATGCAGGGTTGTAGGAGGATTAGAGAATTACAGCTTCTCTAAGTTGGAAGGAATCTCAAAGGTCATCTACTACTTCTTTGTAAACAAGGATGCTTTCTACAATATAATGGAGAGCACATTCAGAGCTGAAAGGGACCTCAAAGAAGAGTAGTCCAACTCCTCTCAATTTAAAGATGAGGAAATTGAAGGGAGAGTGGTTAAGTGATTTGCCCAGGGTCATCTAGCTAATGTGTCTGAGGCAGATTTCAAATCCAATTTTTCCATCTCCTCTCTATCCACTACACCAGGTGGCCTCTAAGGTAGTTAAACCAGCCTTTGATTGAAGACTCCAGTGAAGGGAAACCCATTGACTCTCATGGCAGCTCATACCATCAAGCCTAAATCCATCTCTTTGTCTCTTCTACACAACTTTCTAGTTCTACCCTCTGGGGTTCACTTGAACCAGGCTGTTCTCTCCTCCACCTGACTGCCCTTCAAATGCTTGACAACATCCATCAAGTCCTCCCTCAGTCTTCTCTTATCCTGGCCAAATAGTCCTAATTTCCTTCATGAAGTCAAGCTCTTCACTGTCCTGATTGCTTTCCTTTGAACATTGTTTGCAAATGCACTGTAGCTTCACAATGTCCTTCTTAAAATGTGGCTCCCAGAATTGAACACAATACTCCAGAGTCTCCAGACCAGGGCAGAATACAATGAGACTATCACCTCCCCAGTCCTGAACATTATCTCATGCTTGAGGCAATCTAAATTTACATTAACTTTTCTAAGGCTGCCATACAATACAACTGATTTATGCTGAACTTGTTGTCCTCTAATACCTGCAGTTCTTTTTCCACTGTTTAGTTATACCTCCCCCATCTTGTACTCATGGAATTGATTTTTTTTAACACAAAGGTGACATTTTGCTTTTTTCCCTATTAATTTCATCTTATTAGAGTCGCGCTCGTGGTCCAGGCAGTGGCATACTATAGATTCATGTACTAGTCTTTAAGGGTAGGTACTCTAAGCTTTCCTTGAACTATTAATGCATTTCCTGACTCCAAAACATTGAAACTACAATATCGAAAAATCACTCAATCAAACAAAAGCGAGGTTCATATGATACCAGACACATGAATGTTTTCAGATAATAAATCTCTGGCAGAAATTCAGCCAGGTATGATAAAAGATATAGAACCTATGTTTTTCATGTACTAGCTCCAGAGAACCTACAACCAATGCATCAAATCACTCTAACCTCTGCTGTGAGTTTAAGGTCCAAGACGATCACAGCTGTTTTCCTAAGTTAGTGAAGACCCCAAAGGGAGTTTTCCGACTTCTCTTTTTCTTCTTGTTTCTTCTACCTAGGCTGTTCCTATTTAAATGAACCTTTGACATTCCAAGATAATGATGAGAAAAGTTGGTTTATTCTCCAGGTTTTAAGCATCATTTGATCAAGAGAATGCCTAGAAACCCCTTGATAACTTTTGGATGAGCTTACCTGTATGGGAGGGCCTGGTGTCATCAAAGACAGAAACCATCATCTCATAGGTATGACCCACTGCAGAAGCCTCTGGCTTTTCATAATCCAAGTCTTTGGTCACCTTGGAAAAGACACAATAACAATAGGAATATATCAGTTCAACAAACATTTATGTACAAGACTCTGCTAGCTAGGCCCTAGAGATACAAATAAAAAAATTAGCTTTGATCTTCCAAGAATTTATATTCCACTGGGATAAAATAAATCAATAAACCAAAAGGAAAATAATTTCAGAAGAAATAACCTTATAACTCCAATTACCTAATCAGATCTGAACTGCATTATTATTTAAACTACATATTCCTCCAGGATGGGAGGTAGGTCCATTTTCATCTTTGTATGCCCAGTGTCTAATAATAGACATCTATATAGTCACTTAAAGTTTAAAAAACACTCTACCTAGGAGACAATCCAGGGAAGTAGTTAATGCAAAAAATGATGTAAATATTATTAATCCTTTTCATGAGGAAAATGAGGTTAAGAAAGGTTGAACAATTTGCTCTTGGTCACACTACTAATAAGTGACAGACATGGAACTCTAATATGCCTTCATACTCCAGGATCAGTGTTCTATATTATGGGGATAATGACAGAAGCCACCTCCCATGGCTGTGGTGAATACTAAAGGAGAAAGCATTATATAAGGGAAAATAGCTTTTCCCTGCACCAAACTGCCTCTCCTTGGACACAGTAGGGCTTACTAAATGCTGTTGAATTGAAAATTAAATTGATTAGAACTATATTGGATTATATTGAATTGAACTGAATAATAAAAATCACAGATTGTATCCTATGAATCACAGAAATCTCAAGAGTTAGAAAGGGTAAGGGTCCATCTAGTCTCCCCTATGCATGAAAAAAAAAACAAGTGATCATCCACCCTTTGTTTGAAGAGATCCAATGAGGAACCCAAGAAAGCTCATGAATATACTGGACATTTACTATAAAAAGGTCTACTAAGATAAAAAATTTGGTATAAGACGGCACCATCTTGAATCTGCATTCAATGGAAGCACCAAAGGATTTCTTGATATAACTCCCATCTCACCTATGTGCAGTGCTATGCTACAAACTCCAAATATAACCCAATGTTGTTGTATTCATACCAGCAATATTAGCATCTGTCCTGGTAAAAAGTAAGACAGTCTGTGTTTACATGACAAACATCTGGATGTTTGAATGTTACTGAATGATTTGTTTAATATTTTACATTACATATGTACAGACTCAACATCAGTGTTAAACTTGCCTAAATTTGGTTTGGAGGAGAATGGGAATATTCAAAAAATGACACAATTCAGTATAGCTTTTTAAAAATAAGACATAAGATATCAGAAACACAGAAAGTTGGAGCTAAAAGGGGAACTTAAAGTTTCATTAGTCAATCCACACCATTTTTCAGATGAGAAAGTGCAGCCTGGACTCAGGAAGTAGTTTGTCTCAGGTCATACAACTAGAGCCAGAGCTCTAGAAACCCAGATCCCCTGGGTTCTCTTGCCACATTTTTGATATACAAATCAGAGTCAGAAAACTTGGGTTCAAATCCCATCATTAATGTTTATACCTGTATAGGTCCTTGGGCAACCCATTTAACTTCCATGAGCCTCAGTTTCCTGATCTTTAAAGTAAATGCACAAAAGGGTTAAACTAAGGGCTCCTGAGATCCCTTCCAAACCCACTCTCCAATTCTATGACCTCTTTCCACTACTCTTATCATGGAGTGTATGTTTCTAAAATTCAGGAAGATTATGAAAGCTCAACTTCTGGCATTCAGAATCTATTAAGGAAGTTAGGGGGTGGCCCCAGTGAAAGAAGGTTGATCAGTGGTTCTTCTCAGCCATGACCAATAACAAATGGAGCTGGTTCCCCAGCATCTGAGGTCAGGGAAAAGTAACTCCAAGCAATCAGGAAGTAGGACTTGGAACAAAAAGGAAAATAAGCAGCAGTTGGGTGATGTGATGATCTCAGGGAGCAAGCCCCAGCTAGTTAAAGAACAATTAAGCCCTGTCACTCTCTTCAGTGTGGCTCCTCTGTAAATAGAAGGGCCAGAAGAGGGAGGTCTATGTAGGGTTTGCAAGGAGGTTGACAAGTTGGGAGTTCCCAGGAAAAGTAGCTTGCATTGTCCTGGCTGTTATACAGAGTTTCTCCCTCAGGAAATCAGGCTATTTCATGGTCCCCAGTTCCTTTCCCTGAATTAATTAGGGGGTAGAATCTAGTGTTCTCATTTTACAAAGAAGAAAATTAAGGCAGACATAGAGACATTGAATGAGTAATTAACTTTCCATTTAAGGAACTAAGACTTTTTTTCCCAAATAACTTCTTTTCTTTCTATTCCCACTGACAAAGGGCAGGGCTCAGATGAAATGTGGATGATATATTCATAGCATCATAGATTTAGACCTGAAAGAGACTTTGGGGTGAATTGTGCAATTCCTTCATTTTACAAGTGAGGAAACTCAGACTCAGAGAAGTTCGGTGAGTTGTCTAATATCATCGTCCTTCATTTTCAAAGAACAATGACATCGCTGTGGATAATATCTTGACTCGCACAAGAGTTGGATGTTAGGTTTAAGTGAGGCAAAGATACACAAAGTGGCTGGCCTCTGTATTTCAGAGTCATCGAAGTCCAGTGCAAGATAAAAGTCAGGATGACCAGCAATGGCCCAGGATGCAGGGGATGACCTTGGCATCTTTGATGTCCAACCATGATCTAAGCACTCCAGAGTACCAGCTTTGGCTGCCTTCGTGCCTTTGGGAAGAAATTCTTCTTATCTTCCCGTTCTACCAGGAGAAGTTTTCATATGTTTAGGGCAGACCCACCCCTAACTCACCAACAAGTGTGAGGCCTGTTGGCTATGTTCAAGCTGATTTAAAGCATCTGCTGAGATGGTTTTACTGGACTATGGCTGCCACACATACCACAACTTTTAGGAGCTACAAGTGAGAGCTGGATGGACACCAAAGGTGGGTGAGCAGCCCTGAAAAAGCTCAGCAAGCCCAAACACCAGAGGTGCTAGTCCTCCCTGAACACCCCTCACCCCCTAAGGTCACCCAGGTTGTAAATGGCCAAGCCAAAATTGGAGCCTAAGTTTTCTGAGGTCCAGTTGCACTCTTTTTCCGCTATGTCACACTGGCTTCTCTGGTAATTAATACTCACCCATATGATATTATCAAAGTCTGGCACTTGTTCAAATAATGCTCCCTCACCAAGTGGCCCATTATTAGGAACATACTGAAGCACATCAGGGGACTTGTCAAGATCATGACACACCAGTTTAGCAACAATTGTTTTATTTGCAATCACCTCAATGCCTCTATACCTTTAAAAATAGAGAAACGTGCCTTCAGAATTAACATTCTTCTAAACTACATAAATTTCATAAATATCCATCAATCCAACACTCTCCTAAGAAGTGAAAATTACTTTACCCATGGGACAGGGAAGAGTTCCATGGTGTATGAGAATGAATGAAACAGTCCCTGACCTCCAGGTGTTTGCATTCTACTGAAATAAAATAAATCAATAAGCCAAAAAGAAAATAATTTCAAAAGAAATACCTATGGCCATAATCATATAAGAAAAAATGCATTGCCCCTTATTTAGATTATAAAGTTTTTGAGGATGAGGAGTATGTGATTTTTTTTCTTCTTTTTACATGCAATGCTTAATCATAAACACTGGGAGATAATGGTTACAATATATGTCAATATATGTACAATATATGTCAAAGAACAGGAATCAAAAATTTTACTTGGGAAATGTATAACTAAAAAAAGATGGGCTGGTCCCACAATGAGGGTAAAGGATGACAGGTAGAAATCCTAAGTTCTCTACTGATACCCTTGTAATGTTAAAAAAGAGAAAAGAAAATGTCCAGCATGGTATGTAGACTGGTAAGGCAAATGTATGGGAATCCATGGATGGGCCCCACAGAATGATCAGACATGGATGAGCTATGATTTACTAAATTTTTAGCATTTCATTTAAATCACTTACCTAGCAATTGATTAAATCCATGATTTCATTTAAATTGTTTCACATCAATGAGATCATAACTCCATCTGAATGTTTTAGTACATAAAAATTATCATAACATTGTAATGTAGACATATAGAATCACTCTTCCCTTAGAATAGGTCACAGAGACCAACAATTGAATTTAACAATTTAGCAAGCATTTATTAAGAACCTACTGTATGCAAGGTCCTATATGCAAGATGCTGATGGTATGAACATTAAGAACGAAACAATTCCCACTTTCAAGAAGCTTATTGTCTCATGGTGTGCAATCAAAAAACACCCAGGAAAATGTTTCCCAAAAGAAGAGGAAACCATCCCAAGATCATAGCTTTAGAGATAGAGAGCTCATCTAGTCTAATCCCCTCATTTATGAATTATAAAATGAAGGTCTAGCAAAGAAAAAAAAGATTTGTCCAAAGTCACACAAGTAGTAACTAGGAACAATGAATTTCAAATCCTGCTCCTCCAACTCCTAATCCAACAAGCTTTATATTCTATGGACGCCCTGAATCCTTTTGAGAACTGCTTACACTAGGTATTAGATTTCAAGACTTTCCTTTAGTGGAACATACTTTAGATGTGGAGAGTAGTTTGAGAATAGTTTGAGATAGGTGAAAGTCTCTGGACCAGGGACCCTCAAATCCTCAACTTGTAGACCTTAAATCTGTATTGTGCTTGGTCGCCTGAGAAGTAATTGAATTAACAAGCCTTTGTGAAACAAAGCATCTGATACAAAAATCAATGAGTACTACTCACTTAAAACGGCACATAAATAGAAGCAAAGGAGGCAGAAGGTAGAATCCTCCAAGGTTACAGTTTGGCAAGGTATGATCAGCAACAGAACAAGGGAAAAGAAAGTTTAAGAGCAGAGGGGAGCATGATGTCGAACTGATTCAATAAGGGAGCAAAATAGAAAACAGAATAGAATAAGTGATGGCCAAAGAAAACAGTAAGGAATGGGGGGATTAGTGGTCATGAAGGCTTAGGAGGAGTGAGGAAGAAGGGAAAATGGAAGGATGAAATATATGATCAAGTAGAGGAAATTTAGAGTTCTTGAAAATGGACATAGAACATTTGCAGGTGTTACGAGCATCTTGTATGTAACTGAAGCAAAATGGAAGGGTAAGTTATGGAAACTAAGCTTAAAGAAAGGGGAAGTTAGGACTGTTGAGGGAACACCAGTAAGTAGGGTGAAGTCATCCTAGAATGAGAAGAGTTAGAAGGAAGAGAAAGACTTAACCAAGCACGTAACTCATGAAGAAATGATGGAGAATGTTCTGGAGGGAATCAACTCTAGGAGACCTTGTTTTTAATGCTGACATGCCATACCTGAATGGCACTAAGTAGAGATTAGAGAATTTATAGGAAATAGTCAAGGAACTCAACTGATCTAGTAGCTACCTAATTGACTCCTAAATCTTCCTTGTCTACCCCACCTCTTGAGCTCACCTGTACAAATATTTGTCACAGAATGGTGGGTTATCATTGATCCCATGAATGTACACTATCACAGGAATAATTGCACACTGCTGGTCTTCATCACACGCCTTAATGGTAAAGGACTGAACACTCACAAAGTCAGCCTGCTCCAGATCCAGACGGTTAGCGATCATCACCGTTCCACCCTCTGGAACATCAAGACATTTCATTGCAAAGGGAAATGGTATGTTTCAAAATATTCTCACTACATACAAAAATCCTGAGAAATTTTTAAAGAAAGTTCTAATAAAAATGAATGTAATGAGTCTTTAGCACATGCCAAGATCAACTAAGATAGAGGTATCCAAATAGGAGATGCGAAGGACCTACTTCATTCTGCATTCACCTAATCACATGGGTGAGAGAAGTCTCTTTCCACTAGTTAACTGAATCATTAACACTATTAAACCTAAGGCAGCTTTGTCTCCCTTTAACAACTGAGGACATGAGAAACAAGCTTGGGGATTTGGTCTTGTTTCATTTGTCTTTCTCAGTTCTAGGTGTGTGGAGTCTCATTCCCTGGAACTGGAGACAGAGTCCTGAAGACCTAGGAGCCAGAATTGCAGGCAAGATGTTGTTCCTTGAACAGCAGGAAAGCCTTTAGAAACCAGGGTCCAGGACATGAGCCTAACGTGGCTTTAGACTAAGAAATGGTGGGAATAATGTTGAGTAGGTATTGAGTTAAGCTATAAACTGAATCTACTCATTCACAGAAACACAGGAGGATTTAGGGGTGGGGGATTATATCTCAGGTGTCAGGAGGGATATTTGTATATACAATAAACATTCCTTTGTAAAGGCTAACCTGACTGTTAACTGTTTGAATGGAACTAGGACACCAGGACCCTAAATTGGAGGAATACAACAGGTGCTCATGGAAGCTAATGGCAGAGACTAGAAACCTCTCAACTTCTTTAACATTACTAGAGAACCCTGAGGGAGAAAAGGCATGTAATAGACCTAGCCTTCAAAAAGTGGAAACCAGAGAATCACTGTTACACCAATATTAAGGAATAGTTTGAAACTGGATTGAAGCCTATGGTATATTTCAGAAATTGATGATTGTTTACTCCAAAAAGGCACTGGTTGATTCTATTAACTTTCAGCATGGCAAGAATAAACAGAAAAGTTGTTTAGTCATGCCCAGCTCTTTGTGACCCCATTCGTGGTTTTCATGGCAAAGATACTAGAATGGTTTGCTATTTCCATCTCATTTTACAGATGAGAAAACAGAAACAAATAGGGTTAAATGACTCGCCCAGGGTCACACAGCTGGTAAGTGTATGAAGCTAGATCTGAACTCAGGAAGATGAGTATTCTGATTCCAGGCCCAACACCCTATCAACTGCGCTACCTGGCTGCCGAAATATGATACAGCATTTTTGGTAGAGTGCTATAGGTTCTATTTCAACGTTCGCATACCCTACTGGAAATAATTCCAGAGAATCACTTTATTTCATCTATGGACAAACTAAAGTAGAAAGCTGAGCCTTTACCTGGTGTATTCAGGCAGTGAATACACCTATGACCAATTCAGGCCCCCAGCTCCACCCAACCACCCCACCCCCAACCCCCAAACTATTTCTTAAGGTAAGTGATCTAAGTGCTCTACAGTTTGATTTCACTGGCCTGGACAGTTGAAGTTACTGAAATAATGCTGCCCCAATCCTGAGTCTTTATTGTAAGGCATCAAAAAGAAAGTTCAATGTCCTTAAGATTTCTTTCCCCATTGAAGAAAGGGGAAAAAAGAGGGTGGGGTTGGAAGAGAGAGAGGGAGGAGAAAAGGCAAGAGATGGAGATGGAGAGACAGAGAAAAGAGAGACAGAAGAAAGACTCCAAGTGAATGAACGAAGGTAAGAGCATTTATGAAGCACTTACTACGTGCAAAGCCCAGTCTTAACTGATGGAAATTCTAACCGAAAACTACAATAATCTCCTTTCTTATGGCGCTCCCATTGTAATGGGGGAGACGACATATAGAATGTTTTAGCTGCAAGTCAAAGAAGGCCCCATGGTCCTCAGAGTGCAGGCACAAAGCAGCTGCTAATGTATCATTTTTATTGGCATTTCCACTGATAAAATTATACCCATTTCTGACATTAAACCAGTTTGACAGTGCCAAGAAATTGAACGATTTGGTCATTTTGACTCACTGCAGGCTGTCTACACAGTTTTTATGTTGGTAGCGGGTCTGGGAATTCGAGTTGAGAGTTTCCAGGAATCAAACCAGCTTGGAGGAAACAATGTTGAATTTCACTGTAACCAAAAATTCTCATAGTTTTCTTCAGCCTAAACTGGAACCATTAGATTGTAAACTCCCTGGAGATAGAGATTATTTTTGCTTTTTTTAGAGTAGTGCTTGGCATATGGTAAACATTTATTAAGTGCTCATTGACTGATTTTGGTACCAGTTAGAGAGTCTATCAGGAAGGAAATACTGTGAATTAACACTTAAATTTGAGAACTAAAAGGGACTTTAGATAATCTGGTCTAAGGCTCTGATTTTACATATGAGGAATTGAGGCAGTGAGGGTTAAATTACTGCTCAAGGTCACCCATGTAGGAAGCAGAAAAGCCAGCATTTGGAAACAGTCTTCAGACTCTAGAGCCAATACTTTCCCCTGAACCCCACTACTTTCAAGATCCAAGACCAATTCCTGGCCCACCTTTGTCAATAGCAAAGTATCTGTTCCCGGGGTCCAGTGCAAAGGTGAGATGCCCCATCTGGTCTTCATCAGTAGCTTGGCAGGCACCCACAGTTTTCCCCAATGGAATTTCTTCGTCAAGTGTAATATTGCCTTCTGTAGGGGTGGTTGAGTTCACCAGAGTAGGAGTCAGGACTGCTTCTTTGATGCTAAATAAACTTATGGGAAGGAATATGAGAACAGTATTGAACAAAGTGCAAGTCCTTTCTCTTTCCTGTAGAGTAAGGGCCTGGCACTTAAAATTCTTGACCACCAGCTTGGTTTTGTAAGCTCTTTGATAATGACATTGACCTTGGGAAGCCTCCTTAGGGGCTGAGAAGGCTAGACATGCAGCTTAATGGCTCTGGTCAATGAATCAAAGGATATGTTGCCCTGACATTCAGTATTTTTTACATCCTTCTAGTACAGAGGCAAAAGTATTTCCCTTTTTAAAGCTCTGTTGCTTTCAGTAAAATCCTTTTCATTTGGGGATTTTATATCTTAGGTGTTTCTCCTACCTTTGGGCAAAAAAAAAATTTTTTTTAATCACATTTTTTTGTTAAAGTTTTATGTTTATTTCCTCCCCGCCCACCACCATGAAAGACTTTAGAATGCAAAAAGTTTAATAATAAATTTCACCTGATTTCCATATTTAGTTGTCAAGGCTGAATTAAAATTACACATTTCATTTTCTTACCTGCAGGTGAGAATAGGGGGCTTATTGTTTATATTGATTAGGTAGATCTTTAGGTTTCCCATGATGAAAAGTCCTCCTGGGTCAGCCACTTTAATAACCAGTGAAAAGCTAAAACAAGCAAATAATCGAAAACAATTGAGGAGAGCACTTAGGGAGGCAGGGATGCTCTAAGAGCTGGGTCTGCACACAAGATTGATCCAGCCGTTTGGACCAAATTCATCAGTTAGACTGGTGAAAAATTCATCCAAACACATTGTTTGTACCACATTTGAATTGAGTGATGCTCTACATAGTCAAATTAGTTAAGCATAGGGGCATACTAGGGTTTTAACTAGCAAGAAGCAAATGAAACATGCTCCAGGTACCTTCTTACTGGTCTGCCTCCATGAATCTGTAGAATATCTATCCCCAGGAGCTGTCACACCTACACTTCTATAGTATACCTCTCCCAAGTTTGCTGTTCTCTCAGGCCCCACCATGTTTGAGGGCAGAATTCATGGGGGATCGTTCCCCCCTTCTTTTGGCACAGATGCACCTTTATGACCTCCAAGGTCCCTTCCAAAATGAAATCTAAAATCTTTTGACCTGTAACATGGGGAAGTTTAGCATAATGCTGTTTTAGGTGCCTTTCCACTTTAAGTCTCATGAAGCAGAGGCAGTTGGGTGGTTCAGGGGATAGAGCACTGGGTCTGGCGTCAGGAAGATCTGAATTCAAACATGGCCTCAGACACTAGCCATGCAAGTCACTTAACCACTGTTTGCCTCAGTTTCCTCATCTATAAAATGAGCAGAATAACAACAGCACATACTTCCCAGGGTTGTTGTGATGGTGAAGTGCTAGGCACAGTGCCTGGCACAGAGGAAGCACTCTCTGCATGCTTTTGTCCTTCTTTATCAATCACGACTTTTCACAGGTTCATGGGCTTATATCAAGAAAGCACCTCAGAGAGTATCTAAGCTAACTCTCTTATCTTGCAGGTGAGGATGAGAATGACAAACAAGGTGACAACTGATATCACACAGACAAGTGGCAGAGCTGTCATTGGAACTGAGGTCCTTTGTCTCCAAATCCAATTCTCTTGTTCAATGCCCTCATATCACACCGAAGGAAACTGAGACCCAGAGAGGTAGTAAGTCACAGAGGAGGATCTGAACCTGGGTCATATAAAGCCAAATGCAGCCTCTCTTGCCACTAGTTCACACTATTTCCTACTGTGACACTAAGCCAGGTATTTTTTTTTTTAGAATCAATCCCCCAGTCATTAGTTCTCCAAGCTCAAACCTTTCAGTATTGAAAACTGATTGACAACAGCAAAGGATTTTATTTCAGGAATTCTTCTGACTGGTGTAACGATTAGGGAGGGAGATCGAAAGTGTAGGATGAGTAATGAGATTCCATTTCAGCAGAACTGGTTATGGATTTGGAGGCTGAGAGCACAGACTATGGGGAAGCTGGATGCTTCCTAATAGGAAGATTACTGTTTGGCTCATTAACACGAGGCACTATGCGTAGCTGATCCTACTGATTGTATTGGCCTCTCCCCTCAACTCCCAGGTGCAAGGTTTGGTGGCAAAGCTGTTTCCCAGGAAACATGATCCTATCTGCAAGAGCCAAGTAAAGGGACAAGCTCAGCAATTATCTGGATGATCATATTGATTTAGACAGCAAATCTGGATAATTCAGAGCAAAAGCAAAAAAGAAGAAACAAAACAGCAAAATCCCAAACCTTGCTTATTTCTCACTCTAATTCTATAGGTGCAAAATGCTTCCAACCACCCACCTCCCAATAGAAGAGTGATGGACCCAAGGTGCAGAATGACATATTTGGGGACATGGCAAATGTTGGAATTTGTTTGACTATCCTGATTTGTTACAATGATTGTGTGTTCTTTTTCGGTTTGGGGTGGGATGGAGAGGGGATGTTGAGAGAGTCGCAAAAAAATAAAGAGAAAAGGGTCATTGAAGTATTTTAAAAGCACACACACACAAGAGCTAAAGGAAGCACAAAAGAACACACAGATAAGCAGGGCAACTTTGAAAGTGACATGTTGAATTCAAATCAGTGAATATTTATTATATTCTTTTAGCAAGCTATATGCATAAGAGATTTGTGTTTCCATGTTTTATCATCTTTTTCTATTCTACTTTGTATACGGAAATATTCCTTTTTTCTGTTTTGAGGTTAGAGGTTCATTAAACCCAGAAGTGTTTTTATTTATTTAAATGAAGATAAATATAATTAATTTCATAGACAGTAGCTAGATATTGTTGGTGGTTAGTAGCACACGACTCTTTATTACCCGGTGGGCCATATTGTGTAGAGGGTTTTTCTTGGCAGAGATAGCGAGGAGGGTTTGCCATTTCCTTCTCCAGTGGATTAAGGCAGAGGTTAAAATTGCCCAGGGTCCCACAATGAGTATCTGAGGCTAAATTTGAACTCAGGTCCTCCTGACTCCAGGTCCAGTACTCTATCCACTGAGGCCTAGCTACCAGCTAGCTAATTATCTTTCACTTAAACCCAAAGTGCTCTGATAAGTCAGTCCAGAAAGATTTTTTTCTCAAGATTGTTTAGAAAAAAGACCTTATTCTGAGGATTTCACAGGTTTTTTCCAAAATAAAATGATTACTAAGAAATGACATTTGTATAACCTTTAAAATTCTCAAAGCTCTTTTACAAATTATCTTGTTTGAGGCTCAAACCAAGTCCATGAGGCAGATGCTATAATTTTTCTCTTCTAGAAAGTAAGTTTCGTGAAGTCAGGGACTCTGTATTTCTATGTTTTTCTGCCGCATAGCACAGAACCTGGCACATAAAGCACTAAATAAAAGCTTATTGATTATTAATTATTAGATGTTCTGATCTCTAGGGTGGATCTGCTAACTTAGGAAAGTCAATTAACCCCTTAGGTCCTCAGTTATCTCTCCTATAAAATGGAATTTTTTTGATTAAATGATCTCTGAGTTTCCTTCCAGTTCTAAATCTATGATCTCCATCTCTCAGCTGAGCCTCAAGGAGATTGGACTTACCTAGGGTCACACAACTAGTAGTATCAGAGGTGGAATTTTAACTCAATTCTTCCGGACTCTAACATCCAGCTTCCTTCCCACGGCACCATGCACCCTGAGCTACCTCTGGTCAGATTCTGAAGAAGTTGATAAAAATTATTTTTATCTAATAAGACTAAATTATTAATTGGGGAAATGTAATGAACTAGCTAATGAATAAGAGCCAGTTATAATCCTCTAACTACACTTCATCTAGCTCAATGAATACTGGGTACTTTATTGAAGGCATAGGAAGTCCTAATGAGCCATTCGAATATTTCCACCAGAAGCCAAACAATGGGGATTCCATTGCTGCTGCTATCTCCCCGGAAGGGATGAATTAACAAGAGTAATGAGGCACACTGGAATTTCTCTATCCCTGCTTAAAGGTTCAGTGATCCTAGAACCTATTAAAGCCCCAAAGTCAAAGAAAGAAGGAAAAGAATAATGAGCACTCTGTTGATCTTTATTGGGAATTCTGCATGAACCATTAACAAAAGAATTGTGGATTCAAATTTTACAAACGGGTAATTTCATCATTCGGTGCAA
Source organism: Bettongia penicillata ogilbyi (assembly GCA_023548195.1). Lineage (NCBI taxonomy): Eukaryota > Metazoa > Chordata > Mammalia > Diprotodontia > Potoroidae > Bettongia > Bettongia penicillata. The sequence goes on along the minus strand of JAJHZJ010000062.1, from coordinate 307,193 downwards.
TAAGCTCCAGTTTCTCAGAACCTAAGGAAGGGAAAGGGTCTCACTTTAATTTGTATAAGGAAAGGTCAATTTTTAAAAGTGGTGTGTTATTAGTGACCTTTTTCCCATTTGTTAATGCATATTTTATTAGATATATAATTTATTTTGACCTGAACTCGTGATTTTATTGCTAAAGGTAGAGTCAAGTAGAGAAATCCCTTCTACCAATGCAGATTGGCAATTTTACTGCAACTTAGTCCTAGAGAACTAAAATAATTATAATTTTGAAAACAGACATATAATCTCTACCATATAAAAAAGTCAAAGAAGGAAAGAAGGAAGAGAGAGAGAGAGAAAGAGAGAAAACATATTAGCAATTCAAATGTATTATCTCATTTTATCCTCATACAATGTTATTATTGTCTCCATTTTATAGTTGAGGAAACTAAGGCAGACTGAAGTTAAGTGACTTGCCTAGGGTTACACAGTAAATGGTTGAGAAGGAATTTGAACTCAAATCTTCTTGACCCCAGTCCTAGCACTCTTTCTTGAGGTCACCTAGATGCCTCTATCTACAGATACTGTCCATAATTCTGTAAGTACATGCAAAAATAGCAGATATAAGGTGGAAACCCTCTCTCACAGATGATTCTCAAGGGACTTGGACACTGAACCTGGAATCCAGAAAGACCTGAGTTTAAATTCTACCTCAGATACTTAGTAACTGCATAGCCCTGAACTTTCAAAATGAAGAGGTTGCCCTTGATTACTTCCAAGAACCTTTGGAGCTCTAAATCTGATTCTTTAAGAGCAGCACAGGATGGGCAAACATGGATGCATTGCAATCTGCACTGTTAGAAGGAATATGATGACACTGAGGATTCATTGCACTATAGTAGTAAACACAAAATGATAATAAAAATTTTTTAGAAATCATAATTCTTCATTTTTCTCTGGGTTTTCTTTGGACCTGAGAACATTGGTTATAGCTTTTAGCCAGTTCTCTCCGCAAAAAACAAACACCACTGTAAATTAAGGAATTTTGTAGCAAAATACAAAATAGACCTGTTTGGTGCCTTGAGGTCTAAACCCGCAAAAATCTCTGCTGAGGCCAGCTGCTCCTAGCTGCTGAGATTGTTAACATGCAGGTAAGGAGGGCAAGGAGTGTGACATCCTCCGCTGGCTGAGGTAGAAATCTCAGCTCAGGCTCACAACGGATTGGGTTTGAGTGGTTTATGACTACATTATCATTTTCTGTAAAGTATCCTGAGACCTAAGAAGCTCCTAAAAATCAACATTAAATAAAAATAATAACAGTGTGCAATGCCTCCCCATTTGGCATTTGCGATCCTACAGAGGAAACTAGAAGATATTGGCCTAATAAATTTTAAGATTCACTGGACCATAATGGGAATGTTTCTGTCCATAACCACTCTTACAAAACAAGACTACATTCTGTTTCCATTGAGAAATGGAAAAAGAAATATTTAAACTCTCCCTGGCCCATAGACTTCCATAGAGCTTGGGGCAAGAGTACATCCAGCCTTATTCTATGCACCCCTGTTGTAGGGACTGAATTCTAAATGGGGAAATAAATTTAATCCTGTATTTAGAGTTGGAGGAGACCTCAAAGATTATCTAGTGCTGCTCATTCAAGTGGCAAATGAAGAAATTGAGGCTTAGGGATTTTAAATGACTTGCCCAATATGACAGAGTAGATGAGTTACAAAGGTCACTTATATGTTGTATCTCCCACCCTCCCATCCCCTATAGCAATGAACTATAGAATGTAAGATCTTAGAGGACAGGAACCATTTTGCTTTTTCTCTTGGGATCTCTGGAACCCAAGGTTAGCCTTCCGCACAAAGTGCTTAGGAAATGCTTATCAGGATTTGAATCCAAGTCTGATTCCAGATCCAACGTGTTTTCTACTGCACCATATTTGCTTCTCTCTATAAAAGTCAGCAGTAGTAAGAATATAGGCAGAGTCAAATAATGACTCTATTTTCAATTTCCTCTATTGGTATTAAAAGCATCTATAGAATGGGAATGTCACAAGGGATCATGGGAAAAGTACAGAAAAGGGAAATTTCCGCAAAAGGAGCAACATTTAGACCAGACAAAATTTACATACATTATTTACCTTTTGGGTCCTCTGTTGAAATCAAAAGTCACTGTTGTAGATATGGTTCCAATATCGTCAATGGCAAATCCTGCATCCTCCGGGAAAATGATGTACTATCGGGTGATAAATAGTCAAGTCAACAAGCATTAATTAGGCACTGACTGTGTCCCAGGCACTGTGAAAAGTGCTGCAGATACAAAGAAAGGGGGAAAAACATCCCTGCCCTCAAAGAGCTTATAGTCCAACGGGGGAGACAATACAGAAACAACCACGAAGATATAAATAGGGCAAATCTTGGAAAGAAAGCAACTAGCATTAAGGAGAACCAGGAAAGGCTTCCTATAAAAGAGAATTTTGTCTGAGACTTAAAGGAAGCCAGGAGGTGGAGATGAGGAGAGAGAACATTTTAGGCATGGAGGACACCTAGAGGAAATGCCCAGAGTTAGAAGATAACCAAGGGGCAGGTGTCACTGGATTGTAGAGTAAACTGACAGGAGAAATGTATGAGAAACCTGGAAAGCTAGGAAGCATCCAGGTTATGAAAGGCTATTAAAAACCAAACAAAGCTCGATGACCTGATGGAAAAGGAAAATCACAAATGTTGGAGTCAGTGTGGAAAAATAGGGACGCTAATGCATTGTGGGTAGAGTAGTGAACTAGTCCACCATTCTGGAGAACAACTTGGAACTGTGCTCAAGGGATAAGGTAATATCACTATTAGGTCTATGTCCCAAAGAAATCAAAGGAAAAGGACTTATATGGACAAAAATATTTGTAGCAGCTCTTTTTGTGGTGGCAAAGAACTGGAAATTGAGGGGATGCCTATCAAATGGGGAATGATGGAACAAGCTGTGGTATATGACGGTGATGGAATACTATTGGGCTAGAAGAAATGATGAGTGAAACACTTTCAGAAAAACCTGGGAAGACTTAAAGAGCTAGAGGTACATCATATACACAGTAACAATAATATTGTAACAGTCACCAACTCTGAAAGACTTAGCTACTCTGATCAATACAATGATCCATGACAATACCAGAGAACTCATGATGAAATGCTATCTACCTCCAAAGACAAAACAGATGAACTCTAAGAGGAGATTGAAACATATTTTCTTTCATTTCAATTTTTCTTGGCTCTTTTTTCTCTTGCAATATGGATAATGTGGAAATATGTTTTTCATGACTTTGTATGCATGATTTTTTTTTTGTTTTCTTAATCAAGAAGAGAGGGGCAGAAGGAAGACTGGGAATTTGGAACTGAAAGTGAATTTATTTAAAAAATACATTTTTTAAATGTAATTGGGAAATGTATAGCAAAATAAATAAAAATATAATATATTACTTTTTAAAAGCCACACAGGTTATTATAATTGATCCAAGGATACAATGGGAATAGGAAGCCATTGGAATTTATTGAATAGGAGAGTGACCTGGTCAGAGCTGTACTTTAAAAAGATTGATTTGATAACTGAGTAGAGAATGGGCTTGAGAAAGGGAGACCAAGCAGCTGGCTATTAGAACAGTCTAAGCAGGTGGTCATAAGGTTGAACCAAGGTGATAGCAAGATCAGAGAAGAGAAGGCATAAACAAGGGATGTTATCAACAGGGCTTGCAATACAGCGTATATGAGTGGAGGATGAGACAGGAAGGAGTCAAGGATGACACCTGGGTAACAAGCTTGAGTGACTGGGAGGATGACAGTACACTTAACAGTAATAGGGAAGTTGGAAGAAGAGAGCGTTTATGAATTCACTTTTGGTCATGTTAAGGTTAAGATATCCAAGGCACATTCAATTCAATATGTCCAAGAAGAAGTTAAATAAGGAAGAAATCAAGTATCATGGGTATCACCAATCATCCTCTGATGTAGATTATAGTCCCTCAAGGATGGGAAAATCCCTTAGCTATATGCCATATTTTTTACCTCTTTCCTTCCCTAGAAGTCTCCTGACAATGACCTGATGGCCTCTCATTATATCTATTGGAGAGGGAATTTGTGTTCAATTATGTGTGTCCATTTTCCCAAAATCTAGCACAGAGCTAAACCAAATACACGCTCAAAATTGTTTCTTCACTATGGAGATGATTGGATGGAAGCATGACACAGTAGAAAGAGAACTCACCTTGAAATTAAAAAGACCTGGGTTTAAGTCCTGGACGTGTGACACTGGGAAAACGTAATCTCTTAAGATCCCCAAACAACTCCCCCGAGCTTCTACGCTGCAAAGCAGGAACTGCTTTGATGAAGGGAAGCTTTCATAGACAGCCCCCTGCACCAATGAATTCACAAGTCTAGTCCCAAGGGAAAGGTATACAGCTAACAGAACACCACGTCAAGTTCTTCACCAACCTCAAAGTATTCTCTAAATATTAGCGGCTATCTAGTCTAAATAAAGTAAAAATAAAGCTAAACATAGCAAGAGGAATGCCAAATTCTTGATAGCCAGGCAAAGGCAAGATCTACATGCAAATTATGCAAATTATGAATAGCAGAATCAGAGATTTAGGTCATCTAACCCAATCATTTTATAAATCATTTTATAAATAAGGAAACTGAGGCCTAAATTTCCCAAGGTCACACAGGTAGTAGGCACTAAACCTGGAATTTGAACCCAGGTCCTCTGACACAAATTCTATTACTTCATTCTACCTCTCTTCCCATGCACAATGATGTCCACATCCAATTAATTTGTATGGATTTTGTAGTCTGGAGATTAAAAATTAGGCAATCTGCCTATCATAAGAATAGATGCATAAAGTCAAGAATGGTATTAGAGATCATTGAGTCTAACTCCCTTATTTTACAGATGAGAAAACTGAGGTACAGAAAAGTATAGTTATTTTCCTAGGGTCATGCAGATTCTAAAAAGCAGGGCCAAAATTTGAACATAGTGCCTCTGATTCCAAATCTCTTTCTGCTGTACTTATCATTCAGCTATGATGGAGGAGGAATTTAAATGAGATGACTAGCATTAGAGGCAGACCATGGAGGAGGGAGGAGGAAATCAAGGAAAGCTAATGATCTCACCTGGCAAACTACTCGGCAGAGAAGAAAGCATGGATACTAGCACTAGAATCAGCAGATACTTCAATCTCACTCCTTCACAAGCATACATCTTTCTCTCTGGGAAACTCCTTCCTACTGAGGCTAAATAATACCATTTCAGTCAAAGAGAAGAATTTTGCCCCATGTGCATCTGATAGAGCAGTAGGCAGACTATGGCCCTGGAGTCAGGAAATTGCTGTTCAGTAGCATACAACTCTTCATGACCCCATTTGGGGTTTTCTTGGCAAAGATACCAAAGTGGTTTGCCATTTCCTTCTCCACTTCATTTTACAGATGAGGAAACAGAGACAAATAGGATGAAGTGACTCACCCAAGATAACACAGCTACTAGGTGTCTGCCAGATTTGAACTCACGTTTTCCTGACTCCTGGCACCACCTAGCTACCCAATTAATTGATTTACTGATCCATGATTCCATGTAAATTAAATTTTAATTCATGCAGTCTTTTTCCAGATATCCATAGCGAAGGATAGCAAATTCTAAGCATGTTTCTGATGGTGAATTTGACCTTAAAGAAAGCAAGTTTTTAAAACTGCCTATTCATATACTCATACTTATCATTTTAAATGAAAACTAAGTTTAGAGGGAGAAACTTCCAAACTAGTGAAATGATTGTGAAAGAAGTCTCCTAGACTGCATTGTTATACTATGATATAATTATAATATATTTATCATGTTATATGTATAATATAATTTTTATATTAAATACTATATTATGTATTCTATAGTATATAATATATTATATATAATTATACTATAGTACAATCAATGTTATACTATAGTCATCTATTTAATAGTGCTGTGAAAGGTGCTATTGATGATGTAAAATGAATGTAGATTTACATGTAAATCCACATGTAGAATACTCTTGGATGCGTCATGTTAAAGGTCTTAGATTGATCATTGTCACATCAGTCTCAAAAGTCTGTGGCACTACCGAATTCCTACCTGCCCAGGGCTAAGGATCACTGAACTTGTGTAGATAATATAATAGAAGTCTATCTGAACCATGGGCATAGTCTTTTTATGTTGTAGATCCGTAGTTATTGAGACTCCATGTGCTTGAGTCAGGATTGCAACACTGGTTTCTCTGGGTCAGAGAAACTGCAAACTGTAACAATATGTGACAGACTTTAAGTGCAGCATGATAACATCAATCTTGTATTTCTATTGGACATAGTGATTTATAATAACTTGTAAAATTTCAGCAGCTTATTTTCATGGTTCTTTTCCAGGTCATCTCGATCAAATAACCTTAGCAGAACACTGTCAAGATTAAGTGTTTTCTACAGAAAGAGAAAGAGAATTTAGATGATTTTTCAAAAGAATTATGCACAGTTATTGTTTAAAATTTGACCTCTCAGATCCTATTGTCCAGTATATAAAGGGGGTTTTTTTTGCGTTATTGCGCCTAAATTCAGGTGTCATCTGTCCTGGCTTTAAGGTTGTTTAACTCTGTAATTATTCTTTCCACCAATAATTTCTCAAGCAGTTATCTCAGTCGGGTTTCCCAAAAGCCTTTTAAACTGATTCACTGTGGCCACTTTCATCCAATTCTAATCTTGAGTTTGTACTGAGAGGAAAATGGAGTTCCAGTTTGGTGCACCAAAATCGTTTCATTTCATGTGACTAACTTGAGATGCTTTCTTTCTGGAAAAAATTTCTTAGTAACAATAAATAAATGAATATTTTCCCTTCTTTCCATTTGATATTGAAAATGTAGATAGTCTTAAGTGGTCCCTTTTAGAAGTAGGGCTTTTCTACTGGTGGGGAAATAAAGAATGCTTAATTTAAAAAAAGATTGATGTTTAGCCATTCTGCAGTACAAGAGAGTCTGACCTTAATAAACAATAATAACATGAAATTCTGTCACAAACAGAGCTATAATAAGCGTGGGACCTGGGCTTTGCCCCAGGGCTCCAAATTTAGGGAGTGCTGATCACATATGCTGCTTTTTTAACAGAGAGAAACAACAGTCAGCACTTAATGAGAATAATTTGTTAAAATGATAGCTACCAGATCACCAAACATTGCTACAAATCCACTCACTGCCCTTTATTTTTCTTCCTAATGGATTCCCATCTGTGTCCTTGGGGGTCTCTGTCACATCAAGCACCTGAGTGAAGAGTGTCCCAACTCCCTTGTGACACTTATCCCAAGCATAGTGTGTGGTATTCATAATCGCAGCTGTGTGTGAAACAGAGACAGAGATAGAGACAGAAAGAGACAGAGATACAGAGAGACAAACACAAAGAGAGATAGAGAGAAGTACCTTTTATGAGGTCCTAGACACTGACATCCCTAGATATGTTTATAGCTACTAAAGAAATTGCTACAATTAATTAGATGTTTCTCCATGTTTAGGGCAATGTCAAAGGCAGTACAGTGTCTGGTAAACAAGATGGTGTCAGAAACCCTTGGATAAAATCCCATCTTCATAAACAACTCACATCACCTCTGCCCTTTATTTTTCTCACCTGGAGGAGGGGGCAGGGAGAAAAGGAGATAAAATTACCTGCACTACCTACCTCACAGAGTTAATGTGGTTAAAGCATTCTGGAAATTGCAAAGGGCTACAGTAAAGTGAGTTCTTATTTTATCAGCTAAATACTTAGGAACTGTTTAGCAGTTTGTAAAATAAGGTTTTCCTCCTTTCTTTTAACCTCCTCCAATTGATGGTGGTAGTACTTAAAGACAATGAGATTATATATCTATAGTGTAGAGAGTCTTGTTGCTAAGCAACCAGAAAGTAGCTGGGAAAGCAATAAAAAGCTACCTCAATGAATTATCGATGGGGTAAGAGACCAACATAAGTAGACAGAAATGAACTCATGCCTGGGCCAGTTGACTTACATTCCTCCTTCAGGACGAAATCTCTACAAAGACTAATGAGCCCAATGGCTACTTAATATTGGCCTTTTATCAGAAGCTGAAGGACTGATGAGATAACACTGGAACCCCACTAGGATGCCATCCTTATCAGTGAGTATATCCTCTAGCAAGATCCCTTCTGCCATTTTGTGTGAGGTCAAAATTGGTTCCATTGTAATCCTTTAATTGAGCCATTCATCAATGATTATTTGCTGTCTAGGAACTTGGGGGACTTAAAAGTGCCAAAATCCATCCTTCAGGCTAAATACAAGTGGTAAAAGTTAAGGCCACCTTGCAATATCACACTAGCTTGGTGTTCTCCAGAGAGCAACTTCAGGATTTTTTATGGCTCAAGACAAGGGGGTGGGTGAGAACAGTTATCTGGGAGGGGACTTTGCACACCCAGTGCCTCACATAGTGTCTTTCTTTCACAGAGCATTCAGATATTCCAATATATTTGTGATCTCTTCAATGTTATTTCCTCCAACCATGTAGATCCCGACCATGTTTATCTATCCCACGTAACTTTTGCCCACGTCTGCCCTCCATGTTCACCACCACAGGTCCACCTGAAATCCAGGGTAGAGGGGAGGGGTGCTTCCTCACTTCTTCTTGACTGACAAAGAATATCAGTGGAGCTCTCAGTCTGTTCATCAGTTAGCCCTCACTGTTGTCACTCGAGCAGTTCATTTTACTTTCCACTCATCTGTTTCTTTAATGACATCCTGAATTCTGACCGTTCTTCATAACACCTGGTTTGTTGCATGTTACATTATGTTCATGCCCACTATGTGCTTCTCCATCGCCCTTTCAGAGGTCCAGCATCACTATAACTGGAGGTTCATCACCACTAGACTGGCCACTTGATGATAACTCTTTGGTCAAGGCACCCCAAGAAATGAAGAAAAGTGCACAATATCCCTTAAAGTCACATAGCCTGTTCTGATCCTAGAATGACTAACAGACCAAAAAAAAAAAGAAGACAAAGTATTTCTCACTTGTGATAGGCACTAATTGATAGCAATATAGGGGCAGTCAGGCAGTATAATTGATAGAGCACCAACACTGGAGTCAGAAAGACTGAGTTGAAATCTAGTCTCAGATATTTTCTAGCTATGTGATGACCCTAGGCAAGTTACTTAACCTGATTTCCTCAAAAAAAAGAGCAATATGGATTGTATTAGAAATTTTCTACAATGTGGTATGGTAGATAGAGAATCGGACAGGGAATGAAGAAGTGTTGTTCAGTTCTTTCAGATTCCTCATGACTCCACTTGAGAGTTGGCCTTTTTTGGCAAAGATACTGGAGTGGCTTTCCACCTCCTTCTCCTGCTCATTTGACAGATAAAGAAACTGAGGCAAGCAGAGTGAAGTGACTTGCCCAGGGTCACACAGCTAGTAAGTGTCTGAGGCCAGACTTGAACTCATGAGGCTGAGTCTTCCTGACTCCAGAACCAGTGTTCTATCCACTGCAGTGCAACCTAGCTGCCCATGGATAGAGATAAGTAATTCTTCTTTATCTTACAGTCTGGGGGAGTTTCCTGGCATAAATAATGTATTGAGGTCCCAAAGCTAAGTGCAAACTGGAAATAAAATGTGAACGTATATGTGTCTTACCTCCAAAGCCTGCCCTTCATCTGCTAGACCAGGCTGCTTACAAAGTCCAAACCTATATTATCCAGTATCTAAGAATATCTCCAAACTGGAAATAAGAGGATTTTTACAAGTATTTTAAGCATCTCTGGTGACCACAGAAGACACTTTGGTTAGTTATTATACAGAAAAAAGTAAGTGGATCCAGAAATTATGCCAAGCCTTTAGGTGGGAAGCTTAGAACAAGTCACAGGCCATGACAAGATAGGGAGTTCCCAACTCTTACCAGAAAGGAGGGTAGAAGGAGGGTGAGAGTTGGGTTAAAAGGAGGCCAAAAGAGGGAATTCCCTGCCTATGACCCATCATGGCCTATGCCTTCTGCTTCACCGTTTCCATGCCTGGAAGGTTTGCTCCTCACCTCCACCTCCTGGCTGCTCTCGCTTCCTCCAAAGCTCCAGTCCTCCCTTCTGCAGGAGGCCCGCCCAGTCTGCCTCCCTTCTGGTGCCTTCTCTCTGAGACTGCCTCCAATTTACACTATCTGTGTCTTCTGGGTACATAGCGATTTGCACATTGTAAACCCCATTAGAATATGTTCTTTGCCTTTCTTTCTTTCCCCAGAGTTTAAAAGGGATGTTTTTATCGTCTTAAAAATGCTCAGATTCTTTCAGCATGAATCCTATGTATGCCCACAACATCTAGCAAAAAACCTGGTCAGTAGGTCCAGACAACCCTGCCCAGATGCTATCAGTCACCAAGTAACAGTTTTGTCTTTGTATCTTCAGGGTCTAAAAGAGCAGAGGCTTTAAAAAATGCTCACTGAATATAGCGAATCAAGGTGTGGTAACACATTCCTGTAATCCCAGTTGCTGGGGAAGGTTAATACTGGCGGACTGCCTGAATTTGGAAGTCCTGAGGTGCAGATCTAAAGCTATTAGGTGTCCACCCTCAGTCTGGTACCAACAGGATGAATCCCCAGGAATGGGCTGTACCAGGATGCATAAAGAGGAGTAAAACTGCCCAAATCAGAAATAAAACAGGTTAAAGCTTCTAATGAGCAGCGGGCTCAGGTCAATGAGGAGCCACTGCATTTCCAGCATGGAGGCATGGGTGGGCAGTGGAGAGGAGGGAGACATGAAGACAGAGAGGCAGACCCAGATACAGTGACACAGAGGAGGGGGAGAAACAAGGAGGAGGAGAAGGAGAAGAAGAAGAAGAAGAGGAAGAAGAAGAAGGAGGAGGAAGGAAGGAAGGAAGGAAGGAAGGAAGGAAGGAAGGAAGGAAGGAAGGAAGGAAGGAAGGAAGGAAGGAAGGAAGGAAGGAAGGAAGGAAGGAAGGAAGGAAGGAAAGAAGGAAGGAAGGAAGGGAGGGAGGGGAGGAGGAAAGGTGCCCTTTGCTACCTGAGAACATAGCATTAGATATGCCCAAATATGGACCAGGAGCAGGACAGAGTTTAGGATCAATACACCGCGGCATACTTCACAACCATCACTAGGTTCTTACATGAGGGGTAGAGTTCATTACTGTGTAGACTTTTAAGACGTTTTCTACATGGTAATTTCCCAGAATAAACTGTATTCAAAATTCCTTTTGTTTTGGCAGAACTAACCAGTTTGAAACAAATATTTTGGTGAAATATTAGGGGAGATAGGACCATTTATCACATTTAAAAACCATTCTCCCTTGTTCTTACAATTTATGGTCCCCCATAATGTCTCTGTAAGTCTACTATCAGAAATCAGGGACAATCAGGTACAAGTGGGGGGGGGGGAAGATAACTCTCATAAAATCCCTAGCTCATGTCCTTACCCACAAAAATACTGAAAATTACCTTGCTGATTTTGCCATCTCTCCAAAATACCTTCAACTTTCTTGCAAATACTCAGGCTGAAAGGGACATTGAACAACCCCAAAATACATAACAGAAATGCAGAAAGTACTTGTACCCACACCTGTAAAGTCAAGAAAACTTTCCACCCTCCTTGCCGCAGGGACCTACAGAGTCCTTCTAACTATTAGGTTGTAAGTTCCTTAAGGGCAGGGTGTATCTTTTGCCTTTTTTGTATCCCTAGAGCTTAGCACAGAGTCTAGCACAGAGCAACTGCTTAATAAATGTTGTTGATTGATTTATATGATAATCTTATAGCTTTATCCTGCAAAAGTCTGTACTTACTTTAAACATTCATGTGTGGGACAAGCATAGTGTAGTATATAGAGGGTTCAGAGTCCAGAAGACCTGAATTTGAATTTCTCTCTTTACACTTACTAGCTGAGTGATTTGGGGCAAGTGATTTAATGGCTCTGGACTCCTGCTTCCTCATGTGTAACATGGAATTAGCAATACATATAGAATTTACCCCACAAGTTTGATGAGAGGTAGCTAGGTGGCATAGTAGATAGAGTCCTGGACTCAAACCAGGAAGACCTAAGTTCAAACATTACCTCAGACATTTATTAGCTGTGTGACCCTGGGACAATCACTTAATGACTGTCTCCTTTTTTATCATCTGTAAAACGGGTATATTAAAAACACCTGCATCCCAGGGTTGTCATGCGTATCAAATGATATAATATTTGTAAAGCATTTAGTATAGTGCCTTGTATATAATAGGTGCATAATAAATGATTGTAAAAATGAGACAATTTATATAAATCATCTTCCAAACCATAAAGCATTAAATCAATGTGTTGGTATTTTCTAAGAAAGAATTGAGACTGCAGTTTTATGATCCCAGAAGCAAATATAACTTTTCAGTTTTATGTGACAACAGTTAAAGTATGGGTAACATAATAATAGGGAGTATGTAAAAATCTATACTATAAATTCTCATTTTTCACAACCATTCGATATTCATTGAATTTTTAAAGACAGTTTAGCAGTATCATGGTCACTAGGCCATGGATGTTACAAACTTGCATGCCATCTTGTGGATGAAAAGGCTGGTTTTATAGTTACAAGGAAAATAAGCTACAGATGTAAGGTTTTTCCCAATATTGATGTTGTTTAATGTTTTAAGTCTCTGCTCAGATAATTAATGGGGAAAAATCCCCCTTTGCTTCAATCATCTGGGGATGTTTTAAGCTAATGGAATTTCGTCAATTTTCTCTTTCCTTTTGATGGTTCTTACTACACTTGAATAACATGCTGGCCACAGCCACACAAGTCAACTGTCTTCCAAAATACCTTGTTGTTTGAACAGCATTGATTCAGCTGGTATTGTTTGCCTATGTGGAATGAGAAAGAATACTTAGTAGAAAGCCTTATAATTAATATTGGGAACCAAACTCAAAAAACCTTGTCTTGTGAGCCTGAAACACATTCAAAATGGCCATCTACACAACACTAAAACACCATAAAAATAATTTCCTTTGAGAAGTCTCAGTTATACACTTAGCTGTATATCTTGAATGCAAAGCATTCAAATGGATCTGTCATTTCATGAATTTGTGAGTTTCCTCTCACAATGGAGATGGCCGCTTTCGCATGCCAGCCCATCCTATGTGACTCTTGTCCAAGTCACCTCCCAAAGTTCATCACATGGGGTCCCAATCCTTCTTAATTCTAGTAATTATTCCCTACTTATCCTGCATAAAATGTGCTCTGCATGTATTTCTCTCTGTGAGATCGTAAGTGCCTTCAGGGCAGGGACTGTCTGGCTTCTTTTTGTAATCCCTGAGTTTATCTCAGTGTCTGGCACATTGTAAATGCTTAATCTATTGATTGATTGATCCAATGTGCTGGAAACCTTTGTAGTGTTCTACTTTGTAAGTCATTGTAAGAGGACCAGTAGAAGACTTTAGCCACCCACTTGTCCTCCCTTCTTGCTACATGACCAGACTTTTCCTACCTCACAGTTCCTCCATGGTGCCCTTCACATCTCTTCCTCTTTCTCTCTTTCTCTCCAGCTCATGTTCCAACTTTTGTTCCCTATCTATCTCAAAAGTTTGTTTAAATTTTTTTAAATACTTTCCATTCCTCATCTGTTTATAGTCCTTCCATTTCATCCTTGAATGGATGAATTTATTATTATCTCATGATAGAAAACAAACTACATTAGTTTCAATGTCATTTTCAATTATGCTTTATAGGGAAAATGTTATTGAAAGTGACACGTGATAACTAAATACTTTCTCAAAAAATTTACAAAGAAATTGCTTCTGATGTCATTAGTTTTCCTGTCTTTAAAAGTCATCAGAAACTGAAATTATTCCAATGTTACTGTTGTTTGTTGCCAAAAAGGCTCATTGATCAGAGCCATAAGTAGGGTGAGATTTTGCCCTAGAGCTCTAAATTTAGAAGACATAGACAGAACTTGTAATTATTCAATAGTATAGAAGCAACAGAGTTAAAATTGAAAGTCATTACCTAACAGTTCTTCCCCCTCCCCAGCTAATTCACAACGTTCCCTATTCCATAGGTATCCCTAGCAAGTGCTACACCAGTGTCCCAAGATCTCTGACTACCCCTCACATCTTCCACTTATCTGAGACAATTTTTGTGCTACTTGTCCCAAACTCAAAAATTTGTGGCTATATCTCTGTCAAAGTAAGCAGACTCCTTTCATTAAGAATTTCCCACTAAAAAAAAATCACATTTTCCTGAATTTTTTTTTTCTTCATGACGACATAGACAGATTTTCAATTTTAACTAATCTAAAAGCATGGCACTGTACCAAGAGTCTGAAGGCTTTAGAGCAGAAGTGGGGAACCTACAGCCTCAAGGACATATGTGGCCTTCTAGGTCCCCAAGTGAGGCCCTTTGACTGAATCCAAATTTCACAGAACTCAGTCAAAAGGACACACTTAAGGACCTAGAGGATTACATGTGTCCTTGAGGTTGCAGGTTCTGCAACCCTGCTTTAGAGTATGGAGGACCTGGGCTTGAATCCAGGCTTGACCACCTGGGTGAGCTTAAGCAAATCACTTGCAACTATCTGGACCTCAGTTTCTTCATCAGTAAAATGATGGGGGTGAGGGGCATAGGATCATAGATTTAGAAATAGAAAATGGTTTAGAGCATTGATTCTTAACCTGGGGTCCATGATATTGTATAGAGATAAATGATATAGACATAGCTATAGACGGATCACTGCATTTAAGTATAATTGGTTTCCTCTGTAAACTTTTGTGCTCTGTTTTATATATCCAAAATAACATTATTCTGAGAAGGGACTTACAGACTTCACTGGGCTGCCAAAGGGGTCTATGATATGACAAAGGCCATGAGCCTCTAGTGTAGAAGTAACCTGGTCAATTCCCCTCACTTTGCAGAGGAGACGATAAACCTGTGATGTATAATATAATGTGACTTGCTTGACATCACATAGAAAGTGAAATGAAAGAAGCAAGATTCAAACCTAGTCCCTCTGATTCCAAATCCATTATACCACTGAAATTACCCTGTCACCTATAAACTCCCTCTGGCTCTAAATCTATCATTTTATTTTGAAGCCAGTGCAATTTGGTTACTATTGGATAGAAATAGATGGTGTCTACACAGCACAAAAAGAATGGAAGTTTGGCAATTATTCACTTAATTTCAGGGTAGGGTGTCACAGTTACTAATTAAACCATCATGGTCAAAATAATATTTTACTTATCAATTTTGCCTACAAAATACAAAAAAGAAATGGGATGTTCCAGAAAGCCTTGATTCGTGGAGACATATACAACCATTTGATGTGTTTTCATCACACGTGAAACTGAAACCTGCAAATGGGGAAAATGTAGATGTGAGAAATGTGGGTACAATCTGAGAGATAAGCTGAACCCCTATTACACAGTGGACATATTTTAAAACCATCGATAGAAACAAGGAAGATCCACAAACATTCTGAAAGCCATATTTACATGCACTGCTTTCCCATTTAACAGACTCATCTTTTTCTCCCTTTAATGTTTGTTTTACAGATGAGTTATAAACCTCTGAAGAGAAGGGCATATAATTAAAATACTCAGACCCATAATTATTGGCGCTAATCCCATCTCATTCACTACCATGTAATTGGGAAAGCTTTTGATGATGTATATGACTAATTATTCCTCTTAGAATCTCCAAATACCACATTCTCCTCCCAAACCGATCATTGCCACTCTTCAGTCACTATCCCAGCCCAAGAGAAAATGGTGTTTATGCCCATGGAAGATTATATTCATCTCCTGTGGGCAGCACCTGTTTATGACTACACCTGGAAGGGAGGGAGGGACTCAAACTTCCAAGAGTTGATATCTCTTTTCCTTTGATGTGTTATCTTTTCATCTCTTGTGAAAGCCTGTGAAATTTTAGGAAATTATTCTCTATTGGATTTCTTTTTTTAGAATCTGTCCAGCACATTGTCAAAATGTTCATTAGTTGGTTGGATCCGGAGGCTATTACATTCCCCATAAAAACCAAATTCATTAATATAATCAAAATGGTAACTGGTATCTTTGAATAGGCCAATATTTTGGGGGGGGGAATTTAACCTTGAAATGAAGACTAAAAACCAGGCTTCTGGACTATTTGCCCTAAGGCATTCATCCCCCTCGGAACCACTGACCTGAACAATGAGGGTCTGTTTTTAAACAGACATTAATTAGCTGCTCAGGTTAGAAAGCTATAGAAGAATCTTCAGTAGGTGAATTATATTTTCACCTCTGAGAAGCTATCACATATGACCTAAGCTTTCATTGGCTTTTCAGCATGTTTGTCTAAGCTTAAAAGTTGGTGTCAGTGAAAATCCTGTTTCTGACAATTTACTTACTGTGTGACCATGAACAAATTGTTTAATGTCTCTGAGACTCAGTTTCCACTTCTATTAAATAAGAAAAATATCAGTTACTCTTACCTCACCCAGTTCTTAGAATCATAAGTCTAGATTAGGAAGATACCTCTGAAGACATCAAGTTCATCACCCTCATTTCCCAGATGATGAAATTAAGCCTCAGGAAAGTTCTCCAAGTCATATAAATAATAGAAAATGCTGGGGCAGAGCCAAGATGGTGGAGTAGAAAGACACATATATTCCAACTCTTCCCCCACAGCCTATAAAATACCTGTAAAAAAATGACTCTCAACAAATTTTAGAGCAACAGAAGCCACAGAATGATAGAGTGAAAGAGATTTCCAGCCAAAGGGTAACCTGGAAGGCTGATGGGAAAGGTCTATCTCATGGGACTTGGAGTAGAGCAGAGCCCAGCCTTGACTGTGTAGCACCAGCACCAAGAGGAACAGGACTGGAACAGGCCCCTGGGGCAGAATCCCCAGTAGCAGCAAAGGGTCTCAGATCCCTCAACGCACAAGCACCAAAGAAAGCTTCAAAGATCAATGAGAGGGCTTTCCCAACTGGGCAAGAGGGGAGGAAGGTCCTACCCTAGCACTGGCCCCAGGCAGCAGTGATGGTAGCAGTGGCAGCAGTAGTGGTGGCAGTTGTGGTGGCGGTAGTGGTGGCAGCTGCAGCATCCATTTGTGAAGCACTCTTCCTAAAGCCTCTGGGGAAATTAAGCAGCTGATCTGAACCCTAGCCCTGAGCATTGTTCTGGGATGAGGAAGAGCACTGGGATCCTCCTCTTGACAAAGGATTCAAAAGTCAAGTAGCTGGTTGGGAAAATGCCCAAAAAAGGGGAAAAAATAAGACTATAAAAGGTTACTTTCTTGGTGAACAGGTATTTCCTTCCATCCTTTCAAATGAGGAAGAACAATGCATACTGTCAGAGGAAGTCAAGGCTTCTGCATCCAGTACCTCCAAAATAAATATGCAGTGGTCTCAGGCCATGGAAGAGCTTGAAAAGTGAGTCAACAGCTTGCTAAAGGAGACCCAAAAAAGTGTTGAAGAAAATAATACCTTTAAAAATAGGCTAACTCAATTGGAAAAAGAGGTCCAAAAAGCCAATGAGGAGAAGAAGGTTTTTTAAAAAGCAGAATTAGTCAAATGGAAAAGGAGGTTCAAAAGCTCACTGAAGAAGATAGTTCTTTAAAAATGAGAGTGGAACATATGGAAGCTAATGACTTCATGAGAAGTCAAGAAATTACAAAACAAAACCAAAAGAATGAAAAAATAGAAGATAATGTGAAATATCTCATTGGAAAAACAACTGACCTGGAAAATAGATCCAGGAGATATAATTTAAAAATTAAGGGACTACCTAAAAGCCGTGATCGAAAAAAGAGCCTAGATATCATCTTTCATGAAATTATAGGAAAACTGCCCTGATATTCTAGAACCAGAGGGCAAAACAAATATTGAAAGAATCCACCAATCACCTCCTGAAAGAGACCCAAAAAGAGAAACTCCTAAGAATATTGTGGCCAAATTTCAGAGTTCCCAGGTCAGGGAGAAAATATTGCAAGTGGCTAAAATGAAACAATTTGAGTATTGTGGAAATACAATCAGGATAACACAGGATCTGGCAGCTTCTACATTAAGAGATCAAAAGCTTGAAATAGGATATTCCAGAAGTCAAAGGAACTGGGATTAAAAGCAAGAATCACCTACTCAGCAAAACTGAGTATAATACTTCAAGGGAAAAAATGGTCATTCAATGATATAGAGGATTTTCAAGCATTCTTGATGAAAAGACTAGAACTGAAGAGAAAATTTGACTTTCACACACAAGAATCAAGAGAAGTGTGAAAAGATAAACAGGAAAGAGAAATCATAAGGACTTTCTAAAGTTGAACTGTTTACATTACTACATGGAAAGATAACATTTGTATTTCTTGAGACCTTTCTCAGTATTTCGGTAGGTGAAAGGATTTTATACACACACACACACACACACACACACACACACACAAACACATGCACATAGACAGAGAGTACAGGGTGAGTTGAATAAGGAATGATATCTATAAAAAATAAAATTAAGGGGTAAGAAAGGAATATATTGGGAGAAGAAAGGGAAAAATGGAATGGGGCAAACTATCACTCATAAAAGAGATAAGAAAAATCCTCTCCAATGGAGGAGAAAAGGGAGAAGGTGAGAGGGGAAAAGTGAAGCTTACTCTCATCACATATGGTTTAAGGAGGGAATAACATGCTCACTAAATTTAATATGAAAATCTATCTTACACTACAGAAAAGTAGGGGAGAAGGGGACAAGTGGGGTGAGGGGGATGATAGAAGGGAGGGTAAATGGGAGAAGGGAGTAATTAGAAGTAAACACTTTTGAGAAGGGACAAGATCAAATGAGAGAATCAAATAAAGGGGGGACAGGGTAAGATGGAGGGAAATATAGTTAGTCTTACACAACATGACTATTATGGAAGTCCTTTGCAAAATGACACATATATAGCCTGTACCAAATTGCTTGCCTTCTCAGTGGGGAAGGGTGGGGAGGGAGGGAGGGAGGGAGAGACGTTGGAATTAAGAGTATTAGAAATTAATGCTGAGAATTGTTATTGCATATAACTTGGAAATAAGAAATACAGGTAATGGGGTATAGAAAACTATCTTGCCCTACAAGAAAAGAGAGAAAATAGGGATAAGGGAATGGTGGGGTGTGATAGCAGGGAGGGCACATTGAGGGAAGGGGTAATCAGAATGCAAGGTGTTATGGGGTGGGGGAAGGGGAGAGATGAAGAGAAAAATTGGAACTCAAAATTTTGTGGTAGTGAATGTCAAAATTTAAAAATAAATAAATAAACTTTAAAAAAAAAAGAAAATTCTGTGACCAGTGTAGCAAGTATGTTCTGGCCTATGATCCCAGAACCAGGATGCTATACTCCCCTTTCAGAGTTCTGAGGGAAAATCAGAGTGGGCTAAGGGGTTGTTTCTTCCTTAATACTAGTAACTCAAGCTTCCCCCCAACTTGTGTGTTCTTCATTATTAAGTGCCAGTACCTAGCACCCCAGTTACGCCTATCCACTTAAAATTAATTGGCTTTTTTATAAAGAATTTTACTTTGCAGATTTAGTAATAACAAAAAAATAAACATTTTCCTCCATCACTTCAGGGGGCACTCTCTCCCCTATACAACTTCAATCTATGGGGGGAATGGTCTTAGATTTAACATGGTTTCTATACAGCATTGCTCCCACCAAGTTCATGTCCAGAGGCATCATGATTGACAGATGAATCTTTGTTTCAGCTACCACTGGATCTCAAGATCACTCTCCAAGGTCAGTTCATGTTTCTCAAAACAACAATGCTAATTTGACAGCAAAACTCAACATTTATTCCAGTTCCCAATCTCCTGGTGGGTCTCTCCTGACCTTTTGAAACTCGCAAAGTCAGAATGTCACCTAAAATGGACAAGAACAAAAGCCAAGGCAAAAAGACTGAAGCCTGTTTTCACAAGGCCACATATCATCCCCAGAAGTAATAAGGTCCAAGGACTCTCCTCTTGCATCACTGTCTCTCATCAGATGCCATCAGCAAAGGATTTAAACCAAGAGATAACTGCAAAGAGACCATCAGAAGCCATACAAGGTCTCTGAAGGTGCTCCCCACTTGGGCTTCTCAACTAAAGTGCCTGTTGTTCATCACATGGCTGGTAGACCAGAACCAGTTACAGAATGTCTATACATGCTCCACCATCTCACTAACACATTCCATTACCCATCATTACAACTTTCCTGAAAGTAGATCCTCACCCTCTTCCACATGAGAAGATGCCATCAGAGGCTCTTGGTATACAATCCAGTTCCCATTACTCTACCATTCAAACTCAGGTCCCATGGCTCCAAGTCAGTAGAAAGTTCTACATTTTTCCCGCTGTATCACACTGTTGTGAGGTTCAAACATGATGTAAATGTAAAGTGCTATGAATACTGTAAAGTTATATAAATATCAACCATTATTATTACTCAGATCTGAAAAATTATTATGAAAATGACTCCTCATTTCTGTCATAGCTAATGAAAGATACTTTCACATTCATAATTTCCTTTGACCCTTACAATAACCCCTTGAGATAAAATAGTGTAATTTAGGGCTATTCCATACTACAAATGAGGAAACTACTGCTCATAAATATTAAGGGACTAGCCTACAGCCACCAGGTTAATAACTAGAACCGAGATTAGAACCTAAAGGAGTCCATCTCACAGAAATCATGGGTGAATTGCTTTGCTTTTTTTAATGTCCTCTGAATCTAAAGTATTATATAAATGTGAACTATATTTCATTCAAAATATGAACACTTTGTCTTAAAAGATTTTAATTCTGGGTAATTAAAAAAAAACTTTTCAAACCAGAGTCCTAACAATGATGAGAGTTTCTATACTCAAAATAATCTGAGGTCATTTTTCAGAGAGCTATTAAAGCTGACACTTGGAAACTAGCCCAATAGAGGAAGCCATATTTATTTTCAGCTAGGGCAATTCAAGGTTTGCAATGCTGGAAGAGTACTAAGCCAACATGTTGCAGTTCAGGTGGATCAATCATTTTTGAACTGTATACTCACTGTACTCCAATGATTAATTTAAGGATTTGAACTGTGAAGTCTCATAGAGATGAGGCTATATTCAAGGTCTCCCTCCAGAAACAATCAGGAAAAGGGGATCAAGTGTAAACCCTTCTCTCTCTTAGTAATAGGCAGTTCCTTTGGTCATTACCTCAAGTAGGTAATGGGAGAGATCTGTAACTAAAGTAAGACAACCAGAGCTTTGTCACAGATGCTGACATGCATGCTGGACTTCTGTGCAGACATTCAGAAACCATGCTTTGTGGTCTTTCACTGGTCCATGCACCATGGAGATCTGAGGGTAGGTAGGAGAAGACAAGCCCTGGAAAAGGGCAAGGGAACTGAGTTGAAGGCCAGCAGAGATCAAAAGACAAGATAAAGGGGATGAGCTATCCCCCTCTCCTGAGACAACAGTATTCTCAGTTTGCCCATCTCTCTAAGGACCTGTTTGTGACTCTCCCTACTTTCAAATGAATTTGCCCCCAGAGGCTAATTATAACTTGGATTTGAGAAACATTAGGAGAATTCATGATTAGCTAAGGATATCTTTGGATTCCCTTAGTTAAAAGGAGTTCTAAGAACTATTCCCTTTCAATGATTATTCTTGGAATGAATAAAGTAATTTCCCTCTAGAATTCTTCTTCTCTTTTTCCTGTCCAATTGCCACCCTGAAACCCTCTTACGCTGCTCGAGGTCTGCCATTTTAGGAATGGCTCTAGCCATGTTTCACCTCTAATCTCTCCCTCACATCCCACCATGGTTCTGTTCCAGCTGCAGGCAATGCGTTAGCTGTAGTGGATACCAGCTCTCCCACCTCTACCATTTAATTGGAGCCTGGGGATGTAGGACCATTCACTGTGACATTTTCTACTCAAGGAAGGGCTCACTAACAAAACTGTTTTCTTAACCTTGAAAATGTTTGTGATGCTGTCATAGAGAAAAATGTATGGGAGTAGGAGAAGAGAGTGCCCCAACTTTCACCTATGTCTACTTCTCTCCTGTGTCCAACCGCCCACATCAGAGAGGCAACAGCAGTTTCATCCTCCATCTACAACCTGAACTATTTCCAGCCAGATAAGAACCATAAACCAAATAATAAAGTAGCTAATTACAAAATTAGCAAAGTTATAATAAGGGAAAAACCAAGGAATAAATTCATTCTTGGCCTCTCTATTCAAAGAGAAAATACTCTCCCAGAGACTAACAGGACAGTGAGGAAGGGTTTAGGGCCTCCTTCTTATTAAAATCCTCAGGAAACTTGCTATTTGACATGAGGGGGGATGCATGCTTCAGGGCCCTCTACAGCTAGCCAAGCTTCTTGAGTACACATGGTTCTCTCTCCCAGCAGCTGGTGTGGTCCAGAAAGTCCCCTGCTGTTGCTTCTCTTTGCCCTGCATCTGTCTTAATAGAGCCTGGTGAAATCACAGTTTGGCTGCTGCCTTCTGCCTCCACAACTGTTGTCCCCCAAGGTCTTGCCCTCTGTTGCTCCCCTCTGCCTCTGCAACTCACATCCTTGACCAGTTCTGGGAAATGTCATGTTTTCTTTAATGTCAGCCACCTGACTTCCCTCCGTTCATTGCAAAAGGAGAGGACTATGGGAGCAGAAAGTCACATATGTTGTCAGACTCAGTTAACATATTGGCTAGTTTTGCTGAACTGAATTTTTTTTCCTCTTTTTTTTGTTGGGGGAGGTGGCGTCAATCATATTTAGAAATTAAAGTGATCTTAAAAAACAAAAGATGGCAATTTTTTAAAATATTTAATAAAATCAGATACCTGAAGCAATATGCCTCAGTGCTAATTGATGCATGTTTGGCTCTGTTTCTAATCAACCTCATGGCCTTGCCCCAGGTGCACAAAAAGGTTGCTCAGATGGTA
This sequence comes from Bettongia penicillata ogilbyi, assembly GCA_023548195.1. NCBI lineage: Eukaryota > Metazoa > Chordata > Mammalia > Diprotodontia > Potoroidae > Bettongia > Bettongia penicillata. Next base: position 284,294 of record JAJHZJ010000062.1, on the reverse strand, counting down.
AAACTTGCACTCACCTCCACCTAATGGAAGGTTCCCAGTCCTTACACGTAGCTACATAAGGATATCTGTGCACCATTCACTCCCTCCTCCACCTCAAGGTGCAGACAAGGTACTTCCCATGTGGTCAGCATATTCTGAGACTGGAGATAAATATTCATAGGTTTTTCTCATTTGCCTCTTCACCTTTCTACTTGTCCTCTATTCATTAGCATCAGGTCATACAAGCGGTGTTGAGGTCCTGATATACCTCTGAGAGACAGAACTTTGGATCCCGCTTTGCAGGGATAAACAGTCCTCCCCGCTGGGGTGTGGAGGCCTGACTAGCATAACAGAGACCTTTGGAACGCAAGAGCTTAAATCTCTTCTTCTTTATCCTAGAAAGAGGCCAAGAAGCAAAAGCTAAACATAAGGAATGTTTCATCATTTAAAGGATATCTAACCCTGCCTAGAAGAGTGGGGTGCACCAAAGAATTCTGAATAGTTTATTCTAAGGTCCCCAACTTCATGGAGTCAAATTCTTAGTATAATTCAAAGCAACATCCCCTTGAACACTTTCCCAGCCTCCAGCTGACCTTCCTGCAACCTCTCCAACTTCCAAGAAGTCAAGTAACTGATGGGGAAACAAGGGCAACAGCCTAAGAATCACCCCCCTCGAATACACCCCACAATACCCTTTGCGCCACCAGCACCCAAATCACTCAAGTTCAGTACAATTAGAAATCTGCTGGTTTTCTAAACTCTTCCTCCCACCTGGTCAAGCAAACCAAAGACCCCCAAACAGAACCTTAGAAACGTTAAGAGTCATCGTCAAAAGCGCCTCTCACTAGAATCCAAGACTGACAATTGGGAGCTAGTTCTGGGGATGTGGGTGGCATAGTTTAGCCCTAAAGTTTGGGAGAAGAATGCACAATGAGCACTCACATCCCCCTCATTTCTTACACTGATGCGTTCCTCAGGCAAGCATAATTTCTCTTCTACCTCTTCATTCTTGACTTTCCAAACTTCCTCTCTCATAATAGATATTTCCTTAGTGGCTAAGAAGCCGCTAGAAATACTAGAAGCAGAACTATAGCAGCTAGCAACCTCTGACACATTCCTGATGCCAAACCAAAGTTCATATCCCCCTGATGCTAGGGAAACATTTTCTAGATATTAAAATGAGACAGCTAGATAACTGACTTGAGGTCAGGATTCATTACAAGATGTGTGACACGGGACAATTCACTAAACCTCTCCTGGCCTCAGTTTCTTATAAATAAAATGGGCATAATAACAGCACTTATCTCCCAGGATCTCTATGAGGATCAAGCTTTGCAAACCTTAAAGTGTTAGGGTAGGATAGATAGTTGTGTCCAACTCTTTGTGACCCCTTTTGGGGTTTTCATGGCAAAGATACTGGAATGGTTTGCCATTTCCTTCTCTGTTTCATTTTACAGATGAGGAAACTGAGGTATTCAGGGTGAAGTGATATGCCCAGGATCACACAGCTAGTGAGTGTCTTAAGCCACATTGGAACCCAGGTCTTGCTAACTCCACACTCACTGCTCTACCCACCATACCACCTGGCTGCCCTAAATGCTAACTGGTTATTAACTGTGAGTTCTTATTAAGAATTTCAATAATCAAATAATGTTGTAAATAGGCCTGACTAATTAAAGAAAACTTCTAATAAATGCTTTTGTCAAAAGAATTTTATTATAAAACACCCCTAAAATTAGTTTATTGGATGTTTGGATTTTTTTGACATTGTTTTCTTTAAACATAGCATACCAGCATTTAAATAACCATCCCCCATTTATAAAAGCATGTCCTGGTGGAGTCTGCCACACCTGCCAATCCATTCCAGACACTGATCAATCAAACAGCATGCAAAGTCTAGACCAGAGGGAAAAAAACAAGCATCAGACCTATGTGACTGCCATAAGATGATTAAAAATGAATTTTGCCAGTGAAAATTTCTCAGGCATCTTCAAGGCCTGTTCCCTGAAAAAATAAAATAAAACTCTTGCCACCAAAGGCCTTGGCACTATCAAATGGTGCAATATGAGAAACTAAGATTTTATCAGTGGAAGTGACAGTAGAGAAAACCTATTCCCATCTGCTTTTCTGCACACTAGGGCTATGAGTCTTCCCTATGGGACTTAACCACTGAAACCTGGAGCATGTACTGTTTCCTTAACTGGAATATGAACTTATTAAGGGAACTACCTTGTTTTTCTGAATTTCCAAAACTTGGTACAGTGTTTCCCACTTAACAAATGCTTTATTTATTCATTCACCAGGGTTCTTTTCATCTTGTCGTGGAAGTCAATCTTGGGAGTTTCCCTGAAAGGCAACTAGGTGGGAAGCTAGGTGGTTCAGTAGATTGAGCACTGGGCTGAGAATCAGAAAGACTTTCTGAGCTCAAATCTGGCCTCAGACACTTACTAGCTGTGTGACCCTGGACAAGTCCCTTAACCCTACTGGCCTCAGTTTCCTTATCTGTAAAATGAGCTGGAGAAGGAAACAGCACACTATTCTAGAATTTTTGTCAAGAAAACCCCAAATAAGATGATTAAATCACAAAGAGTCAGATAAAACTGAACAACTGAAGGGCAGGCTCTGGCCGGTAGGTCCTACAAGGTTGAGAAAGCTTCTAATATGATCTTAGTCAATTATGTTAGCAAGGACCAGATTAGCTAAGTGAGGAGGGGCTCACTGCCAAAAAGTTGGCCACACAGTGATGAATATTTCTCACGAAAAACCAATTTCTAATGCATGGAGGGTCTGTTATATGTAGTGGTAGATGGAACACACACATACACACATATACTTGAAAGGATTAAAGTCCTAAATGCCTATTCTGTCATTTGTTCAGTTTCTAAAGATTGAGGGCCCATAACACGCCTGATGTCAATAACTGTTCATATTAATGCCATGCTTTACAGCCCCCATAATACTTTCCTCACGAACACCTTATGAAGCATATAGAGCTATTACTCCAATGATGGTGACTTTAGAGCTTGATGAGGATGATGGTAGGGAACGTTGATAGGAAGACTTCAAGCTTGTGCAGTAAGGCTTAGGACACCCACATCCAACCTTCTATGGGAGGCATTTTCTGGATCTTGCTGATTTCTTCCTCCTGGGGTCAACCTTCCATCTACCTATATTTCTTGGATATATGTAGTTGTTTGAATATTATCTTCCCTATTAGAAGGCAGGTTTTTGCTGCATTCTTGTCTGAGGTAAGGTCATATATATATATCTCAATAACTCCTTTATTGATAGCTTCTTTCACACACACATATATATAAATATATACACACATACATATACACACATATACATATATACATACAATATATACATGTAAATTACAATATATTTCTAATTGTAATAACATATTTACTAATTCATATATTTGATATATTTATATTTGATATTTTTATATTCTACATTAAATATATTTGTTCATATATGATGATATATTTATTAATAAAATATCATATGCTTACATATTTTATTTTCCCCAGTTACATGTTAAAACAATTTTTAACTTTTTTTTTGGAATTCCAAATTCTATCCCTCCCTCCCTATCCTTCCTTCCCCACTCCCTGGGATGGTAAGCAATCAAAGATTATACATTTCGAATCATGTAAAACATTTCCATATTAGTCATTTTGTACAAAAGGACTCAAAAAAGAATGAGAAAAATAGTCCCTCCTATAATGGAATCTATCTTTAAAAAAGCTGAGATGAGAGCTATTTGCCACAGGTACCAAAACTATTTGGGTTTTCACTGCTAATAACTAAACAGCTCCTGATTCTGAAGGTTTTTAAAACTATCTGCTGCATTGCTTCTCATGACTAAGCTATTGGTCTAAACCAGAACCAGCTAATTAGAGAAAATAAATGAAGGCCTAAAGAGAAGAAAATCATTCCTAAGGAAGCATACTAAGTTTCTGGTTCACAAAATTAGGTTAGATGTATTGAGAAGTGATTAAATACAGGCTTCTGTATAGCTCTCGTCACCACTGAAGTAATTCCTCGGTTGGTGAAAATTTTAAGGAATGTTTTGATGGATGGGTCTTCCTCTCTATGGGTTCATAAGCCAACCCACTCTTGAGTAAAATACAGGGGCTCCAACCAGCAGCACTGAGTCAGTAGGAGAAAACACAGGGTGGCCTTCATCTAGAATGAGTTGGGACCATTAATTGACTAGCAAACCATTGTGATTGTATACTCTATTACAAGTTTACCTATCTGGCTATGATTTAGTTTTCCCTTGAGAAAAGGGCAAGGGAGTAGTTAATTCTCGAGCAAGAACACTAGAAAAGCAGTTGAAATGTGACATCTGATCTGCATGCACGTAGATCTGCCTGGTGGTGAGTTCAAAACTATTATCTCGTACGTGTTGATTTGGTGCAAGATGCATGATAAGGCGATTTAATTATATGTTATAAAGGAAGCTGTGACCTTTCCAATTCTCTCTTAGATAGGGTGTTGAGTTATTGGGAGGAGGCAAGAAGACTGTGTGTGGGAGCCTGACAAAATGCTAGTTTCTTTATGTAATTACCAGAGTTTATTCAATGCTCTTAAAAAAAAAACTAGCTTTGATGAGGCTTCTAATGTCATTGACTGTCTCTGGAGGAAAACACGGATCCTAACCATATGGACCTATATCTCCAATACGACTATTGGGAAACTATGAATTCCATTAGTCTAACACTAGCTTTGGTAATATCACTCCACAGACAATTTCTGTATTTATTCCTCCGTTGAGGGGAAACAGCACATGATAAATGGTGAACAGCATAGTTCAGGGGTGCAATGGATAGACTGAGAGACCTGGAGTCATGAAAACTTCATGAGTTCAAATCTAGTCTCAGAGGTTTACTAGCTGTGTGACCCTCAGCACGTTACTTCACCCTGGTCTGCCTCAGTTTCCTCATCTGTAAAATGATCTTGGGAAGGAAATGACAAACCGCTCCAATATCTTTGCCAAGAAAACCCCCCAGGAGGTCACCAAGAGTCTGACCCAGCAGCAAAATGACTGAACAGCAAAGAGGATAAAAATCATCTCCATATTGTTCACCTGCCTTGGGCCATCACCGTACTTTAATAAGTAAACACCAGCCTTGATAAATATCTGTTGTTCTTGTTAGCATTAATGCACAGCAACAAATGCTAACAAACTGCTGTGATATCCTGTTCTATCCATCTACCAGGTAAAACAAAATCACAACATTCACTCAACAACATTCCATCTGTGTCTAGTAAAAGCTAGATGAGAAGAAGCTAGAGTTGGCCTCAAAATCAGGAAAGCCTCCTGGGCTCAGGTGCTGCCTCTGACCCCTTGTTTACTGGCTGAGTGACCCTGGGCAAGTTCCTCGACTTCTGAATGCTCTGCCCCGCTCTCTAAGACCAGAAGTCACAGAGAGAGTGGTGACCTTCGTGGGCAGAGGAACTTTTTTCATCTGCACTGCCTGTTTACCCTTGTTTGTCCACTTGCTGTCTCTGTCCTTAGATTGGGAGCCCCTTGAGAGCAGGTTGGTTTTTTGCCTCTTTTGTTTCCCCAGTATTTAGCACAATGCTTGGCACAAGGTAGGCATTTAATAAATATTCACTCACTGACTGACGGGCAGACGGGCTGAGGTTCCCCATACCAGTGAAGTCACATGGCAGATCCAATCCCTGTCTCAATGGACTGGACATCATGAATGATTCAAAGACAAAGAAAACATTGTCTCGACCCACTCGGAGCTTATAATCTCACAGAGGATATGACACAAATAAACTAAAATATAAAATAGGGTAACCTAGATGTACATACCATACATGTATACACATGTATAAATGTAAATATGTATATATTAATACATTATGCATTTCTACTCCATATAAAGTGAAAATTCTGAGGAAGGAGATAGACCTCCCTTCATCTAGCTAGCAGGTTAGGGCAGCTAGGTGGTGCAGTGGATAGAGCACCAGTGCAGGAGTCAGGAGGACCTAAGTTCAAATCTCACCTCAGACACTTGACACTCAGCAGCTGTGTGACCTTGGACAAGTCACTTAACCCCAATTGCCTCATCCTAGGTCATCTCCAGTCATCCTGATAAATATCTGGTCACTGGATTCAGATGACTGGAGGAGAAGTGAGGCTAGTGACCTGCACAGCCCTCCCTCACTCAAAACAAAGTCAAGTGCAAGTCATGTCATCATTTCTCTGATGGCATGATCTTCTTCAGCAAAGAAGGACAAACACACACAGGATCAGAGTAGTCTTCAGGAAGGAAGTGACTTTTGATTTCAGTTTTAAAGAATGAGCAAAATTAAAAAGAGAGAAATTGAGAGGAAGGGAGCAGCGGGGCATTCCAGGCACTGGGAAGGTCATGAGGGACAGAAGAGAGGAAGGAAAGGGTGGGATATGGTCATGAGACACTAAATAGTCCAATTTCCTGGAGTATAGAACAATGACATCCAATTCACCTAGGCATGGGAGTAACTAAAGTATATATCCATATAGATAGATAGATAGATAGATAGATAGATAGATAGATAGATAGATAGATAGATACAGATATATGCACATATATATATACATATATATATATATATATATATACTTATATAAAGGATCCCTGCAGGCTACAGATTGAATTAGAAACCTAATATTATCATGCTTTATTATATTTGATTTATTTTGTTAAATTATTTCCCAATCTGATTAGGGAAGCACTTGGGAAAATGGTGGGGCTGTGTGTTTGACACCTCTGGTATAGAGTATTCAAAGAAAAGCCAAGAGAAATTAGGCTAAAAAATTGGTTAACCCTAGAGGGAGGAGAACCTTGAGTGCTAGATGAAGAAATGTGGAATTATTTAGCAGGACACAGGGAGCTATTGAAGGTTTTTGAGGAGTAGAGCAATGCTTTCAAACCTGTGCATGAGGTAAAGTAATCCAGCAGTGGTATAGAGGTTGGATTAGAAGAGGGGGAGAGTAGGGGTGAGGAAGTTATAAAGTTCGTGGAGAACCATAGTTGTAGCAGTAGACCTGGAAGGGAAAACTCTAGGAGACCCATACTGTAGAAGAAGAATCAGCAGAACTTGGATATGGAAGATGAAGAGGGAGCCATCAAATATGGTTCAGAGATTCCAAATCCAAGTAACTGGAAAAATGGGGACCATCTCATATCACCATAACATCATCCACTGTATGAATCCACTTCTCTACAATTCAGTGTTGAGCTGGACTGCTAACAGCTTAAATTATGCAGCAGGGGTTGGGGTGATAGAGGAGAAAATGCAGATATCTGGTCCATTACAAAACCAATAGTTCAGATCCCCATGTATTACAGCAATAATTAATTGTGTCAGAAAACAAAAGCATTTGTGTGCAGCCATGATGACGAGAGAAAATAAAAAGGGCTAAGATCTTGGTACACAAAGGGCCATCGCTATCAATTGGAGCTGTCTGTTACACAGAGAATGAAAAGTAGCGGAGCTCAGGCAATCTCTGGGAGAGCTCAGGGCTCCACAATGCCCTGTAATTAAATGGGCCAGAATGATTGCACTTATTTTTGTCTTTGCTTTATTGTGTGGATATAGCCTCAGATGGGAACAGCCAGGCCTCATGGCTCTTAGTCCAAACAACATAAATTACCTTTAAGGCAGCATTCTCCGGGTCCCTAGCTTTCATTCTGTAAAGGATTGTGCCTACAGCAGTATCCTCTGGAATATAAATCTCTGTAACTGCCAAGAGAGGGAAAATATTCAAGCATGAGTCCAGTATGACAAGCTACTCTAAGTTTAAAAAGCAGAATGACATCCAGATATGTTTTAGGTCATGTTAAAAACATTCTTGACATTCAGTAGGGAGCTAGTATGGTATCTAATGTAAAGACCATTGGATTAAGAGACAGAAGACCAGGATTCTAGGGCTGATGTGGACTGTTTTAGACATTTTTCTGGATCTATTTCTTCATCTGTAAAAAAGGGGATAAAGATACATACCTTGCCTGCCTTGCTACATTGCATGCAAATCAAATAAGATAATGCATGCAAAATTGCTTTGTTGAAGCAAGCTTCATGAAAGTTTAAGGCATTATTCTCTAACTAGAGGAGACAGCTCCTTTCCCTTCATCCTCCCAGGTGTTTGTATCTCTCTTAGGTACTTAATATATTTTCCTGCTTTAGAAAGGCAGCAAGGTACCCTGGGAGTGCTGCTGGTTAGCTAGTTATTTCTCACATACATACAATATTTTCCCGCATCCCCTTCGCCCCTCAGTCTTGGATCATCAGCATCTCCTTATATGCTGTCCTGTCCATTAAAACGTCAGCTTCTTGGAGACAGGGATTGTCTGGATCGCTAGCATTAGCCTGCCACCTATTAAGAACTTAATGAATGGTTTCTCTGTCTTTAGAAAAGTAGGCCTGGTAAATGGGTTGGACATCGAGTTTGAATCCCCAATCTGTGGGACCATGGGCAAATTACTTCATCTCTTTAAGCCTTAATTCTCTCATCTGTGAAATAGGGACAGTAATCCCTGCAGTATCTGTCTCATAAATTTTTTATAAAGGTCAAATGAGATAATGTGTACCAAGTGCTTTGCCAACCTTAAAGTACTTAGATGAATATCACTTGTTATTGTCACTTTTACAATGTTTGGGTTCTTATGTTATTTCACCTGAGAGCTGCAAGGACCAGGAAGACAAAAACTCATTTCATCCCTTTTGTATTCTCTTTGTATACTTAACAGTGACCTGTACATAGTAAGTGAATGCTCAATAAATGTCTGCTGAATTAATTATAGATAGAGTCTCCCCTTTCCCATCCTTAAAAAGCCCTCACTTGATCCTGTAATCTCTGCTAGCTAGGGTCCTATGTGTCTCCTTTAAGAATGAACTCTCACACAATGCATGCCAAACTGATAAAGCCAGCTCTCCTAGGCACACCTCTACTTTCTCTTTCTCAACCTCTTCTGAATCCTTTGCAATCTGCCTTCCTACCATATTCTTCAAATGAAACTGCTCTATGTTACCAATGATCAGAAGTCATCTGGCCCAGGTGCTTCCTTTTACAGTTGAGGAAACTGAGGATAAGAGAAAGAAAATGATTGCCCAAGGTCACATAGATCATAAGTGGCAGAGCTAGGACTTAAACCCAGGTCCACTAAGTACACAGTCCAGTAGCACCTGGACAGGTAATGATGTCCACCTGCAAAATAGGGATAATAATCCTGGTAAAGCCTTGTAGTGTATTAGGAAGGAAGGACCTAATAAATCATTCAAGAAGTCTAAATTAAAAGTCAGTTATTATCATTCTCCCTTATTCTTCCTTCCAAAGCAGTCAACATCATTTATAGTGCTTTAAGGTTGGCACAACGCTTTACAAACGTCATCTCGTCTAATCTCTGCAATAACCCTGGGAGGTAGGTGTTGCTATTACTATCACCATTTTACAGATGGGGAAACGGAGGCTGGTAGAAGTTATAGCTAGTGGGTGTCTCAGGTCAGATTGGACTCTAGGTCCACCTAGATGCCTAGGGGAAAGAAGGCTAGACTTTGAGTTGGGGGACCTCAGTTTGAATTCCACCTTGGCTGTGTGACCCTGGGAAAGTCACTTAATCTCTCTAGGCTTTTCTCAACTATAAAATGAAGATAATAATGCTTTGACCCACCTCCTTCACAATATTGGTACAATCTGAGGAAAGTTCTGCAAAGGAGTTCCATATAAATGAAAGCTCATATTCATTTTCAGGTGTAGGAATGTGAGCTTCATCACAGAAATATTGAAAAGGGTGAATTTAAGCAGTAAGTCCATTTACAACCTGATTCTCAAACGATTCCAATGATCCACACTAAAAGAAAAAGACTGGCAATAGTCTGCTCCCAAGTTTGTTTCTTTAGTAATTGGGAAATGTGATTTGGCAGCCAACAAGCAGGCACTTGTGGCATTTGAAGACAGAACATCCAGGAACAGGGAAGACCATGCCCAGAGTGAGGTGTTTAATTCTGCCTGAAAAGAGGAACCAGGAGTTCAGAAGATTTGACTTCAAATCTCACAGCCCTGGGCACCTGCTCACTTTGCCTCTGGACAAGTCATGTAACCTCTGTCTGCCTCAGTTTCCTCCCCTGTAAAATGGGGATGATCATAACACCTTCCTCCCAGGGTTGCTGTGAGGATAAAATGAGATCATACTTGTAAAGGGCTTTGCAAACCTTAAAGCACCATGCAAATACCAGCTATCAGTCTGGGCATCACCATTCGGGCAGGAAGTAAATAAGCCGGCGAACATCCAAAAAGTAGGCCATGAGGAGGAGCCTTTGACATTCGGCAAATATACAAATCATCTGAAGGAGCTAAGGATGGTTAACATGAAGGAAAGAAAGCGTAAGGAAAATATGGATCTATTTTCAGGTATTTGAAGAATTGTCGTGTATAAGATGGATTAGCTTTGTTCCACTTGGCTCTGGAGGGCAGAACTAGAAGCAGTAAATGAAATGACAAATGGGAAAGAATAAGGTTTCTATAAAGAAAAACTTCTTTAAAAGAACTAGCCCAGACTAGATGACCACTTATCAAATACATTAGGGTTGGTTTTCAAGTATGGGTTAGACTAGATGACTGTGGAGTCTCTTTCAACTCTGAGATTCTGTCCCTCAGAAAAAAGCCTACCTACCATACCTTTGAGATTGGGGCTAGTGAGCATCTTGGCAGGGAATAATATTAGTGGCTGGCTGACTGGGTAGGTGTCTCTTTGATTACAGAGAAGAAATGCAAGAAAAATGAATGTCTACAACTAGATCCTGAATAGATAGACCTAGGGTCACATGGTCAGAAAATGTGGCATCCAAATTAATTTTATAAATGAGGAGAGTCAAAGTATAAATTCAAAAACAGGATAATCCCAGTGTTTGGTTTCAATGCTTGATATGGGTGTGTGCTTATGCATAAACAGAATCATTCAGACACATTTTAAAAAATAAGTAATCCTCTGTACCTTGGTCAACTTGAGCAAGTGATCCAATGAAAGTCGGTGGTTCGTTAACATCCACAATGTGGATTAAAATGGTCTGAGACGCTGAGTTGCCTCCACTGTCCTGGGCATAGATCACCAGAGTGTAGAAAGCCACCATTTCAAAATCCAACTTAGGTTCATTGGCCGTTGTCAGCTAATCAAAAGAGATATAGTTCAAGGTATGAGATTTTCCACATAGAAGGCTCATCAGGAGAGCTAGACAACTTGAGACAAGACCATCTCCATCAATCAAATCATCTTGATGGAGCTGAACCTTTGTTTGGAATTGAATCTCACTGGGAGGGTGCAGTGAGATGATAGGGGTGGACTCCAGGTAACACTTTGTTACAAGGATCAGGATACGAAGATCAGGCTTGAGAAGAGCTCCCAGACTTGAGTACTTGTCAACCTCCCTTCATACTCATTCAATTCATTCTTCTTCCTCTCCTGCCATCCTCTGTATCTCCTTCCTAAAGAAAATCTGGTCCAGTCCCCAGGCTCCTAGAAGTGAATTTTTGCCTTCTCTTTCCACTCTAAATTCCATATCATTACATGCCCTCTCCTTCCAACAACACTTTCTGTGCTATCTTCCCCCATTAGAATGTAATCTCCTTCTGTGCAGGGGCCATCTTGCATGCTCGTATTTGTATAGCCCCAGTTTTTAACAGAGTACCTGGCACACAGTAAGGACTGCATAAATGTTTTGTTCCTAGAAGAAAACCACCAAAATGAAGTCATTAGTGAATAGACTCTTTACTTGTAATGCAAGACAGTAGCACAACAAGAGAAAACTCTGAGTCTCAATCCAATCAAGTTTCCTACAGGGCTCCTTTAATACAAAAAAGCAGCAAAAATCAAAGAAAATGTTTGCAAGAACACATGGGAGCACAAGACAATGATGTCATTGTCAAGGAGCATCTGCTCTGACCAAATGTGGGTGATCTCATGGCATAGACAGAACAGGACACAGATGACAGACACTGTCATTAACTGTAGAAAGGAAAAAGCATTTAAACAGAATGCTGACCATAGGAAGTATACTTTTTTATACTGAGTATACTTTTTCCCACAAAAGCTTTATTATATTTTTTGTTTTTCCAGAAAACTAAAGCAATCCTGTTAAAATCAGGATGGAATGACTTAGGTTCCAAGTTAGTAGAACTCTATTTGGCCAACCCCCTCACCATAGACTCACTTCACATCACTTCCTGTCAGAGGCTCCATCTTGCACTAGCTGTTCCTGAAGTCCACCTTCACATACCTTTGCAAAGGATACATCCTTCATGGCTGGAACCCAAGGAAGAAAGCATCCTCACTTATCATTCTTCAAATCCTTGGTTTCCTTCAAGGTCCACTGCCCTAATTGTAAATACTCTCCCTGCTTCGAATTCTCTAATTACCTGCTGAGGTCTTCTCTTGAGAGTTGAGGTTGTTCTTTTTGTCTGTTTCCCCAGCACTAAATGGTCTCTTGTACATAGGAGACACTCAGTAATGTTTGTGGGATTGAGTTAAATGAAAATGCAATGGTTTTATATAAGCTCTAGGATCACAGAGTGAATTTACTTGCCCCAAGAATTATAAATAATAACCTTCTGTTAACCGTAGGCCTATTTATCTACCTTCTATGGAAGTCATTCTTGAGCCTCCTCACTGGTTGCCAAATTGAATATTTGCTTGGCAAATGTTGTGAAATGCTGGTTTCAAAAGTCGCCCAATTGGTAGAGAACCAGAAAAACAGATGTCATATCTTTTATTCTATAGGAAAACTCCAGGGAAAAATTGCCTTTATCACGTGTGTGCTTTAGGTCTTTCTATTAATCCAATGCTTTCCTTTAATTCTATCCTGATGGTGAAATAATTCTACCCTCTTGATCCTTGACTCAGTTATGGTCAAGGTGCATCTGGAAGTTTTTGCCAGTCTTCTGAGGATGATCCACACCTGGGAGCCCAAAGCCTCCCACACCCAACAATAGGTATGGAACAGGTCGGAAAACAAGGAAGTACATTTCCTCATACTTAGGACCAGGCTTCATCAGCTTGATGAACTCTCTCTTTGCTGCTATTGGGAGTGTGGTGGCAGCCAGTCTTGCTGGACTGACTCTCACTGGTCTGACCCTGCACCATCCCTGCCTAGACATCTAGTCAATCAACAAGCATTTATTAAGTGCTTACTGTATGCCAGCACCAACGATGACAAGAAGTGCAGAGATTGTCCCTGGTCTCAAGAAACATTCTAATAGATGATCTAAAATTTAAATAACTAGTTAAATAGAATCTAATCTGAAAGAGTAAGATTCTAGCACCTGGGGAAACAGGAAAGCCTCCTTCATAAGGTAGGAAGTCTTGAAGAAAGCCAGGGACACCAAGAAACAAAAGTGAAGGAACAAAACATCCCAGGGGTGGGGGCCAACCAGGACAAAATCAAGGAAATGTGATACAGAGCACCCTATGTTTGAGCAACTACACATAGATAGTGGTAGCTGGATCCTAGGGTCCTTGGAGGGTTATATAATTAACCTCCATAGACTTTACCCTTGGCCTGCTTAGATTGGTGGGATCTTCCAGAGATCTGCTGTTGGCTGTATTCCCAGGCAGGGCCCCTTTGGTCTGGCTCTATTCCACAATCAGGAAACTGAATCACTTCCATCTGAATGTCTTACGAAGATTATAAGATCACCTGACATGATAAATACTGAGGTCCTTTCTCAAGTTGAACTGCCAAGCATTCAAACTCTGATGCACAGTGTGCAACTCCAATGGGCAAATGTCAAATGTGTGCTTACCTTAAAAAATATAGAGAACTTGCACAAGGCAATCACTCACACAATGGTCAGAAGAAGCCGTACAAGGACACTCTCAAGGTCTCTCTGAAGAACTTTAATGTCCATTGGGAGACATTGGAGAAGTCCTGGCGCAGGACCATCCAGCGTGGCATGCCCGCATTAAAGAAAGCGCTGTACTCCATGAGCAAAGGAGAATCTCAGTATCTCAAAGGAAATGTGAACTGTGTAAATCCAGAGCCATCTCCATCCCAAATGTTCTAACGGACTACTTGTGCCCAGCCTATGGGAGAGCTCTCCAAAGTCAGATTGCTCTAATCAGCCACAGGCAAGCACACTGTACCCTGACCCCAACATGGTGATGTCACAGGTCCTCTTTAACGTGGAACAACAATGCCATGACAACCATTCCCCAATGGGACAAAAATATTTCTCTCTTATTGTGCCACATAATCATGGAATTTGAAGAACAGAAGGAACTTCAATAACTATTTTCAAAATCAACCAGTAGCAGAAAGGAATTCTCACTATAGTTTACCTATCATTTCCCAAGGCAGCCCACCACTTTTGAGCAGCTCACAATGTTGGGAAGTCAAATTGACCTCTGCCATTCCCTCTCATTCCTCCTCCTCCTTCTGCTTCTCAGGCCAAACAGAATAAATCTAGTCTCTCCTTCACGTGAGCCTTCCAGTCCCTTGAAGTAAACCTTCATGATCCTCCTGAGTTTTTTTTTTTTTTGCCAGGTTAAATTTGCTGTTTCTTCAATGTACCCTCATACGATTTGGACTCAAGGCCATCAGTATCCTGGCTGTCTTCCTCTGGACACTTTCAGTTTATCCATGGCGCTCAGAGACATATAAAATGATCTAGATGTGGTCTGGCTAGGGCAGAGTACAGAAGGACTATGAACTCCTTATTCCTGAAAGCCCCATCTCACTTAATGCAATCCAAGATTTCATTACCTTTTATGATGGCTTCATCGTACTGCTGATTCATAATGATCCCACAGTTTTATTAGGGGAAACATTATGTCTGTTCCTCAGTACAACCCTATAGCAGAGGATTATGATATTTAAGCATCAGAAGGCAACATAATGTCATACCAGGTATAGCAAACACTCTGGACTTGAAGTCAGAGGACCTGGGCTCAAATCCCAGTTCTAACACCAATTCATTTTATGATCTTGGGAAAATCACCTAACTTCTATGAATCTCAGTTTGATCATTATTAAAAATAAAATAAAATAAAATTTTTAAAGTGTTTCTAATATTTGTGCTACTTACCTCCTACTTGAAATTAGGAAATTGCGTTATAAGCCTTAAAGCAAGTTCTTAATCAGATAAGGCATGTCATCTACTCCCTAAGAGTACCTGTGTTTTCCATGGCACACTACCTAGAACAAAAGCTACTGGACTGGTAGACCAGGAGAACGCTGGCTTCTAACCTCATCACATGACTGAAACTGCTCTCCAAATAAACCAATAGTCTGTTAATTGCCAAGTCTGATTATCTGTTTTCTTTTCTCATGGTTCTTGACCCATCTCCTGCATTTGATATCATTTACCTCTCCTCCTAGATATTTTCTCCTCTCCACATTTTCATAGATAGACACTATCCATCTGACTTCTAATTCTTAGTTATTTTTGCTAACATCAAATACATGATGCCCCTTGCTGTACATATTCCACATGGTTCTGTCCTGCTCCCTCTGCCCTCTCCTTTCTTAGTATGTTCATAACCTCATCAACTCCACAGGTTTAATTATTGTCTCTATGTAGATGACTCCCAGATCTATAGATTTAGCCCCAGAATTTCCCAAACTTCAATCCTGCATCACCCATTGGCCATTTCAAATTAAATGTCCTGAAGACATCTCAAACTTAGCATGTTAAATAGAATTCATTAACTTTCCCCAAAAATTCAGCCCTTTTTGGGTCTCCCAGGCTCATAATACCAGCATCATCCTTCACTCTCTTTTATCCCATATATCTGATCAGTTGCCAAATCTTGCCATTTCTACCTCCACAACATTTCTCATAGCTGACCTCTTCTCTCTTCTCACATAGTCATTACCTTAGAGCATATCCTCATCATCTATCATCTAGATTATTCAAATAGACTTCTAATTAGTTCCTTTTCCAAAGTCTCTCACCATTTCAGCCTATTCATACCGATGTCAAAATAATTTTCCTTAAGTGTGTATCTGACAATGCCAATCCTCCACTCAATCAATTTCAGTGGTTGTCTCCAGGATCAAACATTAAGTCAATTTTTGGCACTGAAAACTCCTTTTGATCATACCTCAACCTCACTTTCCAAAGTTACAGCAGGACTTCAACAAATAGTAAATGATAATAGATTTCAGTGAGGACTTAAGAGTCTTCCATGTGTTCCTTGTGAACAAGATAGAAAAGAAATAGGGACTAGATGACAATAGTTCGATGGATTTGGGCTTAATTGGATAAGCAGACCTAAAAGATACCTATAAATGTTCCCATGTCAATTTGTAGGGAGATTTTTAAAGCCATGCCCTAAGGATGGCCCAATGATACTGAAGTGTTTGTGAATGAAGATGTAAATGGTATGTTTGTCTAATTGTAGATAACCCAAAGCCTTGAGTATTTGTTAACATATTATATGACAAAGTCGAAGGCCAGAAAAATCTTGGCAGGCTAGAAAGATGGGACAACTCAAAAAAGCTGAAATTTATAAGGGATTAATGTAAAGTTCTACATGGGGCTAAAGAATCAATGTCACAAGTATAAGATGGAGGCAGCATAGCAAGGTAATATTACCTATGAAAAGCATTTGGGGTTTTAACGGATCATTAACAGCATATGACTGAGTCAACAGTGTAATACAACAGCTCCCAAAGCTAATATTGCTTCTCTAGGCTAATATTTTGATATTGTTCAGTCATTCAGTCATGTCTGACCCTTTGTGATCCCATGGACCATAGCATGTCAGGTCCTTCTACCTACTACTGTCTCTTGAAATCTGTCCAATTTCATGTTCATTGCTTCCATGACACTACATTTCCATTTCATCCTTGGCCATCCCCTTCTCCTTTTGCCTTCAATCTTTCCCAAAACAAAGGTCTTTTCCAATGAGTCCCATCTCCTCATTATATGGTCAAAGTATTCAGCTTCAGTATTTGTCTTTCCAATGAATAATCTGAATGAATTTCTTTAATTATTGGCTGATTTGTTCTTCTTGCTCTCCAAGGGACTCTCCAGAACCATAATTCAAAAATGTCAATTCTGTAGCACTCAGTTTTCCTTATAGTTCAACTCTCACGGTCACACATAGCTGCAGGAAAAAACCATAGCTTTGATTATGTGGACCTTTGTCTAATATAGAGAGGCATAATGTCCAAGAAAAGTGACTATGCTCTGCCCTCATCAGGCCCTGTCTCGGGTAAGCCAGGAAAGAGGAAGGCATAAAGAGAGAAAGGGCTATAGGGTAATCATGTGAAAGAACTGGTCATATTAATCCTGAAGAAGACTCAGGGGGATATGATAGCTGCCCTCTAAGTGTATAAAGCCTGTCGTGAGGAAAAGTGATTAGATTTGTCTTCCAGAGAACAAAAGGAGGAGCACTCAGTAGAAATAGCAGAGAGGCAGATTTAGCCTCAATAGAAGTTAACCCTCTCAGTTTTAGAACTTCTACCCTGGGGTCGATTGGTTCTGTAAGGTCCTTAAATAGCTTAACACTGTATTAATAGTTTCAGTTTACCCTGTGTATCAGAGACAGCTAGGCAGTACATTGGATAGAGTGGTGGACTTGGAGTCAAGAAGACTTGAATTCAGGCACTAAGTGTGTTACCCTGAGCTTAACATCTTAACATCACTTAACATCTCTCAGCCTCAGTTTTCTCAACTCTAAAATGAAGGGGTTGGACTCAGTGGCCTCTAAATTCCCTTCCAGCTGTAAATCTATGACACTGACTACTTTTGACATGCCATCTATCTGGGTGAGTTTGTAGGCTACCTTGCCACTGAATATACTCTCTCCCAGACTCCACTTTCCACCTCTTTCTTTGGGCATATTAATCAAATCAATACTACTGTTGTTTCTGGAAAGGCATATCAACAGATTGTCCTACCAATTCCTATGTCTTGTCATTCCTATGATTCCTCAGGCTACAACTTCCTTCCTGGCCACTACTCCCCCATATATGAGACATCTCCCTACAGGAATGTAAGTTCCTTGAGGGCAGAGACTATCTCACTTTTGTATTTACAGTCCCAGCACATAGAACTTAATAAATGTTTTTCCATTCATTTTTCATTCATAAGGAAAATATTCCTTATGTTATGCACTATCTAAAACTAAGATGGAAGAAGCAGGAGACCATCCCCTCATTAAAGATCTTCAAGCAGAACCTGACTGACCACTTTAGGGTGATGTTATGACATCCCTTATTCAGAGGATATTTGCTTAGATATGGTATTAAGCTTATGCTAGACCAAAGTTGGTTGTCAGTGTGAACATTTACACCTAGAAAATTGACAAATGATACAAATCAGGGTCTGATTTATTGTTTTATTGATTTCTAGACATGGCAAATCTTTAACAATACGGATTAAACTAAAGAGTGGGATGAGTTAGTGGATTTTTTGTGTTATTTCCAAATCCAGTTGTTAAATATTTACCAGCTCACTGCTGTATGGGATGGGCTGAATGATCACTTAGAGTCATTCTCTAATGAGAAATAATCATATTTCTGATCAATAATTACACAAATAATTTTGTTCTTATGGCCCCAATGCCTAGAGGAATGCCTACCACATGGTAAGTACTTAACAAACATTTGTTGACTGATTCATTGATCAAAAGCCCAATTGAAAGGAGAAGAGAATGTGTGATGCTGTACGAGAAAATCGGAACAATGATATTGAGTTTGGGATTCACTCTCTAGCTGTGAATTTCATTTGATTAGGGCATCCAAGAAATAGGAAACATGTACATATACAAAACAGGTGCTCTGGTTCATTTTCTTTTGATGTACTTTCCATACCACTTAGGTAGTACATCTTAGTCAGACTTATGACAGGTAGCAATTTCAAGATTACGTAACCAGAATGCAAATTGTCTCATTTACATTGATTTATTTGTATAATCAGTTCACTTCAGAGCTGGACTATTGTTTCTCCATGAAGCTAGTTGTTGGGTTGGGGTTTTTTTTTTGACTGCTTGCCCAGTCACCCCTCCTTAGCAAGAACATTAATTATGGGTCCAATGAGCAAATATTGTGGAAGGAGGAAGTTCAACAATGGGTAATGATAGGCTGAAACCAAAATAGAAAGGTATACGCACTTCTTAATGCTTGTAAAAATCATTGAGAGAGATACTAACAAGTATCTTTTGTCTTTATCATGAACTGTATTATCCTTGCTGGGTGATGTATCCCTATTCAATTTAATTATGTCCAACAAAGCAACCCTGTGAAATAAACATAGAAGGTCTTCACATCACCATTTTACAGATAAGAAAACTGGAAAAGAGAGCATGCTGATAAATATTACATAGTCATAACTAGGAATTGAGCCTTCAGGGCAAGGTGCAGGAGGGGCACCTTCAACTGAAGGGAATTAGGGGGAGAGAGGAATCAGGTCACTGCTCCATGTGGGTATTCTAAGTCAGTACCAGGTCACTGATGAGAAAGCTACTGGGAAGGGAAGAGGGTGGTGCAAGGAAAGAGCATTCCTACAACAGAAGTATCTAAGTAATTTCTTCTTTTAAAAACTACCACTAACTGGGTGCTAAGTTCTGCTGTTTCTAGCTGCTCAAGGGCTGAAAATGCTGTTAACTACTCTCAGAATTTGGCACTCTAGGTCATAACCCCAGTCACTCCACCCTAACTTCAACTCTGTTTTTACCTAAGGTTATATATACACCTCCTTAATGACAAAAGGGGGACTAGAACTCAAGTTGTACCCTGAACTACACCACGCAGTCATTTCATCTTCACTAGTAGATACATACAATTCGCCCCTCAGCTATGACTACTTTAGCAAGAGGAACAATCATGAGGACAGATACAACAGCAGTAGCTAACATTATATGGATTGGAAGCTCCTTGAGGGCAGGGACTGCCTTTTGCCTCTTTTTGTATCCATGGTGCTTAGCACTGCCTGGTATATTGGATGTTGTTTTCTTTGTCACTGAGATGTTTCAGTCATGTCTGACTCTTTGTGACCCCACATGGGGTTTGTTTATTTTTTGTTTTGTTTTCTAGGGGCTGTTTTTTAGGCAAAGATACCTGAGTGGTTCGCCATTTGCTTCTCCAGCTCCTTTTATTTAGGAGAAAATTGAGGCAAATAGGGTGAAGTGACTTGCCCAGGGTCACACAGCTGATAAGTTTCTGAGGCTGGATTTGAACCCAGGCAGATGAGTCTTCCTAACTCCAGACCAGGCACTCTCTCCACTGTGCCACCTTGAATGGCACATGGCATTTACAATTATTATCTCATTGCATCTTCAACAACCACCTGGGGAAGTACTTGTAGGTAGGTAGATTATGGTGGGAGGAGAAATAAAGTCAGGATAATGGCAGGCTGTGTTTACATACCCTGTCACTACAACCATTTGACCTAATATGGTCATTAACCAACACGGTTTAAAAGGTCAGTCCAGTGTATCTGTCTGTCTGTTTGTTTAAAAAAAATATCAACTACAGATGGACATGCACTTATACAATCAGCCACTTGGGTTGCTGTAATACAGGAAAGTAAGATGGATAAGAGAAAAGCCTGACTCAACAAGCATTTATTAAATACTTACCATGCAGGGAATTGTCCTAGGTGCTGAAAATATGAAAACAATCACAAAATATGTCCATGCCCTTAAGAAGTTTACATTCTACTGGAGGAAAATATGTATACAGACAAGGAAATACAAAATATACACATACCAATGCATGGGGAGGAGGAAGAACTAACAAAAGGGGGGGATGAGGAAAGGCTTCACTAAAAGGAGGCATTCCCACTGAGGCCTAAAATGACCTTCTAGTGTTCTTAGAAGCAGAGGTGACAAGAAGGTGCGGGACAGGCAGTGCAAAAACCCAGAGATGGGACATAGAATAAGATGTATAGGAAATAGGAAATGGACGTATTGACCTGGAATATAGAATGGTGGGGGATGCTGATGTGTGCAATGTGTCTGAGAAGACAGGATGGGCAATGATTGTGAAGGACTTTGAATTCTAAAAATTAAGTTTCTTGGAAGTTAATCATAAAGCATGGGCTAAAGAAACCTTCACATATTTAAGCCTCAATAAAGCATGGGCTAAAGAAGCCTTCACATATTAAGCCTCAAATGATAAACTCACTGAGGTTTCCCAGAAAAGAGGAAGTTTATTCTTTTTATGAAAATAATTTTTCATTATTTTTTATGTGGTTTTTTAAAAAATGATATGAAAGAATCCGGAAGAGAGTGTGTTGTTTTAGATAATTAGAATGTCACCATTTTAATATAGAACCTGGTAATAAGCCTTAATCAAGAAATTCATTTTTTTATTTAAAATAATAAAAATTCAACTGATTCAGTGATGAGTCAGTTTTTTAGCAGGCACACTATATCCTCAGAATTAACTCTAAAAAATTTTAATTGGAAAATTCAATCAATCAGCTCTCTCAACAGCCCCAAACAACCAACTTAACTGGTTTTTTTTATTGATGTGATTAGTTCATAATAACCCTCAAAGACTCAAATGGATTAAGGAAGTAGATATTTCTTCTAACAATACAGATCCCAACCTGTTCATACCTGCCCATTCTAGGTCCTGGTTCTCCCATATGTTCACCAAAGTGCTGGTGGCCTTCCACACATTTTGCCCTGCATACCAATGGAGGACAAGCATTGCTTATCAGTTACTCCAGCCCCCACTGTCCCAATGGTACCATCCCATCTCCTTATTTAATAATACATTTCTTTGACATCTTCCTCAAATGACATAATATTTGTAAAGTGCTTTACAAAACTTAAAGTGTTATATAAATGCCAGTTACTATTATTAATTATGATGATCATTATTAGGTATATGTTTCTACTCATACTCATCATGAGCCTTCCATCACCCTCCAAGTGACATTCATTTTTAGTTTTCTAGAGACTATGGTTTTCCTCAGTCAGCATCCGTAGAATCAATATCAATAGCTGAAATTTATCTAACATGTTGGAGTTTGTGAAATATTTTCTAAGGTATTATCCCATTGGAGTCTCACAATTTATCAGTCAAATGATGATGCTTTCTGAATCCTTGTCATTTTTGACCAATCTGTTGCTTTTGACCCTATAGATTCATCTCTCCTGGGTGCTCTTTCTTCTCTGGTCATAACACTCTCTCCTGGTTCAATGCCTCGTCTAGGTGGTATAGTGGATAGTGTGTTAGGTCTAGAGTCAGGAAGGCTCAATTTCAAATACGGCCTCCAACATTTACTAGCTATGTGATCCTGGGTAAGTTACAACCTCTGCCTGCCTCAGTTTACTCAACTATAAAATGGGGATAATAATAGCACCTGTCTCCTGGGGTCTTCTGGGGATCAAATGAGAAAATCTTTGTAAAACACTTAGCATAGTGTCTGGCATAAGTCGGTATTTAATAAATGTTTGTTTCCTCCATTCCTTCCTTTTTACCTGTCTGACCATTCTTTGTGAAGCTCCTTTATGCCCCCTAACTATGGATATTCCCCAAAGTTCTTTTTTGGGCCTTCTTGTCCTCTCCTTCCCTGATTTCGTAACTTCATCAGCTTGCATGAGTTCAATTATCATCCCTGTGACAGTTCTATATACCCAGCCCCAGTCTGTTCCACAAGTTTCAGTCTTAGATCATCAATTACCTATTGGACATGGGGTTTTATACAGAGAAAGACAGAAGGGAGGTGGATTCTCCAATATAGAGCTGACAAATCCCAGCCGCTTCTGAATCCTTCAATCAGAGGTCAATGAAATCCAAACTTGGCTGGGGTTGATAGAATTCCTTTAGAGTTAGGGCCTGGATTCATGAATATTCATCAGTAGCTCTTTCATCCTACTTCTCTTCCACTGGGTGAAGAGGGCAAACTCATCAACCTGCCTCAGCCATCATCGACCCTCCAGTTCTGACAGTAGGCAGAAAACAAAAATGAAAAATGAGACATGCCAAAGAGTCCCAAGATATTAAATGGGAAATTATGCCCTAGACTCCAGGGAGAGTCATGCTTAGAGATGATTTGATTAGTGATTCATTCAAAAGAATCAAGCCTATGGGCAGATACACCTGAAAATAGCAAAGAGAGCATTTTTTTCACCTTCATACTGAAAAGTCAGGGTATCTCTCTAGGATAAAGCCCTGACAAGTCCTCTTTAGCCCTAAAACTCTGTTCCAATTATTGTCCAGACTCAAGGTGGACCCCCAAGTTGTTCCTGACTCACATGTGAATTGGGATGTTCAGTGCTGACATCCACAGAGTTTGGACATTATAATAAGCAGTAGAGGGTAGTGGAGGGAAAGGGTGGGGTTCATTACAAAGACTTATTGTTCTAAGTAAATATACACTTGAGCTATATACTTACTTCCCACTGATATGCAGCTTTATGAGACACCACAAATGGATGGACGACAGGGTTCGAATTAATAATGACAGGATCTCCAACTAAAGAGTCATGATGAGAAACAGTTGCAGTGATTGTGGCAACCAGGGTGCTCTCTGATGCATTTTCCAGAAGAGGCCTGGCCCTCTCCACAGTTAAATTCAAAAAAGCTTGGCATCCTAAGAAAAAGTACAAATGTTTCAGTTTTTTTTAATTTCCCTTTCTCTAAGGTCCATGCTTCCCCCTTGAAATAATATTTAAAAGATCTAAATCAAAAATACAACAAAATCTGCCCATATCTCTTCAGATGTAATGTTAAATTGGTCATATTTCCCCATTCCTAAACCTAACCCAGACCCCACCATAGAGGGTGGAGTAGATTGGGAGCCTTTCCTCCATCCTCTCCCGGAACTCTGGAGTCTATTCCATTCTAATTCTAAAGCCCTTCCAGCTCTCCCCCAGAGAAATGAGTCAGATATAGCCAGCTTATCAGCAGTGGGAAATGTTTTGATTCCCTGCCCTGCTCCCTGACCCACAAACCTCAGCCCCACCTTGGTCACCACCTCTCAAGAGCACATGAAAGAAAAAATTCTTAGTTGACTGCTGAGTGAAAACACATCATCAATGGTAAACACTCTCTCCTGTTACCTTCAGTACAAAACAGGAGTATATCTGTGATTCCAAGGCACCACGGAAACCATGGCAATCTTCTCACTTTTCTTAGTAGGAGGAGCAAAAGCTGAGTTTGAATTCTGACATGATGTTTAAGTATCCTTAGGGTTCTTAAAGTGCCTTAATCATATAGTTTCATTTATGCCCAACAATAACTGTACGTGAAGCAGGTATAAATATTAGGATCCCTGCTTAACTGCTGACAAAGCTAAAGCTCAGAGAGCATTCCATTTTCACCCATGACAATGTAGTTGGTGTCAGAGGCAGGATCTGAACCCATCTCTTCCTGACTCAAAGTCCATGCATGCCTCTAGCCACTATGCCAAAATGCTCATGTGAATTATGCCTTCATACACTTGTTCTCATTATTAATTACATTAATTAGGCTCCAACAAAAGCATAGCATAGCAGGTAGAGAGCTTGCCTTGGAACA
Source organism: Bettongia penicillata ogilbyi (assembly GCA_023548195.1). Taxonomy (NCBI): domain Eukaryota; kingdom Metazoa; phylum Chordata; class Mammalia; order Diprotodontia; family Potoroidae; genus Bettongia; species Bettongia penicillata. The sequence continues at coordinate 259,832 of JAJHZJ010000062.1, read as the reverse complement.
GGTAGAGAGCTGGTCTTGGAACCAGGGAGACTTCTGGGCTCATGACTTTCCCAGAAACAGGTTCTCCTGCTCTTACCCTGAGAAAATTGTGTAAGCAGTGCACCTTCTGTGCATTTTCATAGGGACTGGCCTCATTGGCCAGTGCCCTAATATACACGCAAACCTGTGCTTCTGGGCTGGTCCGTCTCTCTCTCCTTAGATAGCCAGATGTCCCTCCACTCTCAAGTGTTCACCATATTAATGCTCAAAGTACTGCAGACACCAGATTGGCTTTAATGCTGCAACCCAGAACTCCTGGACTCAAGCAATCTACTAATCTCATTGTCCTGAGCAATAGAGACCACAGGGAAACCCCAGCATGCCCAGCATTTTTATTCCTCTCTGACCAACAGTCAGTCCTTAGGAAAGCAATGTCATATATTGGACAGAGCCCTGGTTTGGGAGTCAAGACCTGAGATAGAGTCCTAGCTCTGACACAGCAATTTTGTGACTTCAGACAAGTCAGTTAACTTCTGTGATCATATAACTTCAGGAGAGGAGTTTGCATTAGATAACCTCTTAATTCCCTTTCACCTCAGTCACACTGTGATTCTGTGGGCTGACTCAATATGTTAAGCTTTATAAGCCAATTATATCTCAGGGTTAGTTTTCCAGCTGACTTGATGATGTGATAAAGGTTTCAGGGATTCAGTGAGCAGTCAAAATAGGAGGAATTGTTTAAGGAAAGGAAAGGAAAGGAAAGGAAAGGAAAGGAAAGGAAAGGAAAGGAAAGGAAAGGAAAGGAAAGGAAAGGAAAGGAAAGGAAAGGAAAGGAAAGGAAAGGAAAGGAAAGGAAAGGAAAGGAAAGGAAAGGAAAGGAAAGGAAAGGAAAGGAAAGGAAAGGAAAGGAAAGGAAAGGAAAGGAAAGGAAAGGAAAGGAAAGGAAAGGAAAGGAAAGGAAAGAAATAAAGGAATATTGAGAACCAGAACATAAGCCCAAGGTCATAGGATCTGGAACCATAAAAAAACTTAGAGGTCATAGATGATTATATACTAGAGCTAGAAATTTAAGGGACCTTACAGATTATCTTACAGAGGAGAAAACTGAAAGTGGAGAGAAATTAGATGACCTCCCCAAGGTCACACAGCCAATATGTGGCAGAGCAGAGATTTCAGCCTGTCACCTGGCCCCCAGTTCCACAGTTCTTTCCACAACACACTCTACTTCACAATTTTGCCTAGGGATGACCCTGGAAGACCACAGGATCATAGATTGAGAGCTAAAAGGAAACTTAGAGGGCACTGAATCCAACCTCCTCATTTTACAGATGAGGAAACTGAGGCAGGTAAAATTACTTTTCCAGGGTCACACTGTCAATAATTGAAGCAGAATAGCAAAAAATAATTAACTTGCAAAATAGGTCAAGGAAAGATAATTTAAGAACACTAAACTCCCTAAAAACCATGATTTAAAAAATTAGAAGTTAACGCCAATCATGCCCAGATAAAGTGAGGCAGAGGAGAAGGAGAAGAATTGGCAGCTCTTCTATGTGCCTAACAAGAAGCTTGACTTTTCCAGCCTCAGTGCTCCAACCATCTAAACACCTGGCCACATGTCCTCTAGTCTCCCCAGAAGAGTGGCTTGGGGCAAGGGGGGAGGGGAGAGTTGCTGAGCCACCATTATAAAACTGTACACTCTGTGGTCACCACCACTCCCACCATGCTACCATTTCTCCCTTCTCAGTCTGTCCCCCTTCTTCTCTTTTTCCCTTAGGCTCTTTTTAAAATCCTACACCAGTCTCAAGTTATTCAAAATTTCCTTGATATATATATATGGATCCAGCCTATTGCCCATCTCTAGAGAAAACATTATAAGACTACTTACTGGAATGATAATAAATATTTCCATTTCACTTAAAATATTGCCCAAATGATTCAGTTGCATTGGACCCAACCTCCTCTTATCACACTGAAGATTTTGCTTTGCAAACAGGAAATATCTTCTACTCTCAAAAAAACAAGTTCATGTTATGCCTTAAGGAGACAAATCACCTGAAAAATGAATGAACTTCTTCCTCTTTACAATTTTGAAATCATTGGTAGGTTAGTCCATCCTATACCTCTGGAAAACGGTCAGGGTTATCATCAGTGTGGCCAAGTCATTCCATGCCTGAGGCTATCATCTCCTTCTCTCCTCTTTTCTTTCTTCTCCCCATGAGGTCACTGACAAATGAGTGTCTTCTACTTCTACTACCAGACTGCCTGGGGGCAAAATCTAATCCTGGTGTATAAATGGACAGGAATAGTGAGTGGCCTCTGCCCCCCCCCACTCCATCTCAAGGTTTGCTAACAACAGAGGATTTGTCAAGTGTCTACTGTACATCAAGCACTACTGTTGATTGGCTTTTGTTCTTTGTTGTCCAGCAGGAGCAAAATGATATCACTGTGCTATAGTCAAGTTACGGTGTGTCCAGCTATGGCTGATCAGACCAACACGAGCTTGGAATGTTCTACCACAGATGGGGCACAAATAGCTCATGGGAACATTTGGGGTGGATTCCTAAATTTGCACATCTCATGTTTGTTTTGAGCTACTTTAATTCTGCTTTGCTCATAGAGCACAGCACCTTCTCTGATGAGGGCACACCATGTGGGGAGGTCCTGTACCAATGTCTCTCATGTAACACAATCAATTCCAGAGTTCTTAAGAAAGACCTTGAGAGTGTCCTTGTGTTGTTTCTTGTGCTTGCCCTGAGTTCCCCAAAAACATAAAATAGTCTTTTAGGCAAGTGTTTCTTTGGCATTCAAAAGAGGTGGCCACCACCCTTCCCCAGGGATCTGGATGAGAGATGATGCCCTCGAGCTTTCCGGATCACCAGTGGAGTGAAACAAGGCTGTGTGCTTGCTGCCATGCATTTTAGTATGATATTTTCAACCACGTTAACTGAAAATGAGGACAAACATGGCCATCAAGGTCAACTGCTGCACTGACGGTAAATTGTTGACCTTGAAAAGGCTACAAGTCAAGACCAAAGTGGAGGAAATGTTAGCATTTAATTTTTTGTTTTCAGATGATTGTATACTCAGTGCAGACTCTGAAGCTGAGATGTAACAAAGTATGGATCAATTCTCAGCTGTTTGCGCTAATTTTGGCCTAACAATGGACACCAAGGAAACACAGGTGCTCCACCAGTCAGCATCACAACATCCATATGTGGAACCATCGGTTACAGCAAATGGAGAAGTTTTGAATGCTGTGGATAAGTTCTTTGGCAGTATACTTTCTGGGGATGTATACACTGCTAATGATGTGGAAATACATATTACCAGAGCTAGCTTGATGTTTGGGAGGTTCCAAAGAAAGGTATGGGAAAGGAAAGGTGATAGAACTGAAAGTCTACAGAGCCATTATGCTAACCTCATTGTTGTATACCTGTGAAACCTGGACAGTCTACCAGTAACAGGAAACTGAGTCTCTTCCATTTGAATCATCTTAGGAAGATTCTAAGGATCACCTGCAAGATAAGACACTATGTTCTAAACAATAGAAGTACAGATATAAAGAATGCAACAATCCCAGTTCTCAAGGACCTTAATTCCTAACTACAGAGGAAAGAACACTGAGCTTAGAGTCAAGAGGACTGCCTATATGACTAAGGATTACTGTAACTATAACAGAGCCTGGATGTTGGAACTATGAAGGTTAGCCTAAAAACCATCTACTCCCTCTTGGATGGACAACAACATAAAAAAAATGTCCTTTGTAAACCTTGAAGTTCCATATCGAAATGAGTCTTCATCATTATTAAAGTCAGAACTGATAACCAGAGGATATGTGTAGTCCCTAATTATTGAGATCTCAAGAGGCTTGAAGAAGGAAAAAAAGAACCCTAGTGCTCTAAACTCCTGATATACATGAGACAGTCATGGATGCTTTTACAGGAGTTGTCTTGGTATCACCAAACTCTTCCCCTCCTCTTTCAAATATGGAGGGATGAAGAATGCTTATGGCCCAACTCCGATGGGGACAGACCATGGATTTAGTACTGCCATTAGTGCATATACAATGGATAAACACGTCAAATGGAGAAAGACCTGGACTCAGAATTGAATTGAAGGGAGAGACTGGGTGGCCTCTGAGCAATTGTGCACTCCTTTTTAAAAACTGATCATTTTGGGTTTTGTATCCCATTTTTTCATTTCCAAATATATCCCTTCTCTCCCTCCCTGGCAACCCATACTTCATAGAATAAAAAATAGAGAGAAAAGCAGTTCATTAAAGGGAACCAATATGCTAATAGAGTCTAATGCTTAATGCAATGTGCTGTAAAGGGTCCTTCATCTCTGCAAAAAAGGCAGGTTCATTTTCTTTTTTTAATTTCTAGAGATGCTTCTGTGTTAGATCACCTTCATTTTTTTTCAATATTTCCTTTCTATCTTCTTCTCCTGAGAACCAGACTTTGTAGAATTTTTTAAAAAGATAAAAAACAAGGGAGCAAAACCAACCAGCACATCAAAGAGCCTGCTAGTTTAGGTTATATATTAGGGTATAAGCTATAATCCATACCCAGAGTCATGCCTTCTGGAAAAAAGTGGGGTTGCATATTCTTTTTTTATAAACCTTTTGTGTAAAGTTTTTGGTTTTATATTACCTTCATTTCCTAAAATACTTCATCTTTCCCATTCCAGAGATCCATCTGTTATGACAAAGACTGATAAAGAGGAAAATAAGCCAACAAATGCATCCATGAAGTCCCACCATGTATGCGATGTTCCATAGACTAAGGCAGCTGGGTAACACACTAGACACACTCATACCTGGAATGAGGAAGATCTGAGTTCAAGTATGACCCTATAACACTTACTAGGTGCATGACCCTAGGCATATCATGTAACCACTGCCTGCCTCAGGTTCCTCAGCTGTAAAATGGGAATATTAATGATAACTTATAATATTTGTAAAGGGCTTAGAACAATGCTTACCACATAGTAGATACTTAATATATACTTATCCCTTTCCCTTCCTGTCTGCCTACCCTCTCAACCTAGAAATGCATATGAAATGCTAAGATTTTATTCTGGCAAGTTCAAGGGTATAAAATCATAGAGGATGTGATGAAGGGTGAATGTAGTGTTTTTGCACCAAATTTCATAATTCTAGGGCTAGGGACATTACTTGAAGCTCAGAAAATGAGTAGTTTGAGGAAACAATAACACGAGATAAGATTTATAAAGTACTTTTCAAACCTTAAAGTACTACATTAATGCTAACTGGTATTATTATAATGTCCATAGTCAGCTGCCTATGCATATACAAAATAGATAGATATAGATATATGGAGTAGTGCCTTCTCCCATCTCCTCTTGGATTCCTACTATTTCACCACAGTGAATTTGTGCTTTGGATGTTCTTTGAATGAATCCTTTAACTAGCTTTTGTGATGAACCTACTAGGTGTCAGTCACAATGCTAAGCACTGTGGATATAGAGAAAGGCAAAAACTGGCTTTGCTTGCAAAAAATTCAGTTTAATGGGGAAGACAACATGCCAACAGCTATGTACAAACCAGATATATGCAGGATAAATTGGAATTAATGAAGAGAGGGAAGGCATTAAGAGGAGAGAGAAAGACTTCCTGTAGAAGGCTGAACTATAGAAAACCAAGGAAGTCAAGAGGTAGAGATGAAGAAAAAGAAAGTGTCGGGCATGAGGGACAGCCACTATAAATGCACAGAGTCTGGAGATGGAGCGTGTTTACAAGGGACGGCAAGAAGGCCACTGTCCCTGGATGGCAGAAAATGTGGGGAAGAGTAAGATGGTGAGAAGACTGGAAAGTAGGAAGAGGCCAAGTTATGAAGGGGTTCAAAAGCCAAACAGAATTTTATTATTGATCCTGGCAATAGGGAGGCAACAGGGAGTCCCTGGAGTTGATTTTTTTCATCGTTATACCTATTGGATATATCATTTTCCTGCTGCTCCACACTTTATATGACTTCATTTAAACCTCTCTATCTCTTATGGTACATGTGAAACTGAGCAGTACAAATAATACTCTGTTTGAATGCTGATTTCTGCCTTTTTTCCTCACTAATTCAGTAGGTAATTCACTATCATTCTATAAGACTAATAATATTATAATAACTATATCTGTAAAATGAGCCCGAGAAGGAAATGGGAACCCACTTCAATATCTTTGCCAAGAAAACCCCAAATGGGGACACGGAGAGTCAGATATGAATTAAAATGACTGACCAGCAATGAAATAATTACTAATATTTTATAGATATTTAAGGTCTGTAAAGCACTTTACATATATTATCTTACCTTGTCTATACCTAAGAAAAATTGATACGATGGAACAGGGATATTAAGAAAAAGAAGGGGAAAGAGGGAAAGAGAGATAAGAGGGAGAAAGAAAGATGGAGGAGAGAGAAGGAGGGAGAGAGAGGGAGAGGAAGGTAGAGGAGAAAGAGTTAGAGGGAGAGTGAGATAGAGAGATAATGTGCTCTGCACAGTGTTAATCACTGAGGATAGACATCAAGTAAGATAGTCTCTACATTCAAGGAACTTACATTCCAGTGAGTGGAAGACAATCTAGTGGATGCTGGGAAGAGAGGTAAGGAGACAGTATGATGTGGAAATGGTCAGAAGTGGAGTGGAGGCCTGATTCTGGGCAAGATAAGGTGAAAATTCACCTATCAGCACCAAGAATACCAAAGGTAGAGTCCAAGGTTGAGGTAGGGGTAGATGGAGGACGATGGCCAGAGTGGAAGCAACATGGTGCAGAGATGGTTACTGAATTTGATTCAATTCAAAAAGCTTGTATTAAACACCTACTATGCACAAGGCATTGTGTTAGTTACTAAAGATACAAAGACAAGATACAAAGTAATTCCTTCTGCTTCCCCAGGAGCTCACGTTCTACCTGAGGAAACAAATATTTATAATCACTTTTAGAGTTATACCCATTTGCAAGAAAGTGTTGAGTATAAATGAGTCCTATCCATCAAAAAAAAAATCCGATAGGACCTACTTGCAATACTTTGTAATTCAATGTAATATTACCCAGCTTGACCACAACCAGCCCCAGATGTTTTAGAACTGGAATATCTGAGAAGTTATGTGAAGGCTTCTGGGATTGCTTTTCAAAGATTTCTGGGAGAAATAGCTTAGCGCCACCTCCCCTCCAAAAAAAAGGAAGTCAGATCAAGAGCTGGAGAGTTCAGAGTTTATCTTTCATTTTGGTGCCATGTAAGTTTTCCAATGTCAAGCATGTATCCTGGTCTCTAGATCTGTGCTCAATTCAGAGACGTCTACAGGATACCAATATGGAGGAGAAACGCTGAACTCTTCAGTACTGGCCTGTCTTCTCCTTTTCCAGTGTTTTTCTCCCAGAAGTCTCTAGAAAGCAGAATCAGAAGCCTTCAGTCAGCCCTTTCTAGGAATCCCAGGTCCAAAAAAACATTCATAACGGGAAGATTCTGAGGGCAATTTTACCATCTCAGCGTTGGTTTATGTGCTCGAAAGCAATACAGCTTGACTTCTCTGGGACTGTTTCCTTACCTACAAAATGAAAGGCTGGAATGAATGACCCCCAGGGCCACTTCAAGCTTCAGAATTCGGTTCTATCGTAGAAGGTCTTTTTAAATATTTTCTCACTCAGACTGCTTTCTAACTTAAAGTTTTGTTCCCTTCCCCTCCCCCTCTCTCTTTAGACTTGTTCCATGATAATATCTTTATCTTTAATGAACTATCTTTAGTGATTTCTATCTTTTTCTTTATCTTTTATCTATCTGGTATGATATCTTTCTATCTTTAATGAAAATCTCTTACCTGTCAAACCTAAACAAAAGAAATCTGGCTAGGTCTTCTCAAATTCATTCTTATGAGGTGAGAAACTTGGGAGTAACTTGATGTTTCAGGAGAGGAACGTAACAGCCCGCTTACCTCAAGCATAATAAGATCCTCAAAAAGGAAGGAGCGGATCTTTCTTTTTTTTTCTGAGCACATAAACTGATGCAGAAATAAACTTGGCATTCCTATTATACCTTTACCGTAAAGTTTGCTTTGGTCTAGACTCTACACTTTCTCTAATTATGTTATTGAAACCAAATGAAAGGAATGAGAGAAACCCAGCAGTATCATAAGCAAAGACTGGTAGAGGGAAACCAAAGACAGGGCACGAAAGATAGCCAGTTGCTTTGTAGAATGACGGAGATTCTATTTAATTGGACAAGATGGCACGCTGCCTAAGATATAGATCATAAAGGTTTTATTAAGCTCTCCAGACTAAATGCCCAGATAACTTTACATATTAACCCATTCTTTTGCTTCTGCTTTAAGAATAGATTAATATAATTGGTAAACAAGAGTGGAAGATCAAATTAGAACAATACGTTAATGCCTCATGAAAATAGAGAAATTCACAGCTGGTAGAACTATCAAGTGGTCCAGTTGGAAAGGAGCTAGAATTTTGCTACCCATTTCACATCTTATAGTCCCATTATGACAGAAATACTCCAAGGAGTTAAATGACAATAAGAAAAAAACTCCACAAACTCCAAAATATTCACAGCAGCTTTATTTGTGATACGAAAAAGCTATAAATAAGCTGTATGTCTAAAGTTTGGGGATTGTCTGGATGAACCATGGTAAATGAATGCAATGGTATAGTGCTATACTGTAAGGACAGGTGCAAATGAAGAGCTCAAAGGAACATGGGAAAACTCATGGAAAGTCATGCAAAATAAGGAAAGCAGAGACAATAGAGTAATATATGCAGCATATTACTATGCTGCATATATATATAATATATATATCGTACACACATTTAAATTACATATGTAGTGAGGGTCTGGGGGCATCTAGGAGGCAAAATGGATAGATCACCAGACCTAGAGTCAGGAAAACTCATCTTCCTGAGTTCAAATCCAGCCTCAGACACTTATTATCTGGGTGAACCTGGGCAAGTCGCTTCACTTTGTTTACCTCAGTTTCCTAATCTGTAAAATTTCTCTGCCAAGAAAACTCCAAATGGGGTCACAACTTGTCAAACATGACTGAAAAGTGAGTGAACAACCATAAAATCAGGGTCTAGCATAGCTTTAGAATGGGCCTGATGGCATCTCCATGGAAAGATTTGGGAATGCCTGCCTCTGAGAGAACGGTGATGAAGTGGGATAGAAGGAAACCAGACAATAGCAGAGAAAAGAGATACCTCAGACTGCTATATATCCTGGGACCCCAAAGAGTGATGAATCAAACTTAGTCTTGAGAAGGTAGTGACAAAGAGCACAAATCACACAGGAATTCAATGATATAAAGCTAAGCAAAAAAGACAAATTGACAAAAACAACATCAGAACTGAGCATTCCACACATCATCCCATTAAATTAGTGTATGCCTTGGGATGAGAATATGATAAGAAATTAATCTAAAAATGGCTATCTGAACAGGAGGCAGACCACCAAACTCTCTCTGTTGTGGTTCCATGATATGTTGTGGTGAAACCATCTCAAAGAATTCAGAGGTAGACCACCTCTAATCCAAGTATAGGCATGTATTGAGATTGACATCTCTCATGAAGCAGATTAACTTCCCAGAGGAACCAGCAACTTCAGAAAAAGCAAGATGGATTTTTATGGGGTAAAGATGCAATTATGTAACAGAAATTATGAATATTTGAAAGGTAGGAGGAGTTTGTTAAGGGATTAGGTGAGAGGGGAGGGGTCCCAGCTGCAGTGGAACTGTGCATGCAATTACCCACAATGCATACAGAAAAATCCATGGAGGGGTTATGTATGTATGATAATAATACTCGTACAACAAGCCTCGCTACATCACAAGTTCACCTAAAGGACAACCTTTGCTATTACTGCATAGGTGCCTACTTAGGGAAAATCCCTTCTATTGTTTTGGGGTCCACATCCTGCTTGGGTATCCTAGTGGGGCTGCTTTCTTATTGGCTGAATATTGTGGTCCTGTCTTAGTCTAGATGGGTGTGGTTGTGGTTGAGTGAATGGAAACACCTGCTGTTTCTGTGAGAAATATGAGTTCATGGACACATCTGTCTTAGTGAGCAGTGAAACATGTGTGAAGAAGTCAGTATATTGAGTGGGGGAGGAGGACAAGTGGCTAGGTAGGGGCAGTGGGCCTGCTGTTCAGTGGGGCCTAAAAGGAAGTTAGAATATTGAGGCTGGGGGGCACCTTTATTAGGATTCCATCACTTCTACTCCAGCAAAACCCAAAGGTTCACACCAACCTGAATAAAGACTAGGAAATCCAAAGAAACTAATCACTTCTTTTATCTCATGATAACTCAAAAAGTCAACCAGAAATCCACAGACAATAGAAACAGGAGATTCCCTTCCCCCAGGTACCCCCAGCAAAGTAAGGACCAACACAGCCAGCAGCTAGACACAACAGGATTCAAGCTTCCAGGCTGTGTGTCTCAAGGTATCAAGAGTAGGGGGGTCAATTATGAAACACTTTTCACACAAATAAAGTCAGATCTAAATAACTGGGGGAAAATATAAAGTGGAGGTGATGGATAGACTTAAGGGATTAGATCTGGTAGAGAGAGTGCCTGAAGAATTACAGAACGATGTTTGCAGTATTGTACGGGAGGCAGCAACCAAAAACATTCCCAAGAAAAAGAGCAAGAAAGCAAAATGGTGGTCTGCTGAGGCTTTTCAAACAGCTGAGGAAAGAAGGAAGGGGAAGAGAAAAAGGGAAAGATATGCCCAATTGAATGCAGGATTCCAGAGAATAGCAGGGAGAGATAAGAACATTTTCTTAAATGAGCAATGCAAAGAAATGGAGGAAAACAATGAAATAGGAAAAACAAGATCTTTTCAAGAAAATCAGATATCAAGGGAAAGTTTCAAGCAAAAATTAGCATGATAAAAGACAAAAATGGTAATGACTTAACAGAATTTGAAGAGATTAAGACACAGCAAGAATATATAGATGAATCATACAAGAAAGGTCTTAACATCACGCATAATCATGATGGTATGGTTGTTGATTTATAGGCAGACATCCTGAAGAATGAAGTCAAGCGGGCCTTAGGAAGCATCATTATCAATAAGGCTAGTGGAGGTGATGGAATTACTGCTAAACTATTTAAAATCCTAAAAGATGATGCTTTCCAAGTGCTACACTCAATTTGCCAGCAAATTTGGAAAACTCAACAGTAGCCACTGGATTGGAAAAGATCAGTTTTACAGCCCAATCCTAAAGAATGGCAATGCCAAGGAATTTTCAAATTACTGAACAGTTGTGCTCATTCACATACCAGCAAGGTTGTGCTTAAGATTCTGTAAGCTAGGCTTCAGCAGTATGTAAACTGAGAATTACCAGAAGAGCAGGCTGCTTTTCAACAAGGCAGAGGAACTAGAGGCCAAATTGCCAACATTTGCTGGATTATAGAGAAGGCAAGGGACTTCCAGGGGAAAAAATTTTACTTCTGCTTCCTTGATTACACTAAAGTCTTTGACTGTGTGAATCACAGATAAATGTGGCAAGTCCTCAAAGAGATGGGAGTACCAGATCATCGTACTTATCTCCTGAGGAACTTGTATGTGGGCCAAGAAGCAACAGTCAGAACCAAACATGGAACAACTGATTGGTTTAAGATCGGAAAGGGAGTATGACAAGTCTGTATATTGTCACCTTACTTATCTAACTTGGAAAAAGAGCACATCATGCAAAATGCCAGGTTGGGTGAATCAAAATGCCAGGAGAAAGATCAACAGTCTCATCTATGCAGATGACACCACTCTGCTGGCAAAAAGTGAAAAGGATTAAGAAGTCTTTTGATGAGGGTGAAAAAGGAGACTGTAAAAGCTAACTCAAAGCTTAACATAAAAAAGTGAAGATTTTGTCAACTAGTCCCATGACTTCCTGGCAAACACAGGAAGAAGAAATAGAAGCAGTGTCAGATTTTACATTCTTGGCCTCAAAGATCACTGCAGACAATAACTACTGCTGTGAAATTTGAAGATGCTTTCTCCTTGGAAGGAAAGCTGTGAAAAATCTGAACAGCTTACTAAAAAACAGAGCTATCACTTTGCCCACAAAGACCCATATAGTCAAAGCTACCTATGGTTTTTCCAGTAGCAATGTATGACTGTGAGAGTGGATTATAAGGAAAGGTAAGTGCTGCAGAACTGGGGCTTTCAAACTGTGGTGCTGGAGAAGACTTCTAAGAGTCCTTTGGACAGCAAGATCAAATCAGGCAATACTTAAAGAAATTAATTCAGGCTAATCTCTGGAAGGTCAAATGCTGAAGCTGAAATTTAAATACTTTGTCCACATAATGAGAGGGTGGGACTTATTGGAAAAAGGCCTTGACATTGGGAAAGACTGAAGGCAAAAGGAGAAGAAGATGGTCAAGGATGAGATGGACAGATATCATGGAAACAACAAACATGAACTTGGACTGACTTTGAGAGACAGTGGAGGATAGAAGGGCTTGGCATGCTATGGGATGGGGTCACCAAGAGTCAGACATGACTGAATTACTGGAAAACAGCGAAAAAAAACCAAGCAAACATTTAAAAAGCAAGATAAAATTTATGAAGAAAGATTTAGAAGGAGAAAAAGTAGCTTAAACGAGAAAATAGCCCAAGAAATGAACTCCCTGACAACTCGAAAGAACAAACAAATCAAGGGCTCCCAAAGATTAAAGAAAATATTGGAACAAATTTAAAAGATTGGAACCATATAAGATATATGCTACCTAAAACAACTCAGCTGGAAAACAGGTCAAGGAGAAATTATTTAAAAATCAATGAACTCCTTGATTTTTAAAAATAGTGATAAAGACCTAAACACTACATTTCAAGAAATCATAAATGAAAACTGCCCAGATTTATAAGACCTAGAGGGCAAAATATATAAAGTACAGGCAAGCAGAACAGTTTTGAAAGCAACATATAGAATTTATTATATACTTTTGAAAAAAGCAAATGGTGCGAAATGAAGATTCAGGGTTTTATATGGAATACTCTTTTTGAGTTTTGCTATGTGTATAGACATTTTCTTTTAATGTCAGAATTTTAACTCTATATGTGTATATGTATATGCATATGCATGTATATATGTGAATGTTGTGTGTATATATATATTGTATATATGTGCATATATATAAATGTGTGTACATGTATATACATACACTCACACAAACACATTCACATAAATTTTAAAAGGCCACTTCAAAATTGGCAAACAGTGACCAGGAAAGTCTAGGATGGACACAATAGAAACTATACACCACACTGCACACTCACATAACTGGCAAAGCCTACATGCCCAGCAAAATCAGCCTTCCACACAAGGCTAGTGGGGAATGAAGTCAGTGAGTACAGCATGAAGCCAGAATCTGAATGTATCTGTGACCCTGAAAAGATGAGGCTGTGTGCCACCCCTCCACAGGTGTGCATTGGCTACCCACATTCTCTACACCTGTCTACTCCAGCCATTGGTGCATGTGTTTACAGGAGAGGGTGCCCCAGGTTTATAGGGAAATACCATATTGCTGCATTTCTTACTATACTATTTGTTGAAATGCCTTTACTTTGAAAAAAGAAAGAAAAAATAAATTACCCTTCCCTTAGGAGATCTCAGTTCCCACATGTCTCTAATAGTATGTATTTCCTCATGCTGAATGTAATTGCTTTTAAATATTTTTTGACTCCTGGCACCTTATTCTTTCCTGAGCAATAAGAATACACTCTAGAAGTGTAAGTTGTCAATACCAAGGGAAAGTTGGGAGACTCACACCTGCTACTTGACTGGAGCAGTCATTTTGTTGGGCTCTTTGGAAATTTATGATGTCATGTAGTTTGAAAGGAGTGTGTATGGGAACCAGGTAAATTTTTTTTGTAGGTGCTATATTTATCACACTACGTATGCTATTAAAGTAAAATTTATATTAAACAAAAACACTCATAAATTGTCTTTTTTACCTGTAAAAATTTTCGAACCAAAATTTAGTGTCACAGCTAGCAAAATTCACGCTTACTGGTAGGCCAGGACACAACCTTTGGGAACCTCGAATATCCTCTTCTTTGTCCTACCAAACAAATAGGCTATTCCATCTTGTTGGGCTGATAAAACCAACAAATAATAGTCTTAATGCATTTTGTAGCATTCTTAGCTAGAAGTAACTCATGGTGTTTCTTCTGATTTCCTTACGTCCTCTCTTTCCTCATGGAGAACCAAGAAGAAAAAAAGTCATGAGATAGTGCAATCACACTGGAACAAGCCATATGTAAAACTCTTATATATAAAATAACTAGGTGCCATAATGGATGGAGAGCTAGACAGATAGACAGAGAGATGGACAGACCAACAAACAGAAGGAGAGAGAGAGAGAGAAACTGGACAAGTAATAGCCTCACTCAATCTTGGTTTTCTCATCTGTAAAATGGGGATAACAGTTAGCTAGCTGGATTGTTGTGAGGGCCAAATGCAATTACAGATGTAATCACTTTGAAAACCTTAATGAGCTATACAAATTCTAGCTATTGTTATAATTATTATTAAGAGAGTACTTCACCCTACTAATCAGTTTTCCTGTCAACTAGACCTTCATTTGTTTTTGTTTTGTTTTCTTCTTCTTCTGGTTGAGTAGAAGTTCCTGCAGTCTCCCCATTAATGACTTAAATGGGTGTAGTGAAAATTACATTCAATTGTTTGCAGAGGTCACATCCAACTGCTTCCTGATACAGAGAACCTTCCCTCAAAAACTTTAGAACTCTCTATCTACAATTGTTGTAACATACTACACGGTCATTTCTGGGTGATTCAAGAAATGCCTTTTTTTAACATATAATTTTCTCCTTGATGTTGACCTTAGATATCACCTCTCTTCTGATTAGCCAAGCAATAAACACTGATTCAGTGCTTACTGTGAGATTCCACTCTATAAACAAAGATTACAAACATAAAGGGGGTGGAAGAAATTCACAAACTCCTGGGATTTGTCGTTCAGAGGACAAGGACGTCTTCTCAGCTCTACAAGTTATTTGGAACCATCTTAAACTTTGAACAGGAAGACAGACTAGAGGCACTCGTAGGAACTCTTAAAGAGATTCAGTTTGCAAAAGAGCAGATTGAGAAAAAGGAGAAAATAATTAGAAGAGCTCCGTGGCAGCAACAGCAGCTGTGAGGACACTGTCCAACAAACCCAGGATATAATGAGAGGAGTGGGAAAGAGTTAGAGACCCAGGGACAGTAGGCAAGTAGGGAAACAGAGAGAACAGGGAGAAGCCAAGGCAAGCTGTGGGCTGCTGCAAGCATGGTGGGTCAGACAACTAAGACTCAGGCAACTGGTTATGCTTAGTTCTTCAAAGACTAAACGACGTTCCACCAAAAGTCTACTCTTTCCCCAATTTTCCTTCTCTTTCTCACTGTCCAGAAATAGTCACTGTAATGTTCAATTACGTCCAAATCTCTGTGACCTGATCTGGGGTTTTCTTGGCAAAGATACTAGAGTGACTTATCATTTCCTTCTCCAGCTCATTTTACAGATGAGGAAACTGAGGCAAACAAGGTGAAATGATTTGCCCAGGGTCACACAGCTAATAAGCATGTGAGGTCAGATTTGAACTCAGGAAGAAGCAAAACATTAGCTGCTGTGGCTACTACTATATAAGTCCCACATAGATGAAGACCAGTGATTTCATCAGTATAGGGAACTCCTGGTGTAGGGAACTACTGCTGCTGCTGCCACTGCCACTGTCACCATCACCTCGCACCTGGGATTACTTCTTTTCCCTACACATTTGCTGCAGGCTCGTTTTTGCCTCAAATACGGGGAAGCCAGGGGTTAACTAGAGTTAAACAAACATGATTATTTAGGGCAGAGCCAAACCTCTGACTGGATGCTGCAGATTTTTCTAACAGGGTTATAGAGTTTTTATTAATAATTTTCATCTGATGTAAACTTCAAAAAAGACCACATAGACCTGAAGACCCTGGGCTAAAAAGCAAGCTAATTGCTCTAACAAAATGTGGTTGATTACATTTCTGGACAGGAAAGGGATAGTGAGGAGAGGAAGGTGTGCAAGAAAAGCTCACATCCGAAAACCTTTCCCAGGGAAAAGTCCAGAAAGACCCAGAAAGGAGTGAACCTGGCATCTGCCCTTCAGAGAAGGTGAGAATAAAGGATGGAATGCAAGGATCTATTCCAGCCTCCACTGGGAACCTCACTAGTCACAAGGAAACAATGATCACAAAACTGGAGACAAATACAAGGACCAGGAATGAGAGAGAGAGAGAGAGAGAGAGAGAGAGACAGAGACAGAGACAGAGACAGAGACAGAGAGAGACAGAGACAGAGAGACAGAGACAGAGAGAGAGACAGAGAGACAGAGACAGAGAGACAGAGCCAGAGCTAGACAGACAGCTACTGTTAATTGGATTTACTTAACTAGGGTTCAGATGTTTGTTGGCAAGCAGCTAGATGTTGAGCCAGGATAAAATGTATCAATGATTTCTCCAAATAAGAAGTTTAAGTGCCCTAGAAAATACTTGAAATTTTTATAATAAGTGTTCAATAATGATGATTTGATTTGATTTCATCTCTCTTGGACATTGAGGGCGGGGACTATTTTAGATTCTTTAGGCTCTGACTTTATGGTGCCAGACATAGTGCCTACACAGAAACTGAATGGAACCTGTTGGAATTTATTATAACATGCTCATAGATTTGGAGATGCCATCTACTATTCCAATTTAGCAGAAACCACAATTCCAAAACATTTTTATCTCCTAAAATTACTATCCTAGTTTAACCCTGTACCACAGGCTAACAGATGCCAAAGCAATAATTCAGTAAGAAAAGCATCAAACAAATTGCTTTCAATTGTGCAAAAAGTAAGTGACTAATGGCTGTATTGGGCTTTCAACTTGCTGAGAGACCCCCTCCCCCCAATGTAATTACAATTTTCAAATCAATGAAACAAAAACACTTTTTTACATACCTAGCATAAAGAAGGTGCTGGGCACTGGGGATGCCAAGATGAACACTTGGAAGTAATTTTCTAGATCAGTGCTACCAATTTTACCAAAAAAAAAAAAAAAATAACTGAAACCCAAATTGGGATTAAAATTATTTCAAAGGCATCAGAATCGAAAAACAAAGTTATAGATACTGACCTGGGACAGCAACCAACAAAAAAAGAAAATAGGTAACAATCATCATTTTAGAGATTGTTCCTTCTCCAAGGGAGATCCTGCTCCTGGGCTGACTCCCACAAGTGGCAGGCACTCCCAGGAGTTTATCAAATTGTTTCTGTGGGAAACATTCTGGTTTCTAGGGGCTGCCTGTAAACTTTGCCACAGCATAGCACTTGCAAAGGCTGCTGCTGCTTGAAAAGTGACACCCTCATTTCTCAAGAGAGAAAAAAAAGTCAGAGGGATTTGTTTTGTTGTACTAAGCCGGACAAAGCAACCGGCGAACCTGCAAAGACTCCTCTATCTTGTGATTCCTCAGGAACTTTGGGGAGACATGAATTAGTGGGGAATTCTCAGGGGATGATCAGCTCACTGGCAACCATTCTTCACTTTACAACACGGTTTTGTTTCAAAGGGCAGAGCATCAAACAAATGATTAGATTTGCCTGGATTTAATTTATTGACCATTTTTCAGGAGCATTAAAGCATATTTCTTCTGCATAAAAACAATTTTTAAAAAGAGAACCATGATACTTTCTAATTTTATTCTTCTTGAGGTTTTTTTTGTCTGTTTTCTTTCACAACATGACTATTATGAGAGGAGGGGGAGGAGAACCAAGGCTAGCCTGACCCTGAGACATCAATATGCTGACACCCTAACAGCCAAGCAGGTTGGCTGCCAAGAAGCTTGTGTTGGCAACAGGTGTTGCTCCTATAGAAATCTGATCTCTTCTTTGCATCTCTCACTGTTTGCAAGTTAAACAAATGAGCAGGCTGGTACAGGGTACACTCCCCATCTGGCCAAACGGGGAAGCTCTGGGTCAGGTTGAGGTGACCTCATCTCAGTAGTTTGAAAGTTGGTCAAAAGAACATTCACTACCTCTAAAGCTAGGATCCTTAACTAGGGTGGGTCACCAATCAGGAGCTATGGATAGATTTCAAGGGCTCCATGATCTTGCGTAGGAGAAATTACATTTCTATTTTCATGGGTGGAACAGTGGAGAGAATGCCATGCCCAGAGTCAGAAAGAACTGAGTTCAAATCCAGTCTCAGATGGTTACTAGCTGTGTGACCCTGGTTAAGTCACTTAACCCTGTTTGCCTTCTTCATCTGTAAAATGAACTGAAGAACGAAATGGCAAACCACTGCAGTATCTTTACCAAGAAAACCCCAACAGGCTTATGAAGAGTCTTGAAATGACATTTTCACGTAGCTTCGGTTTCCTTTATAATCCTTTGTATTTTAGGTTGTGCATTTAAAAAGCATTCTTCTGAGAAGCCTTCACCAGACTACCCAAGGTGTCCATGTTACAGAAAAGGTGACAAACTCCTTATGTAGAACCCAAGGACCTAAGTTCAAATCCCTCTGCTGACATTCCCCATGTCACTTTGGGCAAGTAAATTTAATTTCTTTCAATCTCGGTTTTCTCATCTGTAATGCTGGGAGACTAGACTAGATGGCTTTTAGTGTCCCTCCTGATTTTAAATATATAAAGACCTTATGACTAGATTAGCTGCTCTCTTTCTGCATGATGTTGTCACTTCCCTTTACTAGGCTACAGCTATAAAATGAGAGGAGTGACCCAGAGGATCTCTGAGGAACTAACTAACCTGTTCTAAATTTCTGCTCCTCTCATCAGATGACTGGGCAGCTAGGTGGTGCTATGGCACCTAGAGCACTAGGCTTGGGTGGAATCAAGAATACTAATCATCATGAGTTCAAATCTGGCCTCAGACATTTACCAGCTCTGAGACCAAGTCACTCACCCTGTTTGCCTCAATTTCCTCATTTCTAAAATGAGCTGGAAAAGGAAATGGCAAACCACTCCAGTATCTTTGCCAAGAAAAGCCCAAATGGGGTGGCAGAAATGACTAAACAATGGCAACAATCATCTGATGCTTCTTTACCACAGGCATTCAAACTTGTGACAGATAAATCAATGCACCTACCACATGCATTTTCTTGGATGCTAGGTTAATACAAAAATAAAAAAATCGTGCCTATCTTCATGGTGCTTACGATCTAGTAGGGGTGATTAGATATTAGCTGATGGACCAGTTTTCCGTAGCCAAAGTGTAGTAATAATAGTTGATAATAATAATATAGTTAACATTTACATAGCACTTTAAATTTTGCATACATTATCAGATAGGCAGCTTGGTGTGGTGAAGTCAGGAGAGACTTGGGCTCAGTTTCAATCTCTGACATTTGCTAGTTGTGAAACCATAGGCATGAGGCTTAATTTCTCTAATTCTTACTTTCCTCATCTATAAAATGAGATTAATACTAAGACCTCCTTCACCTGATTGCCTTTACTGTCTTCTCATTTCGTCCTCACTACAACCCCACGAGATAGGAACATTGCTGTTTTTATAGTCACCATTTTTCAGAAGGAGAAATTAAGACTCGCAGACAAGTGACTTGCCCATGGTTCCAGGAGCAGCAAGGTCAGAAGTGAGATGAGCATCCAGTGCTGAGTCAGGAAAATCTGAGTTCAAATCTAGCCTCAGACACTAACTGGGTGATGCTGGGCAGTCACTTAACCTCTGTCTGCCTCATTTTCCTCATCTGTAAAATGAGGATGATGATAATAGTGCCTATCTTTCAGGGTTATTGTGAGGGTTAAATGATATGTGTGTATACATGCATATAACATGTATGTATGTATATCTGTGTGTGCAAACATACACATGTTTCACATATTACCTATAATATTATATTTGATGTATATCACTATATAAATTCTAGTTATTATTAAATAACTAAAGGAAACCAAAACTGCACCATGTTAAACAAAACAGAAGAAATTTCTCAAGGAATTCTCAGGAGACAAGTCCATCCTTCTTCAACTTAATCCAGTGAGCTCTAGTTCCAAGGGTAGATGTGTCTCCTAGACAATCTAGCCCCTTCCTCTATGCCATAAAATCTTTGAATTCAGACAAGCCGGAAAAATCATTTCAGAATTCTGCGAACTTTCCCCAAATGAGAGAATTATTTCCATTTGGGGAAATATCAGAACCAGAATTCAGGATGATGGTGTATTTTTGTATTATTACTGGCTTTTCAAATTGTCACAGTACTCAGCTACGAGAAAATTGAAGGGGAAAGGGGAAAGAAAAACAAGAGTTTGCTGCCACCCAGTGGTCATCGACGCCTATCAGCATTTCCTCCCGGGCAGTAGCATTGATTCCCGGTATGTGAACTAGAGATGGGGATGCATCACAAAGGCCAGGTTAGAGCAAGAACCCTATGCTTGGAAGCGGAAGTGACCTTGTGCTGTCAGGGATCACAGATCGGTTACGGAACACGATCCTCAGAGGAGCGTCACTGCGGGCTCTGCATTAGAAGTCTCAGAGTGCTTCTTTGTGAGCATCTATAAGGATAGAAACCCAAGGAGCACTCACGGAGGGACAACTCTCACCTCTGTCCCTCTGAGCCGTGGGTGTCATCTGGTGATGTCATCAAGTCTCTGCTGCGCTCTCTCTACCGCCCAATCTCCTGGGCTTCTCTGGGCCCTGCTGGATATATCATCCAGTAAGTCTCAGGGTCTCTGCTGGGAGATGTTCCCAGCTCCCAGAGTTTGTCTTCAGGGTTCCTTGCCAGTTATCTCACCTGCAGATTGTGAGCTCCTTGAGGACAGGCACTATCTTTTATCTTTTATTGACTGAATGTGGTAACCAGTGAGAGACAGATCACTCTCGGCTAAGAAAAGTTAGGGAGAACAGTCTCAGGTTTTTTCTTTTCAACCCCCATGTCTGAGGCAGAGATCCCAGCTGTCACTCCAGATACCTATCTGATTTAGGATTAGAAATTCCCAATGTCCACTCCAGTTTAGCATACAAATGGATTTGAGACAGAACTTGTTGTGGTTTGTCCTGCATGCTCAAAGAGGACCAGAATGACAATGCCCAGGTCAGTGTATACAGTGTGTCTGATTGTGACTGACCAGAGCAGTACAGGTATGTGTGGAAGGTTTTACCACAGGTCAGGCACAATTAGTTCACATGACTGTTTGGAAAGGAAATGTCTCTAAATTTACCCATCTCACATGTATTTTGAGATACTCAGTATAGCTTTGCTCATAGAGGACACTGCCTTCTTTGATGTGTACATGCCATGCTGGGTGGTCCTGTGCCAGTGTCTCATATTTGATGTCTCATAATTGATCCCATGTCTTATAATTCATACCAAAGTTCTTCAGAGACATCTTGAGAGTGTCCTTGTACTGCCTCCGCCATATGAGTGTCTGTCTTGTGTGAGCTCTCTGTAAAATAGTCTTTTGGGCAAAAGTATGCTTGGCATTTGAATAACATGCCAGCCCATTAGGATTCTACTCTCTGCAGTAGTTTGAATGCTTAGCAGTTCAGCTCAAAAAAAAGACCTCCAGTGTCTGATACCTTATCTTGCCAGGATTTTCAGATGCTTCCTAAGACAATTCAAAGGGAAGTGATTCAATTTTTCTGGCATGGCACTGGTACACTGTCCAGGTTTCACAGGCATACAATAATGTGGTCAGCACAATGACTCTATAGACCTTCAGTTTTGTAGGCAATCGAATACCTCTTCTCTCTCACGGTTTCTTTTGGAGTCTCCCAAACACTGAGCTAGCTCTGACAACGTGCACATCAACCTCATCATCTGTGTGTACCTTCTTGGAAGGTATACTGCCAAGGTAAGAGAACTTATCTACAGCATTCAAAATATCTCCATTTGCTATAATCGATGGTTCCACCAATTGGTGTCAATTGTTAGGCCAAAATTAGCATAAGTGACAGAATCGATCCATAGTTTGTTGCATGCATGCCATCGTGAAAGGTCATTGTTCTTTACCTGCCAAATTCACATCCTTGTCTTTACTATGTATTTCCATCAGCAGCAAAACTATATATTTTGTCTATGTTTTAGCCAACAGAAAAGTCTCCCTTAACTCCTTACTTTGAATTTTATACTTTAGTTTCCTTCAGGAACTCAAATATGCATATTATCCTGGTAGAACAGTAAGAAATTATTAATTTGTGCAATTATTTTAATATTAGCCCAAATGGAAATAATTTGAAAATCATGACACAAAGGTTACCATTTTTCTACCCTCATCATTTGTGGAAAAATTTACCACACATGTTTAGGAAGGGACCAAGGAATGTCCCACGTCTCTGACAAGTGCATCAGCAGCAGCCACTGGGATTGCTAAGTACTGTCCCTCCCCAGAAATAATGCATGTAACACTTGCAAGGTAACCAGAGGAGAGTCCAGGAAATTCCTAAAGACTCTTTGGACAAAGACAAGCCAGGAGATGAAATGGGCCCCTCTGTCCCTCTGCTGAAGAGTATATAAATACACCAGTCTCAGAAAGCTAGCGTACCTCAAATGGAGTCATTTCAGTAGCAATGGATCAGTTTCCAAGGCACTTTTCTGAATCTTTTAAGACTGCTTATGGAAAAAGGCTGCCTAGAGGTTTTCCACCAACCAAAAGAAAATATGTGTCCCTCAAAAGAAAAGGAATTGAAAGGTGAGTAATCAGAGTGCCTTTCTCTTAAAACTAACAAATCAGTGTATTTTCTTGACTCTTTCATTATGTGATATAGATTATAAATCATACTTGTTGAAAGGGTCATAACTTTTTCCTATTACATATTAACACTTTAATAATGAGGACAAGAAATGTATGCTCTTTAATGTTTCGGGAAGTATAGAACTCTACCCCAACAATCCAACGGACCTGTGATCCCAACCATATATGTATGCCCTACAGGGAAGCAACAAGGAGAGAAAGACAGAGACAGCAAGGACAGAAAGACAGAGATAAAGGAGGGGAAAGGGGGAAAAGGGAGAAGGGGAAGGAGAGGGAAAAGGAGAAGGAGAAGAAGCAAGGCAGTGGAAACAACACTCTCAGGCCCTATAAAGAATATCCCATCATTTCCTTGCTAAACTCTGGTTTTCATTCTATGAGTTGAAATGAAGGAAAAACATTAGCATTGAGATGATATGTAATCCACAAGATTCTGAGTCTAAGAGTTTTATTATTTCAGCAACTGATTAGTCACCATTCAAAGTAACAGTGTAACCAAAAGCTTTTTGGTCAGTTTCTCTGAAAAGTTTAGCTGTGGGGGCGGAGGGGGGGGGTATGTTTGGCTGATGAAATGTACAGCCCTCATCTTTCATCTCACACCATCTCTCTATGCAACATTTTAAACATCTTGTAATTGACATTCCTTGCGAGTCCCAAGCCATGGAAGACAGACAAGAGCATTACTGGTGGCCAATGAGAATGTCAAACAGGATCTCTCCCCTGAAATAATGCATGTAACACTTTCCAGGTTCTTTCTAAATACTATATTTGAACTTAAAAAGTCAATCTGGTCATGCTAAAACAACAGCTGTCTTCTCACATCCAGAGGCTGCTCCTCTTAGTAACTTTCATGAGGGAGATTTCAGACAAGATCTTTCCATGAGGACCAGGACACCAAGGAAGCCACAATTAACTTTTATGGGGGTTTGTCCATAAATATTTTAGAGTTTTCATTGCTTTGCTAAGAAATGGCAATGTGTTCCTTGGGACAAGTATTATTGCAAGCAAAATAAGCTAACTACTGGGCAAGATATTAAAATAGGAAATGCAAATTGAAGAATAGTACCAGTTTTGGGAGAGTGATGACACCAATTTTTTTTCTTGGGTTTTCAAGCAAAAATTTCAGAGAGGGTGCCCTTTCCCTTTGTGAACTGAAAACCCCAAGGTTGACAGGGAAAGATGTAGTCCCCTCCTCCCTTGGCCACCCTTACAACACAGGGACAATCTGCTAGGCTTCTAGAAAGAGAAAAGGAGGCACCTGACAGAAGTCTTCCCCTTGTTCTCAAATGCCTTTTGTACTTTCTCTATGCATCTCTAAATCTCATGAGCAATTGACCTCAAAGGTAAAGACTTAGCTAAAATAATAATAGCTAGCATTTATATCCTGCTTTAAGGTTTGTAAATCATTTTATATATTATCTCATTTGATATTCAAAACAATAGGTGGCATTATTATCCCCATTTTGCAGATAAAGAAGTTGAGACTGGGAGACATTCAATGACAAGTCCAGGGTCACCCAAGCAGTAAGTGTCTGAGGCAAAATTTGAACTGATGTCTTCTTGACCCTAAGTTAAGCTCTCTCTTCACTCCACCATCTAAACTGCCTCATTTTTCCTGGCTGAAATGGTTAATATATTTAGATCTAGATGGGACCCTAAAGGTCCCTGAGTTCAACCATCCCACTTGACAGATAAGAAACTGAGGCTCAGAGACGTTACAGAGTCAGTGTGTGTCAGGTACTGTGTATAAGGCAGAATCTGAACCCTAGTTATCCTGGCTCCAAAACAGCACTCTATGCTAAGATGATAACCCTAGTTATTCTTTGCTGAATCCGCAGAATCTGTAAGATGAGGCTACCACCCCAACTCTACTACCATGATTTTATCCTCTTACTGGCCCTGCTTCACCTCTAAACCTCCAAGTCTCTAGACTTATTATGGAGATTAGAAGTAGAAAAAGCTGGGTTTGAAGGCTCATTTTTCAAACAAGTCATCTTTGATTACAGAGTCCTTAGCAGGTTGAAGACACCCTATGAAGCATGGATTATATGACTTTACCAGCGTGTATATCTCAAAAGTGTTCACATTGTTTCCTACTAATAGAATATAAACTCCTTGAGGGCAGAAAATGTTTTTTGTCTCTGTGTTCCCCTGCTACGTGGTAGACACTTAATAAATGCTTACTGAATGAATAAATGATACATAAAGTGTTTTGCAAATTTTAAAGTGTTACATGCTACTACTATAAAATATTTGTAAACTAATATTCGTGAAGCACTTAATTCAGAGCCTGCCACATACAGATACTATCTAAATGCTTATTCTTCCCCTTCCTCGCCCCCCAGTCATTATCCCTGACTGCTGCTGCTCCTGCTAAGTTGGGGGAAGGGAGAGGGATACATGAAGAAATGTAAGTGATATTTTAAAATATATCAATAAAAATGTATTCTAAGAAATATTATCACTACACGTGTAGGAGGTATTAGGCAAATCACTTTGCCCCAGGGAACCTATTTCTTCCTTTGGCACATGAAGGTGTTAGCCCAGATGCTTCCTTCAAGCCTTCCTAGCCTAGTAGGGAGGACCAAATGGGATAATTTATGTAAAGTACTTGCAATCCTTAAATCTCTATATAAATACTGGTTAGCTTGCTGTCCTGAAATTCCACTTTTCTGAGTCCTGTAGGCCCTCACTGGATGGCTGCCATGCCTGTGACTAATAACATATGCCAGTTGGTAAAAAAACAAAAAAAAAACAAATCAATCACCTGGTTATCTACAAATATCCAAATGACTGATTAAACTGACCCCTTTTTCCCCTGCTGTACTAATTCAGTGGGCCATTTGTGTGGGTACACTGGGTACATGTGGTCAACCCTTGAAAGATTAATTTCATGATTTTTCACATTTTATTTACTTAAAGGACCTTAATGACAGTTCTCCTCTCTTTGCTAAGGTGGCATAGAGCTGTGTCCACCAACTTAGTCAAACAAAATGTACTGGTCCCCAAAGAGGAATCTTCCAGTGGGAGTGACCTAGAGTCACAGCAAAGTCCAGAAAATAAGAAGAAGAACTTTATGAAGAAAATAAAGACTGCTTTCAGGAGAACGCTGCCTGAACACTGCAGAGCCAAAGCAGCAAGATCCCGCGAGAGTGCCCCTTTGAACCACAAGGAAGCCCAGAGTCTCCTTCCCAGAATCGCCAAGGAGGGGCCATGTCACAAATTATTTGCCAAGCCCCAAATAGGAAAGCTTCCACAAAATGGTAACTAATGGAATGGGCATTTGTATAGGGGAACGGTCAGGGAGGGGAAGGAAGGTGGGGCAAGGAAATGAAGTGGAAAGAATGGTGGGTTTATAATTAGAGGATTAGGGTTCCTGTTCTGCTCACTTACTACCAACACAGTTTTGGATAAATCTTTCCCTCACTGGACCTCAGTTTCCTCATCTATAAAGAGAGGGGGCTGACTCCTGATGTCTCTTCCAGAGAGGAAAGAAGGAAGGAAGGAAAGAAGGAAGGAAGGAAGGAAGGAAGGAAGGAAGGAAGGAAGGAAGGAAGGAAGGAAGGAAGGAAGGAAGGAAGGGAGGAAGGAAAAGAGAAGAAGGAAAGGAGAGAGGAAGAGAAAGATGAAGGGAAGAAAGGAAGAATATCCCTTCTAGTATTTTAAGCATGTTCAGGAAGTCATTACCAAGTAAACTCAAAACTATGTCTCTCTGACAGTTTGTCTGTCTTACTGTCTACGCCTGTGTCAGTGTGTGTCTATATGTGTTTGCGTTTTATAAATAAATCTGGTGTTTTTCAGCTGACTGATTACTTTTTCAAACAAATCCACTCTACCAGAAAAAAAAAAAAGCAGTCAGCAACACAGGCATCCAAGCATTTCATAAAAACCTAACATGGATTGACCTGTACATTTCTATTGAAAAAACAACAAAAAAACCCATGCTATTAATCTGACTTACCTAGACATAGGGGACAGGGGGAAGGTGAGAGGCCAGGAACCAAGGGAGAGCTGATTTCTTCTCTGACTTCCAAATCCCTGACTAGCTTTAATTTCTTGTTCTTGACCAGTGAGTAATATTGAAACGATTCTCCCTACTGCATCAATGACAATTTACTGCCTAAAATCCATCTCAGTCAAATAGACACCCTCATGACATAGTCTTGCCCTCCCTGTAAGATGAGCTATAACCTTTTCTTCATTCTCAGTCACAGGATCCAGGATCAGGCTTCAGAGTCATATCTTGAAGAGATGATGCTACTCCCTTGTGAACTGGTTTTCACAGATGCTTTGGTGATAAAAAGTAGGGGCAGAGAAGAAAAGAAAAGACTGATTCAGGAAAATTTACTTCCACCAAAGGGGTCATCATTAATGACTTCTGAATTGGTTTTTTCTAGCAGTAGGACTTGTAATCTCTTTCGAGTCCTATTCTAATACCTCTCTAGGGTGAAGAGTTTTTGTTTGTTTTAAGGCGGAAAAGCTTGGGAACACAGGTCTGGTAATGAACTATCTTGACTTATCATGGAAGGAACAGGCTTGCTAAATTTAGAGTGGCTCATCACATGAAGCTTGGCTGCTCAGTGATGAAATTTTTTGTCGACAACAAATCATAAAGACTATTAAGGTGTAAAAGCATTATAATTTTCACTGATAAGGGAACTGTCCACATCAATGAAACCAGAGATTTATAGAGGATCACAGGAAGAGACGTGAGATATTATCTAATCTAAGTCCCTTATTTTAAAGAGGGGGAAACTAAGGCCCAGTGAAGCTAAGTGACTTGTCTAAGATCACATAGTAAGTGACACAA
The DNA here is from genome assembly GCA_023548195.1 of Bettongia penicillata ogilbyi. Lineage (NCBI taxonomy): Eukaryota > Metazoa > Chordata > Mammalia > Diprotodontia > Potoroidae > Bettongia > Bettongia penicillata. Next base: position 232,290 of record JAJHZJ010000062.1, on the reverse strand, counting down.
TTTGAACTCTGGTTTTCTGACTCTAAATCCAATACCCTTCTAACTAGGCCATGGCTTCTGGATGTATTAGTGAAAGAACAAAAATGTCTGGTGTGAATGAAACATTCATAGTTGTGATTCTCATCCACTTTCTCTCCCTTTCTTAAAGCAACTATTCAGCTGGATGTTGTAGAAGCAGAAACTGAAGAGATTACTGGGGGAAATACCCTTGTTCGAGCCAGAAGGACAACAAGGAGGCTGTCTGTGACCTCTCTACCTTCTGGACTTCAAAAGGTAAAATGATTCCATGCTCACAGCAGTTAGAGTTGGAGGGAACAGTAGAGGCCATCTAGAGTTGTCTAGATCCTAGGCCAAAGCATACCTAGCACACCAGACAGTTTCTGCTTGAATACTTCTAATAGGGAGAACCAACAGCTTTGGAGCAGCTCTAATCATTGGGACATTTATCAGGAAATCAAACCTCCATTTGACTCTTTGAACTTCCTCACTGTTTCTCCTGGTTCTGTTCTCTGGAACAAACAAAACAAGTTGAACCCTTTGTTCACTCTTCTGCATCTTCTCTTTTTCGGGCTAAACTCTTGAAGGAAGTAGTCACTTGCCCTCAAGCATTCTTTCCATCATTTCTACCCTAACTACAAGTTCCTTTCTGCTAGTGAAAAACAGATCCAGAGGAGAACATTCCTTTATTGGTCCCTCCACCATTTTGAAAAATGACATTTTCATTAAAGTAAGTCAAGAGTTGATTGGCCTCCGTCAGAGAACTCTAGCAGCTATCTGAATGATGAAGTCTCACATCACTATTTTATCATGGCTCTGTGCCAGGTTGTTACTGCCTATGTTGTAGGTAATCTATGCATAGACCTCTGAGGCCATGGGTTTTACTACTGGCTCCTTTCAAAGATTTTTTTTCTCTGTGACTTTGAGCAGATCAATTTTGATTCTTCTTCCTTCATTGTAGCTATGCTAGGATATACATGGAGAGTTTTTTCCCTCACTCATTCTTTTCCACTTAAAGCCTTTTCATTTGACTTCTCAGATAACCAGAAGATATTTTCTTACCAACCTCTGTTAGGAGTACTCTGTCCCTGACCAGGAATCTATGATGTTTGTGTTTTAACCATGATCCAAAAGACTAGCTACCCATCCTCGGGAAACAAGTTCTTAGCCAGCTGTTCAATTTCCAGGTGAGTGTTTCTCCTTTGCATTCTTTGCCTTCAGTGGGCAACAGTGAGGAAAAAACCATCATCTTCGGAGTCTAGCACAATTGGCAAATTTGGCAGTATCTTTAGTGTTCTTTCTATCATTTGTGCCCACGTGAAACACCAGAAGTGGATGGTAACCATCCATTTTGCTAAGCCTTGCAAGTTTCAGTGTTGTGTTTTGGATACGTGCCCCAACACAGGGTAGAAATGCCCATTGTTGTAATCAGGGTGACAATTCCTCTGTGTGATAAAGTCATCAACAATCACTATTCTTCACTTCATTCACTTCTTTGGCCCTTCCTAGATGGTCTCTCATTTAGAACATTCTGTGACCCAACTCTATCATTCCTTGGAGCACAATCGCCTTTTGATTCCTCAAAGCACTCAATTCCCTCCTCTTCATCTGTTTTTATGCTCTAAGTATAACTTTTCTCCTCTGTGTATCATTCTTGTACTCCCTAAACTCCTGACAAGGGTCAAATTTCTTCTTGTTTGCCCCACATCCCTTTTTCTCATTTAATCCCCACTTGAAACCCCTCTAATATGGGTGGAGTGTGGAGTCCCTTTACCTCTTTCCGGAGGGAACCTAATCTACAATTAGAATACAAATAGATACTTGACGGTGTCAGAAATATAAACACTGCTCATTCAATGTGAGTCACTGCAAAATTCTTCCTGTTCCCCACATAGACTTCAATTTTCAGCCTTGTTTTCTGGGGGGTTTTTTCAACTACTTGTGGCTGTTTACACTTCATCTCAAGATCTTTTAGTAATTTCTAGATGTAATTATCACCTCAACGATCTGATGTCCCAGCCAACTTTCTAACCTTAGTCTCAAGGTTTTGCTGCACAAGGAAACCTCGCCTTTCTTCCCTCTAACTTTCTATCCACTTTAAAAACCATCAATCTACTTTTCCAATTTGTTTCAATCTCCATTTTTTCCACTTATCTTTTCTTACTTAACCTTTTCTTCTTTACCTTGTCTTGCCAACTAAATTCTACATTTATTTCTCCTTGAATTTTTTTTCCCAATCCATTTTAATTCTTTATTCTTTCTTTCAACCTTCTCTCAAAGAATCTGGAAGTATAATATACACCTGCATCCTAGAATTTAAGAGTTGAAAGAGCCCTCAGTAGCTATCAGTTCCAACTCATTAATGAAATGAATCCTCAGTATACTCTGACATGTGGTTTTCTATCTCCTCCCTTAGCTTTGAAGGAAGGAAAACCTCTTACCTAGACAGGCAGATCATTAGCTTTTTGGAGAACTCTAATTATTGTGAATGTTTTTACTGACATAAGATCTAAATTTGCTTTTTTGTAAGTTCCATTCCTGGTTCTGCCATTTAACGACAGAACAAATCTAATAAAACAGAACAAATTTAATTCCTTGTCACATTCAGCTCTTCAGATATTTGACATAGTAATCATGTCCCCACTGAGTGTTCTCGTCTCCAGACTAAATATATCTGCTTTCTTGGATTAGAGGTAGCTAGGTAGCCCAGTGGATAGAGCACTGGGCCAGGAATCAGGAAGACCTGAATTCAAATGTGGCCTCAAATGCTTAGTTATTAACTGTATGAGCAAGTCACTTTTCTACTATCTGCCTCTGTTTCCTCAACTGTAAAATGGTGATAATAATAGCACCTCCCTCCCTCCCTCCCATGGTTGTTATAAAGATCAAATGAGCTGAATATTTGTAAAGCACTTAGCACAGTACCTGGCACACTGTAGATGCTTAATAAACATCTGTTTTCTCTCCTTCCTTCATGAGATCAAAAGTATTTTCAATAAGAATACTAAGACATTATTTGCCCATTAAACTACTCCTCCCTTTTTCACCTACATATATGTCTGAAGTCAAATGTTCTTTACATACTTCTATCAAAGTAAACTGAATGCAGAAGCAGACACGAGAATCCAACTGTCTTCTCTTAAGCCAGACATGAAAGAGATTTGCAAAAATATGCAAAATAAAGCCATTCTCAATAATTTTTTGTTTGGGAAAATATAGATTTTCTTCATAAAAATACATTATTTCTGTTAAGACAAAATTTTTTTTACCATTTTAAATGAATATCTTTAAAAGTTATGATCTTTCACTTCTAATATGAAAAATATCAATAGATAGAACTGATATAGAGCAAAGTTTTGGGGGTTCTCAATAATTTTGAAGAGTGTAAAGGGGTTCTGAGATGAAAAAGGTTGAGACCTACTGCCCTAAGATATAGCTGTGCAGAGCCACAGTTCATTCATTGATAATAAGAGGTCAAATTTGCCCACTTGCCTTAGCACCTCTGGGTCATCCTGTTTGTTGCCTAAGCTTTGGGTTTTTTACTGTGTTCACCCTTATTGGGTTTTGTCCATTCACAAATCAACAGCTACTGTTCTTTACTTCATTGTAACTACACCTATGGTAATTTACCTTGGAGGATATATACAAGTAGGCTTCTCCTCCCCTCCTTTTTCAGTTAAAAGCATGTCTAGTCAGATTTGGAGAGCACCAGGCAAACACATTCTTACCGGTCTTTCCTTGTTCGCTGCTCTCTGCATTTGGTCAGGAATCTGGCCTAATTTTTAAGCCAGAAGCTCAAATCCCATTCTCAGATGCTTCATTATCTTATCCAGCTGTTCAGTTCCAAAACTCAGTTTTTCTTCCTATGTCCCTTTCCTTTAAATGACAACAGTGAGGAAATCACAACCTATTCCCCCGTAGTCTTCAATTTTTCACCCAAGACTGCTGAAAGTTAGGCAATACTTCTTTTTTAGGTTCCTTCTCATTGTACCATATGCATCCACAATCCTCAGTTGGGAATGATTGTATTGGTCTTGATAAGTCTCAAGGTGTTCTCTGTTATGTTTTAGATACAAGCCCCAGGAAGACAATACCTCAGCTGTGATTGCTCAGATCAACCAAAAGCTGCCAGAGCCAGGAATCGCCAACTTCCCTTCTTTCCTCTTCTTCTTCTTGCTCATACTGGATGATATCTCACATGATAGAGCTTCTGGGGTTCTATTAGATATTTCTTGGAAGCACAAGTAGCTTCTTTCTGCTCAGAGCATCTGAGGAAGTCTTCAATCTGTCTTTAAATTCTCATTATGGGTTCGCTGTCTTTTCTTTCCTCCTTTTCTTCCATGTCACACTCTTGCACTCCTTTCCACTCCAATCCCTTCAGATTGCCTCCTCTCCCCCCACCATTTTTTCCAAGTTGAAACCTGGCTTTTGTTTCCTCAAAGAACACTTTATTTTCCCTAAACCCTGGAGTGTGGAGAAGCGTTCAAGTTTTCATCTTCTCCTCTAGTTGGGAGATAAGCCTATACTTGCAACACTAATGACAGTCACTTGTCTGCAGCAAAAATACAAAAATCACATACTGAAGGCAAATCACAGTAAAATTTCCTCCTCTTTACTAGTTGAGACTTTTCAGTCTTATTTTTAAAACAAATCCATGTTAATATTAGTAAATATATTATAATGTCATTTTAAATATGTTTATTCCACAACCACAAGCACTTAGTTAAAACTATAATAGCCAGTTAATGTTCTCTGGTAACTAACATCACTCAAATTTCCTTTCCTTAATCTGGAAGCCTCAGTTTTACTCATCTTTCCTTCTGTCTTCTTCCAGTTTCCTGTCTATTTCACCAATTTGCCCCACCCACCAATTTAATCTCCCAATGTGGTTTGCCCTTTAATTGTTCCACTTACTTTTACTTATTTACTTTGCCTTGTTTTGTCAACTTACTTTTTTTTAACTTACTTTTGCCCAGAAATAAAATTGAGATCATTATGTAGGGCTGAGATTCCTCTCCTTTCAGTTTCTCCCAAATGTCTCCTCTTCAGATTTAATCTCTGGTCTCCATAAGACCAATCCTCCATTTACACAAAACTCTTTTTCCTTTTATTCAGTTCATGTTTTCATATCTTCTTCATATCCTTCTCCCAAGACCGTCTTCAATAAATACCAGAAACTGATCAATATGACTTTAGAATAAAATTGCTTTCAAAGGTCTATATTGGATCTGGAGCAATCTAACATGCCATTTCAGGAGTTTCTTTAATACCAAAAGATTATTCTATCTCAAATGTCAAATAAAGCCAAAGATAACATTTGTTTTCTTATTTTGTCTACTATGTCAAACTGTCGATTCACTTTGAATCCAGTAACATTATCTCCCAGTTCTCTTTCACAGGACTTCATAGGTCTAACCTATACCACCCCCAAGTGCAAACTCAAGTAGAAACTAAATAATCTTACTCATTTGGGGTGAATTGGGTGTTCAAGAAAGACCAGCATCTCTGGTGTGAGAGCTTGATGACCCTTTAAAGGGCGGCTACCTGTCATCCAACTCAGACCTGTGGCTCCAAGAAGCTGTAGCATGTGCAGAAGCTGTACCCCAGTAAAACTGACTCAGCAGATGGACTAAACCAGGACTGAGGATAATTGACAGGCCTCAAACCCATTGGTGACTTGAGGATGTCTACCCCAAACATGTGAAAACTTCCCCCAGAGGAATTGAGAGATGAGAACAATTTCTTCCAAGGGCCATGAAGGCAAAAAAAGTAAGCATTGTGGAGCTCTTAGAACTTGGTGAGACATCAAAAATGCCAAGGTCATCCACTGCATCCTGGGCCGTGGCCAGTCATACTGACTTCTGTCTTGCCATTGGACTTTGATAACTCTGGGAAGAGAGAGCGAGGACAATGACTTTGTGCAACTCTGATTCACTTAAATCCAATTCACCCCACAATATCATTCATCCTTTTTGAAATGAAGGTTGGCCATCACCAACAATATACTTCTATTTAACTTTAAGGAGAAACTAACATCAAAGAAGGGCAACTGAGAGTGTTGAGCCATGATGGCTCAGATGCTGTATGTCATGCGTATTTGAAAGTAGATATGATAAAGGGTAGGCTAAAGGACCCAAGAGATCTTTAACTTGAAGAAAAGCCTGGGGGTGGGGTGGGGGAGGTAGAGAGACTTGAGAGCTGCTTTCAAAATGTGAAGGTGTGTCACATGAAACAGAGACTAGATTTTTTTTTTTTTACTGGTCCCAAGAAGACAAAGTTAAGAGCACTGGGGAAAGTTATAGAGGCAAATTTGGGCTTGAAGTGAACACAGATTTCCTATTGAAGTTACCCCAAAGTGGGAAGGGCTGCAGTAGAGGATCATAGCTCCCCTCCTCCCCTACTGGAGGTTGTGAAGACAAAACTGGTCATTGGTGAGAATATTGTCAGAGGGATTCCAGTTAAAGTGTGGGTTAGACAAGATGTCCTCTCAGGTCCCTTCCAACTCCACTAATTCTGTGATTTTACTAAGAAAGCTGAAGATGGTGGGTGGAATGCTGTGACTGGAATCAGAGAGTTCTGTGTTCAAGTTCCATGATAGAGGATAGACAAACTGATAAATAGGTAGGTAGATGGATAGATAGATAGATAGATAGATAGATAGATAGATAGATAGAAAGTTTGATACAGATTTATTAGATGCTTACCATGTCCCAGGCACTGTGCAATGGAATATAAATGCAAGCAAACCAACAAGACAGTTTCTACTCTCAAGGATCTTACATTCTATTAGGGGAAAACAAAACATAGAAAGGAGCTAGGAAGGAAGGGTCAAAGGAAACTGAGATATGCTGGGAGTGCTCATGAAATGGTGCTCTCAGCTAGAGACAAAATCAAGAGAACAGGGTCCTGGGTGGAGGCACCCTGAGGAGGTGAAGAAGAAACAACCTTACATGCTATGTGACCCTGGACAAGTCACATAACCTCTAGGTCACTCCAGTAACCCCAGTGCTTATCTACTATCATAGAAAGGCTGCCATGGGTGTTAATAGAGTGAGTTTTAGTACTGAGACTCCCCGTGCTGAGGAAATCACAGTTCCTTCCTGTATTTGCATATGGAAGATCTCCTACTGTGGAACTCTGTGGGTTTCTAAGTGTATGTGAATTGGAGTGGAGAACTGGGGCAATTTTCTGGATAATTCCACAGCCCAAATCAGTTGTACCTCACTTACCTGGATATTTTAGTTTAGTGGGATTTGTCTTGAATTATCCAGATGTGGTAATCACTTCAATTTTCTACATTGCTCTGTGTGTAGAGATGGCCATGGAGGAAGGGCTCTCATGCTTAAGTTAGAAGTTTTGCTTTCTCTGCTACATTTTCTCCGACCCCATTTGTAAACACATTCAGTCAAGTCCATAGAGGTGATGTGGGGAATGGACAGGCACCACTAACTTTGTACAGGATTTACACAAAGGTGTGCAATCTGATTATTCAGTGCACAAGGAACAGTGAAGAGAAAATTAAACCAGAGCTCATTAGCCAGGAGCCACGACCTTGGAATGATTTCCCATGGCAATCTCATTGGGCTAGTACTTTAACTAGCAAACCAGGGTATGGGGAAGGAAGTACTATGCATGGGGAGAAAAAGCCCAGAGCTTTCTTTTCATGTTCCCAGACTCTTTAGCCATCAGAATAAAGGAATGTGCCAAACGGTGTGCCCAAATTAATGGCTTGATCTAGTAATAATGAGCTTTAGGAGGCACTGGTCCATGGAAGCTCAGATCACTTACTGTGCTCAGTGGTTCCAGGGGCAATTTTCCCTCTTCTACTTATGTTTGACCTGTTTTCTCTAGATGCTGTAGATTCTTTCTGAGTCAGGCCCTCTCGTTTCTCTGCATCCTACAGATCTCTTCAAAGAAAGCTCTTTGCACAAAGCACATCCACAGGGCGTGGAGAATAATATGCCTACGTACAGCTGTCAGCCAAATATTTTTACCTGGCAGATGTTCATAGTTTATAAGTAAATACATTTAATGAGTTATTGTTCTTTGGAAAATTCATATTTAAACGTTAATGGAAGTTTCCTCGAAGTTCTCTCTGCCTGATTGGTTTTTCAATTCTTTTACCAGGTTTCATATTTATCAAAGAAGAGACGGTGCTTCCCAGTGCTTAGAAAAAAGAAAGCTAACATGGAAAACATCCTTTGTGCCTCTGATTTGACAGTAGGAAAACTTCAGATGCAGGTAGCAGACTGTGCTTTTTGCTTTGCTTTTGCATTTTAAGTGATGGAAGCAAATGGTATGTGAAGTCTAAAAAAATGTGAATGTGATAGATATCCAACAAAAGGGGAATGTTGAAAGAAATTTTTGTATATTAATATTAATTAGAATGCAATCAAGATGGATAAATGTGAGGAGCACAGAGAAGCCTGGAAAGACATTTATAAAATTATGTCAAGTATGTGTGTTGGGGGATGAGAAGAAATAGAACCAGAAGAGTCCATTATATACTTCATACCATCAAATAAGGAAAAATGAGTGAGAATCAATCCAGCAAAAAGCAACAAGCATTTATGAAATGATGGTGCACTAGGCACTCTGCTAGGCACTGGGAATACAAAAGGACAAGTGAAATAATCCCTGCCTCTAGCACATTTCCATTTTATCAGGAGGTTAACTTGTACACATATAGATATATACAAAAGAGAAGCATAGATTTTTTGAATTGGAAAGGCCCTTAGAATTCACTTTCAGGTGAACAAACAGATCAAGAAAGAGGAAATCACTCCAAGGGTCACTCCACTAGTAAGTCTCAGGAGCAGGATTAGAATCCAGGTCTTTCTGATCCCAAGACCACAGTTCTGGTCGCTGCACTGCTGTCCTCTGCAATGTCTCTGGAGAGGAGGGGAAGACACTAGGAGCAATGGGCAATCAGGGAAGGCCTCATATAGGAGGCGGTGACTGAAATGACTTGTATGAAAATAGCATTTCTAAGGAGCAAAAGCAATGGGAAAGAATGGACCAAGAATTCTGAGAGAGACTGAGAAAACTCTGACTGAGGGAAAAATTATTACAAGAGGTTATGCACTGAAATGAATTCATTTGACCTTAAATCATTACTAAGCACATTTAATTGTTTATATGTTGTTAGGGGGTAGCTGAGGTTCTAATATGCAAATACTCAAATGGATCTGCAGTCTCATCAATATGCGTATGATGCAGATCCTTCCACTAATGCAGATTGAAGAAAGTCACCCATGGCTGTCCATCTAGGGTCCTTTGCAATGCACATATATTCATTTTCTTTACTTCCATTTTTTCTTCTGCTCATACATTTCTCTGAAGATTCGGAGTATGGAAGTTCAAGTCCTGCCTCAAACACCAGCTCTGTGACCCTGGGCAAGTCACTGAACCTCTGAAACACTGAACCTCTCTCAGCCTCAGTTTTGTCACCTGTAAAATGGAGATTATAATAGTATACTTCACAGGGTTATTGTGAGACTCAAATGGGTATATGTAAAGCACTTTGAAAGTCAGAAAAAAACTATGCAAATGCTAGTTATTATTATTTCTATTATTATCATCATTATTTTTAACATATTACAACCTACTCACACCTACCATGTGCCTCTTCATGGTCCTCTGAATGGGGATATTTCTTTTCAACTCTTTAGAGACTGCAGCTCACAGTTTTACAATGGCACCAGTAAGATATTGTATTAAAAAGTTACACCTTGATTATTAGAAATTTAAACACTTGAACTTTTTCTAAAGTTCCTAATCAAACATTTTAAAATGAAAAATGCAGATATGGGATTAGATTAATTAAGGAGACATAGACATAAGGCCCACCTGAATGGCATGGCAACGGAAACAACCAGGCCCAAGACAACAGGTTTTAGGATTGAGTGAATTTCATTAAAAATAAATGCAGGCATAAGGGTGTTTTTTTTTTTGTTTGCTTGTTTGGTTTTTTTTAAGAAAAAAGGAAACTCTGCCACAGGAAGGCAAATATCCATTGCCAAGGTCTCAGATGATGTCCAGTGCCCAAATTAAATGACTACTCTGGGATTTGAAAATGCTTGCCAAACTTCTTGGTTCTTGTTTCTCCAGAGGCAGCTTCTCCTTCCATGTGTACAATACTTTCAAATCTACTGTCTTATTTCTTTGTATCTGTCCGCTTAGGTCGATGACCTCATAGAAACAGTGACAGAAAAATCCATGAAACTCCTGGCTCAAAGACACGCAGAACTCCAACAGTGTGAATTTCTCGGAGATGAGATTCTTCAGTCATCCAAGCAGTTCCAGAGGGTTTCCAAGAGAACCATGAGGAAATATAAATGGAAAAATGTGTGTTTTCCATGTATTTGCTGCTGCTGCTGAGTCTACAGGTAGCATGAGCAGCTAGGGGGTGCCATAATACCCAGAGCACCAGACCTGGAGTCATTAAGATGAATCTTCCTGAGTTCAAATCTGACCTCAGACACTTACTAGATGTATAACCCTGGGCAAGTCACTTCACTCCATTTGCCTCAGTTTCCTCATCTGAAAAATGAGCTGGAGAAGGAAATGGCAAACCACTCCAGTGTCTTTGCCAAGAATGGGGTCATGGAGAGTCAGAAACAACTGAAAAACAGCACAGAATAAAAAATGATGCTGTGCTAATGCACAGGTCTGACTATGTGAAGTTTCTGTGGCTCCCTATTGTCCCTAAGATCAACTACAAACCCCTCTGGTTGGCATTTAAATCTGATCACAACTTGGTTCCAATCTCTCTTTCCATATGGGCTACATTAATCCCCCTATACCCCCTGAACATGCTACAAACAGCTATCCCCATGTACAGCATTCTATCTCTGATCTACTTTCCTTTGCACAGGCTGACCCCTAGACCTAGGATGCTGTCCCTCTTTACCTCTGCCTCCTGAGAGGGAGTAGGATATAGTAGATATAGCATTGAATTTAAGTCAGGAAAACTCAAGGATTTAGATTCAAATTTTGCCTTAGATGCTTACTACCTTTTGAGCCTGGATAAGCCATTTAATTTTGCTATGCCTCCTCATCTGTAAAATGATGAGTTTGAACTTGATAGTCTCTGAGACCCCTTCCATGTCTACAATCTATGATCCTGGGATCCCAAGTTCTCTTAGAGGCCACCTTAGGTTCTGCATTCCTATGCATATTAAGCCTTTCCAGATCCCCTTAGCTGCCTGTGGTCAACAAATGACTTTGTATATATTTGTGGATACTGTTATTGATGTAGATGATGGTTTGTAATTGACAGTTTTAGAGTTTCCTAGACAATTGAGAGGTTAATTGACTTAACTGTGATCCTATGGTTAGTATGTTCTGAGGCAGGATTTGAACTGAGGTCCTACTGACTCAATGGTCAGTCCTCTATTCATGACACCATGCTGCTTCCCATGGACTTTGTCCTACATGCTTCCCTTCTCTCTCTCTCTCTCTCTCTCTCTCTCTCTCTCTCTCTCTCTCTCTCTCTCTCTCTCTCTCTCTCTCTCTCCATCTCTCTCTCTCTCTCTCTCCATCTCTCTCTCTCTCTGTCTCTCTGCCTCTCTCTCTCTCCTCTCTTCCTTCATATCACTCTCTCCCTTCCCACCCTTTCTTCCATTTCTCAACTCCAGTAGATTCGACTCTCATCTCTATCCAGATGATTCCAGGTCTCTATATCCAGCCCTACTATCTCTCCTGAAGTCCGGCCCCACACCACCAACTATCTTATTGGACTTTTCCAATCATATATTTCATAGGCATCTCAAAGCTCAACATATCAAATTCAGAATCCATTTCTTCACCTCCCTGAACCTCCCTGAGGTTCCCTATTTCTGTCAAAGGCACAGCCATCCTCCAGTCACCCAACTTTGGAACCTCAGAGTCATTAGCTAGTCTTCATTCACCATCACTCCTTGTAACCAGTTACTGTCTTGTCATTTCTACATTGGCAGCTAGGTGGCTTAGTGGATAGAGTGCTGGGCCTAGAGCCAGAAGCACCTGTGTTCATATCTGACCTCTGACACTAGTTGTGTGATGCTGGGAAAATAACTTCTGTCTTCATCAGTTTCTTTATCTGTAAATTGGGGATCATAAAAGCATCTAACTCCTAGGATTGTTGTAAGAACAAAATGAGAGGTGTTTGTAAAGTACTCCAGAAACCTTAAAGTACCATAGAAATGACAGCTATCATCTTCATCATTAATATTCTCCCTGCGCAGTATCTCTCAAATCTGCCCCCTTCTCTCCACTTACATGACCACCACTGTAGTTCAGCCCCTCATTATTTCTCACCTGAATTATCTCAAAGCCTCCTAATGTTCTCCCAGTCACTCATCTCTCCTCTCTCCAATTTGTTCTCTACTTAGCCATCAAATTTATATTCCTAAAGCAAAAGGCTGACCACATCACTCCTCTGCTCATGAACCTCCAGTGACTCCCTCTAGCTTCTGAAAAGAAAGGCAAACTCTTTGGCATTGACAGTCCTTCCACTCCTGGCCTGCTCAGTCACATTTATGACATGTTATTCTCCTGCACACATTGTATTCCAGTTCAGCCAGCTCACACCCTATTTGTTGGTCTCCCACCTCCCTGCCTTTCCCTGGGTTGTCCACCATGCCTAGAAGCCTCTCCGTCCTCCCCTGCACCTCTTTCTTCAAAGCTCAGCTCCTGTCACTTCATAAAGTCTGGTGTGACACCTCTAACTGTTGGTGTCCTTCCCACCTAGAGATCACTTTGCATTACTCTGTACATATTTTGTATTTTTCTGTGCCCTACCCCCTTTAGAATACAAGCCGTTGAAGGCAAAGGCTGCTTCATTGTAGTCTTTGTACCAGTTCCCAGCTTTGTGCCTTGTAGAAAACATTTAAAAGGTGATAATAGAGCTAGGGATGGAAGTGGTCATATGGAGAATTCACTCAGTTCCCTTAGCACATTAACCCACTGGGAACCCTTTTTCCTCAGCCCCTTTTAGATCTGCATGTCTTATAGCTCTAAAATATTTACAAAACTGGTGACTGAAATTGGGATTTAAATTAAATTTAAGTTTCCATTGTATATTCCTTGTTCCAAGTATTTAGGATGGCTCATTTAATCATTATTCATGGTATTCATAGATTTAGATATGGAAGGTACCTTGGAGGACATCTAGTCCAAAATCCTCCTTTTACATATGAAGCAACAAAGGCTGAGAGATCTCAATGACTTGTCCACCATCACAAAAAAGTGTCAGAAACAATGCTTTAACTCAAGTCCTCTGTCTTCAAATTGACTACTCTTTCTGAAAGCAATTTGTATACGGTAAGGCCTGGGGGAAACATTTTACCCTCACACAGAGGGGAAGAAAATGATGATTTTTACACTAGTAATCCTCTACTAACTTTAAAAGTTTATTCTCAAAAATAAAAAATAATCTACTCACACTTAAACCAATAAAATAAACAAAAATGGCAATGTCATTGGGCTGAGTGCTATCATTGTATTGCTCATAGGGGCAAAAACCATTCACCAAACACTCATGGATCAGTTCACTGTGACCCTTGTCCTCAAGGATCTTTCCATCTCCAGAAGATCAGAATCTCCAAATGAAAGAACAAAATTTTGCTTTATTGCTACAAACATGCTGGTAATGCCCAGTTTATGATCTTGTGTCCCAAAAGTTTCTAACTGTATAATTGAGGGATAGGAGATGGAAGGGGATGAGGTGAAATTATCAGGAAGTCAACAGTCATATATAAAAAAAGAAAACATAACATTTAAAAGGAGGGAAATTTTCTAAGTGAGTTGCTTGGAACTAAAGACATTTCCATAGAAACAATGTTAGTTTTAAATTAATTAATTTTTAGTTTTCAACATTCACCTTTATAAGATTTTGAGTTCTACTTTCTCCCGCTCCCTTCACTCCCTCCTCCGCAAGACAACATGCAATCTGACATGGGCTGTACAGGTATGATCATATTAAATATATTTCTACATTAGTCATGTTGTGAAAGAATCAGAACAAAAGGGAAAAACCATGAGAAAGAAAAAAAGAGAGACAAAATAGTATGGTTTGATCTGTGTTCAGATTCCATAGTTCTTTCTCTGGATGTAGATATATTTTCCACCAGGAGTCTTTTGAAATTGTCTTAGGTTACGGTATTGCTGAAAAGAGCCAAGTCTATTAAAGTAGGTCCCCTCAGAATGTTGTTGTTACTGTGTACAGTGTTCTCCTGGTTCTGCTCACTTCACTCAGTATCAGTTCATGTAAATCCAGGTTTTAGAAGCAATATTATTAATGGTGATTAAGTCCGACCTCAAAACTCATTATTACACAACTTTTTTTTCCGTACTAGTTGCACCTTCTCTTATGACCCCAGTACAATGGTCCTGGAGAAGGCAAAGGCAGACTCTTGATCCCCATGGAATCTTTCAAAATCTCCCAAGGTCACCAACACTAAGCAACCTCTCCTACTTTGTGGTTATATTTTGCCAAACCAAAGCCAGGTGGCTGTTATTTTTTTCCTCTCCCTTCCCCAAAAGGTCCCTAGGTCATGAACCCTCCTTCCTCTCTCTCTTTCCTCAAGGAACTCACTAGGGACTCCAAATCTTCCTCACTACTCCAACCTGTGGCCTGACAGCAAGGGGCTTGAACATAGCCCATCCATGGGCCTTCAAACACCTTACAATCCTCGTCTCCTCTCTTCTCATGACTGATTCCTTCACTTTATTTCGGCCGCAAAAAGTGAAGTCACACCTTTAATCTTACCAACACCCACAACTGTGCCCCTTCTATGATCGAGAATTGTTCATTTCCAGTATTTGACCCCAACTTCTATTATTCCCTATGCCTCATTCTTCATTACTGTGACTCCCAATTCTGTCATCCTTCAGTATTCCCCCAGGCTTTTAGCGCTGTACTGATTTAACTTTTCTCCTTTCTAAGGTTGGAGTCTAGTTAAGCAGGCCATTGTGACCCTATCTTCCACCCTTAATTGCCTCGTCCCCATGTCTTATTGCCCCTTGTGTCTTATCAGACTCCATCTCTACACTACTCCCATTTTCCATCTCCTCTGGTCCTACTCACATGTTACTGAATTATGCTGAGGAAGTCTGTCCCGTGCTGAGTGTGTTCACAACACATGTGTGTGCTGATTCTCAGATGAGGCTGTACTCCACTCCGGGGGCAATCCTTTTACTCCTCCCTAACTCATCGTCTATCACACTCACTAAACTACTCCTTCCCCATACCCGCTTAGCATAGGATGCCTCATTTTATAGAGAAAATAGAGACCATTTGCCAGAAGATCTCGTTCTCTCTTCTGCGTCTCAAGATCCCTTAACCTTATCCCACATTTTCTCATCCTTTATTCCAGTCTCCGATAAAGAGATGGCTTTTCTCTTCACCAAGATCGGACCCTCTGTATTTGCTCTTGATCCTAACTCCTCCCCCACAGTTATCCTCTCTCTACATCTCTGATCTTTCTCTTTCTACCCACTCCTTTCCTACTGCCTACAAATATATCTTTTCCCCATGCTTAAAAACCCCTCCCTTGAGCCTGTCATTTCCTCAGTCTCTCCTTTTTATATAAAAAATCCCAAGAAAAGCTGTCAACTTTCATTGCTTCTATTTCCTCTCTTCTCATTCATTTTTCAGCCCCTTTCAAAAATGTGGCTTCAGTCATAATCATTCAGATGAGATTGCTCTAAGTGTTATCAATGATAGATGGGGACACCTAGGTGGTGCAGTGGATAGAGAGCACCAGTACAGGAGTCAGGAGGATCTGAGTTCAAATCTCACCTCAGATACTTGACACTCACTAGCTGTGTGACCTTGGACAAGTCACTTCACTCCAATTGCCTCATCCTGGGTCATCTCCAATCATCCTGATGAATACCAGATATTCTGGTCACTGGATTCAGATGGCTCTGGAGGAGAAGTGAGGCTGGTGACCTGCACAGCCCTCCCCCACTCAAAACAAAGTCAAGTGCTAGTCATGTCATTATTTCTCTGATGGCATGGTCTTCTTTGGCAATGAAGGACAAACATACATCAATGATAGATTGATTAACAGACAGACAAGACAGATAGATAGAACCATTTTATGAACATAATCTCTGTAACCTTGGAGTTTTCTAAGCTAGGACTGATGCCCTACCAGAAGACAAAACACTGTTAGTCTTTTCCCATGTTTCATCTCAGGTTCATGAGGAGAGGAGTTCAGCAGAATCTCTCTGGGGAAGGGAGAATCTCAAGATTGGTACTGGGTGCAAACCTTCAAATCAGTTTTCTCTTGTGGTCTAATCAAGGGCAAATGGAGACTCATCTTAGAAGGATGGTGAGCGAATACTTTAAGGAGTAGAATTTTCAGGTGCTCATTAAAAATGATTTTGTCTTGCCATGGTTCTCTTTGTCCTGTAGATTTAGCCATCATAGCTCTACATTTGGTGCAGGATTCCTCTTTTCCCCCCTCAGAAGAGTTAGTGAGTTAAAGGGGTTTACAAAAAGTGATCAAACCACTATCTATGTGATCCAGTAGACATCAAGTACATTTTAAATAAACTGCAGAAGAGAGATTGGTCTCCAAAATAGGGCCCTTGGCTTTTTTTTTTCTAATATATCCACCTCTAGCAGTTGGGTGGTCTATGGACTGTTTTCTTTTTATTATTTAAAAGCATAAAATAAAATTCTGATTACAAAGGAAATCAATTATATTGAAATAGTTATCAAATTTAAAAAAAAAGTTTGTATATCCTAGGTTATTCTTTCAAGTGACTTTATGAGCAAAATATCAATTCTGTAATTTGTCGGGGCTATTGTTTGGAACCCTCTTAACTATTAGAGGCTTCACCCACAAAATTACCTTGTTCTTACTTTATATGTACTGTATTTACTTGTGTGTATACATATTTTCTCCTCAGAAAGAATCTGAGTTCTTTGAGAGCAGGTCTATTTCATTTCTGTCTTTGTATACCTAGCAGGGAATAGTTTCTGGTGCTTAGTGTGGGATATTTACAAATACTTTTGGTTAATACAGAGAAGACCAGGTGAGTAGGGAATCAAAGTTAGCCACAAAGTTAGTCTGTCAGAAATAGTGGCCCAGATCAGGCAGTCTCCATATTCCTCAGGTAAATAACTAAATAAATGTATTTAACCACTGGAAGGACAGATACTAGGTCATGGCAGTGAAGCTTACTAGGATGGAAGTTTCAGAGATGAAGGAGTTAAAACTACCAGAGCAGGGTTTTATGATCTACAGGTCAAAAGGTTATCTGAGATGGCTGGGGAGTCCGGAGTGAAATGAAGCATATTTGGGCTAATGAAGTAGAAGAAGTAATCACAGAACCAGAGATGTGCTCCAACCAACTGAAGAAAGCCAATAGTTAAAATTTCAATGTGAGGATTCAGTGCATAAATGTTCAGGACCTGATTTATTGCCTTTGATGATTTTCTAGACTTCAGATTAAGTGACAAAGAATATACTAATAATCAGATTAAAGGTGTGTCCCGCATACAGTTTTTTTCCCCCAGTGAGCTGATTATTAAACATTTACCAGTAAGCCCCTGAAGTAATAATTCTCTTTGAACTTTATCAGTAGCAGTTCCCTTAACAAATAATAAAGTACAAAGGTAAATGATAACTGCTTCTAGAACAGAGAGAAAAAAATATCCTGAGGTTGAAAAGAACAGGGCTTTTGTTTTATTTTGTTTCCGCCAACTCCTTCAAAGTTATGGATCCTTTAATTGTCCTATTACTTCAGTCTTTTTTAAGAAAGAGGGTTAGTCCAACTGCAGACCGAGAAAAACGTCAAAGATGAAAAAAATGTGAATAAACGGTGGCTCAGAGGGTGGAGAAAGATAGTACATTAATACATAGGTTAGAGTGGCAAATCGAGGAAACCATTCTAGAAAGCAATGTGCAATTATGTTAAGAAGGTGAAAGGAAAGGCAAAGAAAGGAGAAGGGAATTTTTGAAAAAGGGATAGGGCCTTTAGGTTTCCCCCACTGTGGGCAATAGAATTTTTTTCCCAAAGAAATATCACATGAAGGTTGGCATCTTTACTTATATCTTACAATAGATTTGACAGCTACATGGGGCAATGGATTGCGTGAGGAATGGATTGGAGTCAGGAAGACCAGTCTCTTACACTTAGAAGTGTGACCACAAGCAAGTTACTCAGCTCCTGTTTGCCTCCTAGGGTTATTTTGAGGACCAAATGAGATATTTGTAAAGCACTTAGCTCAGTGCCTGGCACATGGTAAGTACCATATAATGTTAGCTAACAGCAGCGGCATTACTGGGGATGAATTAGCTCCTTCTGCACTCTTTGCTGGCTGTCCTCCCTCTGGGTCTCATTCATATAGTTGCTCTCCACAAACCTCAGAGGTCCCACAGATGCCTTGATATTTCAGGTCCATATACCTCGAGCCAGTCTCCAGAAGTCCCATTCAGTTCAGTCCTATTACATTGACAGCCCTGTAATAATCTGATGCTAGGCTTCATACTGGGTAGTTTGGTTCGATGACTAGAGAGCACTGGGCCTGGAGTCAAGAAGGCCCAAGTTCAAACCTGGCCTGGACAAGCCTCTTAACCCTGTTTGCCTCAGTTTCCTCCTCTGTAAAATGAGCTGGAAATGGCAAACCACTCCAGTATCCAGTATCCAGTATGAGGCTAAGAAACCTCAAGTGGAGTCACAAAGGGTTAGACACAACTGAAATGACTGAGTAACTTTCTAGTACAGACTTTGGAGGCCCAAGAATGTATCTTCTATTTATAACATTGTTGCCATAGAAGTAACCATCCTCTGCAACATTGTTTCCCTTAATCTTTTTTTTCACAGAACCAATTAATAAGGTTAAGTGGGATGTGCCTTTAAAGGGTCTCACTGCCATGTGTAATGATGTTTCTATGTGACAGCATTCAGTTTTAATTCTGTGATTTATTGATATCCTGATCCTGACAAATATAAGCACCTCCCTTTACATCCCCTGCCCCCAACTACATCAATTTTTGGACACAACCAATGCAAATTTATTTTCCTTGGCTCTGCATATGTGTTACAAATTTTGCATTTCTTCCTTTTTTTGCAGGTAGAGAGGGGAATAGTATGGGGGGGAGGTGGAGGATGGGAGGGGGGGAAGGGAGAAAAAAAGAAAGGTAAAGCATCTTTTTTTAAGTACAGAGAAAACATACTGATTACATGCTTAAAAGGAAAAGTGAGTTATCTATAATAAAGACTTGCAGTTTCATTATGATCTGCTTTTTGTATATTGAAATACTCATTTTATTTGATGTTCATTAAATCCAGAATAAAAAAATTAAATTCAAAAACAGAGAATGAGGGCTCCAGGGGTCTGCCAATATTGGTCGACTGCTAATCTCTACAACAACTCACAACTTTTCTTATCGAAGCACAGATGTAGAGAAAGAGAAAGGACCTTAGATTATCTAGTCCAGAAATGTCAGACAGGGAGTTGGCTCCATGCAACCCTCGACACTCCCCCAGTACAGGAGAAACCAGATTAAAATATAACTGGGACACATTCAACAAAATAAACAAAAATGCAATAAAGGCAGGTTGAGGAGTAGCAGGAAGAACACCAACAGTGACAGGATGTTAACTAAGATCCCTGGGACTTTACTGAAGTATTGTCTGACAACTGCCCTCAAGGGAGTGACTGCTCATTTGTTTCAGTCATGTCCTCCTGACCCCATTTGGGGTTTTCCTGACAAAGATACTGGAATGGTCAGCCATTTCCTTCTCCAGATCATTTTACATATGGGGAAACTGAGGCAAACAGGGTGAAGTGACTTGCCCAGGGTCACATAGCTAGCAAGTGTCTAGATTTGAGCTCATGAAAATGAGTCTTCCTGACTCCAGGCCTAGCACTCCTTCCACTCTGCCACCTAGCTGCCCCCTCAGGGGAGTAGTGTTTTCTTACTCTGGCATTTGAGATGCCAAATACAATTGTGCCACATAGACTTGTGATTCTTTGGTGCAAACCACTGGGGGAGGTAAGCATTTGAAAGAACAGGCGCCTAGAGACATTTCTGGAATTGGGGTGATGGCAAAGGCACCAATGGCATGCCAGTCAATCTGCTGAGGACAGGCAAGAGTGCTGCATCAGTTTTAAAAGTTTCTAGTCTCACTCCTAAACTGTGAACTGGAATCTCTCTCCTTGGAGCTTCAAGCAAGGGGTTCCTGAAGAGCTCAGGCCTCAACTACCCTCCTCTACCAGGACAGATATGGCAACAACTTGCACATGGGAAAGGCTGTCCATGCACTAGCCTTGAGGAGTCTCTGGTTTTGTGTGTTTTTCTATTCCTGTATATCCTCATTTTGATATCCACTCTGTGTGTTCAAGACATCAGGATGCCTCCATGCAGGCCAGCTAGCAGCAGAATTTCCTACATTGAAGGGAAAGACTAATGCCGGGAAGGAGAAGCCAGAATCCTTTGGCCCATGTGGGAGTTCATGCCCTCATCAGTTGAGGAGCAGGAGGGATGGCACGCAGCACCTAGTCCCAGATTAGGGAAAGCAGGAGGGATGGCCCAAGGGCACCTGCCAAGCCCAGGAGATCAGTAAATGTAGACTCACAGGAACCCTTTCCACAGCCAAGGGACTATATGATTGGTCCTGGCAGACATAGGCTCCAGCTGTGGTGGTCAGTGGACAGACATGGCAGCCCAGTACCATGAATGGTGGTACAGGCCACTGCAGCCCATTGTTTCCTGTGATGTAGAATGGCTGGCCCTCTCCATATATGCTGGCAGCCTGACTACTGCCCATTGTTTCCTCAGGGAGGGCCTGGTTGGGAGTTCGCTTGCTTTCTGGCAACAAGGGGGAAGTGAATTGTCCACTTAAACCCTATAGCTGGGGAATGGTCCTTTAAGGTCTCTTAAAGGAAAGCTAGTGTATTCCTTCCCTCACCACACCCATGAGACTCCCAGGCAGGTGGGACATGCCAGTTAGTATGCCAGGGAACATTATGTGGGAAAGTCCCTGGCCTATGAGGATTGGGGGCTGCAGTGAGGGCCATGATGTTCTCCATGCAGTTCCTGCTCACATTCACCTCTTTGCACTGCAAAGACCTACCAGTAACTGCAAGAATTTGGCACCACCCACCACAGAACTGTTTGAGAATGAGACTCAATCCATACAAAGGTGTGCTTGGGGGTTACAAGCAAGACAAGGATTTCTGGTCTTTTTTGTCCCCTAATCTCTTCCTCTTTCAGGGAGTTGCTACTTTGGTTTCCCTTTCTCTACCCATGAGTGCTTACCTTCTTCCTTTCATTAACTATTGAATGACCTGTTCCATTCTCTCCTCCCTCCATTGAACACATGTACCAGTTCTGAACATGACTGGAAGCTCCTGGGGAGGGGTACAAGTCAGGTAAGGCAAGAGAGGAGAAATAAAAGGGATGATGGCAAACAACATTTCTACCTCATACCCAAGAAAATGTAAACTTCCGGAGGGCAGTTTCTTGCCTGGACATTTGTACCCTCAGCACCTAGCACATGGTAGTAGATTTAATAAATACTGCTTGAATCCTTGAAACTTTAGGGTAAAGTAAGGAGAGACTAGAGGCAGTCAGTCATCAAGAGAAGTGAGAAACACCAAGGGAGAGAGAGCATCATCAACTTTCTTTGCCAGAACATGGCCATGTCCAATTCCCTCACTTCCTTACTCCAGCATGTTTCCTCTTTACTGAGTCCCTACTATGCACGAAGATTTCTTTTGCAGATAAGACAACTATGAATGGGTTCACCTGAGATTCAAGGTATCACATACTTACTGGAATTTTGCTCCCCTCACAATGGTCTTTAAGCAGAGGTGGGATGGCTGCTTATGGAGGAGAAGCCAGAAAGGATTCCTGGTCACATGTTAAGATGCTGTGATTTCATGAATCAAACAGAGTATTTCAATTTGTTTTCAGAAATATTTTATAACCTTAATAACTAAATTAATTTACATTTAAAAGTGAACAACTCATTTCTCTAGGTTACAAACTGACTCATTTGCTCCCTGTTTTTCCCCACATGTAGAAGAAGCATGACACAGAAACTGTAGTCAAGTGCTGTTACGGGAGTCAGGAAGACTTGGTTACAGTCTCCTTTAACAAGAGGGCATATCATCACTTCTCCGTCCCTTGGACAGCTCCTGAGGACTTAGCTACTACATCGTACATGTCCGACGAGGAGGAAGGAGACCCTATCCAAAGCAGACACATTTGTGTGTGCATGCATGTGATTGTTCATGGGCAGATTCTAGAAATGCTTCTCTGTAAACGACAACTTGTGACAATCAATTTCAATTTTGCCACTTTAACAATTACCAAAATATGCATGAAAATACAAACGGAAAATATATGAATAAAAAATTTCATAAAAACAAACTTCATTATAAGTTTCTTCACCTAGTTGGCCATTTGAAAAAAAAATTATTAAAAATTTATCATCCATACCCTGCTAGTTTTACCAGGGTAACAACACTTTAACATGTGAAAGGAAACAAAGACAGACATTTAGTTCTCCTCAGTACTGGTGAGACTTGCTTTGCCTATGGTTTTGTCTCTGTTTCCATGCTTGTTTGCTGAGATTCTTCCACTTCTGAGAGTTTTTCATCATCTGAAATTGAGAAGTACATATGAAACAAGTGAGTGCCAGTGATGAACATGATGACACCCATAAAAAATGCTTCATACAAATCTATTAAGAACAAAACCTTAGAGTGAATGTTGGAACATTTTCAGGAATCTCACCCACACTTTAAAATGACAGAATCCCCAAATGCACTTTGTGCCCATCTAGTGAGCACCTTCCCTGAAGCTGGCTGAGGAGTTCTAACCCACTTTTTCATGAAAAGGTGGTTGTACTGCTGCCCAAAGACAGGCATGACCCAAGGTTCATGCAATGTGCTAGTCTAACTTTCTAAAAACGATGTTCAGCTTTTATAAAAACATGTTAGCAATACTTACAAGTAAAATACAATTAGTTTTAGTAGAAGACACTTACTTTCTAAGGTTTGCTGAAGTTCATGGATAGTACTAAGAAGAACATGGAACTGCTTTCGCCTTAATTCCAGCTTGATTTAAAAAGAAAAGAAAATGTTTAAATTTAAGGTGATGTACAAAAATAAGGTTAATACTCATGTTGGTAGAACCTCCCTGTTTCTTCCACACCTCCCAGGTTTCCCTCCCTGCCTCACATGGCCACCCCTTTTATTCCAGCCCTCATCCCCGTCCCCCAGACTACTATGACAGTGCTCTAGCTAAGTGTCCCAGCCAAGCTCCCAGGCACCCCTCCTCTCAGGGGGCCAAGATGGTTTCTGCAGAATGCAGGTCTTAGCAGGCTGTTCTAGCCCTTACTCTAGCAGCTTCCTAGCACCCGCTCCTCCTGGCACTGAAAGCACTTCCTCTCCTACTCCCTTCCTATATGTTCTTCCTCAAACAGACTTTCCATCTCTTACCTCCATGTCTTTGCCCTGGAATCCCCAAGATCTGTAACACTGTCGCTTTTCAGTTCACCTAGCTTCCTTGCAGCCTCAGCTCTAATATTCTAATATCCCTTTCTGGAGGAGCCCTTTCCTGTTCCCCCCAACCCCCGCTCCAGCTGTCTGTGCCTCCCAGCTAGACCATCTCTCATCTCCTCTGTGTGGAGCTTGTATCTACATAGGTATTTATATATTGTCTTCCCCTTCAGAATGTAGGCAGGGGATGTTTCTGGCCTTAACAGCATTCAGTACAGAGCCTGGCACAGACTACCGGGCATTTAATACTGGACTGACTGACAGAAATAAATATACCTTATCTTCAACGTTTTCTTTTATATGAGACAGATGTTGTAATTCTTTCCCCAAAGCATCTAGTTCTCTGAAAAAGAACACATTTTACCTATTTTGGAAAGGAATCAATATCAAATAATTTATTTTCAGTTAAAACTTTATAGTTTACACAGTTATTTGATAATTTCGAAGTACCAATGCTGCATTTTCAATCAAGAACTGTTCTAGGCAATGAAATGATATGTGACATGAAAGACCCAACCTGTTCTCATTATTTCAGAATGATGGTTTATTTTCCCTACTAGCTCCACCTGGTCTAAGAGTTTTATAAATGTGACATACTCTTCTGTGTCACACTTTAAGGAATATTAAATAAAAACAGATGTTTCAGAACTGCAAATGCTTAAGTTCTTTGAAAAAGCGAGATAGCTATTACCTTGAAGTATAAGCACATATTAATTAGAAGCAAAGTAAAATATTAAACTTACTTTAATGTTTCATGCCTGTCTGGATGGTGCTGTATGACTTTTGCCAAAGCATCATATTCTGAAAGACACAAACCTACAGCCATTTACCAAAGGCACTTTACCCCTGGGAAGACTGGTTAGTACAGTAGAAAAGGTCCAATCCAAAGGCTTGGTTTTATCTTGCAGAGGTCATTTAACCTTTATGTAAAATGGAAACATTAACATTTGCATTCTTATTGTCTTTCTCAGGGATGATTGTAGAATTAGCTAAGATAGAACATACTGATCCAAATGCAGGTTAACCTTCCAACTCTGAATTACATTAAAAACAAAAACAACCAGTTCAAGCTATAATCAAAACAAGCTCTTTCTGTTTGCTTGGTTTCTAAGTCTCCCTCTGGTAGTCACATGGAATATTCAGCATCTTTCCTCTTCTTACCAGGGAGACGATGACAGCGTGCTTATTGCTGCCAGCCCATTCAAAGAGCACTTTCCGGAGCAGCCATTTGTTTTGATGTGGTATTTTCTGTGTTATTTTACAGTGTATGATTCAAAGACTCTTCTTTTTAGAGTTGCAGTCTATCTTGTGGGTGGCCTAGATTTGAACCAACATGATAATATGTGTAAAGCGCCAGATACATTCTTTAAGCTGTGAATCAAGTTTTTTTTTGCACTTGATGCAGGTCCCTCTACCATTTGCAAAAAGGCCAATTTCCAAGGAATGTAGCAGGCATTTAAAAAAAATGCACTGAATAAAAGACAATGATTATAAATGTCATTTGAATCTGGTAAAGAAATCCAGCAAGCATAAATTTGTTGTTGACAGTAAGATACTTTTGAGATTCAGAGGTTTCCTATTTTTTGTAATTCATAATAATTTAGACTCTAGGTCTCACCTCAAAGCACACACAATATCACACACAATTCTTACCCTGGCGATTTTTCCGTATTCGTTTTGCTTGAAGGATCTGCTTTTTGCACTCGGTAATTTTTTCATGTGCTCCAGTTATACTACTTTCTATGTCATATTAAAAACAATAAAAAAAACACAGCTGTAACTTCATCAACAACAATCTTTTGCTAGGTCAATAAAACATATTTAACTAAATTTTCCACTGCCAACAAAATGTTATCATTTTTAAAGAGCTATTTAAAAAAAAAATTATATGGGAATCTTTTTTGAACCAAAGATTTCTAGGTAACATTCTCCCAGATTTTTAAACTCTAAATGTTAACACTGGTAAGTCAAGAATAAATCTAAATAGAAATAACTTTAACTGTACTTACCTATGTCTTTGTAAATTTTTTCATAGTTTTCCATTTCTCTGAGATTCATATCATATACAAGGAGGGTTTTTCCCATTGAAAATTCACATTGAGACAGTGTACTCAGCATGCGCTGGTACTGACTATAGCTAAAAATAAAAGAAAATGGAGGTGCTTAAAATAGAGAAAAACTGTTAAAGATAATATATGAATGTCAGTCATGAAAATCTTACTATTACATTTTATTGGAAGATATTGTACCTTACTAATGAAAACACACTAAGTTCTGAGTTCATTATCATTTAAAATGAATTTAAAATAATTTAAATTTTTTTCCATGCATACTTTTATTGAATTTAATTCATAAATTTTAAATTTAGGGTTACATTACATTTTTAATAAACTCCAGATTTACATGTAGTGATTTTTCAGTTGGGTTGAATAAGTAATTTTAAAACAAACCAACTTCAAAATCCAAAAAGTCACTTCAAACACATCTTTCCTTCACCACATTTCTGAAAGGGACCAAATAAACAATCTGAATTTAGTCTTTTATTCCCCTTTGATAAACTCATCTCCCCAAGAATTAATCATATACAATCACTGAATTCCAGAGCTGGAAGAGACCTGAGGGGCTGTCATTTAGTCCAACATATTCCACAAAATGAATTCTTCCTATGACAGGGTAGACTAAGCAGATTGGGCCTTTGCTTGGAGATCTCAAGGAGAGAGAATGTAGGCCATTTCACTGTGGGAAAGTTCTAATTGAGAGAAAGTTCCCCTTTACGATCATCCAAAATGAAGAACTTTGAACACTAGCATAGTGCTACCTTGCCTCATGTTAGACAAAACAGGCAGTTAATGTCTGAAAAAAAAAATCAAGAATGGACTAACTTTAATAGATGTCCGTCTACAGTAAACCGAGAATGAACAGAATGTTTACGGACTCCAATGGGACGTAAACAGCAACAAAACAACCCACCCTTCCTCCTGAGATCCAGTACTGCACCATTTAATGAAACTCTTCACCAACAGGTTGATTCTTCGATCATCACCAGCACCGTCACCATCGATTAAGAGACGCTTTCTTATAACTTCATCTGAAAGAAAAATGAGTAATGAACATTAAAATGACCCAATGGATCAATTGTAATTGTACTGTCCGCAATACTCCTGCTAAAATCCCTAACAAATGGGGAGAATTTCCAGGTACTGATAAGGAATTAATTTGATAATCCTTGAGTCTAACTTCAAGAAAACTTGACTGGAGAAATCTGTGCCTCATGTGATACATTATTAGTCAACAGTGGGTAGAAATCATAGTCATTTTATAAATGAGAAAACTGAGACACAGATAAGATTAAGGCTGCCCCAAAACCCTCAGGTGAAGACAGCGACCTCTTATCCTTGAGTCCCTCTAATAGGGTTAATTGTAGGTACTGTTGGGTGTCTCTGGAAGCCTAAGGCAGTGAGCCTGTGGGGATGTGTGTTTTTGTTTTTGTGTGTGGGCACACAAGAGTGGTGGCAAGCAGGGGGAGAGACAAAGTAAAGAGATGAGAGGAAAAAAAGGATGTGAAGTGTTTTCGATATAAACTTATTGTCCCTAAATCTCTAAAGTTTCTATCACATTAGGACCCTCAGCTGGTGCTTCTTTTCCCTCTGCTCCACTGTACTTAAAGAGAAGGAAAAGAGGAACAAAGAATAAGGACCAACGAAAAGGCATCTCCTCTGCTTTCTTTACCTCAGTTATGACACCCCAGCTTAGCTGAAACTGTGCTGGATTCCTAGGCCTGATAAATCATTCCCCACACATTTAACAATAGTTTCAGTACACAGGTAGAAAGAGTTCTAATTCCAAGAACAAGAGACAGAAAACAGCAGTAGATAAAGGGTACTGGACTTTTAGGGAAAAGGCTTGTGTTCAATTGACACTTACGAGCTGAGACGAGAGGCAAGTCATTTTAACTTCTTAGTTACCTCATCAATAAATGGGGATGATCTACTCACGCTATCTACACTCCAGTGTGACTATGAGAAATGACTTTAATGTTTTAAGGGCTTTATAAATGAGAGTTACAGTTACTAGGCACAAAGGAGCCAATGCAAAGCTAGGGAAGAACATGAAAGCGGGATTTTGGGAAAATTAATCGGGTGGCCAATGTGTAAATGGCATGAAGATGAGAAAGGCTGCAATCAGGAGGTCTACATTTGAAATCAAGTAGTGACGTCTAGCAGGCAACTGATGATATGTAATAGCAGAGCTCTGCAGAGATTTGGCCTGGATACACAGACTTAGGAGTGAATCATACAGAGACAATAACTGAGCCCATCAGAACAGACGTGATTCCTGAGAGAGGACTGAGAAGGCACAGGATAGGACCCTGAGAAACAGTCAGGTTAGCAGGCAGGAAATGAATGAAGACTGCAAAGGAGCTGAGGAAGAGTCACACAGGTCGGAGAACTAATGATAATAACCAACATTCGCTTAGCACTTTCTATGTGCTGGGCACTATGCTACACATTTCACAATTATCTCATTTGATCCTCACAGCAACCCTGGGAGGTAGGTGCTATTACTATCCTAATTTTATAGGAGGAAACTGAGGCAGAGACCAGGGTCACACAGCTAGGAAGTGTCAAAAGTCACATTTGTACTCAGGTGTTCTAACCACTGCCCCACCATCTAGCTGCCACAATACTGTCCACAAAGAGAGCTTGGCCAGTAGCATCCCATTACAAAACGCAGTAGAAAAGAATACTGGGTTTGGAGTGAAAGGCAGTAGGGGGAAATCAGTAGTTAGAAACAGAAAAAAAAAAAAAAAGAGATGAGAGAGAGTAAACTCCTGGAGGAGATGGAGGGGGGGAACATGAGACTGAGGGCACAGGTAAGGACTAGTCTTCAAAAGGAAAAGAAAAGGCGAAAAAACTTCACAAAAAAAGCCACACTGTACCTTAAATGGAACAATTTAGGAAAATTGAAAATTAAGCTCCATCAATTCCAATTCCCCTCTTTTTCTCTCCACCTCCAAATATCTCTTAGCTAGACCTTGAAGCCTGGGGTTCTTCTGCTGGGGAATAATACTGTACAGACTTGACAAAAAATAAGGCACTATTCTCATTGCTAATTAATTTTCTCAGTCAACACATAAGGCATATGTCCCTGTCAAACCATCAGACCTTTCAGCAACTTTTGACACTGGGTTGCAATCTCACTTGAGAGATGTGACACAGATGGTATTACATTAAACTGGCTGGAATCCTCATTCTGAAAGCTCATAATTCTGTACTCTTAAAAATTCCAGCCCCTCCTTCCCAAAGACAATGCTGTGGAGAAATTCTGAAATCCAATCCTCCATCACTCCAGAAGTATTGATCAGGTTAACAATTAAGCATCAATGTCTAAGGATCTGAATAGTGAACAAAAATCGTCACTCCCCTTAGTGGAAAAGATCTTGCCAAAGCTTAATTAACACACGAAGTACAGGTGATTCAAACTACCAAAAGCAACATTCTTAGGCCTTGGAAAAGAAATGCTCTTGTCCAGCCAGTAACCATCAAAGCAAGGCAGAACTCAAATTCCTGCGGGATTTCTCACTGGTTCACCACCACTGATTCCAGCTATGTAGAGGATGCTGGGTATGCAGCTACCATAACTGTGGTGTAGCCGAGGGCCCCTTCGGCCTGGAGTCAGGAAGACCTGAGTTCAAAGGTGCCTCGGACGCTAGGATCCGGCTAAGTGTGATCCTGGATAAGTCACCTGGCCCTGTCTGCCTCAGTTTCCTCTTCTGTAAAATGAGCTGTAGAAGGAAATGGCCAAGTGCTCCAGGGCCTCGGCCAAGAGAAGTCCCAGTGGGGTCGGGGGAGGAGACTGGACTGCACAAGCCCGAGCTGGCCTAGGAAAGCGAGAACAGGAGCTGGGGGCCGGGCCCTAAAGTTCTGTGAGCTCCCAGGCCTCCCCAGGGGCGCTCTACCCCAATCCCTGGATGTCGGGGTGTGCGCGTGGCGCCGGGAACACAATCGACACACACGGGCCCGATCGGCCGGGACAAGGCGCTTCCCCCTGGAATTCCCCGCCCGGGGGAGGCCCGTGCGCAGCCCCGGGTCCGCACGCGTGTCTCCCCCACCGGCGGAGAGCCCCGGCCTCGCGGACCCTCGGGCCCGGCCGTCACGCACAGAGGGGCCGGCGGGAAGGGCCAGGGTCCGAGCCCCCACGGCCTGGGGGCCCCACCCCATCCCCAGGGGCTCTCGGGAACGACGGGTCTGGGAGGATCTGGGGAGGAGGGCTCCGGCCCCGCTCCTCCCACCCCCGGCGGCGCCGCCTTACCGTCCGTCACCGACCCCATGGCGCCCTCGGCGGCGGCCGATTCCCCACCGCATCCGGCGGCCCCGGGTCAAACTCCCACAATGCAGCCGGGCAAACAGCCATGAAGGCCTAGGGGCGGGGCCTGCCGCCGGAGCCGCCGCCGAGCCGCGCGTGCCCGGGCCCGCCCCCTGGGGGGAGGGGAGGAGGCCGGGGCGGGGCGGCGAGGGGCGGAGGGCCCAGCACGCCCGGCTCCAAGGCCCCGCCCCGCGGCCCCGCCCCGCGCCGCAGGACGCGCTGCTTCCGCCCGCCAGGTGAGAGCCGCCGCGAGGCCGGGCCGGGCGGGAGGGACGAGGGGGCGCGCGCAGACGCGGCGCGGCCCCGAGCGGGGTGGAGGGGTACGGGACCGCGGATCTCAGAGCCCCCTTCCGGGGACTGGGGGCTGGGGGGAAGGGGCGGGGAGGGGAAGGTCACCGCGGGGGGGGGGGTGTGCGGGCGTGCGGGGGGCGGGAGGCAGCGCGCCGGGGCGGGGGCGGGGCGGTGGCGCTCCGCCCACCAGCTTCTGCTACCTGCAAAGTTCGCGCGGGAACCGGCTCCGGGCCCGCGTTGTGCGGCGCGGGGCGCGAAGGCGTGCGCGCACGCCCGGAGGCATGCCTGATGCGCGGGGCCCCGGCCTCCAACCTGTCATTACTGTGCGACCCCTCCCCCGCCCCCGCCCCCGCCCCTGTCCGGTATGAAGGTAAAATGGGAGGGGGCCGATGCTAGGCTGGTCCCACGACCGCCCCCCGCGTCCTTCCCGCGGCGTGGGCCCCAAGCCAGCCGAGCTTCGGCCCTTGCGGCCGCCGGGTGCGAGGCCGCGGAAAGCCCGGCTGAGACCCCGTTCGCCAGGTAATGTGGGCACCCCCTCCGCCCCCCCGCCTTTGTGGGCTGCTCGTCCCCCCGCGCGGTCTCCCCCATTTGGGCCCGTTCTAGGGTGCGTGCCAACCCTCCCCAAAGTGGAATCCCACCCAGAGCATTTGCCCTTCCTTGTGTCCCCCGGGCCTGGCGCCTGTTGGTGCCTCCCAAATGCTTCTCGATCGCCCTTGAGTATCATTGCCGGCCCCCAAGAGATCCCCAGCTGACCCGGGGCCAGCCCCAAGGCCCGGAGACCATGCATGTAGAACGGGCCGTGATGAAATTCTGTGAAACATCCAACGAGAAACCAGTACAGGTAGCTAATACCTTTCTTTAAGTTTGAGAGGTTATCCTGACTTGAGTGTAGATGGAAGGGATTTACGTTTATTTTTATATTGCGCATTAGGTTGAAGTCAATCAATGACTGTCAGTCAGTCATTTAGGAAGTACTGCCCTAAGAGGTGAAGATGAAAGTACAAAAATCCCTCCCCATCCTCCAGTGGCTTACGTTCTCAAGAGAGAGCCATCAGGTCCTTACAAATTGTGTATGGAGGAGGAGATGGAGCTAGAAAGGCCCTTCGTGGTCCTCTCCTCTAACGCTCTTCGGAGGATGGGGCATGTGTCCCAAAGCACGCTGATTTTAAGTGGGAGAGGCAGAATTAGAACCCAGAAAGCTCTGATTCTAAATCCAGCATGCTTTCTCATCCACAACCAAACTGCCCTGTTTGTCCTCCAGCCCTGTTCAGTTTATTGAGCCCAGAAGGAGGAGAACATCCCGACTCAGACTAGAATTACTTTAGAGCTTCACAATCCTTGATTATAAACCTGATGTTTCATGTCTTTTTCAGGAGTAAATTTTACTAAGGTTTTAATTGGAATGATAATCGTAAGGATGACAGCTGGAAAGTTTTTTTTTAGATGTCATTAGAAAAGATGATTTTGTAAAGAAAAGCCTTTTCTTCTGGTGGTGGTGTTTTTCATTTTAATTAAAAATAGAAAGATATGCCACTCCCCTAGCCCTTTTGTAACTGTGAAATTTTCTGGGGAAGTTTTATCAGATACAAAGTTGCCGTTCAAGACACATTGTTAGGTCTTTTAGTTCCGGGGAATGAAGGGGACTGACGAGAAGAACCTTAATTTGTCCGATAGTCAGCACTACAAGCACTTGATGGCACTTGAGTAAAGTGGCTGCATTCAGTATCATTATTTTAACCTTCTTCCGATCTTAAAGCCTTATGGTCCACACAATTTAATCTGATTGGATTATCTCAGATACTCGGTCATTAATATGAGTGTTGAATTCAGTAAACCTTTCTTAAGCCACTGCTGGGTCGAAGGCACTTTGCCAGCATCCCAAAATGAAAGTTCCTGTCCAAAAGGAATTCCCTTTCTTCATTAATTACCCTTTTCAGAAAAGATCATTAAATCAAGTAAGCAGATCGACAAAATAATTTTTCAGAATTTAATCCTTCTGTGTATTCAATTCCTAACGGCAACCTATATTCATCAGTATTTTACGTTCGTTTATATCGGGTAGGTGGTACCATGAATAGAGGCTTAACCTGGAATCAGGAAGACTTCCTGCAGAGGCATTTACTGACTCGGTGACCCTGTGCAAATTGTTTAACCTCTGTTTGTCTCAGTTTCCTTATCTGTAAAATGGGGTTAATAATAGCACTTACCTCATGGTTGTTATAAGGATAAAATGAGATTTGCAAAGCACTTGTAAACCTTAAAGTAATATGTAAGTGCTAGTTATTTTATTGTTATTATTAAAGTAAGAAGAGCCAGATTTTTAAATATTTACTTCCCTTCCTCCCTCATTTAGAGTTAGAGAACAGGTTTCAAGTGTAAATGTAGAACTGAGATAACATGATATGCTTACAATCCTTCCCATCACATACTTGCCATAAGTACCATTACTTATCCAAGGTAACAAAGCCATTTAGATTCTTGATTTCTTTATGTATAAGAGAAACAAGTTCACACCTACCTGCTTTCACTTCCTCCTCACCTGTGTTGGAATTCTGAGCAGAGAAACCAAATGGGTGGTATGCTTTTATTTACTTTAAAAAGTAAACTGATTTTATTTTTCATTTTTCTGTGTCTTGATGGAATGTATTGACACTTTGTTACCGTAGAGGCTCCAGAATGTGCTTGAGCATAAATAGGGTACCTTGGACTCTCCTAAAACTTCAGGGGCGTCTCTGCCATGAACTCCTTCTGGGTTTTAAGCTCCCTTACAGAAAAATTATCTTGCTCAGTCCTCAAAACTCAGCCCCCTAGGAACCATATCTTGTTTAAGTCTATTAGACTGTGATCTTTCTGTTCACTGTGACTGTCTCCTGCCAGAGTTTAGCACAGCATAGTTTGGCACATAGTTAAGTTCTTAATAAATGTTCATTGACTTTTATTTTTGTGTCCGCAGTACCTGCCACAGTGCACGGTCAACAAGTCTGACTGCTCTACTCTGTTAAGCACTGGAGATAGAAGCACAATAATTGAAATAATTTCTCCATGCAATGATATTCCATTCTAATGGGGAAGACAGCAGATACATATAACATGTACTCAGCAGAAATATAAAATTAATAATATATTTAAATATATGTGTATACATATACACAAAGTACATGTATACATTTATATTTATGTATACACACACAGAGTATTTACCCATAAGGAAAATGTTTTTTGATTGAACCAAATTGAATTCTTTCCAACAAATTATCTTCTTATTTCTAGTGGTATTTCCATCTTGAGCTAAGAGCCTCAAACCAGAATCAGAAATGGTTCCTGTTTTCATTGGGAAGGCCCTCACCCAGGGGCAAGTTAGGCTAGTGGGTTGTGCCCAAATCCTGGAGGTGTGCAGGCCTGCACACGTTGGGAGCCCTGGCCCAGAATGGTTTGTGGTCTGGAAGAATATGGGCGATTCTCTAGATTTGTTCCTTAGCTGTACTATTATTCAGGTAGGATGTACAGAGATCACCTGGCATTGTCAGCTCTGGCTGTATTAGCAGGAGATCTCCTTCTGACACCCATTCAGTGACCCCCTGATGGTTAAGTAGCTTGTGGCTTCATAACTATTAGGAGATCTTGAATTCTGTTTAGAACTGATTATATCATAACTAGCTTATATTTGTCATGTATAATTTTCTAAATATCTCTAGTTTTATCCAGCCAGGTGTGACTGTGTTTTCATCTATTTTTTTTTAAAGTTAAAACATATCAACACAGTTATCTTTGGAAATTTCTTAGATTTGATATTCCTGCTTATTTTAATTATCTTCTTTGAGGGAAAAGTGAGGTCACCCCTTCATGCTACTAACATGAAACCCTTACCATGAAGAAATCCCTGTTGTTGGCCTTTCCTTCCCTTTCTGCATGATATGTTTAGTTCAATAACATACACAAAGGTACCTCTTGTGCTCCACACAGTCTAGAGATTAAATGAGGATGTGTGTGTGTGTGTGTGTGTGTGTGTGTGAAATTTCATCCAGCTGAAGTTGAACCTCATAGCTCCTTTTCCTTTGGGGCTAAGTTTCATCTCTCCCCCATCTCTTAACCATGGTGTATATAGAATACAGATATACTAGGGAAGAAAATGGATCATGTTTTATCCTTTTCTCTCTCTTTTTCTAAAGTCATTTAATCATATTTTTAATAGAATAATATAGTTTTATTGGCTCTTGTTTTGGAATAG
The DNA here is from genome assembly GCA_023548195.1 of Bettongia penicillata ogilbyi. Taxonomy (NCBI): domain Eukaryota; kingdom Metazoa; phylum Chordata; class Mammalia; order Diprotodontia; family Potoroidae; genus Bettongia; species Bettongia penicillata. The sequence continues at coordinate 197,893 of JAJHZJ010000062.1, read as the reverse complement.
ATTTTTAAATGTAAAATTGAAAAGAAAACTACATTAGAAATTTTTTGCAAGTTATGTTTAATAGTTTTGCATATGAGGAATGAATTATCTCAGACATTTATAGATGCACAGGATTTATTTATTAAATTAGAGTTTGTTTTAGGCAGAACCAATTTTCCTTATTGCCATTGTACCCCAACCCCAAATTGAGAACAAAAGAAAAACGAAACTCGTTGAAAACATGCATAGTCAATCAACACATATTTTCATGTTGACCATATTCAAAAGAATATGTCTCATTCTTCATTCTGTGTCCTCTCTCTCAGGAGAGGGGGAGCATGTTTCATCATGAGTGTTCTGGAATTGGAGAGACACAAGATTAAAGAAAAAACTGCTTAGCATTTTACCTCTAACTTCAGAATTTTAAATCTCTCTTCCAAAATCTTGAATGTAATCATCTAAAAAATATTTTGGGGCCTCAGTTTCCTCACCTGTAAAATGAGAAAGCTGAACTTTTACAATTCTCCTCAGAGGCCTTTACTTTTCTGAGATTTCTACATTTTTAGCTGCACTCATGCCTAATTAGCAATGGAATATGCCTCCTTGTATAGCCTTTTAAAGGTTTCCCCATTATTTCTTATCATGTTAATATGTAATAATATTATCCAGTAGCTTTACATTCTCACCTTTCAGAAGAAAAAAAATCACAAATTCCTTATATTTGTGTTGATGGAAAAATATTCCTTTTCCTCTTACCTCTTTTATTCTTATACAATGTTTTGATGGAGAAAGTTTGTTAAAAATTTGTGCTTGTATAGACATGGAAAAAAATTGTTGTCTTGTTACTATGTGTGAGTTTCTTTGTGGGTTTGTTTTTTGTTTGTTTGTAATTGAAATATGTTAGAGGCCAGAACACCCAGAGCAAAAATTGTGAAAGAATGAAAGGGAGATTCCCTTTTGGTTCTTGAATAAATGAAAGGGATTTTGTAATTTTTGCTGATTTGAACTAACTGCCTTGAACTTCAGCTCAAGTATGCACCTGCATCCTTGTGGTTTAACTATAATTATTTTCAAGATTTTCTCTGAGTTTCACTTGGATTATTTTAGCACTTTTTTTCCTTTCATTTTAAAGTTCTGGCAGTGGTTCATTTAAAAGTTGTCATATAACGAGACTAGAAATGAAAAATTCCTATCTTTGAACTCAGCTGTTTATGTTTGGATGCTAATATTGGACCTTTTGGTTCATCAAATGTAGTTTTAGGAAATCTGTGGAGTGAAAACTGAAGACCAAAAAGAAAACAAAATTTTGCTCTATGGGGCTAGCTGCATAGTATTGCTGAGGTCCAGCCTCAATTGTTGAGAGTGCTCTTTTTATATTAGCAGAGGGAATGAAGGATGCTGCCAGAATCTTAACTTCTTAATATTGTGAGAATTCATGACTGAGTTTGTGTCTTGTTCTGTAGGATGGCTTCTAAGGTTTTGTACTCATTTTGTTAGTACAGAGTGCTTTGGATGAAACAGTCCTGTGAGACAGGGAATGCTAGCCTTATTATCCCCATTTTACAGACAAAGAGACTGGGGCATGGAGGAGTTAAATATCATCTGCCCAGATTTCACACATTTTAGTGAGTGTGGGACCTGGATTTGGAAGGGCTTCCTTGTCCAATGACTGGAGTGTTTTCCATTGTGTCCTTTTGTGGACTGAATTTTAAAAAGTGAAACATAGTAAGACGGTCATTGATCTATCTTCATGAGAGGTGTGGAACAAGGTTACCTTTGCCCAACACTCTCAAGTAAGGAAGAAGGTTAAATTTGTAATTGGGACATGTTTAGCAAGATTAAATAAAAATTCATTAAAACATAAGTAAAATCACATTCCATAACTTTTAAGTCAATATTTGGTTCAGCCTGCAGGGAACCTTATATACAGATTTGTTATTTAACTTGGACACCACAATGAATCTTCCATATAGAATAATAGGGTTCTTAAAGACACAATCAGCCAGTCATTCATTTACATATGTGCTAGGCATTGTGTTAAAAAGCATTTACTAAGCACCTGTTGTGTACCAAACTCTATATTTAGATGCTGTGGGTACAGCGACAAAACTCAAACAGTTCTGCTCTTGGAGAACTTGCTTTTACTTGGAGGAAATATCACAGAGGTCTTTAAGCATGTATAGAATAAAAACAAGTGAATTTTCAGATGACTTAAGAAGGGGCACCAGAAGGGATTTCACATAAAAGATGGCACGTGTTTGGAAGGGAAATTTCAAAGTCAGTGTATTTATAGTTAGGGAAACCAAGTCCTAAGGAGGTCATTAAACCGTGAGGTTGAACAAATGACATCTGGGGCTCTCAACTTCCCAGTCCTGAGCTTGTCTTGCTGTTTCACATCATTGACCAAAATGTAGGCTAAAAATTTACCTCTTTTTGATAAACACAATAGGATCCAAGATCTAGAAGGAAGCTTAGAAGCCATTCAGACCAGTCCCTATATTTTACAAATGAGGAAACTGAGGCTCAGGGAGGTCACTTGACAGAGGTAGAGTTGGAGCCCAGAGTGGCTGACTCTAAATTCATTGTTCATTCCACCAGGACTTAAAAACCAAATTTATTGAATATAATTGAACTGTTTCTTGATGGTTCAGAATAGAGAGGATGGAAGGACTACTGAGGCAGATAACTGGGTGCCAGTTGAAGAGTCCACTAAGGTCATGTCTGCTCTGTTCCTGGGGGTCCTCCCTGCCCTTTGTTATTAGAACGAGAGAAGGTGAGAGCTGACCCCACAGCTGGTTCAAGGTCTCCCCACTCATTGAGTGGCCAACCCAGGGCTCCTTGTAGGTTCCCAGCTTTCCATTCCAGCACTGTTCTTCCTTCCTTTGGCTCCTACTCTTACGTTGCTTCTTGCAGCCTGTCCCTCACCTGTTTTGAAATAACACTAAGCATTTACATTTAGATGGTGCTTTATAGCTTTCAGAGAGGTTCCCACACACATATTCCTAACAAGAGAATCAAGGCCAGGAATGTGGTTATCTCTGTTTTATCTCTGAGGAAACTGAAAATGAGCTAAGTGACTTTGACTTGCTTGGGGTTACAGGGTGAGTAGGATCTTAAGATGGTGAACTTAAAGCCATGTCTAGGCCTGACCAGTCTTTTTCCAGGGGAGGAAGCAGGCCCGAACTCACACAGGCAGTAAGCTAAATTTGAATCCAGCTCCTGTGACTCTCAGTTCACCTAGATTCTTCCATTGCCCACCAAGGCAACTGAGCTCCTACTAGAAGGCAGGTCTCCGGGCTGTTGTATACCACTGTGCACTGCCTTTCTCCTTATATCCAGTCTCCAGGCCCCAGACTGAAAGGTTTAGATAAAAGAGGCAAGGCTGTGATTATGCTTTTGGAGGTAACCAGGCATCAGGTAGATAATTACCCACTGCCTTCACCCAGGCCCCTCCTTGAAAAACAAAAATCCCATAATGTCTAATTTGAGAGTCAAGCCAGTGAGCACTTATTAAGCACTTGGTGTGTTGTTACCCCAAGGATTCAAACAGAAGAGCGAGATACTTGCCCTGCCCTCCCCTCTCCTGCTGGAGAGCCTCAGGCTGCAGGGCATCCTAGGCCATGTTATGTCCACTTTAAAAGCCCTTTATGCTTTGGACATTGAACCATTTGGCAATGCCAAGACTTTGGTGTGAAGAACTTTCTTTCTGAGTCTTAGGTGACTGTGGATGCTGAGTTGTCAGGCCGAGTCTCCACTGGGATGATTCTCTAGATGATGGGTGCAGGGGCCCCCAGGCTTCTGGGATTTCTCCACATGATCTGAGGCTACGGTTTCAGTCAACTTCCTGTCTCTCCCTCATGACAACGTGCTACTTCAGTTCAGCTCAGCAGGCTGCTCTGCCCTGAGAACAGGGGTGAAGGGGGTGAATTGGCAAAGAATATAGTCTATCCCCAAAGCCTTAGAGCAGTTCTAAGCTATTAAAATTTTAACAGCTTTTGGAACACCATATATAAAATACGTACAGAGGAGATAGAAGATAACCTCCAGGGCAAGGTTCTGCTGAGGAGGCCTACCCCTGACCCACTTACCCAGGACCTGAGCTGAGTCTTGAAAGAAGGCCAGGAGTGTGGGGAAGCTGGGAAGATGAGGGAGATCATGCCAGGCACAGGAGACCTCTGGTAGGAGGATGATGGGAAATGGTGTGTTGGCTGTGAGAACAGCACAGTCCTGGCAGGGGCTTGGAGTGTCCATGGAGGGCACTGGCAGTTTGAGAAGGCTGAGGATGGCGGGAAAGGACTGTCTGTTGGAGCCTAACTTGTCTGTGTAGGCCTCCATGATGTATCACACTGATCGTGGTAACTGACAGCCTTTTGTGCTTTACCTCTTCCTCATAATAAGTTGAACCCTTCCAAGCTAACGATCTAATGTCTTGTTACAGGTCCCCACAGCTGTTGGGGTCATTGCACTGTGCCCTGAATAAGACGTGGTTATGCGAATTAGGTCAAAATATATAGATGCTTGAGTTTCGCTGTGGTATCTCCTTAGGTTTGTACTGAACCGGGTGAACCCTGATAGATACAATTTAGAGTTCTTTCTCGTAGCTAGTTATTGCAGGGAGGAGGGGGTGGGGAGGGGGTGGGGGTAGAGGAATGGACTTGGAAGCAGGAAGACCTGAGTTTGAATTCTACATCAGGCAGGGCATTTAACTTTCATCCACTTCTCTTTTCCTCATCTTAAAATGGGAATAATAACACTGCCTCCCGGGGGTGTTGTGATGATTGAATGGCGTGATATATGTGGAGCATGGGCACACGTTAAAGCACTCTGTAAGTGCCAGTGTTGTTTTTGCCCTGGGAGCCATAACTGTATTTCATCTGGATGTCTGTCAGGAGAAAGAGTCTTCACCTCAGTTACATTCGGGCGATTTCACATGAATCACTTGTTTGTGTTCACTAACTTCTTGAAGCTGGTAAAGATGTTTATGATTTTAAAGGTTCCCTATTAAGATTTTTCAGTGTAAGAAAATGATTTATATTTATCCAACTGTCATTGATAATGAAGTAAGAATTTTGCTGTGAATCTATGATCCCATATTCAGATACTGTCTTTAAAGCTCAAGAATGAGAAATGTGGAAACAAACCGTTCATAGTGTGTTGTAGTTAGTAGGTCTCTGTGTGTATTATTCCTACATTTCTGCAGCTAACAGCCAAGAACCATTGTCATGCTTTCCATAGATCTGGGGTCAGGTATTAATCAGTTATAGGGACAATGGAAAATTTTTATCTGCTACTGTATGGAGTAGAAGGAACACAGGTCTGTTTTATCTGCAGCGACTTGGGCATATAACTGCATCTGATATCTTTGAGACAGTGTCATACGTAAGGAAACCATTCTGTTCTTTATTTTTATGAGATGTAATTTTATTTGAAAAAGATGAATTTTCATTTTAAAGAGTCTAAAAAATTCAGCCCAAAGCTATCATGTGTAGCAAGAGATTTAAAAGTCCAAACATTCATTTTTTAAGCCTTGAATGACATAGTAATTGCTGTTTTAATAACTGACATTTATTTAGCAGTGGAAGGTTTATAAAGCACTTTTCCATATGCTATCTCATTTGATCCTTACAGCAACACTATACTTAATAATGAAAACAGAATATTACAGATCTACACTTTGAAAAATCTTAGCATAAATGAAGCTTGGGAAGATAGAATTGGACTTAGAATTTCAAGAAATATTAAAATTGTGTCATCCAGACAGCAGCTTAGATTGTCTAATTTGGTCAGAGAAAGAGAAGACTCTTGATGCTTGAAAACTGGACATTAGAATAATGATGTGAATGGCAGCAGGAGGTAGCAGAATGGGAACAGCTTTCATTTCAGGCAGATTCCTAGCCCTGGCTTGTTGATGACTTCCCACGTCCCAGAAGAAGTTCTGCAGGAAGGTGTGAGAAGAGATCTGGCTTGGAATTTGAATAATGTTCCATAAGACATCATAGAGCACATTGTCTGTAATCTGCAGAATCTGCCTCCTTTTCTTTATCTCTGTGCTCCTTTGTGATTTTAGCAGGCAACTCTAGAATGCCTGCAAGTTGCAGATATATTTGGCATACCCTACTTATTGACAGAAGATGCAGGCGTTAGCAGTAGCTCTGTAAAATTCCTCATTGCAGCTCCTAATCAAAGAGCCGTGTACACACAGAGATTATACATGTATGCCGTCATACAGTCACACAAAAGAGAGAGACAGAGATGCAGAGACAGTGGCAGAGAGCGGGGTGGGGGTGGGGAGGAGGCAAGGGAAGAGAACGTTAGACAACATCCTGCCCTCCAGATGAATGGCACACAAAGACACTTTCCAGGTGACTCCAAGTAACACCTGCCCCACGAGGCCTGTTGCAGTGGCACCACTGAGAGCTTGGGAAAAGGAGCTCAAAGCAGATTATGATCTAAGCCTATGCCTCTGCTCTTGGGGGGTAAAGGAAAATCTTTTCCAGTCTGTTGAGAAGAGGCAGACAAACCTGCAACCCGGGTTTCATCTTTTTTCATCCTCTTCATCTGTTGTCTTAGCTGAGTAGAAAGATTATCCTGGAGCAGTATAAGGAAAGAAGGCTCAATCCTAGGTAGTTGGATGGTGATACCTCAGGTCTTGCTCTTATTTCTGCCTCTTTGGCCATTAGTGGGGTAACCAATGGCACCAGTGGATGGAGGGCTGGCCTGGGGTTAGGAAGACTTGATTTCTAATCTGGCCTCACAGGTTCACTAGCTGTGTGACCATCCTAGGCACATCACTTAACCTCTGTTTACCACAGTTTCCATAACTAAATTGAGGATAATTATAGCATCCACTTTTGTGAAGATCAACACAATTCAAATTAAGATAGTACTTGTGCAGAGCCCAGCACAGTATCTGGCGCATAGCAGTCGCCGTACAAATGCTCATTACCTCCTTGCCTGCCTCCCTCCCCTCCTGAGCCGATCATCATCTAAAGAAACCCGGAAAGAGAAGTGAAAAGAGAGAAGAGCAGAAGCTAGCCTTCGTTTCCCTTGCAGAGATGAGACTTGTTGGTTTAGTGCTGACTTGGAGCCGTAGCTGCCTGGGAGAGGAAAGCCGCAGTGCATTAGGAGAAAGTGGCCTCTCTCCCGGTTTTCTTTCAATCGTTTATCAGGCTTCTGTGTGCAGAATTGTAAGTGCCTTCTCCAGGAAGTATCACGTGCACGCCAGTTTAGAAGTTGTCATCTAGGCTTGCTAATCTCAAGTGGCTCCATGTGGTGCAGAGTGGGAATGAATTACTCAGTGAAGCTCTATCTTTCTGAATAATCAGGATAGTGACTGCACACATGCTAGGGAGGGAGATGGCTGATTTCCAGAGACCACAGTTGGATCACTTAGGTGAGAAGTGTGTAATCACGGCAGCAGTTTTTAGAGGCTGGATTTGACTTGTTCTGTGCCTGGCCTACCTTTCAGGCCACTGATATGAACATTAGCTTTTGGGGGGTGTCTAGGTGGCACAGTGGATAGAGCACTGGAGTCAGAGGGACCCGAGTTCAAATGCGGCCTCACATTTACTCACTAGCTGTGTGATAGCCTCCATTGCATTCTCACCCATCCACCCCAGAAAAGGAAGCAAATCACAGTTATGGGGTAGAGCAGCAAATAACACTATTGGTAACATCAGTGAGGATGGAGAGGACATTTGAATGATTCATTAACTGAGTTCATTTTGACCATTTCCCTGTTAACCTGAGTGATTTCATGTAGAAGAATGTTAAAGTTGGATGACGCTTTTAAAAAATTTCTTAGACACACCTTTGGTGCTGTCATCATGTTTATGGATGTCAAACCACTCTCTTACTTTAGAAATACATTAAAAAAAGATGTGGTAGAAAGGGGTAAGATGTCATCCTACTAGACAGCTTTGGAAAAAATATAGCCTCCAGTCCTAGTAGGGGCCAGTTAGTTTTGCACAAAGAAAAGCCACCTCTTCTGTCCCAGCCATCTTGCAGATGCAGGCATTAATCACGGGGGGAATCGAGTGAGCCTGGATAGCCCAGTCCAAATCCATCATCATTACTAGAAAAATGGGAAGCTGTGACCCCCTGCCAGAGGTTCAGTTGCATCATCTTCATACCAATGATGCTAGATATTTGTCTCACCTATCAAAGTGGTGAAGGATTTCAACTCGGGATCTGATTGGTTCTCAGGAAGGCTGGGAATCACGAAGAGACCTTCACTCGGGGTGTTTTGTTGTTAGTCAGGGTTAAACTGATGTATCACTTTTTCCATCAAGCCTTGGTTTCCTCATCTAAGATACTCAAATGAGACGCTGCATGTAGAGAAGAACACTTGCAAGCCTCTGGTATGCTAAGAAATGTCAGTTATTGTTATAGGGATCAGCTGTTAGTTTCTTTTTAAAGCAGCATTTGAAACCTCTTTAAGGTAGGTAGGATTTGCCTGGATTCCCTCTGTGTGCTGAACGACTCCCTTTCCTAGTCGTTATATATCTGCTTCATTTCAGTCCCTTTTGTAGTTCAGATAAGAATTAATCACATGTGCTTAATACATAGATACTTATGAATACTGATTTGTGATGAGCCAGAAAGGATAGAGGGGTATCAGCAGTAGTGGGAATGACAAGTGGTACTGTGTGTGACTGGGAGAATTATTACAGAAATGAAACAGAAACCTAGAAAATTGTTTATCTGGCGCAGAAACTGGAAAAGGTTGCTCTGGGGGGAAATGATCTAGGATTTCTGGGTATAGAAAACTACGTTGTGGTATTGATGGAGGAGACTCTTCTAAGGAAATGCCTCAGGAGTGAAGAGCCTGTAAGGAAAGGGGATGGTAAAGGAATTGAGAGGAGTAGGTATGCCCAGAGATGCCATAGGAGAACTTCGGAATATAAAACTGCCTTGACAAGGGAAGAACTCCTCTTTTCTGGGTATGCGTCAACATGACTTTCATGAAGTTGGTGACTAATTCATAACCCTAAACTACATATACCCTTAGAATATGCCTTTAAGCATGGCTTCACAGGGATGTTCATTGGGGATGGGAGATCTGAAGAGAGGGACACCAACAAGAGAGTATAGGGTCTTACCTTGATGTTGTCATTTCTGGGAAGAAAGGTTTTACATATGCATATATATATATATGTATATACACACACACACACACACACACACACACACATATATCCCATAGAAAGTCCCATAGGTTCAGCTCACTTGGACAAACATTTTTAATCTCCAACTACGTTCCTGTCCTAGGCTCTAGGGCTTATCTCTGTGTAGATGAGGATCATCTTGAGCCTCATCACTCTTTTGAGGGCAGTCCCATATCTGTAGCACCATTTGCCTGCTGAATATCTCCACAAAAATGTCCTATAGGCTTCTCAAACTCAACATGTTTGCTAACAGAAAAATCTACTGTTGCTTCTTCTCTAATCCCTCCAAAATCCAACTCTTTCCCCAACTTCCCTCCTTCTTCTGAGTGGTCTACTATCCTTCCAGTTACTAGGTTCTCATCTTCAGAGTTATCCTCAATTATTCCTCACCATTCTTCCCATCTGATTGGTTCATAAGTCTGGTCCATTTAACCCCACCACATCTGCCATATCTGTCCACTTCTCAGCAATCATACCGCAGCCTTGCTAGCTCTGGCCCTCATCCCCTCAACTGTTACACCCAGGCCTGGGCCCTCAATGAATATTTGTTAAATTGAATTCAGTATAAGTCAACTTCAATGTGGCAGCCAAAAATGCTAATGCAGTCTGGAATCCTAGCTTCCAGGAAAAGGAGGTGAAAGTGCTACTCCATTCTGTCTTTGGGAGACATTTGGAATATTTTGTTCACTTCTAAAGGACTCTGGGAAGCTGGAGAAGCTAGGTTGGGGAAAGGCCTCCATTTCATGCTCAGTGAGCATGGGTTGAAGGGACCAGGGGTGTTGAGCCTAAGTAAAAGAAGATATGGGGAGGTGGTAGAAGTGCCTGCTATAAGTATTTGGAGGGTTGACACATGGAGGCTGGATTAGGTGAAAAGGTAGCCAGGGGGTCCAGGCTTCCTGTGGGGGTGGAAGTGATGCAGAGCCATGGTGAAGATACAAGGGAGAGATATGATAAAGGCGTCAGACTGGATTTGGGGGAGCGAAGGGAAGACTGGATGAGGACCCTGAAGTTATGAAGTTGGCCAGACTGGAAGGGTGGTGGTACCCTCAATAGAAACAGGGAAGTCAGGAAGGGGGAAGAATTTGGAGCAAAAGGCAGTTTTGCTCTTCATATGCTGAGTTTCAGATGGAGTTTCCGGAGGAAAGGCTCCTGAGGCATAGCAGATACTTATTAAATGCTTGCTGAATTAACCTAGAGTTCATGAAAGCATTAAAGATGGAGATATAGAATGAAGGAATGAGCATGTATTAGGTACTTACTGTATGCCAAGCACTTTGTTAAGTGCTGGGGTATTCTCAAATAGTGTATTCTAATGGGTGAGACCACAGTTAGAGAGGGGAGTGGGAGCAAGGGAGGGATAGTTTGCTCTGGAAAGTTTTTGGGTTGGTGAGTAGAGCCGTAAGAGAGTAGACTGACATATCCTTTCCAGGAGCAATGATAGACTTGATGCTTCTAAAAGTGGAATGGTGTGTGTGTGTGTGTGTATGTGTGTGTATTTGGGGGAGGGAAGAGGTACATGCATTGGCATGGTAGCTGGTAGGCCAATAGTCAAAAAGTAAACACTGACTACAGCCTGGGCTTTGAGGTAGTGAGCACCTAAGGTAACCAGTCTGGATATGGGAGTCAGGAAACCCAGGATAGTAGTATTAGCTATAATAGAACTTTCAGGATCTGAGAATATCACCAAGAGAGATGGGATATAGACTAGGGAGAGCTGGAACCATCTCCTAGTAAGGCAGATAGTTAAATTTTCAGTGTGAACATTTACGCTTTCAGAAATCAGCAAGCTTGCAGATCAGGGCTGCGCTCTTGTTGATTGTCCAGACTTAAGAAAGTGATGGAAAAAGTGTTAATAGGCAGATTAAACTTAAAGGTGTATCATAAAAGAGTTTTTTCCACCTTAGATAGTCAAATGTTAAACATTTACCAGCATACCATTGACTATGGAGATAGGAGAGAGAAGAGGGTCAGGGCTGCTCCTTGGGCAATACTTTGAGTTAAGAGGCTGGAAATGGATGATTCTCAAGCAACTCCAGGAGTGGTCAGGTGGAAGGAGGACAAGCAGAAGGTGATGTCATACAAGCAGGGGGTAGAGAAAAGCCATTCAGAAAAGATGGTGTCATGAACAATGTTAAAAGCTAGAGAGAGGTCAAGGAAGATACAGACCAAGAAAAAACCAATTGGTAAAGTTGGAGAGAACAGTTTGGTTTAAGTGGTGATGTCTCAAGTCAGATTACCAGGGGCTAAGAAGTGAGTGGAGGGAAAGCAAGCAGTCTAAGAATTTGACTGTGAAAGTCAGGGTCAGATGAAGGTTATTTTAGAAATGGCAGGTGATAGATGAGTCAAGCTTCTGGAGGAGATAGGAGCAGATAGAATATTGGACACCATTAGAGAGGTAGTGATAGCCAACTTTGAGGTGGAGTGCAGCTCTAGCCTGTCTATAAGCAGAGAAAAGAAACTAATCACCAATTCATGGCCATAGGCCACATGCAAATCTTCAGACACATGTGAGACCCATGAAGCTCAATATTGGAAACTACATTGAAGCCAAGAGCATAAGATTGGGGAAGGGGGCAGGCTGGGCATGCCAGGTCTTGGGAATAATGTAAATAAAAGACAGGTAAGAGTCAGCTGGACTGTCCACAACATGTATCTGGCATGGGAGAAGCACTTAAATGTCTGCTGAATTAATCTAAAGATGAGGGGGTAGAAAAGAGAATAGATCGAGAGAGGGAAGGGAAGTGACAGACGTTCCCCTTCTTGAACTCTTGCTCCCACCCCATCATATTGCCTTCTGGACCTTGTGCCTCAGCCATTCCCTGCCCCTTCTTTGTGATCTCTCTTTACTGCTTCCTTTTCCTGTGCCTACAAACAATTCTTAGGTCTCCCCTTTTCTTTAATTTTTAAAATCGTTTTAATTTATTTCATTAGATATTTCCATATTACATGTAAAAAAATTCTTAATAATTTTTTAAAATGTTGAGTTCTAAATTCTCTCCCTCCCTCCTGCTCCATCCCCCACTTTGAGAAAGCAAGCAATTTGATAACCGTTATGTAAGGTTATGGGAAGCATGCAAAGCATACTTTCCATATTAGCCATGATGAAAAAGAAGAAGGGCAGCCAGGTGGCACTCTAGTGCACAAAGTACCACACCTGGAGTCCAGAAGACTCATCTTCCTGAGTTCAAATTTGGCCTTGGGCACCTACTAGCTGTGTGACCCTGGGCAAGTCACTTAACCTCATTTGCCTCATTTGACTCATCTGTAAAATCAACTCGAGAAGGAAATGGCAAACCAATTTCCCATATCTTTGCCAAGAAAACCCAAATGGAGTCTCAAAGAGTCAGACATGACTGAAAGACGACTGAGCAACAACAAAAGAAAACACAAACAAAGGAAAACAGTAAAACTAAGGAAAGTTTAAAAAAAGTATGCTTCAGTCTGTATTCAGAGTTTCTCAGTTCTCTCCCAAAAGGGAGGTAGCCTTTTTCATCATGAGCCATTTTGTGTTTTTATCACAGCAGCTAAGTCTTTAGTTGATCTCCATTACAACACTGCTATTACTACATACGGTGATCTGGTTCAGCTCACCTTAGTCACAAGAGTTTGTATAGGTGTTGCCATGTTGTCTGAAACCATCCTACTCTTCATTTCTCAAAGCATGAAAGCGTTCCCTCACAATCGTATGCCACAACTTGTTCAACCCTTCTGCAATTGATAGGCATTCCCTCAATGTCTAGTTCTTTGTCACCACAAAAAAGAGCTATTATAAATATCTTTGCACACATAGTTCCTTTTTCGTTTTCTTTAATTTCTTTGGGATACATACTGAATAGTGGTATTTTCTGGGTCAAGTGCTATACAGTTTTATAGCCATAGCTCCAAATTGGGCATAGTTCTGAATTGTTCTACAGAATGGTTGAACTATTTTACAACTCCACTAACAGTGCATTAGTGTAACAATTTTTCCACATCCCCTCCAGCATTTGTCATTTCCCATTCCTGTCATGTTAGCCAATCTGGTGGTATCTCAGAGTTGTTTAAATTTGCATTCTTCTAATCAGTAGTGATTTAGAGCATTTTTTCATGTGACTATTGATAGCTTTGATTTCTTCAGAAAATTGCCTGTTCATATTTTTTGATCATTCATCAACTGAGTAGTGGCTCTTATTTTTTGTAAATTTGGCTCAGTTCCCTATATTTGTTGAGAAATGAGGCCTTTATCAGAGAAACTTGCTGTTAATTTTTTTTTCTGGTTTCTGGTTTTCTCATTTTGACTGCATTAGTTTTGTTTATGAAAAGCTTTTTAATTTCATGTAATCAAAATTACCTATTTTATTTCCTGTAATACTCTCTAGCTCATGTTTGGTCAGAAACTCTTCCCTTATCCATAGATCTGACAGGTATATTTTTCCATGCTCATTTAATTTACTTATGATATTACCCTTTATGGCTAAATCATTTATCTACTTTGATTTTATCTTTCTATATGGTGTGATATGTTGACCTACACCTAATTTCTGCCAAACTGCTTTCCAGTTTTCCTAGTACTTTTTGTCAAATAGTGACTTCTTACCCCAAAAGCTTTCATCTTTGGATTTATCAAGCACTAGATTACTGCGGTCATTTCCTGTTTTGTAATGTGTACCTAACCTGTTCCACTGATCCATCGCTCTGTTAGCCAGTACCAGATGGTTTTGATGATGAGTGCTTTGTGATAGAGTTTGAAATCTGGAACAATTAGGTTGCCTTCCTTGACTTGTTTTTCATTGATTTCCTTGATATTCTTGACCTTTTGTTCTTCCAGATGAATTTTGTTACTATTTTTTCTAGCTCAAAAAAATAATTCTTTGGTACTTTGATTGGCCTGGCACTAAATAAGCAAATTAACTTTGGAGAATTGTTATTTTTATTATATTGGCTCAGCCTACCCATAAGCAATTCATATTTCTCCAATTGTTTAGATTTGTCTTTATGTGAAAATTGTTTTGTCATCATGTTTACATAATCCCTGGGCAGGTAGACTCCCAAGTATTTTATATTGTATACACTTATTTTAAATGGAATTTCTTTTTCTGTGTCTTGCTGTTGGGTTTTGTTGGTAGTATGTAGAAGTGCAAAGGATTTATGTGGGTTTATAAAGTTGTTAATTCAAGTAGTTTTTCAATTGATTCTCTAGGACTCCCTTTTCTTTTAAAAAATGAAATAAGCCATCTCTGATTTTGATCTCTCCTCCCTCAGCTGTTACCTGATACTTGTGCCCCCCTTTCCTTTTACTCCCCACCTCCACATCTTATACTTCCTACCCACCAGCTCCTCCCACCCTTGAAGCCTTTTCTCTACCCCAGCACTATAGAAATGGCTGTCTCTGAGGTCTGCAATCTTTCCTCAGGCCTCAGGATCCCTTACATGTCAGGAGCTTTGTAAAACATTCTCCACTCCCATTTTGCAAAAGAAGCTTTGTGGAAAGAACCCTGGGTTTGTAACCCTGGGTCTGGGGTTTCAAACATAGTGTTTCCTTCTGCTATCACTGTGGAGTCATTTAACCTCTTGGCCTCAGTTTCCTTCTCTGTAAAATGAAGGGATTGGATTTCAGCTCTGCTGTTTGTGGAGCTCTGCTGAGTGTGAAACATCAAGGATGTGAAACATCATCGATGACAGAAAACACTAGAATGATGCAGAACCACCCCTAGTTCCCACAAGCAGAAGGTCGTTTGAGGAGAGAAAGCACACTAGTGGTTGGGGGGTTAGTGATTGGGGGGGGGGGGGTTGATAACAACTGATGTTTAGGAGAGGGGGACTACTGAGATTAGGACTTTAGCTACACAGAGAGCAGCCATAGGAGGGAATCTCCTCCATCGCTGCAGATCCTCGACTCTCAAGAAATAGGAGGTCTTGGAGAATGGGCACTAAGAGCTTAAGCCACCTGGCCAGGGGTGCAGGGTTCCATGTGTGTCCCAGGACCTCTCTCTGACTCTGCAGTCCCCGACCTCTCTCCCTGCATGCTGAGGCAGACCCTATGGGTGTGGGGTCAGAGAGCTAGTGGTGGTATATACTGCCCATTCTTTGAAGCTGGCCCTCTCTGACGCATCTCCATACCTTGCCCTTGCAGAATACTCAGCCCCTTCCCCCGCACCTCTTAAATTACCTCAACTTCCTTATGGACTTATCTCAAACCCTACCTTCTGTGGGAGGCCTGTCCAGCCCCTCACCTGCGAGGGCCTTCCCTTCTCAGATTACCTTCTGCCTTGTTGATATCTCTTGCGTGTATTTATTGTCTCTGCCATTACAATGTAAGCTCCTATGGGGCAGGGACTGGTTTTCATTTTGGGGAGTTTTTTTTAGTACATGAGCCTATTGGCACCGAGTACTTAATAAATAAATGTCTCTTGACTCACATGATAAAGAGATCTTCCTCATTCTAAAGCTGCCCTTCTATCTACAATACCACAGAGCCATTTCTTTCACATTAGCTAATAAAAGCACAATTAGGAAGACAAAACTGCTCTAAAAATCATTCTTCAATTCAACACCTATTACATCCCTACTACGAAGAATACACAAACACAAAAATTATATAGTCCCTCTGTCTTCAAAGAATTTTCCTTTTATTTAGTATTCCAGAAGCAAATATAAATATTTTAAGATTATCCACTGTTTTGGAGACTGTTTTCTAGTATAGCTCAAATAATTAATTATGATCTGATTGGTGGGGCTTAAGAGGGAACCGGTATTACATATTATCAAGTATATTTGTTAGCAAGTACATAAATTATTTCTATCAATGAAAAATATAAGAAATTCTAATGTTTCTGAGATCTTGAGGTTATGTCATGAAAAGATACTTAATGAATGACAAATTCACATTCATCATAATGAATCTCTGCAAGATAACAAACCTGAAGAAATTATGCTAACCAAAAAACTCCCCATTTAGGATTTAAGGCATTGACATAGAGTGAAGTTGTTTTTAAAAGTTAAGCAGAGTAGTTGTGTATAGTTGGTGTGGTTGTTATAGAATTTCAACAGATAAACAAGAGAAAGGTCCTAACTAACCTTCTTAGCATGGTGGCAAGGACAAATGTTTGTAATTCAAGTTGAAGCATCCTTCATAATGAGAAGTCTGGGTCAAAAAAAAAAAATGGCCCTGCAGTTCTGAACATGTACTGTATAAAACTGTATCTGGCATGACATGCAGCTCCATTTGTGAAGTCCTGACAGTTTGTTCACAGGGTTACAAGAACGCTGTGTTTCCAAATGCCCTCCTGTGGAATTTCCTATTGGCATGATTTTTTCCTGTGCTTCTGCACAGTAGCAATCTCTTCAGCTGCATTTGCTGTCCTAGTTAATCAGAGGGTGGGAGAAGAGGGGGGAAGAAAAACCTCTCTCCTCTCCCTCTCCCACTTTCTGTTTCAGTGGGCATTGAAAATGTAGGTCAAATTGCATCACTGGAGAAAGGAATGAACAGGAAGGTATGTGGAAAGCAGTGCCATCCTTAGCTGGGGTTCAGGCTGCAAACCTCGATTTCCAATCGGGTGTGGGTCTGTATAGAGCCAACTCTGTAGATGAGAGATAGGGGGTCAGGAAGTCATATTCTCCAGCTGTTTTCAAGGATTGGTAATGTTTAATCAATGCTATGAGATTGTTTTTTGCCCTAGTGAAAATAACTTTTTGACTTTACAAAAGCTTGTAAATGTGAATTAAGTGATATATGTGTGTACATGTGTTATCTCATATCTGTTATTTGTTGCAACAATTTATAACTAATTTATTCAGAAAAATGTTTGAATTGTGGAAACAACTGTCATGTGTCTTAAAAAAACAAACCCAACTCCTGTTGGGTAAGCACACAAGTCCCATAATATAGTTTGCAAATAGCATCTAATCATGCTATATATAATCCTGATCAGCATACAGAAACCACAAAGTATGTTTTCTATTTGTAACTTATGTCTTAAGTATCCTGTTTGACACTAATGTGGCTGTCTCCCTTTATTTTTAAAATAGTACTGTCAGTCTTAGAGACTTTAAGAAATGAGAACTCTAGTATGAATTTTAAGAACTTTTTATACACTGTATGCTGCCTGTTATTTTTGATGAAACCATTTCCCTCATGTTTCTGTGACGTGATCAATGAGAAATATTTTGGCAGGAAAAGGCACTTAAGAACATATCCATTCCCACCTTCTTTCCAAAGATATTCAGCAGTTCAGTTCTGCCCAAAATGGAAAATCAAACTAGAATATTTTGCATAGATTTCAGCATTATTAAAGGTTGTGCTTTGAGTTTTCATATTCCCCATCAATTGCCATAAGATATATATTGCTCTATATCCCAGAATATCCACAGCTATTTCAAAAGAAAAGTAGGCCCCACATTTGTTTCAGTGATTTCCAGAACTGTCCATTTCTTGACCCTTGAGTGTTGTATCCTTGATGTGGCTATGTTCAGGCTGAGAAAGAGTGTGCATTAACCTTGTTTCCTATTATGGAGGAAGACGTGGAAATTAATAATTAAATTGCTGCAAAAAATTCCCAGCCTACTAAGAGTATAGATGCTATTATTGAAAGGGAGGAGGAAAGCCCAAATGTTTATATACTCTAATTCTATGAAAATTAATTGGCAACAAATCAGTGTTCATTTTTACAAGACTATAGAGAAAAAAGACTTTTTGGATATTATTTAAATGAACAGCCGCTGGGATATTTACATTATTAAATTAGTGTGCAGATTGTGTGAAAGAAATTACCATATGTGATAAATGTTAAATATTACCAAGTAAATCCCATACACATACTATAACAGGATTCAACAGTCTTGAGTACACAGAAACTGAGTAACTGGAAGGGAAAGAATAGGAAGAAACAAAGGATTTTACATTTCTCATTCAAATCGTAGGGAGTTGTGTGCTAGCTAACAAGGCATAGGAAATATTCACGGAACCCAGGGAAAGCTGTTAGCGTTTGGCTACAAATAATGCTACCATAGCTCGAGGGTGTCCCATGTGGCTAAACCTACGGAACAGAGAAAATAGAAGCCAAATCTCAAGATACTGCTGTGTAACTTACTACCAGCAAAAGTGTGGACAGGCTACACAGAATCCTCAATTTCTGTAACTGATGCATTCCTGAAACACTGGGTGTAAATTAGATTTTTTGTGAATGGGATTATTTTCTCATTGGTGACTGATATTCAGTTAGTGGCAGTCCTTAGCTTTAATTTTCTCTTCTCGTTATAAAAAAACTTTTAAACCCACCAGGGGCGATTATTCAGAGGAATTCTTTTGTAAAGTGAAAAGACCTTCTGTAAATGTAATGCAAAATTAAGTCTGGTTTTAGGTCGTATTTCTCATGTGCGCCTGGGTAGCTCGGCTGTTCTTGGCAACAATTAGTTATTACAACGATCAGTTGCAAATACTTTAATTCTAATAACGCATTAAAGCAGGGGTCTTTAATAAGTGGAATAACAAACTTTTCTGGGGAACATGATTATTAAGGCCACTTAGAAGCTGTATTGAACAAAAACTGAAAAAGGAATTTTATGTAAGTGTTGCTGTTTCAGTGAAGAGACTTTCTTATGACATTTATTTTTGAAAGCTCTCCCTAATTAGTGCACATAGAGCTCCCAAGGGGGTAGTAAAGCTGAATTATGCTCATTTAATCAATGCACCCTTGAAGATTAGTTGGTACCCACTGTGTGCAGGGTACAGTGGTTTAGACCATAAGTTATATAGAAAAAGGAGAGAAACCTGTGGGTAGGAGGGTCTTAGGAAGTGTTATTTCATATGGAGGAGGAGGGCTCTTAAAGGCTGAGACAGGTTGGTCCAAGTTCAATGGTCTTTCTCCTGTTGTGTTACATAAAGAAGAAATAGATTCTTCATATGGTCCCGGGTTCAGATCCACGTCTCTGCTTGCTACCTGTGTGGACAGATCATTTAATCTCCCCGAGCCTCTTCCTCTCCAAGTGAAGAAGGAATTGAACTAGATGGCCTTTGGAGGTCTGGGTCTTCTCAAATCTAGGATCCTCAGATCTTGCTCCTTATTCCAGCAGGATCCCTCTTCACTTAGTAAAGAAAACAGAATTATGTGAAATTTTAGAGTTTAGGACATTGTGGTGCTTTGTCAAACTCGGGGCCCTGTTGGAGAAAACTTGAAAGATACCTTGGCATTGGACCTGTTTTTAGCATCTTCTCCTCCCTTCTTCCTGATAAGCAGAGGCCCCCCACCGAGAAGGAAGGAGTCTGATGGACTGGGTTTTTTCTTAGTCACATAGCCTTTCACTTGCTTTTTTAAAAGTGGTATTGACCTAGGTCAGTCAGAAAACTGCAAGGAGAGGGGATCATGTCTTAGCAGAAGAGGCTTTCTGCTTTGGAAGCACTTGGAGGAATCATGAGTCAGTGCCATCAGATCACAAATTTGGAGCCTGAAGAGAAAGCCTAAATGACCTCCCCAAAGTCACACAAGTAAAAGATGCTGAGCTGGGATTTGAACTCAGGTTCTCTGACTCCAAATACAATTCACCACACTGTATCTTTTCCTCCAAAATTCATGTAAATCATCCTGTGTATCTCCCCTTGCCAGTTTATAGAAGCTGTAAAATGTGGGTGAGTGTTCATCTACAAGCGTACCCCTAATGTGCCAGCTTGATGTCATCATTCCCAGTGGGTGGATCCCGGTGGCTTGGGAGTGTGGAAAGAATCCTTAATTGGGAGTCAGAGTTCCCGGGTTTGCTACTTCCTGTGTGGTGCTTGAGTTAATTATCTTTCAAATAAGGGAGCTGGACTAGATGACCCTTCTAGCTCTATGACTGTATAATTACACTATTTAATTCAGTTTGACACACATTAAGTACCCACTCTATGCACTGTACAAGTGGTGGAAGGGTGTTTGGTCATCTATGGAGTCAGGAGTTTGGATGGTTGGGAATCATTGGCCTAATGGATCATTCCCAAATCCAGTGTGAATATTGTAAAGTTTGGTCAGATGAGAGTGGGGACTGGGTTGGCGTATGGGACTTGCTCAGGTTGACTTGCCTGCTTTCTGCTGAGCTTTGCCATGAGAGAAGGACTGATCAATAAATGGCATCTCAGTGGTAATGGGAAAGCAGCGTGGGGAGTGAGAGGGCCTGGACCTTTAGACACGGCCAGATTTGAAGAGGCTTTGCCACCACCCCCCTGTATTGGTAGAGGGACTTTTGCAATGTGGTTTTTAGGTGGCCTTGGGAAAGTTTATGGAGGGGAACAAGGAGCCTGACTTGAGGGACCAGATTTCTTTGAGACCCCATTGGGAGGAGGTGCTGCTCATTGTGCCCTAGCACTAAGGCCAGACTCCAGTTTGGCCTAGAGCGGCATGGCCCACGTAAGACCTTCCCTCCCCTCCCCCCCCAACCCCCGGCAGCCAGCCGGCTCTTTTCTCCTGTTCTCAGCTGTCTCACGTGGTCACTTGGGTTCACCAGGAAGAAAAGTAGAGGCAGAGAGTGATTCTGCAGATGGAGTGCTGCAGCGGGCTGTTCCCCATTTAGGATTTCCTTCTTGGCTGACTTTTGGGAGAGTGGGGGAGGAGAATAAAGAGGGAAAAGGTGGGACAAAGCAGACTGAAGCAGGCCCAGCCTGAGATGGCTCCATGTCTAGCATCTTTAAACATCTTTGTTCTCTAGAAGAATAGAATGGAAAAAAGTTAAAAACAAAACACAACACAGTTAAAATGGGAGCCGTGAAAAGATTATTTGAGATGAAATGTTCAAATGAAGAAAAACTTCACATTTCCAAGGAAACATATTAAATAAGGCAGCTGCACTGAAAGACAAGGGGGTACCCATTTCAGACCTGGCTTGCTCTGTGTGGGTTGTCTGCTTTGAGACAAATTCAACTTAATACTTTTTTTTTCATCAATACTTTGGATGGAGACCTACTTGGTGAGCTAGAAGCTTCCTTAGCCGTCGAGGTCAGCCCTATTACATAGGCATAGAAATGGGGCTGTGTAACCTTAGAGATAATCCCTGCAGGTAGCTAGCTGACTTAGAAAACTACACATTAACATTATCTATACCTATTATGTTTTTATTCATTTTGTTAGTTATTTCCCAATTGCAGTTTAATTTGGTTCTGGGGCCCTTGGCATCTGTCAGGCCCCTGTGATCTTGTCCATTTGGCCCATAGGGTTTTAAGTGACTTTCCAACAGCCAAGAACTGTAAAAGTGGCAAAAACAAGATTTGCTCTTGGGTTGATGTGAGGTATCTATTTCTTCTTAAAGTAAACCATAAGAGAAGAGGAAACTCAGCATGGACTAAATGCTCTCCCAGGCCTCAAAACTCTTCCATCCAGGTCTCCAACTGGCCTCCAACAACCAAACCCCTCCATCTCCAGACTGCAGGTGTTTTCCCTGGCTGTCTCCCATGCCGGAATTCTCCCTTTTCTCATCTTTGCCTCCTGGCCTTCAAGTTCCACCTGGTTAATACCCCACCAGTTAGGAAGGAAGCCTTTTTCAGCTCTTTCATTCTAGGGTCTTGTAAAATATCCTATCTACAGCTGGTTTGTATGTATTTACAAGTTGTTACCCTCCTTAGACTGGGAGCTCCCTGAGACCTGGGAGTGTTCCTTTACCTCCCTTTGTATCCCCAGAGCTTAGCACAGCACCTGACACATAGTAGGCTCTTAATGAATATTGATTGACTGATTAGAGGAAAGTCCTTCATTTGTATTCCTTTGGCTAACTTTGTATGCCTGGGTATGCCAGTTAACTGTACATAATTAATGTTGCTCAGATCTGTAAAGATGGTCTAGCCACGAAGGAGCTCTCAGAGGGGTTGCTATACTTGTATGCAGGTAAAGTTACCACTTAGAGACTTTAAGAACATGGAACGTTCAGGGCATTTGTGTGCTGAGACCTTTGCTCCTGGCCAGCATATGTGTGCATATGCAGATACATGTGTGTGTAGATACTGTCAAATCATATACTTTTAAAAGGACCGCTTTCTTGGAATAAGAAGTTGACATAATTAGTCATTCTGCGAAACAGGAGCAACTTAACTGTACAATATGATTTTTTTTTCTTTCCTATGCTCGGTCAGGGATGAGGAACCTTCAACCCCTGAGCCATCAGTTTAATTTCATCCAGCCGAGAGGGCAAATAAAGATCAAGAGATGGTTTTATTCATGCCTGTGGTTCTGAATTTTCAATATGCCTTCCAAAGACTTTGACAAGTAATATTATAAAAAGACATAAGATAGGGTTGTTAATCCATGAAAATAGGCCATTTTCTCTGTAAAATGAAATGAGACAGTAACTACTTTGCAGAAGCAGAATGTTGAAAAGGAAGGGAAAAAAGAATTTCAAGATGCATGTGCCTTCAAATTTTAAGGATTAAAACATTTATAACAAAATGTACAGTGCTTGCCTTAAAACATTAAAAAAAAGACATTAGTGTATAATCGGTCCTGCATTTAAACATAAGTTGGTTATTTGTCCATCAGAGCATTTGAAAACATTCAGCTGTGTACCTGCCTCTCTCCCTTCATTCCTTTTCTCCTTTTTGTACCTTTTTACTCCTGTAACTGGCTATAATACAGAAATGAAGAGAAATGAAGAGTATAATACAGAAAGGAACTGTACTAATTAAGTACAGTTTTTGTTAGTGGAGTATTTTACTTTGAGAAGCTCTTACGTTTAAATATATATTTATTATATTATATATTTATTATCTATATTATTATGTATTAAAATATATAAATATATGTATACTAAAAACTAAAACTAAAAGTCCTAAATTGCCTTGTTTTTTAGTAATGAATCTTATTCCCTTCCCCTCCCTTCCACATTGACGCATAATAAGAAAAGTTCTGCACTCGAATTTCTAAGTACATCAGTTCATGGTTATTTTTAGTATTTGTTTTTCCAATGACTGTAACAATTCTCTGAAAGTAGTGTTTCCATAAACTAGGTGAGCAGATTAGTAAAAGGTAAGTTACTTTGAGGCAGAAACCTATCTTGGAAAGGCTTTCATTGCATCTGAGATCTTTTGACACTGGGAGAAAGGACGGGGATGCTACAGCTGAACGTAGAAAAGAGGTCTAATCTAGTGAAATTGGGATAGAGAAGAGGTTAATCAGTTTCGTATGTCACTCAGCCTCTGGTCATCACTGAAGAGATCACCATCAATAGGAGGAGCGTCTATCTGAATATGGTAGTATGTATTATTTGTTGATTATCTGTAATTTGTACGTTAATTTCAGTGACTCTGCATAGCTGTAAAGTTTTTAGGGTACTGAGATATGTATATATATAAATAAATTTTAGCCCAGTTCAGATAGATTAAAGGAGATAGCATTTTTATTGGATTTGGGGCAAGGAAGTTGAGCAGTAAAATGAAAATCAAGCAATTTTTTTATTTTTATTTTTTTAAAGAAAAGAGAGTTGTGGAGGGAATGGTATGGGGTTAGGAATCTGGGGAGAAAAAAACTATCTGGAATTCTATGGATTATAAGAAAGATTTTAAGTAGTATTGAATAACATTTGATGTGCAAAAAAACCCTAGGGTTTTTTGGTTTGCTTTGGTTTTTTAATGATCTAGAAATAAACTTGATAGAATAGATTATTACAAATACATATACAAATTGTGGCAAGAAATTTTAAACAGATTTATGAGGGATATATATACATATATATACACACACATATAATGTATCTGCACATTATATATACATGTATATATGTATACACATACACACGTGTGTATGTATCTGCACATAAGTGTATAAATGTGTGCGTATGTATTTATTTATTTCTGACTTGCTATTTAGATGTTTATCAGGAGGAAAAAAGAGTGCAGCTGTGACTTCATTCTAGTGTTTAACCTCTGCAGATTATAGAAAGAGAAGCCTACGTAGAGCGGATTCCCTGTAAAAGAGCTGTTTTCTATGTGTCTGGCATTTTGACAGCATCAGCCCTGGGGTGCCGTCATTGGTGGCACTGAAATCTCTTTCTCTCTCTCTCTGTCTCTCTCTCCCTTTCTCTGCAGCAGGTCCTGTTTCTAGCATGAGAGCCATCTTAGTTGCTCACTTCAGACTTTTAATCCTAACCTTAATAAATTCTTGCATTTCCCCCACCCCCCAAAAAAGTTGATTTTAATTATATCCTTTCACTTCCATTTTTCCTTTGTGTGTTATAGAAATGGAACTTCCAGTCTTTCTGGTGATTTTGCAGAAGCATGAATCACAGAGATATGAGTTTTCTTTTTGAAGAATGATTGCTTGTGAGCTGCTGAATGTTAAAGGGGACTCTGTAAATAACAGTCTTACTTTTCAAAAATCTGGGTTTCTGTTTGGTTTCATAGGAAAAAAATGATCTGAATAGTCCTTTTAAATTAAGTGAACACTCATTAGTGGCCAATTACATACAATGATTTTAATCCCCAGGAGAGTTGCTTGATATACACATTGAATATTAACTAGTTCTCAGTTTACTATAAATATATCCAATTAAGATAATTGTAAAAATCAAATTGCATTTGGTATAAAATTGGTAAAGTGCTTTTAACAGTTTGACATTTCAGAGCAATTATTTTAATTTTGGAACATCTGGTAGCTAATAAGATTGTAGATTTCTGATTAGCTTTATGGTGCTAGTCATTTTTTCCCCTCAGATCTAAGCAGAAGTCTTCAGCCACCTACAAAGCTGATGATCAACTGATAAGTCAATCAAGATTTTTAACGTCACTATAAAGTTATGGGTAATTACCATATATGGTAATTGAATAAATATAGTGACACTAACACTTAGTAGAATTTGCATTTTACTAATAGGCAGTGTTTCTTTTATTTATGAATTTATTTTAGCCCAGGATCCCAGTTTTCAAAAATAATGTTAAGATGCTGCTTGTCTTAGTGCCCTGACAGTTCAGAGCTCAGCATTCCATTGACTCCATCACTTTTCACTAATAGTAACAATGGTAAAGTGGAGAGCACTGATATGAGCTTTGGGGAGTGAAGTGCCAGCTCCTTCACTTATTAGTCAGGGGACTCTGAACAAGTCATGTAACCATTCAGAGTCTCCCTTTTTTCATCTGCAAAGTATTTTGTCCACCTTAATAGATGATATCCAAAGTGAATTATTGTCATTCATACAACAGTATTGAATACTCCAGAATTTGCTAACCTAGTGTGGAACAGGATGAATTCAGAGATGATCTCTATGTTTCTAGCTTGGTGCCAAAAGCACTTGGTCATCATGGATGAACTAAAACTCTTCTGGTTTTTCCTTTCATCAAGAATTGGCTGCTTCAGAGCCAGTGGCCCCAGGCAACATTGTGAAGTCAACTGGTGCTTCAATTCCCTATCTATTATCTCTTCATCCCTGTGTACCCAGTGCCTTCATCCACACTCTGGGGATGAAAACTTATCCTATAAGTCATTAACACTTTAGTGTGGATTAGTTTATTATATTATCCCTAAATTATTAGCATTTAAAGAGGGATAGTAGGAGAGGAAGCCAAAGCACTGAATCTTCTTTAGTGGAATTTCAGACAAGATAGTGGCAAGGGAGATATCTGGGATGTCAGGATGATTTTTCCTGGGACATAGCATTTATTCAGAAGGTTCCCAGGAGTTTGCAGGGTGACAAGGTATAAGCAGTGATAAAGTCTGTCAGGTTACCACTCTGGAGTCTTCAAACATCCATGATGCTGGAGCAGCCTTTCCTTCTCTTTCTCTACCTTTAAATATTTCTCTTTCTTAGTTTGAAGATACTTCATGGAGATTGTTTCTGTTTAATGGCAGAGAGGGTGAACATTTTCTTGAGGGATTGGAGTTTATGGTTTATTCTGAGTCTGCTTCCCAAAGAACTTGAGGGGGCTGATAGGTTAAAAGAATGCAGAATGCTAAAAAGGGGAAGGGAACAGAGGTCATGCGAAGGAAGACCAGATGTTGTGGATGCCCTCAGCTGCTCCAGCTGGGCAGCGCAGGGCCCACAGGCCACCAGAAATCAGGCCTTGGCTTGGCAGCCACACTGAAAAGGGAACTGTTCTAAGCATTGTAGATCGGACCCCAGAGAAGACCATGCACAGATGAACCTACAAAATAGAATTTTTTTTCCTGGAACTAAACTCTAGAAGCATTTTTTAAGAGAAGGTACAATTTGAGTTTCACTTTAGTGAGAAAAGGGAAAGTGACGAGGAAGTTGTCAATTCTCCACTTTGACCTTGGAACGGACAGCTAGGCCCTTGAGATATGGAGCCAGTTTTAGGTGACAGAGGTAAGCAATGCAGACCCTTGGATCAGAGACATAGAGGTGAGAGAGATCCAGAAGAAACAGATGGGGAAAAATGGAGGGTACTGCCAGGAGACAATCAAGAAGCAGGGCTTTGAAGGAAGCCTTTCAATGAACTTACACAGATACGGATAAGAGCAGAGCACTGCAGTCAGTGCTGGGCAGGTACAGAGGCCGAATTAGGAGTCCTTGCCCTGCAGTCTGTCCATTGCATGCCCATGTGCATTTGGGCATTGTGTGGAGGTGGGTGAGGATAAGGGAGAGAGAAGTGCACAAGCTTTTATTGAGACCTACTGTGCCAGGCCCTGCTGGGAGCAGAAAGAATCGATGCAAGGGACTTAAAGGACAGCGGCTGAGTAGAAAAGAACCAGAAAGTTGTGTCAGGAAGGGGAGGATGGGAAGAAGAGGAAGAGGTACGCTGAAGCCGCGATGTGGGACCTGGAGGGACCCTGTCGGGGGATAGCCTAGGCCACGGAAAGGTTCAAGTTTCTTGTCCTTTAAATCTAACAAGGCTGAGAGGGGATCACACAGTGATAGAATTTTAGAGCTGATGTAATCTTGGAGATCTTTAAGGACCAGATCCGCATGATCCCAGTTCAGACCTCTGTTTCATTGCATGCTATGTCAGAGATTCTCCTCTTCTATCGGTGGTAGTATCCAACAACTACACAGCCCCTCCTCCTCATTCATTTTAATGTACTTTCATTTCTAAAAGCAAAAGGAAGTATGAGAAGTATCATAAAATCAAATTAGAGTTGCAACATTTTTTTTTTAAAGATAACTGAGGTGAAGGAATATGGGCAAAGATCCAATCCAGTACAATGGAAAGACTGCTAGATTTCAAGTTGAGAACCACCTCCCCTTCTGCTTCCATTGGAACTAACCACCTCCCCTTCTGCTTCCATTGGAACTCTTACTGGATTCAGAAGTAGACAAAAGGAAAGTTTTTAATTGGAGTTTTAAAATGCAGAAACAGCTTAGGAGAAATAATTTCCCAGGGCCCACTACAGGCAAGATGACCTCAGGGGTCTCTTCCAAAATACTTTGTCTTACACTACCTGATTTTTTTTTTTTTAATTTCACCTTGTGCCACTGGATGAAATTCTACCAGTTAGGAATGAATAGATATCCTTAGGATAATAAACATCTTATTTAAAAATGCAAATGCCTGTGGAAGAATTGAGGCCATCAGTCATTTACACATTAATATGAATAAGTCTGATTTGGTTGTTTTCCTCCTAACACCTGATTTCTGCTCTATTGAGGGAATGACAGTTTGTCCTAGGGAGCAGCACTGGAAGGGGCAGGAGTTTGGATAAAAGGAGACAGAGATTTTGGAGTACGAACCACTTTGTGGTGATAGTGCATACCTGGGCTATACGCTGTAATGGTGACAGCACTGAGAGATGGGGGTTGTTCAGTCTTTTTTTCAGCCATGTTCAACTCTTGGTGACCCCATTTGGCATTTTCCTCACAAACATACTGAAGTATTTTGCCATCTACTTCTCCAGCCCATTTTATAGATGAGGAAACTGAGGCAAACAGGGTTAAGTGACTCGCCCAGGGTCACACAGCTAGGAAGTGTCTGAGGCCAGATTTGAACTCGGGAAGACGAGTCTTCCTGACTCCAGGCCCAAAGCTCTGTGCACTGTGGCACGGCCTCGCTGCCTAAGAGATGGGAGAGATTATACGTATAAAGGAGGATGGTATAAGAAGGTGCCCAAAACAAACATCCACCCTCTTCAAAATACTGTTCTGAACCAGTTCTTCACTTCAGAGAGGAAGAGACATCTTGGCTTTGCTCCTGTCCCCACGTGCAGTTCAGCTCTGCTGTGGCTTCTGTGGGCCTCGTGGACAAACATGGGATCCCAACCACTTGTTGGAGCATTGTTTCTGTGGGGAAATGAATTCTCTATCCAGAAATGAATTTTTGGGCTATACCACACCTTCAGGTTAGGGACAGTACCCTTTTATAAACCACGTCATCACCAGTCACCCCTTTTTGTCAGTGTTGTGGGCTGTTTTCTGAGTTGTCTTGACTTGGTCTGTACAGATGGATCAGTACCAGGGCCAAGGGACTTTGCTTGAATAAAGTTTGCCTTTCATAAGATTTTAGTTTTAGCCGAATTTGATCAACAGATATAATTATGTTTATAATTACACTGAAAGCTTTATTATAGGAAAAATGTCATCAGGTATTCTTAAAACATGGATATAGATTTTCATTGAGATTAATTGCATTAGCCCCATAAATGGGTACTTGTTTTCCTCATCTAAGTAGCTAAGTTTTTTTCAGGTCTTCCATTCTCAAGTCTTTACTTTGCTGGGCAAATGAGTTTGAAATGAAGCATAGTAAGAGCCCCGTAGATTTCGAGCCAGAAGAGACTTTGGAAGTTCTCTAGGCCAATGTCCTCATTTTTTACAGGTGAGGAAACCAAGACCCCAAGGTGAAGTCACTTTACCTAAGGTCTCACAGGGAGAGAAATGACAGAACTCGAATCTTTCCTTCCTTCTACTCTCTTTCACCTTTTTTCACTCCAGGTATGTCCACACACCTATCCCTGTAGATCCCCGAAAACCATTTAAGTATTTATAGGTGGGCTGAAGAACTTTTATTGTCTTTTGCTTCTTTAAAATGGTTGTCTCTCTTTTTAAAAGCTGCAAACCACTTCTTGATCCTAAAGTTATCTTTGGGGAATTATCGGGAAGCTGTATGCCGGTGATCAAGAAAAGGAAAAAAGGGGGGAGGGGTTTTGATTTGAAGAATGCACATTTGTTCAGGTCGGGTCATGAGAAAGATAATTATCCTTCCACTTTAAGTCCCCAGTTTCTCAGCTGACCTCATTCTTCCTAGCTTGGTGCCTTACAGTCAGCACTCCCGGCCACTGAGCTGATGAATTCATTTTGCCACTGCCTCTCTTCCCCTTCTCCTGGAACATGCATCTCTGTAAAGAGACTTCACTAGAGGGAGCATCATGTCGTAAAGACCAGCCTGCCGCCCTACATGCAGAACAAAATGATGAAAAACCTGGTAAACCATATGTTTTAGGAGGGCAAAAAGACAGACAAGAATCTTGTGCAGCGTTAGATTCAAGCTTAGGTTGAAGCTTAGGCCTAGACTCCAGCCACATTCCTCTGTGCATATAAAGGGTTCATTTTATGTTTTATAAAATGCCTCAGGTACGTTAGGTTGATTTGGTATGGGGAGCCCACTGGCATCGTGCATTTTCAGACATATAGATGTTGGATCAGATTTTCCTCTCAAAGACACTTTCAGGTATTGATTCCGTGGAAAGTCTTACCTATATCTGGCCATGTACTGGTTGTAAAGAAGGAAAGGTATTCATTTTTCCCCTCTGTATCACTGATCTCTGAACAAAGACATTTATAAGTGAACCTGTAACCTAAAGCATCCTCTTTGTAAAGAGAGGTATGTGATTCTTGGCTCCAAATGTCACCATCCCTAAATCTGGATGGTGAGGTAAGACTGCATATTCAGCAGATCCTCGGAATTTGGCAGGGCTGGGGTGCGGACCAGTGACACAGAACCATTGTTTCCATAGAACTCCTTGGATGAGGCTTGGTCTAGACTTCTTGCTTCGCCGAGAATTACGTGCACGAACAAATGATAATGGGCACAGTCAGAAGATAAACTTATCATTGGATTAGTGTCAACACTCTGTGAGAACTTCAAGAGTGAGAATGAAATCACATCAGTGGACATCTACCCTTCATGCCTTGCAGGCATGCTACTGCTTTACAGTAAATGGAGTTAAATGAAGAAGAGAAATTATGATGGGCTCTTAACCCTGTCCCTTGGCATGATTTCCATTCTAGGTTTCCTTCCTACAGGCTTGAGGGCAAACCCAAGTGTTCATTTCCACAAATTGAATGTCTATCGTACGGTCTATGTGTAAAATGCTCAAAAAATCACCCCCCAATTAGATACCAGCATCCAGCTAACATCTGGATAGTCTGAAAAAAAGCCTGAACATTGTAAACCATCTCATGTAGTTCTTAGTAACTCCGCTATGCTCAAGAGAGACAAATGCCTTGGCGGAGACAGTTAAGAATCAATGATGGGCTAGTTCCCCTGTCCCCCTCATTTGTGTTTTGAGGTCACCAGATAAGGATTAGTTGAAATAGTTAAATTTGCTGTTATAGGCATTCAACAGAAACTAATAAAACAATTACTTTTATTTATAAGAATGGCAAAAATGTTGCTGTTTAACGTTTGGCCTTAATTTTAATATATGTGGTCTATGATTTTCCTTGACACATAGAGTAACCAATGAGGAATTAGGACAGATGGCTTGGTTTTCTTTTTTAATTGACATTGACTAGTTAGGAGATAATTCTCCAATCCTTAATCAAACACTGAAACGTGGAAAATAGAATATCAGCTAAGTAGTGTCTACTGTTTACATCTTACTGCCATTGAGAGTGTATTTGCCGCTTCTGTCTTGTTTTTTGACTTCATTGTCTAGTACACGAAACTAAGGCATTTGTCATCCTCAGATATGACTGTAGTGGATAGTCAAACGTGGTATTTGAAGGCAGCTCCAAATTAGAGGTTAATTTTTGGTAGCATTATTAAATGTGGAAGTGGAAAATTATCGATGTGCTTAAATCTAAAACGTAAAAGGAAGAATAAGGGAAAACGTACATGAGAAAGTATTTAAGGAAGAAAAATTGCTGTTCCCGGTCCATCGGTTGTGCTTGTAAACAGTTGGGTCAGCCAGTCCAGCCCTTAGGCAGCATGATGGAATCCGCACCTTTCGGCATCTTAGTTAGCAGTAAGAAGGAGGGTTTGTACGCCGCTTTTGTAGGGTTTCTTTTTTGACTGACTTAGAAAAGAATTGTCAGCTTGGGAGCTGAAATGTTGCTCCTTACTGGATGGGGGCATTTTGTGTAAGAGAGGTGAGGTTTATTCCGAGTAACTGCGTACAAGAGCACTGAGACCCATGGGAGGAAATTACAGGGAAACGCACTGGAGCTTCATTAAAGATGTTTGTAATGATCGCAGGACTTCAGAACCCTTCCCACCCTCCCGATGTCATCCACAGCAGGGCTTCAGAGGGCCTTTCTGGGCACCGGAGCACGCGGCTCGGCTTCGGGGGTGCCCACGGAGTGTGGCTGCCCGTTCGCGGCATGCACCACACACAACCCCGAGCTCCTGGCCCAGTGCTGAAGGGCCCCCGGGATTCCGCCTTGTCCTCTTCCTGACCCTGTTTCGGGCTTTCTTGGGAAAGACTTGGCCGTTTCGTCTCCGCCTCAGGGCCACGGGGTGAAATGACTTTCCCAGGGTCACACAGCTATGACGTGTCTGAGGCCTGAGCTGGGGAAGGCAGTCTTCCCGACTCCAGGCTTCGCGCTCTGTGGCGCCACCTCGCGGCCCATTCCGTGCATTAGATGACTTCTACTCAACATTGGGTTCTGGATTAGGAATTTGTTTGGCTTTCTTTAAATGATTTCCCTCCAGATCTCGGCCTTTTTTAAAGGACTTATTTAAAGGCAGGAAAGGGGGCCGTAGTTTCACTTTCTTGAACTCAAGACTTGTCTGCCACGTCCAGGAAATCAATGAAAACATGAACCATCAGCCCCTCCCCCCATTTACAAATTTTGTTTAAAACAATATTCTCCCAGCCTCTTCTGTTTGGGCCTAAAACACCCGCCGTCCGGGTTGCCCCCAACGTGCCCCGACGCTCCCCTGGAGCCCCGTTGGTGACACTGTGAGCGGATCCCTGTTTCCGCACTAAATCTCCGGTCTCTCCAGTGGTGTGGCTGTCTGTCGTTACTGACTCGCCCGGTGTGCCTGGCAGGGGGTGGAAGTCTGGGCCCCAGGCCGCCGGAGCCCCGGGGGGTCACGGAGGAGAGGGGGAAGTGCGCTTGGCCTCGGCGGGCCCAGGGCTCTGGGTCACAGGGTCGGAGCCGGAGGAACCTGAGAGGAAGCAGCGTCTCCGCCTGCCAGCCGGGGAGGCTCCGGTCCTGGCTCCCCGGGTCCCAGGAAGCGGCGCCCGGGAGCGATCCTTCCCAGCCCGGCGCTTCGCGGGGCCCTGGGAGAGCAGCGGGCTCCTGCTTCCAGCCTTCCTTCCCCGCAGGCCTGGAAGGGGTTAAGCGCCGTTCGGTGCGCTCGGCCCGGCTCCGGTGCCCGGTGCCAGTGCACATACAAAGGCACGGTCTAACGCTCGGCCTGCGGCCGCAGTCGCGCGAGCATGTGCCGGGAGCTCGCGCCCGGATTTTCGCCCTCCTTGTCCCCCTCCGGCGGTGACTCCGGCCGCCCCGAGTGAGTGGTCGGGGCTTCCCCATTCACGCTTTTGACAGCTGGGACGCCCGCTGGCCGGACTCGGCTCTGGGCGGCCCGAGGGCGACCCCCGGCCGCCGGGGCCTCCTCCTCCCCCACCCCCCGGGCCGGGCCGGGTTTAAAGGGCCCGGAGCGGCACGCGCGGGGGCGACCCCGCGGCCGGCCGACGGCCGGGCGGGGGCGGAGGGATGGTCCCGCCGCGCCTCGCTTCCCTGCTTCGCCCTCCGCTCCGGGGGCTTGACGTGCAAACTTCGCCCGAGCGGAGCGGGGCGGGGAGGGGAGGGGAGGAGGCGGCGGCGGCGGCGGCGGCGGCGGCGGGAGGTGCCTCCGCTTAAGGGAGCCGGCAGCGGGCGGGCGAGCGGCGCCGGCCGGCCGGCCCACGGACCGACGGAAGCCGGGGCCCGGCCCGGGGATGAGCGCGGCGGACGCCAGGCGAGCCATTGCGGGGAGAGGGAGGGGGTAGGGGAGAGGGGGGAGGAGGGCGGGCCGGGGGCGGGGGGCCGGCCGTGGAGCTCGGGCCCGGCCGGAGAGGCGGGCGGCCCGGCCCCGGCGGCCCCTCTCGGGCAGGTTGATCCGAAACTGAAAGCAAACGCCGGGCGGGGGCGGCGAGGCGCGGGAGCGGGGGCGGGGAGGGCCGCCCTTCCCGGACTTTGTGCCCCGCTCGCTCCCCCGCGCCCCGGGGGCTCGAGAGGGGGCGGGCGAGCTGCCCTCGGGGGCGGCTGTCAGCGCGCCCCACGCGCACGCCGCCCCGCCTCGGCAGCGCCTCCTTAAGAAGCCCCGCGACTCTTTCCTCCTTTTTTTGTTACATTGTAGCAGCGGAAAGAATGTCGGAGAGGGCCGCGGATGACGTCAGAGGGGAGCCGCGCAGAGCGGCGGCGGCGGCGGCGGCGGGAGGAGCAGCGGCGGCCGCCAGGCAGCAGCCCCAGCAGCCCCAGCCCCAGCCGCGGCCCCGGCCGGCCCCGAGCGGCGGCGCCTCCGCCTCCGCAGTCACAATGGCGACCGTCGGGGAGCGCAGGTCTCTGCCCAGTCCGGAGGCGATGGTTGGACAGCCGTGGAACCACTGGGTAGAAGCCGCCAAACTTCCCGGGAAGGACGGTGAGGCTCCCCCTCCTCCCCCACCCCCGGCCCGGCCCTGCCCCTGCCCCGGGGGAGGGTCGCCCCCGCCCTGCCCGGGCCGGCACCGGCTCGCGGCTCGCGCCCCCCACTGACCGGCCGCTCCGGGCGCTGTGTTCTCTCCCCAGGGTCAGAATCGGAGGAAAGTTTGAAGGAGTTTGGGAAAAACCGCGAAGTAATGCGGCTGTGCCGAGAAGGTGAGTCCTCCGGCCCGGAGCGCAGGGGCCAGGTGCCCCCTCCCCCAGGGCCGGCCGGATGGGGTGGGGGGAGGGGCCGGGGCCATTTAAAGTCCTGCCGAGCATCCTCCGCTTCGCCCGGAGGTGCCCGCGGGAGGCTGGGCGGCTCGCGGGCACCGGAGGGGCGCTCCCAGGGGTGCCCGGGCAGGACCGGTGACGGGGCACGGGGGGTTCCTGCGATCGTTTCAAACTAAGTCGGTGAAACTCGGAACCAGAACTGAAACTTGTTGGATTCACTTGCACAAGTTGGGGGTCCCTTGTGTTGCGTTGCCAGGGTCTGTTCTGAGTGCCAGGCGCCAGGTCTGAGGCTGGTTATCACGCGGCGGCTCCTCTTTGGGTCCGGTGCTGTGAATCCAGCGGAAGGCCCCCCTGGGAGCCCGCTCGCCCTCAGGCGGTCGGTGCCCAGCTGGGGGGCGTCCCGGGTTCAGGCGCCCTGAGCCACAGAGTCGTCAGAGGGGTGGGGATGGCCGCAGGAAGATGCCGGGAGCAGATACAGGTTTGCAGTTTCTCACCTGGAGCCACCGTCTTCTGGCTGGCTGCCTTGGTAGTTCTTTATTTTTAATTTTTCCTTTTCCCCTCGGGTCCCAGAGCCCGATGCCTAGGGACATGAACGCGCCACTTTTAAAGGCCTGTTAGTTAGCACCTAGCAGTGCCCGGAGCTTTTATTTGTACTGCTGGTTGGGCCTTTCTGTAGGCCACTTGTGGAGTTTCTTGGCACACAGGAACCGACTACTACCGGTGGCAATAGAGATTTCTCGATTGGAGTGTATCACAGAACAAATAAATTGATTTGGAAATGAGAATTGCTGTTAGAAAAGAGACAAGGAAGCCCAGCCCTTGTCAAAGATGTTGCAATAGAAAAAAATCAGTTGTTAGTCTGGTTTTGGTGCTGAATTGGCAGCCTGCCTGGGCATTAAAAACATTAAAATCTTGTGAATATTCCCTGGAGATCGTTGGAAATGGGTAGATGTTTAGGAAACGCTAAGGTAGAGGACTTGTCTTGGCTGTGTGTAGACCTTCTTAGGAAGGGTTTTCAATCTTAGGGAACCCTTTGTACAAGTCATTGGTACCTCTTTAGCGCATGTGCTAGGGTTGCTTTGGGATCCAACTGGAAGGACTCATTTTTAATGCCTTGTTTTTGATTCCTGTATTCTGGGTCTTGTTCTTGGCCTTTTTTCAGAAGCTGGTTTATGGTTCCCTAGTTTGTATGTGTCCTACTGTATAACATGCCAGGAGGACAGTATGTAGTAGGCACTCAATAAATGCTTTTCAAATTGAATGGAAAAGCATTCCACCATAAATTATCTGTAAGCCATTTCACTGCAAATTAATTGAAGGCCTAAGGTTTTATACCACCTTTTATCAGTCATAACCGATTGTGCGTTCATTTACCTACGTGGATAGATGTCTGTATTCCGGAGGTAAATGTGAATGAATTTTGGATTTTTTTATTTTTAATTTTATTTATTCTCCTTCATTAATAGAACATTGAGAATTGACTCTGTCTTTTCTAGAATGAAAGAGTAAGCTCTATTATGCTTCCTGTCATCCCCAATACTCTGTTACTGGGTCTTCTGTAATTTGCCAGTTCAGGGCTAACTGGTATTTGTAACGATGAGGTGCTCAGAAAGAGGCCAGATCCGTGCTCTGAATCACCAAAGATCATTTATGTTCAGGTCAGTTTTGTGGAGTGCATTTTAGTTCTTTGAAAACTGATAATCCTGTGACATGTATACCTTAACTCGCTTAAGCAGAATATTGGATTAACTGGAACACTCCATTCCCTGACGACAACAGTTTTCCTTTTTTTTTTTTTTTTTTTTTTTTTAAATTTTAAGACCTTCATCAGATAAAAGTAAGCATCCGCAGGGCATCCTCTCCTGTTGCTCACCTCTGTTAGCTGCTTGTAGGAATAAGGACACATGTAATACACTAACCCTGCTCTCACGGAGTTTGTAATCTGGTTGAAAAGAGACTTGTTAGTGAAAGGCTAGTGATTAACAGCATACAGTTTTATGCTTGATTGTGTGGCATAGATTGTGAAAGTCCAAAAAAAATGCAAGTTAGATAAGTCAGCAAGCATTTATTAAGCACCTACCGTGTGATGGACATCATGTGAAGCTCTGGAAATTAAAAAAAAGGGGGCTGGGGGAGAAATTCCTTTTCTCAAGGAGCTCACTATTGGAAACAAACTAGGTACAAGCAAGTTGAATAGAAGAGATACTGGGGAGAAATCAGTAGAGGGAAGGCACCAGTATTGAGGAGGATCAGGAAAGGATCATTGTAGCAGGTGGACAAGTCAGGTAAGGTTTCATAGAACGAGTAGACTTTGATCTGGGATTTTGTGTGTCTGGATAGAAAGGTGGAAGAAGGCACAAAGGATTTCCCCAAAGATCTTTAAAAATGACTACATGTCATATTCTTAAAGACAGTATGTGAACAGAAGGTGGAAGATGATCCCCACTGGGTCTATCAGGAATTTTGCCAGGAAAGGAGGTTAAAACTTCACTTCCACTAGTGTCAAAGTTCTGTTACATTAATTCACAT
The DNA here is from genome assembly GCA_023548195.1 of Bettongia penicillata ogilbyi. Taxonomy (NCBI): domain Eukaryota; kingdom Metazoa; phylum Chordata; class Mammalia; order Diprotodontia; family Potoroidae; genus Bettongia; species Bettongia penicillata. Next base: position 161,285 of record JAJHZJ010000062.1, on the reverse strand, counting down.
TAATTCATCTTTTGCTCCCACCTGTACCCCCTCCTCCCTCCACACACAGATAATCCAGTGGTAGTTGTAAGTAATCAATTGGGTTTGGGGGGGTTGTCATTCTGTTCCTCTTCTTGCCATGTTCAGATTTCTTTCACTTAGCCTTTATTTTGTCCTATAATATTTAATAGTATATGATGGCAATTGATTTCTGTATCATAATATTTTTGTTTTAACGTAAGTTACAGAGAAAAGATAGTTATTTTCTCTTGAGCCTTTTTAAAAAATGAGGCTAATTCATGAAATGTTGAATTATACCCAAATTTTCTTTACATACAGTTAATAGGAAGAAAGTTAATCCTAGAATATTAGAACTAGAAGGGAGTTTAGACGTAAACCAAATCACTCATTGTGCATTTGAGGAAGCTCCCAGGGAAGTTGATTTAGGAGCCTTAGCTTTACTGGGAAGGGACCTTGGAGATGATCCAGTCCAAGAAACTTCCTAGGATCCCTCAAGGCTATGGGTTGACTTAGAAAACCACATATTAGCATTTTCTGTGTTCTATTGTATTTTTATTTATTTTGCTAAATATTTCCCAATTACATTTTAATCCTGTCCTCCCTGTTACATGCTCTCTGACTAGTCCAGTCCCTTTACAGATGAGAAAAAATGAGGGCTCAGAGATTAAATCATTTGGCTGAGAGTAACCAGTTGGAGGAGGAGGGCCAAGAATGAACCCAGTGTCACCAGTTCCAAATCTGTGATCAAAGTCATGCTGTTTATCGGTAGCTCTTATGAGGCCTTGGGTCCAGGGGTCTTCTCAGACCATCCTTCCTCAGTATCCTTCATGAGTGGTTCAGGATGCTGTCAGTGAGTCTACACAGATCTCTCAAAATGAAAAGGTTAGACAACCCACTGGATTAACAGTGACTTTTAGACTTTTCCTTTGATATCTAGCTTTTAAACTTGTTTCTCTGTTTTGGAAAAAAGACTAGAAAGGTTGAGTTGGCCCACTGAAGGGGGAATGGTTTGAGTTCCCAGCCCTTTTTCATCCTGTTGTGAGTCCACCCCCAGAGATGGGTCCCTCCTTGCTGCCAGTTAAGACCACAGCCCAGATCCCCAGGCCCTTTCCAACCATTGGGGGCTTCCCTTTGCCTCACAGGCTTAGCGCTGTCTTGGCTCTGTCCCTAGGGCTTTCCTGTGGAGTTGAGGCAGAAGGGTAGCAACTAAGTGTGAAATTTGCATTTTAATTTGCCTGTCACAAATTAACAGGGACAGAATCAAGCCAAAGGCAAAATATAAGTGCCACTTAGTGGCAGCAAGTTAGAGCTAAAAAACCAGGCTGTCTGTAGGTTGGTGGGCAACCTCGAGGAGGAGCATGGCTGGATGGGGCTGCCAGGTGAGGGGTGGCCCCAGCCTTGCCTGGTCTGTTCTTGTACTCCTAGCTCCTGTCACCACCACTAAATTAGGGCCATAGCAAGCTCCCTGTTGCCAAGAGCCTTCCTCAGTAGACTGTGAGCTCCTTCAGAACAGGGCCTATTTACCTTCCTCTGTATCCACAGTGCCTGGAGCATAGTAGGTGCTTCGTAAGTGCTTGACTGACTGCACCCCAGTTGTCTGAACTCTCAGGATTCCTCTCTTCCTCCTCTCTGTCCCCCTCCCTCTCTTCTTCTCCTTTCCCTCTCTCTGTCTCTCCTCTCACCCCCATATTATTTTGTTTTTAAAGATAAACTGGTTGGCTTACATTTTTTTAAACAAGTTTGTTTTTTTGAGAAGGGTAGCAAGTTAGCTCCTTCTATCCCAGGTGCCCATGTACGTTGCCGCCCAAGCCCTGACAGTTGGTAATTATTGCTGTTGTGTGAGTGGGCAGCTCTGTTGTTGACTGTATCTTGCCTGTTCTCTGTGCCTCCCTGCCCATTACAGAGTCTTGGGGCATTCCTAGAGGGGACAAGATTCCATTAATTGCTTAAAAAGTCATTGACTACTTCTTGTTATTTTTTTCCCATCTGTATTATTCCTAAACCTTAGAATTTATTCCTTTTCTCTTTAAAAAAAGCCTATGGAGGATGGTAATATTTTGAATTGGACGAACTACCCGGCTGATCGGTCTCCCCCACACCCCCAGAATCCCGTGCAGTCTAGCGTATGCCTCTTAGCAGTCACTGGTCTAGGGGATTATGCAAATGAAGATTACTTTGAGTACTCCTTACATTTAGCAATGATAAGAAAAGTTGTGGATGGGTGTGTGTTTTGCAGTCTTTCAGCCTTTTTCCTTAAGAAGTTTGGAGGAAAGTTGTGCTCTTCCAGCGAGACCTCAGTGGGCTCTTTTATTCTTAGAGCTGACTGTGTGTCCTGGTGAATGCATTGAGAGGCCTCTTGCAGACCTCCACTAGGAGGAAGGTCTTGTGATGCTCTCCTGTGAGAACCTTATCCCAGCACAATACTCAGAGTATGGGCGAATCTTGTCATTGTTCTTGGCGTTTTCAGTTTGCCGGCCCCATCTTGGAAATAGTAGTACCTGAAGAAGTTTTTTGTTTTGTTTTGTTTTTTAATTTTAAAGTGGAGATATTTCAGCCTCTTTTTGTTCTGAGTTGTGCTAGCAACCTTTTCAAATGTGTTATAATACAATCCTAGATTTAGAGATGGAGGATACTTGAGAGGTCATCTTTCATCATACAGATGAGGAAATTGAGTCCCAAGGGGATTGTCATTACTCAAGATCTCACAGGTAGTAAGTGACAAAACTGAGGTTTAAATCTAGTTCTTTGTTTTTTTGGATGGGGGGTGGTTTTTTTTTTTTTTAACTCCCGAAGCCAGTACTTTTTCTATTGGATTGGGGGCGGGGGTCACCAATATGTGTTTTTAAAAATAATTTTTATTGATATATTTTATTTTGATATCTGCCTTTATTTTCTGGTATATTTTTCCTTTCCCACAAAGCCAACCTCTACAACAAAGAATAAAGAGGGAGGAAAAAAAAATAGTTCACCCAAACCAACCAAAATTGTTAAAGACGTCTGACTTAGGAAGTGTCCTTTACCCTAGGACCTCTGCCCTCCAGACTTCAGAGAAGCTAGGGGCACCAGGCCACACGAAAAGAATCCGTGGAAGCTAAGACGTCAGCAGATGGCAGACAGAATCATTCAGGACTTACAGTATTTGGAAAGTGTTTCTGAAAAGAAAGGGAGAAGAGGAATTTCTCTACTTAAATAGCATTTTAGCACTGGATTACCTTTAATCACATTGATATTCAAAATTTGCAGCAGTATTTCAAAACTAAATGTAGCCACTCTGATTATTGGGGTATTTTTTGACTGAAGTTCTAGGCAAAAAATCAGGTTTTGAATTTAGCCAGTTTTAACAGTAGAAGTCTCAGTAATTAGGGAAACAAGGCCGAGGGTTCCATTTTCATTCGTCCCGTATAGCAGGGATTACTGTAAATGAGCAGAAGAGGAAAGAGAAGGATGGTTTCAGTCATCATTCAAAAGTAGATTAAGTGGTTTTTCTCTTTATTATAAAGATTCTTGTTGATTTATCAATTTTCTTCTCCTTCACAGAAGGTATAGTACACAGAAAAATAATAATCCAGTGTTTATCAATGAAGAACATGTTTTAACAGGAAATAGCATGTCCATAACTCAACCTTGTAGGGAGGAGGAGTGATTCATTCCTGAGCCCTTACCTGCACTGAAAAGTCTGTGTCCTGAAGTCCACTCAGGCTTGTAGTGAGGAAAAAACTATTTGTAGTGTTAGAGTTTCCCTTTATTGAAGTTATTGGGATATAAAAATGAATCTCATTAATAAAATGGTTTCTTCCCACTTCTGGAGGTTTGCAAGTATAGATTGGCTGGCCACTTGCTTGGGGTGTCAGAGGATTTTCCAGTTAGGTGGAGGTTAGACTAGGTGTCCTCGGATGGCTTCTCCTGCTCTGAAATCCGGTGATTCTGCCCACCTTCCCATACCTGTTATTTGACTGAGAGCTTCTTGAGAGCAGGGATTATCTTTTTGCTTTTTTTTTTTTTTTTGTATGTTAGCACAATATCTGCCTGGCACATAGTAGGCACTTAGTAAATGCATATTGAACTACTGACTAAATTTTTGATGGACAGTGAAAGAAAACATCACTACCTTCCTAATGATATAGTGCAGACTATGAACTTAGATTTTCTTAGTCTTTTTAAAAAAAGATTTTACTATTGCAGTTCATTTTTATATCCCAGTAATTTCAGTAAATTTCCAGAAGTAGGAAGATAGGTAGCCAAGTGGATAAGGTACTGGGCATGGAGTTAGTTCAGATTGGGCTCCCCCCCCCCCAAGCAACTCGCTTAACCCATTTACCTCAGTTTCCTCATCAGTAAAATGAGCTGGAGAAGGAAATAGCAAACCATTCCATTATTTTTAGCAGAAAAAAACCCCAGTGGTGTCATGAAGAGTCAGATATGATTGAAAACAACAACTTCCATAAATATCTTCTTCCTTTTCCCCCCCATCAAAACCTTTTGAACAAAGTAAAATAGTTCACCAAAAACCCCTGAATAGCCTCAGAACTATGCCCCAGTAGCCTCCTGCTCCTCTGTAAAGAAGAGGGAAGGCGTTTCGTTATCTCTTCTCTGGGGTTGTTGTTTTTCCCTTTTATAAGTCAGGTCAGATTTCAGGCATAGGGATAGAGTACTGGCTCTGGAGTCAGAATGATATGGGTACAAATCCCACCTCAGATACTCACTAGCTGTGTGACCCTGTGTGAGTCACTCCACTGGGCTTTGGTTTTCTCATCTGTAAAACGGGGCTAATAATAGTACCCACCTCCCAGGGTAGTTGTAAAGTAATGGATGTAGAGGGCTTTGTTAACCTTAAAACACTGCAAACGCAGGCTGCCCTTGGTGTTTGACCTTCTTTCTAGCGGTGTCTTCGTTCGCATTGCGGTTATGGTACATAGTGTTCTTGTGGTCCTTTGTGTTAGTTTGTATCTAGGTTTCTCTCTTTTCTTTGAATTAATGAACTGGAATTTCAAGCCTTTTTTTTTTTTTTTAAACTCGGTTGGAAATGGGAAGTTGTCCCTTTTCATTTCCTCTTGAGCTCTTGTGTTTTGACCTAAAGGGAGCTGTTTAATTTGCATTTGGGGGGGTCTGGGGTTTGGGTTTGCTGAGACTTCTTCTTGCAAATTCATTTTCAGGCCACTCTCCGTAAAAGTGAAAAGGTCAGCGTTCTGTGATTTCGTAGTAACAGGAGGAGGTCAAAATGAGCCTGGGCAATTCAGGAATTGGCACCAAGATACAATTTCAGTCACTGCCCGGATTATTTTTCTGCTTTAGGCCTAACTAGAGAATAAAATGTTTTTTCAACTCAACTCTCTGCGTAAGTCTGTTAGGTGGTATAGATTTCTTTGGGTCCTGTGGGGGACTGTTATTAGGAGGACATGCTGCTCCCAGTTAGAGTGAGGGCTGCCAGATACACCAGGGTCACTCAGGGACCTGCAGCCATCAGCCCCTCAGCACCACAGCCCATGCGGCCTGGGCCCTTCTAACTGCTGCCAGAGCCTCGTCACCTAGCAGTCTCTTGACTAAGACAGTTTTAATCATCCCCATTGGTTACTATACAGACATGTTTCAAATGGTTTTAGAAACACTTAACAGAACTTCCTACCAGGTGCCATGCAGGGATAGTAATGAGGATTCGTCATGGTTGTTCCTCTAAAAAGTTGGGTACCTGGTCCTTGATTGTGAACATAATACATGATAAGAGAACATATATTTCTGTGGGTAAACCATATTGGATTTACGTATCCAAGGGGCTGTCTTTAGAGTGATGGTGTAAGAACCAACAGGTGGCTAAGTTGCTGAATGGTTAGAGTCCTAGGCTTGGAGTCAGGAAGACTTCCTGAGTTCAGATCAGGCCTCAGACACTTTCTAGCTGGGTTACCCTGAGCAAGTCAGTTCACCCTGCTGGCCTCAGTTTCCTCATCTGTAAAATGAGCTGGAGAAGGAAATGGTGAACCGTTCAAATATCTTTGCTGAGAAAACCCCAAATGGGGTCACAGAAGAGTTGGATGGGATGGAAGCGCTACAACAAATAAGGACCAAAGGGAGCATCCGGTGTGGAGTCCTCTGTAACTACAAGGCACCATGGAAATGTCAGCTGCTTTTGTAATTCAGATGGAAAGCGCCTTTTCCATCTTCAGTGTCTTTTGGGGCTCTGCTTTGCCTATCGGGGCAGGGTGTCGGTGATTCTGGGTACACACAGCTCACAGGCAGTAACGTATGGATAGTCAGCCATTAAGTTACACAGGTACTATATTCACTGTTGTTTACGTACTTTATTATGGAATCCCATAAATATTTGTAATCTGGTAAATTGCTTATTTAATAATATTCAAGAAAATAGGCACTTAGAACTCGCAGTGTTTGTTCTCTTGTCTGCCCCTAAGACACAGTCAAGTCACCGAGATTGAGGGCTGTCAGAATCCACCCTTTTACTGAGCATCCACTGGTTTTTGTTTTGGCAGCAGGAGGAGCTTGTTGTGTTTTTGTGTGGAGCACGTGGAGCATTTTTCAAGGACTCTCTTGTCCTCTGTGCTTTATTGGATATTTGAAGATATTCCTTACTTTCCAAGGTCCGGGTGAAGTGTAGGCTGGTCCTGCTTACTTGTGAACCGTAGGATGCTACCAAGGTGCCATGAATAGGGTGGAACCAAGATCCTCTTCCCTCTTCTCCCGAGCGAGAAACCCTGAGGAGCAGGACTGAACTGAAGATCACCGACTGCAGCTTCCTTTTCATGTGCTGTGGTGGAAATGTGTGAGAGATCCTGGTCATGCATCCTGATATTTCTCCCAGGCAGCTAACTGGAAGTTGTCGCTTCTGCCCAGTTGTTAGTCTTGGGTTCCTATATATGTCAAAATTGCCATCGGTTTTTGCCAATTAGTTCCTAAAGTGTTAGATTTGGGATGTGAGCACTAGATGAGAAGGGTTGATTCTTGGCCTGCAGCTGGTGTTTCAGGATGGAGTAAAACACAGCGCCTTGATGTCCATGCACGCTTGGGTGTTCACTGGGACAGAATTCCACCAGGTTATGTGCTGTGGTCATAGCCTTTTTAAATGGTTTTGTATTTCTCTGTTATGTCACTGCCACCGTATCTGTGGTTGATAAGTACCATGAACCATCTTGTGAAGGAATACGGGTTTAACTTTGGAATCACTGTCTACAGTAAAAATAAATTTCAGGGTGGCTGAGCCCAGGCGGGCCTCGCTGATATCCGAGACCAAAGCCAGGACTTCTTCAGTCCTCGAATGTGAAGTCCATTTCCTTCTTTGGCTGTTACTCACTGGGTGAAGCTGAGAAGGGTTCACGATTCACCACCAGTTTAGAAAACTAATCCCCCGGGGTCTCAGTGAGGTCTGGGGCGTTGGGCACTTTTCCTGGGGGGACCCAGACGTCCGTTTTCTTTCTGAACTTTGAGTGTCTGTTCTCATTATTCTTGACGTAGCCTGACTTTTGATCGGTCCTTCCTGTGGACTGTCAGATACATGTGCTATGTGTCATCTGAAGCACTTGTGTTTGCCTGGGTATTAGATATTAGCATTCCATAAAAATGGATTGTCATGGGTGTTGCTGAAAATAAGATGTGTGTCTAGTGTTAATTAACAATAAGCAATGAATCTCATTCATATGCTCACAGTGATAGTTCTGCCCACACAGCAGGTAAAAAACAAATCATCTAAAATCCCTTTTTGGGGAGATTAATGGAGTTGGTGAGTCAGGCATCCATCTCTGTTGCGTCGTTGGCAAGTGAAAATGATCTAGTTTAAAAAATTCAAAGGCATCCATTTTTCTTTATCAATATTGACATGACTCATGGGCGTGCCAGTAGAAGTAATTAAGATAATAAAGTTTATCTGATAATAGTAGCAGAAATAATGTGTTTATTCATAGTTTTGGCTTTTTAACCCTGAAGTGTGAAAATCATTTTTTGTCAGAGACCCAGATATGAGCCTTTTCTGTTGCTGTGGAAAAATAAGGAATAGAAAGGTCGACATTTTAGTTGGACACTCCTTTATAGAGGGAGCAGATTGTGTCCTATCAGCAGATAAATCAGTTTTTAAAATTCCTTATCTTGGAACAGTTGTAGACCATTGATCAACAGACATTTATCAAGCACCTGCTGTGTACTAGGAACTGACTGCCTTGCTTTGGTTTGACGGTGATTGTTTTCACTTATGTGTCAAACAAGGATTTTTTTATGTAGGTTCCAGGTGGCACTTTTAGAACTTTTAAGTGGGTAATTTTTTGGTTAGTATTGGGTGGACGGGGTAGTCTCTAGCCTGTGGATTAAAAGTGAGGAATGTACAATGAATACCATGAGTAGATTTATTTAGATTCGACAGTATGTGTAATTAATATACTTAGAATGACACAGACAGTAGTACTGATGAGAATCCCCGTCTTGGTATTTCACTCTGTGGCTTGGGCAATAGTAATCGCATTTATATAGCACTGTGTGCTCAGAGCTTTACAGATATCTTGTTTGATCCTCACAACAGCCCTTTGAGGTTGGTGCTATTGTTATCCCCATTTTACAGCTGAGGAAACTGAGGCAGAGGTAAAGTGACTTGCCCAAGGACACACAGCTTATAAGAATCTGAGGCTGGATTTGAACTTGGGTCTTTCTGATGCCAGGCCCTGCACTATATCCACTACATCACCTGGCAGCAAAGTTATTTGGCATACCAAATTTCTTTAAAATGACTTTATCTCTTGTACTACTTGGAACAGTTATTTAGATGACCACTTGTATTTGAATATCTGTTGTGATGGTGGACAAGAAGAATAAAAATCACAGCCAATCAGAAAGCTTTTCCAATTAATTTTAAAAGCATGCCTCTTAACTCCTTATTCATTAAACCAGCCTGGGGTTGCTTCTCAGTAGCTAAGGAGGTTGATAGGTTGTCCACTTCTTTTGCTGGTTTTGGTCCCTGATTAGAGATAAATTGGATGGTTCCAAACCCCAGAAGGAGGGGGGTCAGTCAGTCTAAACAGTTCCTTGCTAAATTGCTGCAGCAACTTATATTGAAGCTTATACGTCATGGTACTCAACTGTATTCATTATCTGAAAGAAAAGTTGATTGACCTTGGATCATTACAGAAAAATAGAAGAAAAATCTGCTTACTTCTAGCTGCATTTACATACATGGACCCATGATCTGCTCAGCATGCACCTTCCCTCTCTCAGTGCAGATTGCCACCCATCCCATCTCCTCCTGTACAGCTTCTGACCTCATGATCCTAGAAATCCCTGCCGTTGGGTCTTTGATGACTTGGGGTTCCCAAGATAGGCCTCCAGCTCTCCTTTTCATTAGACAACTTTTCCCCTCCCCCATTCTCCTTAATAACATTTTGCAAATTAGTGTGCTCTCTAGACCGGGGTTTAACACAGTACCCAGCACATCAGAGTGAGGCCATGGTGCCAAGGCTGGGAGACTTTTGAAAGTGCTCTGGGAGGCTACTAGTCTTCTACAAGAGGCCTTCTGTGGCTCCCCCAGCTGTTGCTGCACTCCTCTCATATTACTTCATCTCTCTCTAACTGTATATCTATTACCTCTCCTTTCCCTGCCACTCCATGGTAGAGCAGAAGCTTTCTGAGGGCAAGACCTGTTGCCCTTTTTGGCCTTGGCTCCATAAATGCCAGTTGAATTGACTGCATTTGCAGGGGATCAGCTGCGTGGTCATGTGCTGGTGGTGTTTCTGGGCCCTTTCTGTTCATTGTGGGGATTGTGGTGGGTCCTTCAAGCTTTTCTCAGAAATGTTGGTCATGAGAATGAGTGTCTTTGTTTATGTGTTTGCTGTTATCAGGGCCAGGAGCTCGGTCGTATTGGAGCTGTTGGGACAGCACACGGCTTTTTCTCACCTTATCTTTTCCTTCTCATTTATTGTTAAGCTTGACCTTTGCTCCGATCAGTCTTGGTTGTCCTTAGATGAGTGATTGCTGAAATAACTCCCACATTAGTAACCTCTGATTGCTGGCCTGTCAAGAGGTGGTCGTTTTTACTCATCTGTTATATTATTTAGTGTTTCCTGTGTCCTATGCGTGCCCACTTTGTTCTGGAAGAAAACATTCCTGCCATCTGGGCCTGAGACCTTGGCCCTTTTCAGTCATCTTGGGCCACGTTAGTAGAGTGATAGTGTCCAGGACAAGGTTGGGGTAATAGTTCTGCTGTCCAGCTCTCTCCTGGACTATATTTTTGGAAGGGCATGAGGTAATAAATATAGCACTGGTCTCAGATCCAGGAGGACCTGGGTTCGGGTCCCACTTCTTACTCATATTGGCTATGTACCCAGGGCCAAGTCACATAACTCTGTCAGCATTTTAGACAACTCTAGGACATCGCAGAGCAGTGGTAGAAGGGATTTACTCATCTGGGAGTTCCTCTATTGATGAAGTGACCGGTCCAGTAATAGACAGCCAGGATGAAGGACCTGGAGTGGGGAGTCTTAATCTTTTTTAGGTTAGAGACCCTTTGGGAAGTCTGGTAAAACATATGAACCCTTTCTCAGAACAATATTTTTAAATGTCTAAAATAAAATACATAGGATTAACAAGGAAAGCGATTTTGAAATGTTATCAGAATATTTTTTAAAAATTAGTTCATGGACCCTAATTCAAGAACCTTTGGCCTCAAATGTCCCATCTGGACAGGGTGAAGGTGGCCTGGAGGCTCAATCTCCATAGAGGCCTCAGACCATTTCACAGTTTAGTAAGCCCTGCTTTTCCACGAAGACCTTATTGTCCCTTCACCCAGGGCTCACCCGCCCGGTACATTCCTAGATGCTTTGTCTCAACTGGTAGAGGCTCAGCTCTGTGGGAGAAGGAGCTCTTGTACTTTTGCTTTGGCTTAACCTGGGGTTGGCATATAGCAGGTGTTTCACAAAAGCTTGTGATTGATGGATGTTTATCCTTGAGAAGAGATGACTTGGGGGAAAACTTGCTGTCAGGAGCTATGTTCAAGGTCTGACACTCAGCAGAAGGACCGTTAGCCCCACAGGTCTGACTTGCTGTAATTGTCACTCTCCAGTGGGCTGCATCAGGAGGCACTCTTGGCGGATGTGGTGTAGAGATCCTTGAGGCTCCTTCCTACTCCAATTCTCTGGTTTTCCAGCACGTTTTTCTGTGGATTCACCTTTACATTGAGTTGTGTATCCAAAATTTGGATAATTTTGTCAGATTATTCACAGTTCCTATCCCCTACAATAGGACTTTCTTCCTGACTTTCTCCAAGTCCCAGCTAAAATCCTAGCATCATCAAGAAACCCAATCCCCATAGTTCTGGTGCCTTCTCCTTGTGGATTACCTCCCATTTATCTTGTGTTTGTCTTGTCTGTCCCTGTTGTTTGCCTCTTGTCTCCCCAGTAGATGATTTTGAGCTTCCTGAGGTCAGGGGCTGGCTTGGCTGTTCTTTCTATCCCCATTCCTTAGCCTGTGGCATGTAGTAGGTACTTAATAAATGTTTGTTGACTTGACTTGACTCCTGGAGGCTTCTTTGAGTGGTACCAGGTAAGACCAAGGCTTCTACACAAAATGATGGGTCTTTTATAACCTTTGTGTCCCCAGTGAAGTTCCCTCCTCCAAGGAGACCCTGTGAGTTGTTCTTCATGTGGCCTGGGGAGTGGGCTGGGGAATACAGAACAGAACTTTTTTGTCTTTTTAAAAGGACAGGAATTAAATGAATATTTGTAAAGTGTCTTAGCTTCACTGTGCCCCATTCTACCGTCCCTGAGCCAGAAATATAGGACCAAGGACCATTTTGGCCTGATTCCAGACTGCGTGCACGGTGCGCTGGGGCACCTTCTAGCGCCTCCTAGCTGTTTAATGGGTCAGTGTGCACAAATAATTTATTACCTGGCAGACGGACATCCCCCTGGCAATGAGCTCCTTTGAACTTAGCTAGGCTGGTGCTTGGTGTCAGTCACTAGTGCCAGGATTGACCTTTCCAGTTTAGCAGAAAGCAGCCTGGTCTAGGGCAGGGCTTCTTAGCCTGGCAGCCACTGACCCCCAAGGGGTTTGTGAATAGATTTCAGGAGGTCTCTAAACTCAGGAAAAAAGGGCATCTTTCTTTTCGTGGATGGCTTGCTGAGATTTAGCGTTTCCTTCAGTTATGCATGTGGGTAGCAAACTGCAGTAGCATTAGCAGTACCTCTGGCTCTGCCATCCATAAAAATTAGAGATCCTTTCCTGTGACTGTAGTTATTACACATCTCTCAAAATATCATTTATGCTCACTACTTTGAAATGACTAGCTATTAGACTTGCCCGAGATAGTACATGATTTCAGTTGTCCAGCCTGTAGACTGTATGTCAGTGTAATTGGTTTTCTTTGTAATTGTATGTGTTTTATGCACTGAAAAACAGTATTCTGAAAAGAGTTCTGTAGGCTTTAGTCTCACACAGAGTTTAAGACCCTCTAGTCTTCCATAACACTAATAATTAGAGAAATACAAACCAAAACCACCAGGAGGTTTTATCTCACTCTTGGTAAATTGGCAAAGATGACAAGAGGCAAGACTGATCAGTGTTGGAGTTGTAGGAAGATGGATGCACAGTGCATTGTTGGTGGAGCTGTGAGTTAATATATCCATTTTGGAAAGTAATTCAAAATTACAGAAATAAACTTAATAAAATGGCTGTGCTCTTTGAATCAGAGATTCCACTCCTAGGGTTATACTCCCAAGGCAGTCATTAAGAAGAAAGTCTCTCTGTCTCCCAAAATATTTGTAACAGCCCTTTTTTTGTGGTAGCAAAGAATAGGAAACAGACTGCCCATTGATGAGTGAATGGCTAAACAAACTCTGACACCAACATCATGGAATATGATAGATACCAAGAAGCATGGGAAGATTTATACACCTGGATGCAGAGGGAGGGAAACGAAAAAAGTGGCAGTTTTGGAAGAGGAAGCCCTGGTCAGATGTGAGTGCTGCCTAAATACCAGGGTGGTCCCCAGGAAGATCCTCAGCAGAGCTAGGAGACCTGCTGCCTGCATTTTTAGATTTCTCGGCTGTATGGATTGACTTTCTTGGATTTTATTTTCAGTCTTCCCTTTTTTCTTTTTCTTAAAATATTTTGTTATGAGGTGACTCCTTGGGAGAGGATGGAAGTGGGAATACTGGGAGAAATTCTGGAAAAGTAAAAAGCAAATAATAGCAAGAACCATTATCTTAAAAAACAAAACCTGCTCCAGTCCAGGATTTTGTGTTGGACTTTAGGTCAGGAGGACTTGGGTTCAGTCCTGCCTCAAATAGTTGTTGGTTGTATGATCATGGTCCAGTCACTTGGCCTTTTTCCATTCTTGCCTTCCTCATCAGTTAAATGGGGATAATGAAAATGATGCTGTCTGGACCTCTGGGGGTCCAGGGGATCCTGTGAGATGGCATCTGTTAAGTGACTTTAACTGCTCCCTGCCTCCGAGCAGTCCTTCACCCCCTGGCCAGGGCCCCAGAGCTGGGGGCTGGCTGGGGCTCCCACCACTGCCATTTTTAGCATGAAAGAGGGGGTTCCCGCTCACTCTCCTGAATCTCAGAGAGATCCTGGCTTTGGGAGGTCAGGCTTTAGCTCCTTGTGTGATTTGCATAGAATTTGGTCGAGGCAGCCCTTGCTCTCCATTTGAAAAGGTATCAGGTTTTTATTTTTATACTAAATCCCCAGGAAATTTTAAATGCTGTCAGTTCTGTGAAAAGGTAATTAGGGAGCATGCAGGGAATGTGTCTCGCAAGTGGTTCGTTTGGCTTCATTACTCAAGTCTTTATTTGTCTGATGAAAACATCTTGTAACAGAATCCCTCTGCGAGCGAGCGGCCTTTTTACATCTTCGGAGGAAAGGACTTAGCCGTAATTATCCTTCTGTCTGGGCACAAGGGTGAAGGGAGGTGGGGGCATTTCAGAGAAGCCCCTCACCTTGAAAGGTTTGGCAGCCTCCCTTGTGCAGGGCTTTGTCCTTTAGAGGATGGGGGGAGGTAGGCTGAGCCTTTTAAGACATCCCCCAAGACCAGGACCTTGTCTGTGGCCCCAGGCTGCGGGGCTATCAGTTCGTTGGCCTTCTACATCACAGGGATGTCAGGTGGCCGTGGGCCTGGTTCACTGGGCTTTGCACATTCGCTGCCCCCTCTGCTGCCCCTCTTTAGCCATTCCAGCCTCCACAGGGACACAAGGGGGAGGAAAGCCCTGTAAGCCCTTTCCTTAAGTACTGCAAGTTGTTAGCTTGATCAAGGGTTAATTAGTGAGAAGTGGATGATAATGGCTGAGTCTAATTCAGTTTGTAGTATGGAAAATTGGCTTTGGCTCAATCGGAGGGAAGGCGACATAAAACCTCTCTGCTCCCTTCCTCCCCCAATTGTCCGGGGTTGGTGGCACCACCTGGCGGCCAGCATGAGGAAGTGTCCATCTTAGTCTCTTTCCTCCCCTACCTTAATCTCCCCTCCCCCAGGAAAAACCTCTGCCTTCCCTGTTTCCTGATTTCTTCCAGTCCTCAGCACTAATTTTCTTTCTCACACTGATCGCCCCTTCCTTTTTGTCCCCCTCCTCTTCTGTGATATTTTGCCCAGTGGCTGTACAGAACAGTCCCACAATATCCTGGCCTCTCGAGGAGCCTGGCAGCCACCTGGCCCAACACTTAGGCCCAAGGGATCCCCCCAAAGCCCTAGTCTGTGGGGGAGCCCTTGCTCGTAAGCTACTTTTCTGTGGCTTCTGTTATTCCCCGGTTCTGCCCCCCGAAGTCAACTCGAGTCAGTCAGCTCTTTCTTGAGTCATCTGGGTGGCCTGGACACTGTACTGGACTTGGGAAGACCTGAGTTCAGACCTTGTTTTAGATACTTACTGGCCCTGTAACCCTAGGCAGGTCATTTAACTGGATCTTGTAAAATCACTTGCCATGATAGAGCCTGCAGTAGAGGGTTGTTGTGGGAATCAAATGGGATAATATAGATAAGGTGCTGTATGTGTGGTGGCTCCTGTGGCTGATTTCTTTGCATGACAGCCTTTCGCCGTATTCCTCCCCCAGCCATCCTCAGTTCCTTCAGCTGGCCTTCTTTCTTACATAGATGCTCCCCAGCTTAGTAATGCCCTTCTTAGATTGCTGTGTCCAGAACGGAGCAGTGTGCTGGAGCCATGGTCAGGCCAGGGCAGGGGGACTGAGCACTTAATGAGTGCCCTGTCATTGATTGATTCCCCTTCAGGGAAGCATGCCTGCCTCACCTCCTCTGTTTGGCCAGCTTTCATCTCACTGCTAGTTCACACTGAGCTGACCAGCCACTAAAATGCCCAGATTCTTATCGGACAAATTGCTCTCTGACTATGCTTCTCAGCTTTTTTGGGGGGAGGTTGAATTTTTGAGCCCAAGCATAAAGCTTGACATTTGTTGATTTGTCCTGATCAGACTCAGCCCATCCTTGGGCCTGTCCTAGAACTTTTTGAATTCTGATTCCATCATCCAGTGTTGCAGATCCTCCCCATATTGATTCATCTGCATATTTCTGTATTGTCACTGCTACCTAAAGCTGTGTCACTGATAAAATGTCTAGTGGCTCAGGGCAGACACCCTCCTTGGGGCACTCCATTGGGAATCACCTTCCAGGCTGACTTTGAACTACTAAAGTATTCTGTGCCAGCCTCTCCTTGTTCCGTTTGTGAGCCCCCTAAATCCTCCCTAGTATCAGTGACGGGGCTGATGGCAGTGAGGGAGGGGTACTTGTGAAGTGAAAGGTGACACCACAAAGGACTGCTGCTGTCACCCCCCGAGGCCATCAGCAGCCCCACATGTCCCTTCCAGAAGCTTCACAGAAGTTGGCACTTCTAATTCCCTCAGAATGGCAGAATAAGTGACCTTTCCACAGCACTTTAAGACTGGCAAAACATTTTCCATCCATTCTCTCACTTGATCCATATCAGTCCTCTGAGACCATGAGATCTTCTTCAACATGGGAAGAGATTGAGGTTGATAGAGGAATTTGAACCCCCAAGTCCAGCCTTCCAGACCTGTTTTGGATTCACAACTCCAAATTCCCAAGACCTAAACAGTCAGAGAGTTTTGGGAGCCCAACCCACCTGTAATCTTGGGGCATCCTTTTTCTAGGCTCCGATGGGGAGACTTTATCTCTCGCCATCATGTTTGTGTTCTGAGGCATTCCATGAGTGATAGTTGAATGGGGTTTTCCTTCATTGTAGGTCTGGTTAACAGTCAAATAAAGATGGACAGTGAATCTTCATTGGTTCCAGGGCTTTGGTCAAATCACCCTTTCTGCACCTCAGTTTCCTCTTACGTAATAGGAGGGAATTGAACCAGATCAGATGTCGTAGATTGAGAGCTGAAAGGAACCACAAAAGGCCCAACCTCCTTATTTTACAGATGAAGAAACTGACCCAGGGAAGTTAGGAGACTTATGTAAGATCACACTAATAGCAAGTTCCAGGGGTGAGATTTGAACCCAGGCCCTTTTATTACAGCCATACTGAACTGTCTTCTAAAACCTAAGGTCCCTTCCAGCTCCCATCAGTTATCAGTAAACATTTATCAGGTGTTTGCTCTAGGCCAGGCTCTGTGCTGAGCACTGTTGTACAAATACAAGGCAGGCAGTCCCTCAGGGAGCTCCCACTCCAGTGGTGGGGAGTGGATGAGCATGAGGCTGGGGGAGGGGATCTGGTCCAGGGGTAGGCTTGCTGAGGGAGGCTCCACTACGAAGATCTGAGGGTACTTAGTGACAGAGGAGGCTCTGGTTCCTTATATCTGTGATAGGATTGGCACCAGTGGGTCAGGTGGAAGGTGCCCTGAGAAGAGCATTGCAAGGCCCTGCCCTGTGCCCCTCTGGCCCTGTGATAGGCCCAGACACAGGTCCCTCTGGGCCTCTGAGGCAGATGGAAGACATGAGGCTAGGCCCTCTCTAGTTCCCTGCCAGCACTGATCATCTGTGAGTCTAAGCTAAGCCCCTACAGTGTAAGTCCCTTTTGGGCTTCTGTCTTGTTCATATTTCAGGTACAGTGAGTTTTCTGTAGGCAGCTATGGGACTCTAACTGCCATTTGTGACATTGTTTCTGTGAGAAAGTACGTTCTGATTTCGAAACAACCAGCCACCAAGCAGTTTGGGAACAGCATGAAAGATAGGGACTTGGTGTCGCGGGTGATGGGGACACTGAGTGATGGAGGGATAGCTCTATCCAGTGGTCTCCCAGACTGCCCTGAGGCAGTTGTTTTCCCTAGTGCCCAGCACAGAGCAAGGACTTAATAAATGTCCTGTTGACATGTCCTGTACCTCAGTATAGGTATGGGCTTTCTGGGGCATGTGCCTGCTTCTGGTTAAACTGAAATAGAACCTACTGGTTTGAGTTTCTGCATCTATGATAGTTGGAATTTTTCTATTCCCCGCAAAGGCCGGTTGTATGTCTATGCTCCACCTGAGGCTTCACTTCTGGTTCAGGACACTGAGGTGCCAGAAATAGAGAGAATACAGAGGTTCTGTACTTTGGGAGTGAGTCATGGCTTTTTGAATCAGTAACTACTTATGTCCAAGGAAGGGCACACAGCTGGGTTAAAGCAAGGTTTGCAGACAGATGCTTGTGGTCACTGCCCACCAGCTTCTTGTCATTTTCTAGCATTGTAAACACCTATCTCAGTCCAGAGCCACCTGCTTCTGGGAAGCTTTTGACCATGCCCGTCTTCACAGTTCAATAATCAATCAGCCAGAAGACATGCATCGCGTTCTTGATATGTGCCAGATAACTGCGAGAGATGGGGGATAGAAAAGCATCTACAGGATATAAGGATAGTAAAGCAGTCCCTGCCCCCAAGGAGCATCCATAATAGGGAAGAGGACATGTGCACATATACAGAGCCAAGTAAGCCTTGAATGGGAAGGTGCTAGATTCTGGAAGAACCAGGAAAGGGCTCCTGGACTGCTTGGCCCCTGAGCTCCCAGAGCAGTTACTGCTCTGTTCACGCCTCCTTACTCTGTGTCTGTTTCAACTGTTCTGTGGTCCCTCGAGGATGATTGCTTCTTGAATGTGGTACAAAGTGCTTTTTTTGACTTGGTGTCTGCACCACCCACTGTGGGGCCTGGAATATAGTAGATGCTTATGCAAAATGTTTGTAAGCAAGCATCTCCTGTGCCTTGATGGGGTTGACCATAAAAGTCTGCCTCCCCCTGGTTGTGGGGTTGCGGAAAGGGGAGTTTGTATATTATGCTGCCACTCTCATCTGATCATATCAAACATTAAGGAAATCGGCCAGCTCTAATCTTTACATAGTGTGACCCATAATTTAACTCATGGAGTGGAAAATTCTGTTTTCAAATTCCTCTCTACACTCTGCTCTAAAGAGAGATGGCTCTTCCAAAAAGCATGTGATGAGTAAGTAACATCTTATACAGGATTTAGGATTGTCGAAGGAACAGGTCGTAAAAATAACTCCAGACCACTGTTCTTTACCAACAAATTCATTTCTGCTATAGCAATTTCCTTCTCTTCCACCCACTCTCAGTAAAAGATAGATCTTTCAGAATCATCACGGTAAATAAATATGTGACTATCTGGCGGGCAAACTGCATGAGCCCTGGTTGGTACTGATTGAGTAATAAGGCTGATTAAAGATTAGTGGATGGAGGACTGCTTCATTTCTGATCTTGAACATTTTTGTAGGCCTGCAGTGCATTAATTCTCAGCTAAGACTTGCAATTTTGAAAGGTAATTGGAAGTTGCTTGGTTGATTCACAAGTCACATTTCACATGTGAAAGCTAATGATGCTGTGTCATTGTTTTCAAATTCATGAATTATCCTAATTTCCTTGCAACTAATTACAACAGCTATGTCTGTGTTCCCAGATGTAGAGAGAGTTGGATCCCTTCTGAAGGAAAGGAGAAGATTGACCTGCCCCTCCTCATCCCTGCATCTTGGCATCATGTTGCCCACCTCCCACATCCCCCTCTTGCCAGTTAGTGAGTTTTTGCCGCTGGCTCATTCTGTTCTGATCTGGACCACTTTCTGGGAGGAGAAGCAGCAGGAAGAAGTGCCCTGTTCTTTAGCATTGGTGTTGTTTTATTTAACAAGGAGCATTCACAGAAGAGGAGCACTGTGAAAAATGGGCGGCAGGAAGGCCGTGTGGGGGAGGAGATCCTGATGCTCTTATCAGTTCAGAGAGGTCACAGGAGGAGGGAGGAACAGGCTTGAGATGCCTTGGGGGAGGCATGAGAAGTTTGGAGGCTAAGGTTTCTAAGTGCTGTGCCCAGATTTGCTTTGGGGCATTTACATACTGCCTACCTCTGTGGTGCAGTAGATAGAGCACCCCGCCTGGAAGGCTCCTTGTCCTGAGTTCAAATGTAGCCTCAGACACTTAGTGGGCACGCTCCTTAACCCTGGTTTCCTCATCTGTAAAATGAGTTGGAGAAGGAAATGGCAAACCACATCAGTAGCTTTGCCAAGAAAACCCCAAATGGGGTCACCAAGAGTCAGAAACAACTGAACTACAAGAGCAAAAATCTCTTCTGGTAATAATACATCATAGGCACACGATGCGTATTGCTGTGTACGTCAGTGCCAGTGCAGAGGTGAAATCCTCTGTCATGTCGTTTTAGTGCCCCAGTCACTCGACTGTCATCCAAGACAGACTCTCCTTGTACTGAATTTCACCTGTGTTGATCAGATGAAACGGTGTATTTGTGAAGCCTTTACAGATCTTAAGGTGTCAGATAAATGAGATCAGGTCTTTTCTGTGTGTGGGTTTGGTCTTCCTGATTAGATGGTAATGTCCCTGAGGCCAGCTTGCCTGATCTCCTCCTGCTCAACTTAGTGGTGCCTTGACTAGTTTGGATTGATGGAAAAGGTAAAGGTCTGTGCTTAGCACTTTGACTGGATGAGGAGAGCCCTCTCATCTCATCTTTGGTGCCCTGGAGCTGACTGGTTACACTCCCCTCCCCCAACTGAATACTCATTTCAATAGTCCTTTCATGCTAAATTAAGGAGCTGAAATATTATCATTTTTAAATGATTTTAATCTAATTTGTAACGTTCTGTAGATCAGACAGCCATTAAAAAAAGAACCCTCTGACAACAAGAAATTTTGAAAAGAAAGAGGGTGAGGCTGGTACTGCTTGAGCCTAATGTAATTATTTTTGCTCTGCTGTGCAGAGGCATCCTGCCAGAAGATGGGGGTACAAATTAATTAGCCAACTGTTCGCAGCGATATGGTGATGTCGTTAGTGATAAGCATGGAAGGAAGTAAGGCGGTGCTACCTTGGCTGCTTTTCTTTAATGGGGGAGAAAAATTTGTTGGCCAAAATGAAAGAGACAAAAGGCTTAGGAAAAGAAGTGCCTGGCTGGTTTCTGTTCATTTGAGGAGAATCACTTTTCTGTGGTTTTGGATCGCTGCCCCTGAGAGAAGAAAAATGCCCATTTTCATGGTGTAGCTTCTCTTGGCTGCAAATGTTCGGGCCTTCAGTTGGCTGCATTCCGATGACTTGTGATTTTCCCCTAGCCCCTAAGTCGCTTCCTATGTAACTGTTTTCACACAGTAACCTAAGTTAGCCAGAACATATTAGACCAGCAGTTACTAATCCAGGGGAGAGCTGATGACTCATCAGTACAGCATGACTGATCTGATGCCATAATTTTTGCATGAGTACTCATCAGAAGGTAGAGGGTATTTAACCAAGTGTCATAAATTCTGCCAGTGGTAATGTGGCAACCAAATTTCTGAGCACTTTTAAAAAAGCGAGCAGGAGTGCTGTGATGGTCAGTGTCCCCAAAGTCTTAGTGCAGTCTAAAGTGCTAACTTCAAACAGCATCAAGACTGTTGTTTTTTAGTTCATTTTAGTTCATTTCAGCTGTCAGCTGCAGTCCTGCTGGTAAGATGCATGCCACGTCGGTGAGAGCCACTCACTTGTGGCGGGCTGAAGGGAGAGTCTGGCCCCTTCTTGTTTATTGACGTGCTCGAGCAGCATTGACCTGGGGTGTCTTGTGAAGTTTCATAAAAGCATTAAGTGAGGGGGGAAAACAATATGAAACTCCCTTTCTATCTGTTGTGTTTTACGCCTTACGGAAGTAAATTAGTGAACGTGCCAACAGTCTTTTAAAAAACAACCACAGCCTGAACTTGTGTCGTTCAGTGGCTGTGAACCACTCCCAGCCAGAGCTGAGAAGGATTCTTTATCACACTAAGGGAGATGGTGAGCAAACAAAGCCCTTTTCATGCTTTTATTTTCCAGGGTGGTAAGGGGAACATTTCTAATTCTATCTGTGCAGACCATAGATGGAGAGAGTCCCCCAGGGTCACCCAGCCACGCTGGGTGAGAAGCAGGATTTGAATGGAGGACCTGTTGGCCTTCAGGTTGGCCCACTGTGTGGCTTCCCCTGTACACCTGCCCCCAAGAAGACAGCTGTATAAGGAAGTCTGTGCAAATAGAAAAATCACCTAGGGAACAGCTGCTCTGGGTTCTGACTACCATAATTGAAAGGAAAAAGTACTCTAATTTTAGAAGCCTTCTCAGAAGAAAGATTCTCTTGGCCTTATTGACCATCATTGTTATGACAGACGACAATGAAAATACTAAATTCAAATGTATGCAATGAAATCTTTAGAGGCATATGAAAAACTTTGTTTAAACTTTTCTGTAAAGTCTCCTTTAAAATAGTCTTTAATTTGCTTGGGTGTAAGCCATGAGGTTTTGGGTTTAGGCATATAGTTCGACCATTCACCTGGGCACCAGTCAATCAATAAGCATTAATTAAGTGCCTGCTGTGTTCTAGGCATTATGCCAGGTGTAGTGATTTTGAATCTTGAAATGAGGTTTTGAATGGCTGCACACATGTTGCAGCTTGTTGAATGTAGAGAAAATCAATTCGTGCAAAGTAATTGATAAAGCATTTATCTCCATTGGAGAAACAATAAAGACATCTATCTGAGGCAGCAGCCTGCTATTCCAGACTGAGTCCTGGATTGGGAATCAAGAAAACTTGGCTGCAGTCTCAACTCTGCTACTGCCTGCCTATGTGACCTTGAATAAATCAGCAGACTAATGAGCCTCAGTTCCCTCATCTATAGAATAAGATTTGGCTAAATGATCTCTGATGGTACCTGTGGGTACCATCATGCTGTGATTTGATTATCTTAGTCAGGAGATCTGTGATTTTGTCAGTATAGGAATGGTCTTCATCCATGGGACAGAGCGCCCAGCCACAGTCTCCCCTGCCCAGTGGTTTGTGGAGCCAGTTGATTGTGTCGTGACCACCCCAGCTTTGTTTCTGGCCACACATTCCTCGGATGACTGTCTTTCTACGGTCTTTACATAGGAATCTCATTTTGGTCATGGGTGACAGCCTGCTCATGCCCTCTGGCAGCTTCTCTTAATGCCCTTCTTTAGGGGGTCATCAGTTCTTTGGAGACTGAGGTGTTCTGTGACTCACAGACATAGAATAACCCCAAATGCTCAGATGTTTAAATAGATCAGTGATCTCAGTCCATCCAAGTCTGCCCATCCTGGGTCTTCCTCACAGAAGTTCTCTGCAGTGGGTGTCCCCGTGACTACCTTCTTCCCCATGGGCCTGGCCATTCTTTCTTTCTGGCCTAGGATTCTTTGATAATATCCTTTCCTCCTGTTACTCTTTGAGTTTCCACTTAGGTTCTGTGTTGCAGCCTGCTCCCACCCAGCATGTGTCCTTCCATTGCCCCCTTGGCTCACTCTTAGTTCTTCCAAAGCAGTGATAGTGTTCTGTATGGCAGCCCTGCTGAAATGCTTACACTGAAAAGCTAAGCCTTTGCAGGGATGAGAAACTGGAAGTCACCAACAATGCTCCTCCAGACTGCTCTTTCCTGGTCTTGGTCCTGCTCATTGTCTGTGAATTCTCTTTCTCATACATATATACATGCATGCATGCATGCATACATACACCCTTACCCACTTATGTACATGGGTATATCCATATATATATTTACATACATACAGATACTGAAATCTGGGCAGGAGACATTCTTCATTCTTTTGGTCTTTCCCTTGGTTGGAGAGGCCAAACTCCTCTGGGGGATCACAGATCTCTCCCAGGAGGCTCTTCCATGCCTTGCAACTTGACTTAATCAATAAAATGTCACTTACAAACAGGAGCATCAGAGGATGCTCAGCCACAGAGTTGCTCATCAGCCTGGAACATTCTGTGGGATCTTCTCTGTCACAGGGTGAATGCTGTTGGCAGACAGAGCTCTCCCTGTTTTAGGACTGGCCTGATGTTTATTATCACAAGGTCATGCAATTGGTTGTTTTTCTTGTAACGTCTTTCAAGGAATCTTAATTGATCACGATATCTGGATGGGAGACACCTTGCCCTAAAAGGTAAGGCATCGCTTCGTTTTACTAGGTCCCACGCTTCTTCTTTTGTATCAGCAAACCATCAGCATAGCTGCATCTTAGATTCTCTACATCTTTCAATCAGTTGTGAGATGGTGAAGCTGTGGTACGTTGGTGGATATCATTTGTGAAAGCCTGCTTTTCCTGCTAATGCTCTCATTGAGGATACCCTTAATTTAAGTATAGATGACCCCCATGAAAACATCTTTAAAGGTGGGAGAGATTCCTTTCGATGTCTTAAACATTGGGCACTTGATGCATTTGTGATTCCGCGGGCCCCAGTGCAGATCTCCTCTGTATGTTCTTGATGTGATCTGGCTGGTTCCCCCCAGTTTTCCTTCTGTAAACACCTAAGGGACTGTGATACCGTGGTCCAGCAATCTTGCTGGAGAAATATTTATTATGGTGTTTGCAGATCTTTTCTAACTCTCAGATGATTCTAATTACTGTTGGTTCTTCATTCTCCAAGAGGACCAAGAGACATGCAAGTGAATTGGATTGAAGTGAGGCAGGGCTGTGCAGAGTCATCAGCCTCACTCTGTGCTCCAGAGCCGCCTGGGTCCGGTGGCCAGGCTTGGATCAGGATGCCTGAATGCAGTGTGAGACCTTGGCCTTCTTAAGCTAAGGTCTCTGACTACTCCCTGGAGTATCCTTGGGATGGCTTTGCCGGCTTTTTTGTGTGTTTTTGTTCTACGTTACAGAGTGTGGTCCCTGCTCGCCGTCATCCATTGTCCTTCATGAGATTTTACAGATGAGTTTATGTTCCAGCCTTGTGGGGCCTTTAGAGTTCCTCCAGTGAGTCACATGTTGGCTGACACGTTCTGGACTCTTGGGGTCTCCTTGTCACAGCACTTTATTTACATTGGTTTAATTTCTAGATGGAATTATTTTAGTTGGTATGGATGTCATTCCCTCTGTCCATTGAGAATGCCTGGGCCTTGGTTTCAGGAAGAAGGTTGGGGTCCTCCAAAGGATTCTGTCATTTTCCCAAAGGCAGTGTAGCCATCCTCTCTTCTCCCTCTCTGGGTCCTGCTCTTTATTGTCCATTTGTGGAGTGCCCAACATCTGGACGCTGATGTACTGCTCATCTAGGACTCCCTGTAGCTTTTAGGGCTGGATCACCCTAGAAGCCAGACAGCCAGTCTTTCCATTTTACATGTGAAGAAGCCTAGAACTCACGATGATATTGTGGCTGAGGTAGGATTTGAATCCAGATCCTCTGACTTATCCTGGATAGTGAAAACTATTAACATGGTAGTCCACATTCACTGTTTAGTCCTGTGCTGGCATGCTCCAGCCAGGCCCGCTCTCTTTGGTTTTTGATGCTTACAAGGCTTGTGGTGGGCCTTGTGCGGCATTTGTCTGAGAGCTGGAGTGTCTGATCAGGAAGTGCACTGCTGGAAGCTGGCCAGAGACAGAGATGCTTCCTGGATGATTTAGAAGCTGGAAGCACTGGTGACAGAAGTTGCTGCATCCTCCTCCAGGACATCAGTTAGCCACAGATCAGTGACTGATTGGATTGTACAGGCCTGTGAAAGGGGAGTGGGGGCAGAAGGAGAGGGGGGGAGGGGGAGAAGGAAAGAGGTAAGGGGAGAGAAAGGAATGGAGGGAGGGAAGAGAGAGGAAAAAGGGAAGGTGGGAGGGAAAAGGGAAAAAGACAGAAAGAAAAGAAGGTGCAGGAGGGGAAGAGAGGATACACCTTTGGCAGCCAGTTGTCCCTTGACTTCCCTTTAAGGATGCAAGGTGTGGCACTGAAGGTACATTAGCCAGGTCCATCATAGGTCATGGTGGCTTTTCCTCAACCTCTTCCTTTTCCCTGGTATTCTGCTTGTCAACAGGAAACATCTTGGGGTGGAGCACACCTGAAGTTAGCTTTTCCTCAAGAGGTTGGGCGGCATCATTTCCCTTTTCTTGCCCAGTGTATTGGAGGCATGTCATGGTCCTGATGACATAATTGCTCTTAGAAGTAGAAGGGACCATGAGATGTCTGTCCAGCTTTCTGGCCTATCCATGGTTGTACACACGGGGCAGTTGGGGCCCAGAGAGGTGAACTGACTTGCGCAAAGACACACAGGTCGAAGGGTCACGGACCCAGAATGGAAGGGGGTTTCAGCACCCACCTGGACTGGGGCCCAGAGAGGGTGAGCCACTTGCCCAAGGTCGGATGACTGGCATTCAGCATCAGTAGTTGTTCAGGGCTCCTTGGGGAGGCCCTGGCATGACTGTAGTCTGACCCGACTAGAACCTGTTTGCTCTCTCCCTCCTCGTTCAGTGCCCAGAATTTGGAAGCCAGAGGGGAGATCAGGGAAGGAAGAGTTCATTGTGCACATGTGGATTTGGGCTGATTCTTGTTCTTCAGGGGACTCTGTTTACTGAGCCAAGATAATAGAATATATGGTGTCTTCATGTTAATGGAATACAGGCCAAATGAGGGTGCTCCTTTGTGGAGGCCGAGTGTGAGCTTTGTGGCATGTTCTAAAGTGTCGTCTTTTTAACCTTGAAATGATAGGTGAGCTTTTGAGTATTTTGTTAAAAGTAACAATGTTGAATTTTACTCCATAGCTGTAGGGCTATCTAAATGCCTTTATGTATACAGATATACTTAGGTTTCAACAAATCTCATATAAGAAAACTGGAATTTACAGAAAAAGATGAATTAGGTGTTGATTTCTTAGTTTGTTTTTTTAGTGGTCAGTGCTCTCATAAGTCCATTTCAGAAATTATTCTGTATAAAAATGGAATCTATAGACAACTTTTCTGAAATGCAGCTTATGTATGAAACAAAAT
Organism: Bettongia penicillata ogilbyi; assembly: GCA_023548195.1. Taxonomy (NCBI): domain Eukaryota; kingdom Metazoa; phylum Chordata; class Mammalia; order Diprotodontia; family Potoroidae; genus Bettongia; species Bettongia penicillata. The sequence continues at coordinate 135,156 of JAJHZJ010000062.1, read as the reverse complement.
GCATCCCTTACATTAATTTTCCCCCATTTATTTACTTTTTTAAATAGGATTTTTTCCAATTACATGTAAAAATAGTTTTCCACATTCTTTTTTTAATAAGATTTTGAGTTCCAAATTTTTCTTCTTCCTTCCTCCCCAAGATGGCAGGCAATCTGATAGAGACTATACATGTGCAATCATCTTATATTTTAAAAAAATATTTCTTTTTATTCAAATGATAGTTGTGACTGTTTCTACATTTGGGCTGTTGTTACACTTAATCAAGAAAATTGTCAGGGGCATCTAGATGGCACAGTGGATAGAGCAGCAGCCCAGGAGTCAGGAGGAACTGAGTTCAAATGCGACCTCAGACACTTGACTCTTACTAGCTGACTGACCTTGGGCAAGTGACTTAACCCCAGTTGCCTTGCCTTCCCCCCTCCAAAAAAAAAAAAACAACAAAAGAAAGAAAAAGAAAATCATCCTTTCATGATGAACTAAAAGTGTTATGATTTTTTTAAGTTTAATACGTGATTAATTTAATGTGATATAATCAGTTGGTCCCCTTCCCTGTGTCCATTTCCCTGGTAAGTTTGTGTGAAGTTCCTAGGAGAATCGCTTTGGAGCTGAAATGGGGCTTGTAGCCCACATAGCCCAAGTCTCTTCTGTCTCGAATGGGGAACCTGAGCCTGAGGTGGAGGGAATTGCCTAGACTCACACAGTTATTCCTAGACCCCACTCCAGTTTCCTTCTCTGGACCACATTCCTGATTTATTATAAAACTCTAAGCTATAATATCAGTTAATTTAGATGAAAATCAATTAAATTCCTCTCCTTACTTTTGGGTGATGGTTTTGCTTCCAAAAACCAGGATTTGTTTTCAAACTTGGACTTGGTGACTTCTTTAGGGAGAGCTGAAATGGGTCCCAGGAAACATCCCAGGGGTGACAGTTCCTTTCTCCCTGACAGCTTCCGAGGTGGAGGCCTCCTTTCAAGCTACCTCTGCCATGACTCACTGGGTGAGCACCCACTCGCACTCCTACTTTGTGGTCTTGAATGGCCAGACTAATCCTGGGACCGATCATGTGCAGCATGCCGAATGATGGCACTCGCTGTGTTGGGATAGTGTTACAGGAAACTAGCTTGACAATTCAACATTCAGCTGCCGGGCAGTCCAGGTCTTGGCTCAAACATTCTGGGACCAGGGCTGCTTTTGGTGAGGAGTCTTACCACAACGATGGCAGCCACTCAGGCAGATGCCTCATGGCCAAGGGCCATTCAATGTCTGGGCTCAAGAAGAGATCCTTGGCACCCTGGCTCTGGCTATGCCCCAACAGACTCTCAGAGGCCCTGAGCAGGCTGACGCCTTCGGGCCACATCCTGCCCCACAGCCTTCAGCTAGAGCTGGAAAGTCATTGGTGTGGCTGCTGCCCCTCCCCTGACTCCAGCCTCTTTTACTCTCCAGAGACAGTGTTGAAGAGTCGTGGTGGCTGGATGATTCCTCCCCCCGCAGCCAGTCTGGTGGGGAGCCTCTGCAGTCTGGGGAGAGAGGCCGGCCTTTGGAGGACAAACATACAATTTGTGGCCAGGCCCACCCTCAAAGCCTGGTGAGCTGGTGCTCTCTTGGTGCAGCCTTCGAGAATATGGGGGTCACCCCCACCCCATGGCGAAGCCTTGAGGATAAGACCTCAATGGAGACAGCCTGGCCTCAAATGGTAGAGATGTTACAGAAAACCTAAACCCTGCTAATCTTTTGGCCCACAGTTACCCAATCCATTAGGAGCTGGGTGCAGAGATGGGTCCATGGTTGACTGGAAGACAAGACAAAAGAGAAGAGCTCGGTTCAGAACTTAAAGAACAATCAACTTCACGAAATTTGTTTTTCAGAAGCTTAAAGTGAATTCTGAAGCAATTTTGTTTTTTACAATTTTTGAGTCAGTTTGTTTAAGATGAATTAATTTTGAATTTTCATCAAGTTCTTCTTTGTAGAAACTCTTCACAAGTTCCCTGAGTTTTTCTTAGCTTGATTTTTTAGAAGTCCAGAATCAAGTGGCTTTCCTGTCCTTGGGTGGGTCCCAGCTATTCATTTGTAACTGGACTGGTTTCAGAATGTCAGCCTTAAGAAATGTGTAAAAACATCCATGAGGTCTCACACACAGATCCGTCCCGTTTCTTTCTGTTGCCACAACATTCCATGCTATCTTTGACGGTTGTTAAGCTCTTTGGAATGTTACAGCACAGAAAATGCAGGCATGTATGTACACATAATATATGTATGGGTTAAACCAGCTTAAATAAGAGACATTATTTTGTATATTCTAGGCTGCAGAAATGAAAGAAATTTTAGTTTTTCAGAAATATAACAGAAAATTTCATAAGAAGTTACATAAGATTTCTACATACACCACAATTCATTTAACACAGATGTGCACATAGGAAAAAAAATTGTAAAAATGCATGTCTAAATAGATGCTAATATATACATATGTGTGCATATGTATGTGCATGTGTGTATATATATTTATGTATGTGTACACAGACAAACACACACACTGTGTTCTAGAGAAATAAAGTTTTTAGATTTCTGAAGAAAATATCACATAGATTCAGTTTCGTTCTCACTAAGTGGAATTATTTTCTGTATTATTTCCTTTAACAATAGTCATTAGCTTATGTCACAAGAAAAGTCAAATGCCCCAGAAAAAAGAACCTGAGGTTTGCGTGGCACAAGTTCCGATATTTCTGTGGCAGATTGAGTCCTGGATCCTCAGTGTCAGTTTAATCCTCAGAAACTCACATTTATAAAATGAGGTGGCTCGGACATCAGAAAAATGCAAATTTGTGGTGTTTTGAGTGGTATTGATTCCAGTTCAGCCTCTCAAAAGCTACGGAAACTAGCACAGAGGCCTAAATGGCCTGGAAAGAATCCAGGTTGAATATTCACCTGCTGCTCCTCTGACTGCAGGTGCGAAAGCTTCTTTGACCTGACCTTCACACACTGAACTGGACAAGCCTCATGTCTTGCTGTGGAGTAGTTTAAATAATACTTCTGGGTTTCCTGCATATTTCTTGTGAATAGAGCTTTATTAAACTCTTGAAGCGGGCAGGTTGATATTTTATTTTATATCATCTATTTTAGCAATTACAATTTAGAGTTTTGACAGTAGGCCTGTGGAAAACGGTTTATTAAATGGTGATTGTTGTGTTCCTAGCAGACGCTGAACTCTCCCGTGGTGTTGTGAAGACATGCTCGTTCTTTAAAAGTGCTTTGGTTTTGTCTTTATCTTTATTAGGAATCAGTAGTCAGCTGGAAATGTGATCGTTCCGGAATTTAGAGTTGGAAAGGGGTCTGAGCTAGGATGTAGGCCAATCCCTTATTTTACAGAAGAGGAAACTGAGTTAAGTGCTTGTGCAGGGTTGTAGACAGCAAGTCTTAGAGCTTACCTCCTTCACTGGTATGGCTCTATCAGCTCGTTCATTCTCTCTCTCTCTCCGTCTCCCCTCCCCCCGGTCCCCCACATCTAGGGCCCTTCCCTTCTACCTCCTAAGAACCTTCCATGTTTCATAGTTCCATGATTACCATTAAATCATTGCATAGCCTTATTTGTATGGATAAAAACTAAATTCAGCCTTTGTTCATGTTATAAAGTGTTTGGATAATTTTCTGATGGCACATGCCATTTAGTTAATCCCACTTTGATTTATCTACATGTTGCGGTTTGAAGAATATTTAAATGGCAATGTTGGACTTAGTCTTAAGAAAACTCTGGTTTGTAGAATGATCACTCCTTTTGACCCCCAAAATAAAACCTATTTGTCTGAATCCTGGATTAAGGGAAAGTTTCAACTGAAATTTCACAGTTTGCTGTTTTTCCTTTTATCTGTAGTTTTAGTTCTCTAAAATGTTTGTATCATTAAAGCATGTTGAATATTAAGTTGTTGCAATTAAATTGGAGAACTTGTACAGTGTCATAGTTTTAAAATATGAAAACTACCCTGTAAAATGCTTACAAGTTTATGGAAATGTTAGTTTGGGGAGTTTGAGGATCATTCTGTTGTGGTTAATAACATTTTCATGGTTAGATTGTGAACTAGACTCATAAACCAAGAGTAATGTTAATTTCACTTGCAAGTATATTCATGTAGTTTAGGGTTATATTTAAATAAGTTCAATTACTATTAATAAAGGCAAATTGTGTGACTTTATTTTGTTAAGTAATCTGTGATATATATGTTTGTATGTATTTTACATATATAATAATACTTATTTTTTGATGCAGGAGAATGTTCAGTAATGGCTTAATGTTTTGTTTTTGTTTTTTTAATTACAAGACTAAAATTGCCCTGAAAAAAAGTGTATCAGAGACAATTGTGTATATAAACACTTCTGGAAAGCCTGCAGATTTATTCATAAAATTTGCATGAGCTCTGCCTCTTTCCTGAGAATTCCTTTAGGAGGAGCTCAGGTAGCAGATGGCAGGCATATAATGCTCAGTTAAACAAATAAAACCATTTCATGATGGTGGCTCTCTAAGTTATGATGCATTTAATACAGTTGCACAGTTTTTAAGCTAAAAACAATTCTTGAAGACTTGGAGGATAATTTCAGGAGCTACGAAGGCTTCCTTGGTGTCATTTGCATTCCTAGATGCTAGTGATATTTTACTACCGTTTAATTTGTTGTAATTTATAAATACATGGATGTCAGACTGGCTGTTGGGGTGTTTTGTTTTATTGTTTCATCACTTCACTGTTCCACAAAATTTACTTTTAAACTGGGAAATAACCTTTATTCTGTTATACCTTCTCAGCAAAGGCACCCCGTCACAGATCCTTCCCTCCAGGAATAATTCCATCGTAACTGTAACCAGAAGAGTGAGCTGTGCTTTGTTTCTTTGTTGCAGATATGCCAATATTTGGTCTCTGTCCAGCCCATGATGATTTCTATTTGGTGATATGTAACCACTGTAATCAGGTCGTTAAACCACAGGCATTTCAATCACATTATGGTAAGTGCTCAACCATTTAAAATATCATTAAAGGGGGAAAGTCAAGGAGGATTAAGCCTAAAGATGATAGCAACATGGCAAATCATCATATTTTTATTTTCACAAAGTAGGTTATGTTTATAATTCATAAGTATCGGTTAATGCTCATTATATTGTAGGTGCTTGGATAGACATCGCCAGACAGTTCCTTAATTTTTTTAAAGAACACTTTCATGAGGTTTGGGTTTTGGTTAATTGGGGATCTTTCCTGTACAGTCTTGCTCTTGTACCTCTTTGTGGAGTGGAGGGATGCCTGGGTTCTTGGACTAGGCCGGCGGAGCCTGGAAAGGCTTCCGGAACGGTCCCAAGCCAGACTGTGGATGCTTTTTGATGACCAGCCTGGCTGCGTCCAGAGTGGCTCGTCTGCAGCAGACTGGCCGCACGGTGATGAGTTCTTTGGCCGTAGCAACCCACAGAACAAAGCACAATGGCCTTCAGCCCTCGTGGCCTGTTTTCATTTCTGCAGGGACAGGGCCTGAGTGGCAGAAAGGCGGGTGGAGGGGACTGAGAATTACAGTTTCTAACATGTGCATACGTAGTCTTTTACCTGCCTTTGTGTCCTCTGAAGGGGGATCATTCAGTGACCCCCAAGTGGACACGTTGCCTGCATCCTATCGGTCTTGACATGCATGATTGAAATCAGAAGACAAAAGAAAGTTGTTGATCTATTGAAGAATGACTTATAGGCAAGGCGAATATATGAATCGTCAGAGTTGGTTTTCTTGGGCACCCAAAGGCAAAAAAGAATGCTCTTGCTTGGGTCATTGAATCACCTTGTATTGTAGTGCTTTTGAAACATGGTTGCCAAAAGACTAGTGGGAAAATCACAACTGTAGCTTTGGCACCTCACTCCATTGTGAAGTGTGAAAATGTTGAGAAATTCTACCGAAAAATCAGTAAGAACCTCCACATGAAACCAGTCCATGCTTATGTATGTGATGGTGTATCCAAGGGCCCTTTCAGGAAAGGCTTACACTTGCTTACGTAGACACAGATAATATACGTGTGCATGCATGCATACTGGAGAACACTGTTCCAGGAGGCATGAATGAATGAGCACGGCCAAAGATATGAACCTGCTGTGTCCTCTATGAGTCTATTCATTATAAATAATTTCTCCAAAAAATCAGAAGGTTCTTGACATAGAGTTCAGTATATCCACTGGCACAAAGGTCAGAAGACCCAAATTCATATCCTCCCTTTGATGGTTACTGACACAAGTCTTTTAACTTCCTGGGTCTCAGTTTCCTGAGCTATAAAAGAGAAGGCACTGGATTAGTTGGCCTCTGATGTCCCTTTCATCTTTAGATCTGTGACCCCATGATCTTAATATCACAAAAAAAGAAACTGGTTATATTTTAAATGAAAGCAGTGGACTCATCACCAATTAGAGAATCAGCCGTCCTTCAATCAGCTGCCTGCCTGTGGTCAGTCCCCACTGCATTCGAACAAAGATCAAAGTTGGCAGAAACATAAAATGAGGCTATGGTGCCTGTAGCCAAAACATTTCCATCCTGATGAGACATTAGTACCAAAAAAGAGAAACAGATGGAGAACAAGACATTTACACAGATTATATTAGTTTTATGTAGAAGGCTGAATGACCTAGGTAGATTCTATATTGAGGAGACTAAAATAACCCAAAAAGTGCCTCAGGAAATGCTTGACTAATTAGCCATATGGAGAAAGATGGTGGCCAGTGGCAATGCCAGTTCAGAATAGAAACTTGGTTGTAACTGCCCTGGCTAAGAGAGAGCAGCATCACCTTACAAATGACAAGGAGGAAAACACCAAAACTCAGTGAGTGTCATTCTGAGGGGCCATAAGGTTGAAGCAGGAAAGGGGAGGGTGGCATCGTCCAAGTCCCAGATGTGCTTAGAAAGGAAATGGAAATTGCACAGAAGAGAGTAAAGGTGGGAAAAACGAACACTGGACATAGCCGTCCCATTTGGAGGCAACCTGGTTGTGAGAGTTTTAAGGGACCAACTCTCAAGATGCCCGATTCAGGAAAACTCAGAGGCAGACAAGCAGGTCAGCTTGCCTTCAATGACCCATGAGTTTCACTGTGATTCAGAAACCTGGGCCTTATTTTAATACCTCTGTTATTTGGCTGATGATACATGGCAGTGAGTCATGAGTCCTAGTCCTCAGAGAATTACAGTGGATAACCACCCACAGGGCAGTAGAGAGGCTGGAGGTGGCATGAGTGAGCAGGTGGCAATACATCTCAAACGAGGGAAGTCCACTGAGAAGACCATCCTTTTCTTTGCATGAGTGACTCCATCTTGGAATTGACCTCCCATTCAGACAAAATGTCACATCCACTTCTCAGAATTTGGGCCAATCTGTTCCCCACACCCAAGAAAAACAGTGCATCTTGTTCCATTTGTGAGGTTAACTGGAGACAAAAACATGTTTTTATTTTTTTTCCTTGAGAGTGTTATGAAGGCTAATGGATTGGTAACCTGCAGGGATTCATATCTATTTGAACTTAACATCACTGGTATAGACCAAAGATACAACTGCCCAGACCTTGGTCAGGAGACTGTCCCAAAACAGAAGAAGCATTCCTCCAGGGTGTGATAAGATGGTGATCCTTTTCTGGAAGTGTATCCCTTTGGCACACTGGGTAGCAGATATAAAGCTGTAGATACACCACCCGGGAAAAGAAACTAGACATTCACCTGGAAGGCCTAGATTGTAAAAGTACATTCCTACATCCTGAATGAGATCTAGAAGTTGCTTGAGCCTGTGCCCTGTGATTTTACTTACTGATTCCCTGCATCTGTTGTTCCTGTTGCCCTAGGCACACAGATGGCCCATTTGTTCCATTAATATTCTCCAAATGTTTCTCAAGAAAGGCCCCCAGTACACTGAATATTCATCCTATGTCTTCCTTAGGGAAGGACATGGGCAGTAACACAAGATAAGCAAGTATGGTCAGGTTGGGATCCATATTGTGGGAGAACATTCTAATGCTGATGAAATGGAGACTCTTTTTAGTTAGGACAAACAATTCAAGCAGGAAGTCTTCCTTCTACTTACCAAATTGTACAGAATATATTTAAAAATTATGGGAAACCTGATGGTCAGAATCTAGTTTTTATTATTCTGCTAAAAAGATTGATCTTTTGGATTATTTTATATGGAGATAGCTAATTTTTCTAAATAGGATTCAATTTATTTTTTAAAATATTTACATGTTTTTTTTTTTTAAGAATGTGTTTTTTTAGGAATCCTTTTCTTTAGGATGAAGTGTACATTGTATAATAGTCCCTACTGACTGTTTCACAGTTCACTGTCTTTGTGAAACCATCTGACACTCACCTAACAAATTCCTTGATCTCCATATTACTGAAAGATCAAGTAAGGAGAGAAGATATACATAAAGTGGTACAATCTAGAACATCCTTGATAAGTATCCTAAGAGGGACCAAAAACCAGAACCTTAAAGATTCTAAAGGGGATTCCTTTCTGATGGGGGTAGCCAGGAGATGCTCAAAAAGTCAAAGCCAAGCTTATCACCTTTCTTCCAAATCCACCCTTTTTCCTGGCTTCGCTGTTCCTGGCTTCCAAGGCTCACAACCTGGTTGTTCAGTTTCGGTCATGTCCAATTCTTCATGATCCCCTTTGGCGTTTTCTTGGCAAAGATACTGGAATGATCTGCCATTTTCTTCACCAGCTTATTTTACAGATGAGAAAACTGAGGCAACCAGGGTGACTTGCCCAGGGTCACCCAGCTAATAAATGTCTGAGATTTGAACTCAGAAGATGAGTCTTCCTGACTCCCGGCCTGGTGCTCTGTGTATGATGATGCTGTCTAGCCACCCTCACAACCTGGGAATCATCCTTAAGAGTCAGCTCTCCCTCACTTACTATGCCTGGTCAATTCTACCTCCATAGTGCCTCTCTCTCTCTCTCTCTCCTCATAGGGTTACCGCCCTAGTTCTGGCCTTTGTCACCTTTCAGGTAAGAATCCTGATTGATCTCCCTGCCTCAAGTCTCACTTCTCTTCAGTGTTCTCCATTCAGCTACCACAGGTTCCTAAAGGATCTCTCTCTCTCTCTCTCTCTCTCTCTCTCTCTCTCTCTCTCTCTCTCTCTCTCTCTCTCTCTTTCTGTCTCTCTGAAGTGTGTTACTAGTCATGAAATCTCAGGGGCAAGTATGAGTACTTCAGTCATTTTTTTTAGCATCATTTCATATTGCTTTCCAGAGTCATTGGACCAGTTCACAGTCTCATCAACTACTACAACCTGCCTGTCCTTGTACAGCCTTTCCAGTATTGACTATTTTTCTTTTGTCCTTGTTGCTCAGTGAGTGACCTCACACTTGTTTTCATTTCCATTTCTCTCATTATTGATGAATGCAATTAGTCTTTCATGTGGCAATTTATAGTTTGCAGTTGTATCTTTTTTTTCCCTACACTGTACTTATTGAACTTGATGGTGAAATGAGCTTTCAGTTTTGAGTCCAGAAACTTGCCTCTGAGCCAAGCTCTTCACATGTATGTGGCCAGATCACTTGCTGACCTGTGAAGTGGGGGCAGTTGTACTTGTTATTAGGAGCAAAGTCTTTGTAAATTCTAAAGTGCTGTGTGGGAATTTTTTTTCTGATCCAGGCAATGGCAAAGGAAGATTGCTCTTGACAGTGGTCTGCAGGTTAGACAGGTCAGAATAGTAAAGACAGTGGGATCTGGTTGCAGGGTAGAGGAATTTGGTTTTAGATCTGTTGAACATCTTGTGTGTGGTGGATGGCCGAATGAGAGCCTGTGTGGACATTTCCAAGACTGCAGACATTTCCCGAGGGAGGGCTTCCTGGTGGTGTTGGGGATGTAGCCGTGGTGGATTAGATCCCCAGAGAAAAAGAGTGTGCAAAGAAAGGGAAATGTGGGGTACAGCCCAAGGTAGATTAATCTAGAATTGGGAAGTGTTTAACAAAATACCAATAGAGTATGTCACAGGTAATGTGAATTTGTAGTTTTGTAAGTCACTGTGCAGACCACAGGGATGCATTTCTATTTTGAGTTTGATACTACCTTCATGGTCCGGAGAGATGGCTGCCCAGACCTTGTTGTGCCAGTCAGTAGATGTCCCCGAACAGAAGAAGCCTTTCTCCAGAGTGTGGTATTGATGTATGTCCTTTGCACATTGGGTAACAAAGGATGACAGTGGAGTGTGTCATGATAGAGCTGCAGACAGACCAACTGGGAAGCCAGGCTAGACATTCATTCACCTAGATTGTGAGAGCGTGTGCCAGCATCCTCCATGAACTCTTGGGGTTGCCTGAGCCCGCAGAGCTCTTCCTTAGCCTGACTGCCTTCTCTGACATGCCCTTGTGGCTTGCTTCTTAGTTACCTGCTCCCCCTGTACCTGCTCTTCCTGTCTGCTAAGCACGTTCCTTCCTGCTGTCCCCACTGCCACCACCCTATCTGTGTTCCACCTGAGGCAGCTGATGCCTATCCAGGCTCGAACAAAAATGGCCCTCCCTTTCTTCTTCCCTTCTGTCTCTCTCTCTGTCCCGCCTTACCTCCCACCCCTCACTCTATCCCTCCCTCTTTCTCTCTCCTTTCCCTAGACCAGGGAGTGTCCTGGACCCCTTGGGCAGTCTGATGAAGCCCATGAGCCACTTCTCAGAATTTTTGTTGTGTACATTCATAATTGAAGGAAATGCTACATTTCAGAGGGAGGTTAATGAAAATAAAGATGTATTTTCCCCCATCCCAGTTCATGGCACTGTCTCCAGGCCCCAAGTGAAGCTCTGTTGCCTGGGTGGTCAAGCCTGCTCCCACAGCCTTGATGATTTCCAAAGCTGTGTGTTCATATCTTGCTCATCCCTGCAAGCCTTCTGCAGCTGCCTTCTGTGTGTCTCCTTTGGATCCCTGCTGACACGTGTCTGGAAGTCCACTGCTTCCCCTCACATGACCTCACTGCTTATTTTGAGGCACCACCACCCTGCCAGCATCCGTACCCCCTCAGTCAGATTTGGCTCCTCGTTGCCTGCGTTCTCACCCTGTTAGGCCCTCGGAGCCCCCCATCCTTCTCCTTTCCTGCCTGCTGCCCCCACCTCTCCCTGGGCTTCTGTAACACTCCTGTGGTATTCTTCTCCCCCTTGACCCCTCTTTTCACCTCTCTGCACTGATCAGCAGCCTCTACACAAAACATGAACTCGTCATCCTGCTGCAGGAGGCCTTCCCCGCTGGATTCCAGTTTCCCTCCCCAATATCCCCTTTTATCCTACTGCCTTTCTGTTTTCATGCCTTCTATGGACTCCCTCCATCCCCTGTTAAATGCCTCTTCAGAGCCCAGCTCAGGGACTGCCACTGTCTCCAGGGAATATTTTCTGGAACTCCCCTGGCCCCTGCTGTGTGTCATCTCCATTGGCCCCAGCTAAATGTCATCTCAGCATGCCTCAGGTGCTTGCTGACAGTCTTTTACCCCTTGGTCTTGGACATGTTAGAGGGCAGGGGCTGTGAGATTTCATCTTTGCATCTCAAGTTCTTTGGAAGGGGTTGGAATGGTTGGGTGAGTCAGTCACTTCGTCCATGTTGATGCTTACCCTGCCCTGAGGAGGGGCTGAGACACTTCTCAATGTATTTCATGTCCAGGACACTGGTTCTTACCAGGGGTTTTATTTACTTGCAAAACAACAAAGCTGTTGTTTTTATAGGCAATTTTATTACTTGTTCTTAAGAAGTATTCATGTTGACTAGAGGAAAATATGTTTTCTTACCTTCCAATGAAAATTTGTCTGTTTTTTAATGTTATGTCAGGACCTGTTAATGTTTATTTTCTTGTGGACAAGACAAGGGGTCCCTTTCAGCTGTATGTTTCTGGTCCTGTGAATGAAAAATCATTGTACTATCCAAGATGCAAGTCCTTCCAGAACAGCTGTCTATTGAAGAGAATAATTAATGCCTCTGAAATCAAGTGTAATGATTGTTTTCTGATGTACAGTAGGGGTAGGTCATATCCTCACTCTACTGTAACAGTCTCTGGGCAGTTTATGGCTCACTTGTATCATCAGTCAGCCAACAAGCCTTTCTGGCTTTGAAGGTTGTCTGTCTTTTCTCACTTTTTCCCAGTCAAGCTCTGTTAGATTTTTGAGAGGCAGCATAAAAAGAGGTCAGTCATCAACCATTTATGAAGAGCCTACTGTGTGGCAGGTTCCATGGCAGGCCCCGGGGAGGCAGAGAAAAATGAGTCCCTGACCTCAAGGAGCTTAATCTTTTTGGGGGGAAAATCATGTATATCCGTGTAGATATAGAACATACGCAAAGAAGTAGGTGTTGTTACTAATTTCTAATGGAGGATGTAGATAGTCAAATGGAGTAGAAACCCAAAATTACTCCACAGACTATTGTTTTCCCACAGATTTCTGTTTTAAAGGCATGAGAGTATTCTGTGAGGGAAAAGAATTTGGATGAATTATCATTGAAAATTTAGGGACAAAAGTGGTAGACCTTAGCCTGTGAGATGGATGCATTGTTTGGTGCCATTGTGCCAGTCATTTTAATTCCTGCTTCCTAGCTTATTTTTCCTCAGTTTTTTTTTTTTTTTGACAGAAGCATGCCAGTCAGTCTGTTGATGAGCTGTCTGTTGAGTTCTTACTATGTCCTTAGTGCTGGGTCCAAGCATGTGGAGGATGAAGAAGAAATACGAGCCACAATCCCATGCCCTGAAAGCTCCCCTCTAGTCAAGGAGGCAAAGTACACACATCAAACAGCATTTGACAATTCAGAATACTCTTGTTAGACCCAGAATGATGTGGGCCTCTTCAGGGTGTAGAGAGGGTTTCTTGTTGTCTTCAGGCGGTGACTGGATGACCCTTTGTCCGGGTCTGTAATTGAAGTTTTCTCCACAGGGGCTGAATTCAGTGGCCATTGAGGTCCCTTCTGGCCCAGATTCTGAATGTGTACATCCTTAGAGGCTAGCACTTGGTTCAAGGATGGTGATCAGGGAAAGCTTTATGGAGAGCGGGTAGGGCTGAGCTAGCAGCCTTCCTTCTGGAGATGGAGATTTCTCCTGCACCTTGGGAGGCAGTGGTGGAGAGGAGAGAGGACTCAGATCCACATCTCAGACTCTCAAGCCCCAACTTCCACTGGAGGACTGGTAGTTGTCACTTTGACTCCTTGGCATTCTTAGCCCGCAGCCACAGCTTTGTCATTTGTTGGAGGAGCCCAGGGTACCAGAACTCCCTGGGAAAAACTTACCACAGAACCAGAACGTTGAAATGGGAGGGAGGCTCCCCTCAAGCAGGCTCACAGACTCTTTGCACCTCCAACTTCCACTAATCGGTCAGCAAGTATCTGAGCTCCTCTGGTGCCACCACCACTGCCCCAGGCCCAGCGGCCCATCAGGCTGGCACAGGGGCTGTAGTGAGTTTGAAAGCTGTCTCCTTAAGTGTCAGACCTACCAGATCCAGGTGCCATCGATCTGCTGATGCTTCTTTGGGACAGTAGTCATGTCTTTAACAAAAATGCTGACTGGGATTTAGACCTTCTGACCCTCATGAAATGAGCAGCGTGCGGGTTCCGTTCCTTTCTTTTATCGTTGTTGATATTTGTTTCTTACGTTGGCATAGTTTACCCCAAGTATCCTTCCTTCCCCTCCCTCCCAGAAAGCCATCCTAGAGTTTTTAGAGAGAAAAAGTCAGCACAAACTGCTATTAAATAGAAAAAGTAAATAAAATGTAAACGATCACATCATGAGCCGGTGGATAGTCTTGTCTCCTTTTTACCTGCTTTGTGCCTTTGATTTCTTTCGCTTGTCTTACTGCTGCTGTTAGCGTTTCTGGAACTCCGTCAGATAGCGGGGAGAGTGGGCATCTTGTGTTCCTGTTGTATGCGGTGCTTAGTTACTTTGTAGGCTTTTTAGCATAAAAGTGTTGTGCTTTGTCAAAGGTTTTTCTTCTGCATCTGTTGTGATGATCACGTGATTCTAGTTGTTTTGATTTTTAACATCATTATGTTGTTTTTTTGAACCATGCTTTCATCCCACCTCTTACAGGATTGCATTTAAAATGTTTGAGTCGCTGTTAATGATATTGACCTGTAGTTTTCATTCTGTTGTTTATCTTTTTCTTTCTTAGATAGTAGAACTGTATTTCTTTCCTAAAATGATTCTGGGGCCATGCTTTCTTTGTCGGTTTTTGAGAATAATTTGTAAAGGGTGTACCCTTCTGTAAAAGTTTAATAGAATTCTCCTGTGAATCCATTAGACAAGAAATTTGTTTGGTTATAGTTAGATCTACTTCTTTTTTTGATACTGAGCTATTTAAGATCTCTGTCTGGATTTTTGATAGCTGAGTATTTTATATTTTTGAAGATATTCTGTTTCTTTTGAGTACTCAGCTTTGTTAGCAGAACATTTTCTAATTATTTTTATTTCTTCCGGTTTTGCTGTGATTTCACCTTTCTCCTTTGCTGTTTTTAAATTGTTTGATTTCTGCTGTTTTTAGTGAGATTATCTGAGTTTTATCAATTTTATTGGCCTCTTCAATTTTATCTGTCTTTTCTGTGGAAATTTTTTTTAAATTTCTAATTTATCCCTTCCCCCGCTTTGATATCTCCTTTTGGGCTTATTTTGGGCTTGCTTATTTGTTGACTTTCTAATTTTTCTATGTACATTCATTCATTAATCCTCTCTTTCTATTAATGTGTATTTTTAAGGATATTTTCTACATTTTGTTAACGTATATTTGTAGTAATATAGTTTCTACCTGAGGACCACTTGGGTTGCATCAAATAATTTTTAGTATGTTATTCCATCATTATAATTTTCCTTTACATAGTTATTGTTTCTAAGATTTGTTCTTTGACCCTTTTATTCTTTGAGATATCATTTCTAAGTCTCCATCTGGTCCAAATCTTTTGTTTGTGATCTCTGAACCAATTACTATTTCTGTTTCATTATGGTGTGTAAAGGATATTAACTATTTTTTATGGTGTGTAAAGGATATTAACCCCTTTTTATGTTTGTTTGCAATATCTTTGTGTCCTAGTACATGTAAAACTTCCATATGTTGCTGAAAAATATGTATATTCTTTTTTTGTTTCATTTAGATGATGCCATTAGTCTCTTAACTCTAGTTTCTCTATTATTTTGTTCAGTTTCAAATTTTCCCTATTGTTTGTCTTTCTGTCAGACTTATCCAAGACTGAAAGAGGGATATTGAAGTCTCCTGTCACTCTTGTGTTTCTCTTTACGTCTTCTTGTAGCTCAGATGTTTCTTTTATGAAATTTGGATGCTAAGGCATTTGTAGCATATGAGTTTAGTGCTAAAGCTAGTTTTTCATCTATGGTTCCTTTCAGCATGACATAGTTACCTTGGTTATTCCTTCTGTATTTTTTGAATATTTGTTTTTGCTTTGTTATATAGCATGATTATAACTCCTACTTTTGGATTCACTTAACACACAGTAAATTCTTTTCCATTCCATGCTTAGTTCCATTTTGTTTATGTCTTTGTTTTTAAATGTGTTTCTTACAAGCCACAAATGATAATATTTTGTTTTCTTATAAAATGTTACTCTCTATCTCTTCATTGATTTGTTTAATCCATTCATGTTTAAAGTTAGGTTTATATTTTCCTCCATATGTCCCTAATAATGATGTTTTCCCCATCTCCTGCTGCAAACATAGTACTAGTTTCCTTCATTTATTTTATATTAATCTTTTTTTTAATAGGGCCCTATACCGTGGCTCTTTTCCCCTCACCCCGTTCCCTACTCTTGTTTGTTACCCCTTTTTACTTTGGAGTTTTCTTATTATTTAATTTTTTTCTCTCCTGCTTTTATCCAATCATATAATTCTCCCTCCCCCCTTTTACCACCTTTTTTCCCTTTTTCTCTTTCCCTTCAACCACTTTTTCATGAGTATTGAAAATTTCTTTCTTTGCACCCCTTTCCAAAACAGATTTCTCTCTATTGTCCACCCTCCTTTTCTGTCTACTTAAGACTTCATCTCTGATTCATGACCCCTATAATCATGTGATCTCTCATTTTCTCTGTATTCTCCTTGCAGTCATGCTTCCAAGGAATCTGTTCTAGGTTCTCCCCTTGAGATGTTTTCTGCCGCTGCTTTGTAGAGCTTGCTCCATGGATTCCCCTTTTGTGCCCAACTCCCAGAATGGTGCTGATTACTTCAGGAGTCAGAGAGGACACTGCTCTGTGGTAGGGCCCCTTCCCAGCACATCCCTCATTATGCAGCCCACCACTGTTGGAGCTGTACCCTCTCTGGTTTTTTTTTTTTCCTTCATTTAACTGGAAATACTTCCCTAAATCCATGCTTTCCTACTCTTCCAGGTTCCAGCTGCCCCTGGGGTCCCAGTTCTAACGTCCCTCTCTGGCTAAGGAGAGGCACCAGCCCTCCCCCACCTCATCTTCCCCCAGTCCCTCAGGCCTCATGCAGCATAAGGTGCTCATCTCCCTTCACCTAGAGGAGCATTCATCAGGGAACGCCCTCCCACCTCCAAATCAGCCTCTCCTCCACCTTCCTCCTTACCCACTGCCCTGTGGGCTCTTTTCTTTCTGAGACCACAGAAGTCACCTTCCTCTCGTTGATAGCCCATGATTTGACCCCTGTGCATCCCTTTCTCCTCTCTATCCCCCTCCTCTACCCCCTTTATGTACCCTCCCACTTTATAATCTAGTCCCACAAAAGAAGCTTTCATCTGTAGGCAGGCATTGGTCTGTAACACCCCCGTCATCTTGGCTGATGCCTCTCCCAGACTCCTGCTTCCCTCCCTGTCTCCTTGTGGACATTTAGACAGAAGTCTCTTCCTGTATTGTCCTCTGCCTGTGGTTGTCTCTGCCTGCCACCCGTGTTTACTCCTCCCACATTTCTGTTGTCTGAGGTGTTCTCGAGGCAGATAAATTCTTCACTCCTAGTCTTCTTTCTAATTCTTTGTTATTTAATGGAGGTTCATGTCCTGTATGGTTAAGGCCAGATTTGCAGCATGGGTCACCCTGGGCTGCATCCTGAACTCTACTGCTCCTCAGAACACATTATTCTGTTCCCTCCTCCTTCTCTAATGGGCATGGAATTTGCTTAGATTTGTATTGGAAGGTTTCCTTCTGATGGCTTGCAGAATTTAGCCACCACGTGTTTTGTTTTGTTTTTCTGAAAATGATCTATGAAGTCTTTCAATTGGAATATCTTTTTCTGTGTTCGGAAGTTCTGGGCTGGTCTCTTCTGTAGTTTGTGGAGTTTGGGTTTTGGGCCTGGCGTGCTCTTCTGGGAGACCTGTCGTAATTAGGTTGTATCTACAGTTCCTGCTTTCAGCTTGCAGAGGGACTGTGTTTTCTTTTAAAATTCTCTTCTCCTTGGTCATCTTTTATTTCTGCATGTTGTCTTCCCTGTTCTTGGGTGAGGGTTGCTGTTGAAGTTCCAGTTTTTTCATTCTGCCTACTATTTTTGCTGTGCAGGACGTAAATTCTGTTCTCCTCATTCTCATTTCTCTTGTGAACCAGCATCTTATGGTTCCATGCTGTCTTCATATTCTGTAAGTCCATCTGTCCATCCGTCCCATCCAGTGTTGCATCATTTTCCTTTCTTTGACAGCATCTATTCAGAGATGCCTGAACTCGTTTAGTAGATCTAGAGGCTACATTTCCTTTTAGTATTATGGTATTTTTCTGCTTGATTTATCTGCTTATGTTCAAAGTCTTCGAATTTTCTTCTTCCTGAGATCTTTAGTAATTTCAATTTTTTATTTTTTTCTTCTGATTTTCTCCCATTTCCTTTCTGATCTTATCCCTTCTGATGGGGGTTTCCTTGGAGGCTGGATCTCAAAGCATCTCAGCCTCCTCTCAAGCTGGGCAATTCCTGGTTCACCACCTGCCCCAGGGCTATCTCTGCCCCAGGGGATTTTTGACTATCAGAGCTGGCCCTCCCTGGATGCTGTGTGCTTTCTCTCCAGCTTAGTGGAGTGCGGCACAGAGTCTCCCTCCATGGTATTCTGTCCTTCTCCCTCTGGCCTGGCTTTGGATTCTGGGTCTCCTAGTTCATGGAACCTGCCAGAGTTGTTTTAGCTTTGGCATATAATTTCTATTTGAAGAGGTTGGAGAGGTCATGGGGTTCAGAGAAAATGTACAGTTCATTTTGTTCTTCAGATAACTTGGAAATCTCCTCCACACACTTTGGTACTTTGGTGTTTCTTAAAATTTGTCAAGGGTTTTTGTTGTTGCTTTAGAGGTGCTAGCACAAAATATGTTCTCTTGAACATGTGTACACTTGGAGCACGGAAATCGCATTATTTATGAGCCAAAAGTTGCCATCAGATAATTAAGTTTCATCTGCTTTGAAATATTCAGCAACGGGTTTCTATTTTTGTCTGTCTCCTATTTGTAAAAGCTTTGGGGGGAATGCGAGTGCAGGACTTGCCTTTAATTTATTAGGAATTGGTTGTCTCAGGTACTTGTAAACGTAATTACAAAGCTGGTTTGAAGACTAAACAGAAAGTTAAGTATTTCTCTTTCAGTGTTATAAACTTGGATTGAAAGCTGCCATAACCAATTTGAATTCTTTTCCTTCCTTAAAGCACCGCATGGCTCCCAGTCTCTTGAAGCCCTGTTGGTTTTACTTCCTGTTTGTTGAGCAGTCCACAGGCTGATTGTAGGATTCTCCTTGTCGTCACGTGTAGACGTCCCCAAGTATCAGCAGATCCTCATGCTACAGCAGCGCCTGTCGTCATGGAGCTCCCAGCAGGCCAGCTGCTCCTTCCTTTGGGGAGAGACAGAAATGTTTGCGTAGGCAGTGTTGAGGTTAAATATTTCACTGCAGATTTCTCTTCTGTACCCAGTCTCATAGTTCATTTAGCCTTCATTTCCACTAGTGGTGCACTTGTAGAGATGGCTTAACCATGTAAAAATACATAGCTCCTTCTGAGATTTAGTTGGCATAACCACAGAAACTTATGAAGTTATTTTAGAGCCATAAAAATATGACCTTTATTTCAGGGAGGAGGTGATTAGCTTCTCTCTATATATACTTATCACCAAAATGTTGTTATTAATAGTATTTCAGGCACTTGGATGTAAATAACATAGAACTGCAAAACAGTTGTCATATAGGTGAAAAATGTCAAGGGTGACATTTTTATCTCCAAAGGAAATATAAAGTTGACCATTTGATCATTCATTGGCATCACTCTGGGTATCAAGATGCAAAATTAATCCCTTGAATTAGTTTTACTTTTACCACAAACTGCTGCAGGCCAGTTAAATTTTCTACAAATCTCAGTAGCATCAGACAGTGATTTACGTATGCCTCAGCTAATAGAAACCTCCCCCTCATAGAATATATAGGTATTAAAATATTTTTTTCTTATTGATCCCCAGCATAGTACAGTACCATTTATGGGGGCATGCTTCTACTTCCTAGTTATAAAAGCTCTGATTAAGCTTTTAGACCACATTGATTTGTATGTTTGCTTTTCTTATTA
Source organism: Bettongia penicillata ogilbyi (assembly GCA_023548195.1). Lineage (NCBI taxonomy): Eukaryota > Metazoa > Chordata > Mammalia > Diprotodontia > Potoroidae > Bettongia > Bettongia penicillata. Next base: position 115,687 of record JAJHZJ010000062.1, on the reverse strand, counting down.
ACTTATTAATGACATTAAAGAGGTGGAATCATGGCCTCAGCATTTTAGGGACACTTGGCACTTATAAGTAAGCTATGAATGTGAAGGAACCCTGCCAGGCTGACCCCATGATGATGTCGGGAGTCAAGCTGCTTTTTTGGTTTCAAAATTAAAATTTGAATAAGACTAATCCAATAAAATTTAGGCATTAGATCCAGAGAGAATCTTGGCATCAGCTTAATCTCCTCCCCTCACCTTCATTTTATAGTGAAGGAAGCTGAGTGAGGCTTAGGGAGATGAAGTCCCTTACACAGTTAGTGACATGGGTGAGACTGGAATCCAATCCAAGCACCAAGGCCAGGAAAGGGAAGGTGGAAATGAACACTGATAGAGTCCCTACTTTTGACCAGACACTGCTGGTGTGTCCTGGTCAGTCACACCAGGATGGAGGACAGTTTTCATTCTTAACTGTGGAACAGGCAATAAGTAGCCTCCCATATGTTAGGATGATTTCCTGTGCTGAAATAAATCATTGTCACAAAATTGTATTTATATGGTGGCACGCTGAGATTTGCAAAGTGCTTTACAAACAGTGTACCCTTTGATCTTCATGATACCCTGTGTGTTGGGTGCTAATCCCATTTTACAGCTGAGGAAACTGAGGCTGAGAGTTGCGAGAACCTTGCCCAGGGTCTGAGGGCAGGATGCAGCTAAGGTATTCCTAATTAATTTCAAGTCCAGAGTCCCAGCCATTGAGATGTGTTTATGTGAAAAGTACTCTCTGACCTTCCCGTGGCCTGCCTGAAAGGTGTGCCGCCTTCTGGGTTTTTATACTTGGGAATCTTTTTGCCCCTAAAGCTTCAGGTGCAACATCCACCAAAGCCTTTGAGGATTCAGGTTTTTTCCCTCCCTCCCTTTCACATCTTTCTGGACCCTTGACCTGACATCTCTCCTGTTCCTTCTCTCCCCACAGTTAGAAACAGCTTCTCTAGGGCAGGGACTGATTCATTCTGGGCTGCCTACCACAGTACTCTGCACATCCGTAGACATCTAATAAGTAGGCAGTAGCATTTGTGTAATTACATTGTTCCTGTACTGGACAGCATGTACATTCATATAACAGTTACTCTCATTTATATAGCGCTTTAAGATTTGGAAAGTGATCTCATGTTTGAGTTATATTTTCTGACCTATAGTTATTTTCTGAGGATGATTCAGCTATTCATATTACACACACACACACACACACACAATTTGAACTTGACAGCATGTGGTCTAGCCCATGGCCAGAAGAGGGAGTGTTTAGAACTTCTTTGTACACCAACACCTGGCAGTTTGGTTGGGTAACGTTGAGAGGAGCTTACCAGGTCCGTGCTTATGGATAGGCTTCGTTTTTTTTGTTTTGTTTGTTTTTGTTTTGCATACATTCAGTCATTTTCCTCCACGCTCGATTATGTCTGTAGATTGTAACTGTAATGTCTTTAAAATGTGACACCATATAGGTAAATGTTATCGAATCACCTACGTTTTTAGGTGTTTAAAAAGGGGGAGAAGATGTGTGCAGTACTTTTTATCCTTTGAAATGCACCAGAAATACAAGCAGTAGATCTCAATTCTATCCTCATTTGAAATACTTTAACGGAGAAAGAGCAAGCCTTGTGTAATTTACCTCTGTTGGAAATGAAAAGGAAAGATGTTAAGTGCCCCTGTTATTTGCAATTCATGGTTGGAAACATTGTTTTCTTCTTTCTGATGAATTGGTGTATGTTTTATAGATCGATGTGATTTTCGTCTCTAATAGCTTGTGGTTTTTTTCCCCAATACCTTCTAAACTAGACATTAAAATGAAATGTTTTCTGGAAAGATGAGTACAGATGGAAGGTCCCCACACCCATGATTTGCAGCCCAAATTAATATTACTGCACTGTTTACATTGGGCTCCAATTCTGGTGCTGCCCTCCTTTTATTACTCTTAAAGCCCAGGAATAGTGCTTTCTGCTAAGTCTGCTGGTTCAAAGGATGGCCGAATTCAGCAGGACATGGAAGTAAATCCATTTTGTAGCCGTTTACTTGGCAAAAAAATTCCAAGGGTGGAGTGTTGAATTAGTACTCCTGAAAAGTATTAGGCAACCAGCAGGGAAAATAGAAGTATCAATAGACTTGACTGTGATTGATTGGAACACTGAAATCTTCAAATGAGTTTTTCTAGCACTTTTCTTAAGAGTTCTTGTTGTTGGTGTTAGGAATGGTTACTATGCCCAGTCAGTTGTGATTTGCCTTTCGAATAAATGTCCCAGAGTATAACTCAATTACACGTTCCCAGGCTTCTCTTAGATTGTTAGGAATGCAGTGTTCTGGGACTCAGTAGTTCATGGTGTAAACCAAAGAGGGACTTGGTGGTGATCTTTGAAAAGCACATTTCAGCCGCAGTAAGGCAGCTTCTGGCCAGCGCCTTGTGGAAATTTCCATGTCATGTGATTTGAAATTTGGTTCTGGGAGGTAATTTTGTTCTTTTGAGCCAGAGGTAGCGGTAAGCCTGTGTAAAACATGTGGTCTTTTGGAGGATCACAGGTCTGCCATGCGGTTCACTCTGGGAGTCATCAGAATTCGCTTTGTATCTTAAGCAGCTGGGATAACTGCACTCATAGCATGGTTGATACAAAGACTTGTCAAATCAGGCAAGGAAGTATTTTATTTACCTGCCGTTGAACAGTTTGGAATAATTAAATGGGTGCTAGACATAAAGTATGCCCCACCTGGAAATGTTCTAAAGTTAATACCAGCCAGAGACATGGCATTTACTCAGCAGCTACTGTGTACCAGGCACAGGGTTAAGCACTTTACAAGTTGTATCTCATTTGATTCTCACAACAACCCTGGGAGGTAGGTACTCTTATTATCCTCATTTTATAGTTGAGGAAATAGAGGCTGGTTGTTGTCCTTGGTCTTCAAAGAGGACCAAAATGACATCACCATGATAAAGTGAAATTTCAGTGTGTCCGATTTTGGCTGAGTATACTAATATGAGCTCGGAATGCCCCTACCACAGGTTGGGCACAGATAGTCCATGTGAATGTTTGGGGTGGATATCCCAAATTTGCGCATCCTGCATTTACTTTGTGCTGTCTCAATTCTGCTTTGCTCAAAGAGCACAGCACCCTTTTTGGTGCAGGCACGCCATGCTGAGCGGCCCTGTGCCACTGTCTCCTGTGTTGCACAGTCAGATCCAAAGTTCTTGAGAGTGTCATTGTATCACTTCTTCTGTCCACCATGTGATCACATCTGCCCCATGTGAGTTCTCCATGAAAGTCTTTTTGGCAAGCATATGTTTTGCATTCAAATAACATGGCCAGCAAATCGGAGTTGCACTTTCTGAGGCATAGTTTGAATACTTAGAGCAGAGCAGTTCAGCTCGAATTCAGCTCGAGCAGTTCCTCAGAATCTTCCCAAGACAGTGCAAATGAAAGTGATTCAATTTCCTGGCATGGCGCTGGTAGACTGTCCATGTTGCACAAGCATATAATGAAAGTATTTGTCAGCATGACTGAAAACATCATGCATGGGAGCAAGCACACAGCCCTGTTTCACTCCACTGGTGACTGGGAAGGCACAAGAGCATCGTCCATTATCCAGAACCCGGGCAAACATGCCATCATGAAATTGACGTACTATATTGATGAGCTTCTCCAGGCAACCAAATGTTGGCATAATTTTCCATAAGCCCTCACAACTAACAGTGTCAAAGGCCTTGGTCAGATCTGCAAACGTTGTATACAGACCTATGTTCTGCTCCTGGCATCTCTCCTGGAGTTGTCAGGCAGCAAAAGCCATATTGACTGTTCCTTGGCCCTTTCTGAAATTGCACTGCTCTCAAGTGTATGACCATCTTCCAGATGAAGAATCAGGTGTGTTGGAAGTAGAGGCAGCGAGAGGTTAGATGACTTGCCCAGGGTCATGCAGCTAGTGAGGGGTCAGAGGCTAGACTTTTATTCGGCTCTTACTGACTCCAGGCCCAACACTCAAACCGCTTGGCCCATCTGGATTCGTGAATCCCCTAATTATTAGCCCACAGTTTAAAGAAGTTAGAGCTGACCATGGATTTGAACTTCATTCCAACTTTATAAATAAGTTGTGCATTTTTAATTATAATAATATAATAGTCTTTCTTGACAAAGCCATTACTTGTCATTGAATTTTCAGGCACACAGCTGAATGAATTCTTTAGAGTTTCCAAGCTGAAAAATAATTTCTCCCCCTTTCAAGTGCCACTTGGCAGTCATTGAGGAATGTTAAAGGTTGCATAAGTGCCAGTTAGGGCCAATTAGAACCTGACTGCCCTGCTGTGGCCCTGGAGCATAGAGAGGACACTTGGGCCTCCATTCTCTCCCTCCCTATCCCCCTTCCCTCCTCCATAGAGAACTTGATAGTACAAAAGAAGGGCTTGTCTTCGATGGCCCCCAACAAGACCTTTAATGGGGCTCGATTTTCATGCATTGCATTTGGGAAGTTCCAAGCATTGTGATTTGGGGAGTAGAGATCTTTGTAGCAGGAGGCTTTTTTGGGGGATTTATGATTTCATTGGTGGAGGGATCTCCTGGTAGGAAAATGTGACTGACTGCACCAGTGCAGCTGCTCACTCATCCTGCAGCTTTGTTTCTGGGAAAGTTGAGGGCAGCAGGAACCATCATGGAAGTCACCTGAAGGCGCAGGCAGCAGTTTCAGATATCTGTGTCTTCTTCCTCATCTAATCGTCTTGTCTCTGGAATTGACCTCCTCTCCAGTATGACATGCAAGGACTTAACCCTCACCAAGTCCTGTGGGAGCAGTCAGTGCCTCCTGCAGGGCCATGCCTCCCTCGTTCAACTCCTGGCCTTCTGCTCTCAGCCTCATCTTTGTGAGTAGGCTGATGCAGAGAGAGAAGCATTTCTGTCAACTCAGTGCTCCTTTTGTGCCACAAAACACAGGGGCGTGCCCAGCCCTCCCAACCACAGCTTCTAGGTTTTCCATTGCCAGGCCTCAGCAGCAATGAATTGTCTTAGAAGAGAAACCACCTATGCCTGGAGTGTTCTCTCTCCTTACCTCTGCCTCAGAGAAGCCCTCTCTTCCCTTAAGATGAAACTCAGACCCCTCTTCTGCTTTAAGAATCCTTTTCTGATCTATTGTGCATGCGTGTGTGTGTGTGTGTGTGTGTGTGTGTGTGTGTGTGTGTGTGTGTGTGTAAGTAGTCCGGAACCAAAAAATTATTACCGACAGATTGAATGTCAGAAGTGTCTCTTCTTTTGATATCAGAGTGATGCCTTAACTATTTGCATATTTGATTCAGGGATTTAGATGCAATATTCAGGAAGACCGCATAGCATTGTGGGGAGGGAAGGGGGAATACACACACGCACTCATAATAATAATAACGCCTGGCACTTCTGCGTGCTATCGGATGAGTGCCGAGTGCTCCACCTGTATCATCTCATGCTATCCTCATGAGCTCCCCAGGATATAGACTGTTAATATTCCCACTTCATAGGTGAGGAAACTGAGGCAGACAGGTGACCCAGCTGGGACTCCCCCTCGGGTTTTTGTGTCCTGTCTCGTCCCGTGGTGCCAGGCTGCCTCTGCGCGCATTCGCTGTGTTTCTGAGCAGGCGCCTCTGCTCTGCTCAGTTCATTTGTTTGTTTCTGGTGATTCGTTACCACTAGTTAGGACTTCTCTGCTGAGTGGCTTAGGAAGAGAAATGTAACGCGTTTTCTGTTACAGCCCACTTGGGTTAGTGTGGATAAAAACCTACGCCTCCCATGTGGCTTTCTCTGGTGGCAGCCTCTGCAGGCTGGTCCTGTTCCCAAGCATTCTAGGTAGAGAACCTGCCAGAGCTTGCAAGAAACTGAAAAGGAGAGGGAAGGCAAGGAGAAAATCACCTCTTTTTTTCTGCCAGGCTTGATCCCACAGAGAGTAGTTTTGGTATGGGCAGGAGAGATGAACTTGTCAGACTTTCACAAAAGACAGGATGGTAACTAGCACGTAGCCATATTTAAGATTCACTTTGCTAAACTATCATCTGATCCTCGCAACCACCCTGGCAGGTCGGTGCTGTTATTGACCTCATTTGACAGATGAGGAGACTGAAGCAGATGGCAGGGAGGTGACTCGGCCAGGATCCCACAGCTAGTAAATGCCCAGGGCCAGATTTGAACTCAAAGCCAGAAAGATTTCTGATCCCAGGCCTGGCTCTCTCCACTGCTAACTGCTCGTCTAAGAAAGCGCCCATAACTTGACACAAACACAGAAAGCATGAGATAACAGGTGTGACAGCCTGGAGTAGAAGACCTTGCATGGAATGTCTGTTTAGTATAGGTCTCTAGTGGAGGGCCTTACGGATCTGTCCTTGACCTTGTACTATTTTTTTTTAATCAATGACTTGCATATAGATCTATCTATAGGTATAGATCAGGGGTTCTTAATCTCTTTTGTTTCAGTGTCTGACAGTCTTCTCAGAATAATGTTTTTAAATGCATAAAATACATTATACAAATACAACATACCAAGAAAACAAACTTTATATTAAAAAATAAAATTTAAAGCACAAACTGGCACACTCTAGATGAAGATCCCCTGGTCTAGATGCATGCTTGGCACGTTTGTCAGTGACAAAGTTAGGATGAAAATTGAACACACTGAGTAACCATCAGGAGTAAGAGGTATCATTGACAGCCTGGGAATATGAGGTTGAATCTGGTAAGACGACATGTAATAAAGAAAGCTATAAAGCTACATTTTGATTCAAAAAAGCAGTACCACATTGAGGGTGAGATGTGAGTAGTTTGTCAGAAAAAAGTCTTGGAGTATTAGTTGATTCAGTGCAAAACTGCATCATCTGTGAGGTGCAGCGGCCAATCAGGCTCCAGTCCTTCTGTCAGGGATTATTAGGGTCTGGATCCCAGACCTTAACCGAAATTGGACAGCGTCCCAGTGACTATGGGCCCAGAATGCGGGCCACAGGAAAAATGGGGAACAGCCTAGTAGAAAAGAGAAAATATTTGGGGGGGGGGTGTTGCTGTCCTAGCTCAAAGCAGCATGTGAGCCTTGGGGTTATCTTGTGCATGACAGAGTTTGTTCAATTTGCTCAGCTTGGCTTCAGGGACAGAACAAGGAGCCGTTGGTGGAAGGTACAGCAAGGCAGTTTTTTTATTCAATTCCACAGTGGAATGGACCAGGGTGGACTGAGTGGGGTCCTGGTCACCACGGATCTCCAAGAAATGCCAGTGACTTCGGTTGGGTAAAGATGAAGCACTGCTTCCTGCCCCAGCTCTGAGAGGACTAAGGTTTCTGACTCTTCTAACCTCAGAGATACGTTGAAGCCCCCTAGGAAAGGCATCTCTATGCCCAGGGATCACTGGATAAACATGTTATGCTTTGTTTGCCCTTGGATCCTGCAAAACGAAATCTAGAAAGAATTTAGTAGCACATTAGAAAAAGATGAAGTAAATATTGAAGAATAATTTCCACCAAAAATCATTACTTTATTAAATATAGTATGGTGCCTTATAGATATATAGTATTACTTATCATTCAAACCACATTTAATAAGAGCAAGGCATTTAGTGTGTTTGCAAGTCACTGAACATATATCTGCAAGAGAGGATCAAAGTTTAGAGCACTAGACCTGGAGCTGTGTGACCCTTAACCTCGGTGTGCCTCAGTTTCCTCAGCTGCAAAATGGAGATGATAGTAACATTTCCCTCCCAGAGTAGTTGTGAAGATCACGTGAGATAATATTTGTCAAGTGTTTTGTAAACCTTAAAATACTATGCTAGCTGTACTGTTGTTTTTATTGTTATTTCTAAAACCTCCAACCCATTTTGTTCAGTTGTCCTTTGCTTTCAGGTCACCACCAGCTATTGGGGATAGGCAGATGGTTTCATGCAAGACAGAATGAGATCTCCTATTCCACTCAAAACTAAAATGTTTTCAAAAAGTAGTCAAATCAAGACAAACTGAACTTTTCGTCCTCTCCTAACTTGCCTGCTTTTATCAGGGCCCTCGTTAGCCTTCTTTGCCACTCGCTACTCCCCAAAGATACTGGTGGCCAAGGCAGCATGAGAAGGAAATGTGGGAGCTTGAGGGAGCAAGGAAATGAAAGCTTTCAGGCTTTGGAAGGCTTCCCCCGAAGGGGTCCAGGACACAGCGTTCAGAACCCCATGCACCACACACAGGATTCTTTTTTTAATTCTCTTGCCTGTGGAAGCTTTGTGGAAGAGTGAAAAAGTTAGACACTGTCTTCCCTTTCCTCTTGAGTTCCATCCATAGCCTCACACGTAGGCCATAACTGCTTATTGGTTTATCTGTTTGTTAGTCACTGTACAGAGGCCTTGCAGTGAGGGACAAGAAATTCACAGCCACAGCCTCCTATTAATTTCTCTCCACTACATGAAAATTTAGCTTAAACCTTGAGTTTTGTTCATTGGATTTTTTGCAAGGAGTAGGAAGGAGACTTGAAAAGAAATGTGACGCATTCTTGCTTTTACGAGTGCAGGCCACCCCCAGGACCCCTCCGGTTTCTCTTCTCTCCCTGCCCTAGGTGGGTTTCCCTTGCATCTTTCAGAAAGCTATGACTGACTGGAGGCTTTGTCATGGTCCCTTGAATAGACTGGCACTGTCTTTCGTTCTTCAGTGCAGTTCAGTATTGGCTTGTCAAGTTTGCTTAGCTTCTTCTTCCCCTTCTCCTCCTGTTCTCTGCCTTCCGCTGAGGCTCTCCAGGGAACTTTCCCAGAAAGCTAATGCGTGTCCTTTGGTGAGTATTCCAAGGGGGACAACAGGCTTTTGGAGGGAAAGCCCTTCTACTGTTGCTGGTGCTGAGCTTTGGAAATGTTGTTGTCAAGTTCCAAGATAAATGGAATGCTTTCTCTCTCTAGGTTGATAGGTTAGGAGTTGTGATTGAAAAGGTGGGAGATATGCTGAAGGGAGACAGGTTAGAAATGCTGTGGAGAAAGGGGGTTAATGCTGGAGTTGGGGAGCATTTGCCATGGGCTTTTAGATGGGGAGAGAAAATTGAGTTCTAAAAGTGGAAATAAGGTTGCCAGAATTGCACTTGGTCATCCAAAAATAAGGTTTAGATGCTTTAGACACACTGGTCAGCTTTCTGTTGCTGAAAAAATATGAAACACCAACAGGTGCATGTTATTCTCAGAGTGTGTGTAGAGGATGGGGCTGGGTTTTTTCTTTGTATGAAAAATGAAATTATTTACAATAAATTCTGTAAAATACTAATACAGTTCATGGAGAAGGTAGCAGGCAGGTAGGTAGGAGGAAGATCTGTCTGCCGTTTCTGATTCCTAAACAAGTCATATGATAGCCCTGGACTAAAAAGTTCATACTGAACATGATGAACTTAAAGGTTCACGTGCTGAAGATGGACATTTTTTGATGTACTTACCCATGATATTATGTATCACTTTCAGGATATTCCTAAAACTGAACCTGTAAGTAATGAATATACTAAATTATCTTCAGTTCCTGGCAAGTCTCTTTCCAAAGAGAAGGATTACTTTACATCAGCAAGGACTCCTTGTATGACCATATTAGATAAAATTAGACTCCACCTCCTGTTTTCTGTTTATCTGCCAGGACCTTTGTAATTCAAGGGCTCTTTACAGTAGTAGCAAATGTTACATAAGCCCAAACATGGAGCGTACTCAGAGGCGGTGGGCAGACCCGAGGGCTGATGCCAGCCTTTAGCAGCAAGTGTGCGAGCAGCCCCAGCCAGCCGATGTGAATGGAAGTGAACCAGGAGCCCTCCCGGAGCAGCCCCTGCTCTGCACGGGCAGCGGGTGCAAAGCACTGCCCAAGTTTTCTCGTGCTGTTGTCAGAGGCAGGATTTGGCCCGGAGCCCAGCTCTGCATGGAGCCTGCTGCAGAAGGTTGGTGTAGGTCTGTGCAGTCGGGGCTGGGAGCTGAGGGAATGGTGTGTGTGTGGAGGGGGTGCGCTCAAGTGTAGGTGCCCTTCCACCCCGCAGGGCACTGGCAGGGCCAGGGACCAGGTCTGCAGAGTGAGGTGGTCATGGTGGATCATCTCGAAACGAGGGATTAGCCACTGTGATCGGCCCACAGAAGCCATCCTGAAATGTCATTTGAGTGATTTGGCCAAAGTTCAAAAGCAGATGGGAGCTGGGTTTGCTATTAACTCAGACAGAACGCTGAGCTTTGTGCTCAGCTGCCCCTCCTGTGCGTCGCTCCGACACGGATGTCCCTTTTGGAGACCGGATTGTTTACGTAGCTGTCTAAAAATGGAGTCACATTGCGACGGTTTTTTTTTTTTAAACCATGTTGTGTTTTGTTTCTTAATCTTTCTTGCGGTAGCTGTGACCTCAGGCCTGTTGCTTCTCAGGATTTCCTGTAGAATCTGTTTTTAAAACTATTTGGATGGACACTCCAAAGTTCAGACCCACTTTCGCAGAGACCTCAGAGTGGGCAGTTAGAGCAGGCAGCCTTTTTAAGAGATGGGCAGGGGTGAGCCTGCCAGTCCTCCAGTGACTCGGATGAAGTGTGCGAGAGAAAGAATGAACTGGGAAGGGGACAATTAGGTTTTGTTAGAAAGGACATGGGTCCAGTTGGTGGCCTCGGCCCCCAGCACAGCTGAGTCGGCTCTGTGCTGCTTCTGCTGGAGGCCTGGTGCTTGTGATAGCTGCAAACTTTTCTTCCAACAGGAAGTGAGGTGACACTTTAGTTGTTTAATTCTGATTGGTTTCACATTTCGTGTCATTCCAAATAATCTGCTGTAATTGAATTTGAAAATTAGCTACCCAGTTTGTAGAACTTGAGAGACCACACTAATTTCTAATCTTCCAGAGGTCTTTGGGTTCCATTTTTTTCAAATGACTTTTCTCTGAGATACCATGTTTCTACCTGCTGTCCATGATTTACTTTAATTCCTTTTCACTGTTTTTTATTAGGATAGTAGCATGTCACTGTTTGTCTGGACCTAGTATTCACAGATGCATTTTACAATATTATGCAACAAGCATTCTCCAGATCCCTTGACCTGCCTCGTAAGGAGTCATCAGATCAATCTTAGTAGGAGTATATGCTGGGTAACTGTTGAGACTGCTGTACTGTTCTTTTAAAAAAAGAGACACAAAACCAGTGAAAAATCGCAGTGAGGATCCAACAGACGGTGCTGTCATTCCCTTGTTCCTAGGAATTGCAGCACCTCCTAGAAAAGATTGTTCTCCCTGTTGGAGATTCCTTTCAAGGACTGACTTTTCAAAGAAATAACTCCTTTAATTGAATTCTCAAGTCCCTTTCAGTTTTCCCCAAGGCAAGTTCTGACTGTCCTTTGCACTTTATTTCTCTTTTCATACGAGACACATGTAAAAGCAACACCAGCAGTAATGATGAGATCTGGGCTGTGGGGGCAGAAATTTTGGGGGGGGTTGGCATCTCCTTTTCAAAGTTTGATGATGGCCTTGTTATGACCAGAAACACAAATGTGGCTTCAGAAATGTTTCTGTGCAGTGACTCTTTTGGGGTGTTTTTGATACTTGAGCTGAACATGGTTGGTACGGGAAACAGGAGAAGCTCAAATGGAAATGATGGTTACCTTTTATGGGACATGTTTTTGTACATAAATTTGGAGTGAGTAGGGATTTTTAGATTGTTTTTCTTCCTTCCCTGATACAACTCAAACCATGCATGCAGCTACTACTCAGAGTGTGCCCCTGGAGGGCCAAGGTGGGGCGGGAAGTGGCCTGGGGTGGATCTGCTCAGATGGCTCAGAGCTGTTGGTTTCTAACAGGACTGTGATGCCTCCTTGGGCCCCCCCTACCCTGGGCAGAGGTGCCCGCCTGTGTGGGCTCTTCAGCCGAGCTGGTGCAAAGAGGAGGAAGGAGATGCTGTTTCTTTTATGTTTGTTCCCAGAGTGGAAGGGATCTAAAGCCCGGATATAGTCCTGGGATTGAGATGCCAAGTGGGTCAGACCCAGGGACAACAGAATCATGGAGGTCGGACCCTCTGTCAGTCCCTGCGTGCCGGACACTGTCCTGGCCACACGGCATGACTTTAAGTGTCGACAGGTGCGCCTTCAGAGCCGATTTCTGTTTGTGACAATGAGCTGCTGAGACAGCTAGACTTCAGTTGGAATTCTGTCAGGGAAGAGTTAAAGGGGCCCAGGATCCGTCCATCATGATGAGCCACCAAACAACATGTCGTTTGGTAATGGGTGGGAAGCATGATTTATTCTTTTAAAAACAGAAACGGTACCGGCCATTTGGGCCCCTCTTGGTTTGCCTTTCTAGGAGATTGAAATTTCCCTGTAATTATAGGAAGAAAGCAGTCAGGAAGGGAGCCTGCTCTTTTCCGTGAGTTTTTGGCTTCTTAGATAGCTACTTCAGGTCCCTTCCCAACCTAAAACCTTGAGCCTACTGGAAAGTGCAGAAGTAGTGACCAGCTGCCCCCTGGGGAAGATGCTGGCAGACCATTTTTCAACATCGCCATAATTCCGCGACTTTCTTAGCCACATTATTTACAGTCCATTCACACAATTGCCCTTCCCCCACCACAATCCTCTGGCCTTTTCATGCTGCTGGTGTGAATGGGATCCAGCTGTATGTGCTGTGCCCAGAGACCTGGAAACACCAACGAGTTCAGAATATTTCGGTTGGGCATTCATTTCAGTGGTAAGGTTCCAAATTCCGGACCCTGGTAATCTGATTAGGCACTTTGAGGTTCCTGAAATCGCATTTTAGCCAAGTGTTTGCAGACAGCTCTTGGCTACTCTTCAGTGAATTTTTCATTTTAAATGCCCCTCTCTCAGGGTACAGGGGGATCAACTTGATAGTTGTTTTAAAGTAACCTGGGTTGATAACGCCATTTCTGACTGTTGTTTTTCCTAGTGGAAGAGATGTTGCGTGCTTTGTATGGAGCACCTTGGGCTTTTAAGTATTTTGTTTGTGTTTGTTTTTAATATTGTATAATCTCCTCAGCACAGTTTGAAGTTGCCTCCTAACAATAGTAATACCTGTCTCCCAAGGGTCTGTGTGACCCTAGCAGGATAACACCTGAAAGCAGCTGGTAAAACTGTCTGGAGCCATGCGGCAGCAAAATGGAAAGTTCAGTGTGAGTTCCACGGTGTTTGGTAAAGACTGATTCCTTTTTGGCCCGGACAAGAACACATTCATTATTATAACGATGATATTTTGCGTAGTATGTACAACAGTGACAGTCAAAACTTGGGTTCAGCTGTTCAGCATGAGCATTTGAAAACAGTCTTTTCAGCTCTTCCCATGAGTATTCCATGACTTTCCTTTGATTCATGGTTTTGTGTTGGAAAGGTGGGGAGGAGGGACTAACTCACTTTGCTCCTTAGTACTGTTGCTCCCTTAATAATGGTGGCGTTTTAAAAGTATCAATCCCTGTTTGTGGGGGATGGGACGGGGAGATGAGAATGGCAGTAAATCTATTAAATGACAGCTTTCCCCTTGCTTTTTTTTTTTTTTTAAGTGCTTAGCAGTATGTCTTGACTGACTATATTCATCTGAAAGTGTTTTCTTCATTTTTAACCAGAGATTTGTTAGAATTGGCAGGGATCGCTCTCATGTTGTCCAAAACTTCAGGAATAAGTTTAAATACAGGTTTTATGGGGCTTGATCCCTGTGTTACAATGTGTTGCCTTTAAAAGTGACTCAGTTAATGTCTGGAAAATCAAGGAATCGAGGTGGGAACTTGCCCTGAGTAACCATCCTTTTACACACACACACACATATATATATATATAGAGAGAGAGAGAGACAGAGACAGAGAGACAGATAGACAGACAGACAGACACTATTTGGGGGGGCCTGAAAAAGTACTCTCCATCTAGGCTTCATTTTCCTCCTCTGTAAATGAAGGGATCAGACCAGATGACCTCCGAGCTCTGAATCTATGGTCCTGTGATCTTAGTGACCCTAACTGAACCTCCTCCCCCAACACTGGCAATAGTTTTCTGTAAAGCTAGCTGAGATCTTAGCTGAGGGATTCTTCCTGTTTCAGTGGTTGGTGTTCACTTAAGATTTCTTTTTTGAAGAAATATGAACTCCATAAGTCAGTCCTTAAGGACTTGTGACATCTGGCAGGGAGTAGTCATCAGAGGTTCTGAGAGACTAACTGGGATGACATAGAGTCAGATTGAGTCCAGTTCTTCCAAACATATTTGAGACAGCGTGGCGTTGTGTTCGTATGTAACATCATTTTTAAAAATCATATTTGGCTTTCTTTATTATGTTTGTTTTTTCTTCATTTAATAGTTTTTTTTCCAATTACATATAGAGATAATTTTCAACATTCACTTTTATAAGATTTTGAGTTCCAAATTTTTCTCCCTCCATCTCTTGCCTCCCCGCTTCCCAAGACAGCAAGCAGTCTGATATAGGTTATACATGTACAGTCATGTTAAACATATCATCACATAAGTCATGTTGTGAACGAAGAATCAGAACCAAAGGACAAAACCATGAGAGAATCTGCTTCAGTCTGCGTTCAGGCCCCGTCGCTCCTTCTCTGGATGTTAGCGTTTTCCATCATGAATCTTGGAACGGTGTGATCACTCCATTGCTGTGTTCCTAGTTAATCGTTGCACGGTGTGGCTGCGACTGTACCATGTTCTCCTGGTTCTCATCTCTTCACTTGGCATCCGTTCATGTCAGTCTTTCCAGGTTTCTCTGAAGTCCACCTGTTCATCATTTCTTCTAGGATATTCCATTACATTCATATACCACAACTTGTTGGGCCATTCCCCAATCAGTGAGCATTTTTTTTTGACACCACAAAAAGAGCTATTATAAATACTTCTGTACATGTGGGTCCTTTTCCCACTTTTACGACCTCTTTAGGATATAGCTCTAGAAGGTGGTATTGCTGGCTGCACCGTTCTGTACCCTTTGGGCATAGTTCCAAATTGCTCTCCAGAAGAGCTGGGTCAGTTCACAACTGCACCAACAGTGCATTAGTGTTTGGCTTTCTGACTTTGCCACTACATGCCATATTCAGATGCTTGCCTCAAGCCTGTCTCTGACCTCTTCCTATTCACCTTGACGGTCCTCCTTATAATTGACTGACAAGAAGGATAGATGCCCTGTGTTTCTGCAGGGAGCTCTCACAGATAGTCAGGGATCATACATGTTTATTGATTTGATATAAAACATAAATCATAGGTTTGGAGCTAGAAGGTAGCTTAGGGAGCCTCCAGTCAAAATGTCCTCATTTTATAGTTGAGGCAGCCACGGCTGAGAATATCAGTGATAAAATGTGGCCAAGCCTAGCCTTCTATCCATTGTGCCATTCTCTTCCTGCTTAGAAGTGAATTTTACCTCACCCTATGGTGAGGGATTTTCTGCCAGTCTTTAGTTTATGGAGGGCATTTTCAGATGTGTCTTTTTATAATGTTCTTTTCTTTGTTAGTTGGAGCTTCTTGAGAAAAAAAAATAAACACTCCCCTCACCCCTCATTCCCCAGCTTCTTTGACTTGATATGTAATTCTCACCAAAATCCGTTCTCAAAGGTTTTGCAGGTTTGAAATCTATGAGAACATAGAGAAAAGGCAGCTAAGCTGAGCCAGCCTTGGCTTCAGAGGTAGAAAGCCCTGCCGGCTCAGAGACCAGCTAAGAGACCCTGGGTCATCCCCTTAACCTCTCAGTGCCTGAGGTGGATCTCTAGGATTCTTACATGATAGACAAGTTGCTAATCTTTATCAGTGGAGGGAATTTTCTCCGTGGGAGAGTCTCCTATGTCAGTGGAATGGAAGGTCTGAGCATCCCTCAGCCCTGCCTTTAGTTCTCAAAACAAAACCTATAAGAAATACTCTACTAGGCAGGACCTGATCTAGTATTCATTTACATACTAGAATTTTGAACTGAAAGGACTTTTAGAGATTATTTAATCCAAGTCCCTCGTTTTTCCCCTAAGGAAACCAAGAGAGGAGGTGATTTGCCCAGTGTCACATAGGTTCTACCTCTGACCGTGGGACCCCAAGATTAATTCTTAGGCCTCATAGTTATTTTCTGTGATAATTACTTCAGGAAGATAGAGGTGTCACCTCAAACAGCCTTAACTTCCTCCTATCATCTTCCTCCCAACTTGTAGGTGTATCACCCATCCAGTCTACACAAAGCCTCCCTGAACTCTCTACTTGTGCTTTTCAGGTTCTACAGCATCTTAGGCTAATGAGGTGTGTATATGTAGCACTTCCGAGGAATGTAACACACCTTGCAGCCATCTCTCTAATTCCCTGTTCACCAGTCTGTGGTTATCCAGGTCCCTTCCTGGGGATATCTCCCTGCCTTTCCTCCTTTCTCTGCCCGTTAGCCATGTCATTCATTCCCTGATAGCCCCTCCACTGGAGTGGGAAAAGAAAGTGCAGAGCTCTTCACCAGCTTGTGAGTGGGGCTCAGGGATCTGATCAAGCATCTGGGTGAGTTTGAGGTTCCTTGTGAGTTTCAGTTGGCCGTGTACATTACCACTGCCTACTGGCACTGTGGAGTTCAAGTGACTTGTGTTTACAAGGGGGCTCTTGGGTACCTTTGATTGTTTCCTGTAGAAGTCTGCAGTGCAAACAAGACTGAGGCTCATTTAGATGAAAGGCACTGTGCCCTATCCTGGGGAGGAAAGACAGTCACATCTCAAGGAGCCCACAGACTGACAGTAAGGACCAGATAGCCTCTGGTCGCAAAAGTACCAAGTTGAAGGGCTAAGCACCTAGGAGAGGTGCAGAGTGCTTTGAGAGTTCAGAGATGGGGGACATAGCTTCTGACTGGAGTCATGGAGGAAAGCTTGATGGAGTAGATGGTATTTGAGTTGGGCCTTGAAAAGCCTGCAGCAGGCAGAGATGGGAATGAGGGACATGGAGAAGGGATTCAGGAACTGTTCAGCTGCAGTGCAGGAAGGAAGGGAGGGAAAAATCAGCTAGAGCCCTACTGTGGAAGGCCTGGAATGTCATCCTAAAAACTTTGGTCTTTATATGATAGGTAGCAGCATGGGCTGGGGCAGAGGGAAGGGCTTGTCACTGAAGGTTTCCAACCTGTGGAATGATACCTGCCAGGGCTGTGCTCTTGGCAAATGATCAGGCAGCAATTTGTGTGATTGCATTGCTATGATTGTAGTGTCCAAAATAAGTGAAATCGTAGGTCATCCCAGTGTACCCTGTAGTCTTAGACTTTATCTGAAAGTATTGTGTTTCATTCAGAAAATTTCATTTCCAATGAACACTGATGAACTAGAAACACATTCAGAAAGGAAGAGCCAGCTAGGATGGTGAAGAGACTCCCAAACCAAGAGTTCTTCATTTTTTTTTGTTGTGGACCCTTCTGCCAATCTGGTAGAGCCTGTGGATCCTTTTTTAGAATAATATTTTTAAATGAATAAAATAAAAAACATGAAATTACAAAGGAAACCAGCTATTGAAATAGTTATCAAAATTGTGTGTGTGTATCTGTGTCTGTGTTAAGAACTTCCTGTGGGCCAAACCATCAGTCCATTTAAACACCCTTTCCCTGCAAAGACATAAGTAAAACAGGTTAGCTTTCAGCATTCTTCTGTGGGTTGTATAAATACAAGATGTAGTCAGAGAAAACGATATTAGCACTTGGAGCATAGCCATGCTATACAGGGGTTAGTAAATGGAGTTAAGAATGTTGATTTAGGAAAAGAGAAGGCTTATTGTGGAAATGACCATGGTCTATAAAAATCTGAAAGATTGGGGGTGGAGCCAAGATGGCGGAGTAGAAAGACTCACGGATGCTAGCTCCAAACCCACAGCCCATATATTTCCTGCAAGAACTCCCCACCAATTCTAGAGCACTGCAAGGCGCACAGAAACACAGTGGAAAAGATTTCCGTTCCAGAGAGCCCTGGAGAGCCGTCCCCAGGGGTCCATCGCGACCTGGACAGCGGAGTCCACTCCTGAGCTACCCTGGCCGCATGGCCCCAGAGGAGCAGATCAGAGCAGGCTTCAGGGACGGAACCTCCGGCAGCCGGGAAGGTCCCTCCACCCACAGACGCTACAGGTCAGTGAGAGGGACCACTGGGTTGGCCAAGAGGGGAGCGGGGTGTCTCCGTGACTTGGACCCCCTTGGGAGGCAGCCCCGGAGGGAGTGGCAGAGGCAGCAGCGGCGGCCTGGGACAGCAGGTAGCAGCAGGCAGAAGTTCAGGACCATTACTGAAGGTCTCTGCATAAAGCCCCTGAGGGAACTGAGCCTGGGAGGCGGCCCTGCCCCCACCTGCTCCATTACTGAAGGTCTCTGCATAAAGCCCCTGAGGGAACTGGGCCTGGGAGGCGGCCCTGCCCCCACCTGAGCACCAGAACTTAAGCTCACATTGAATAGCAGCCCTGCCTGCCGCAGAAAGCCCATTTGAATCTCAGACCCCCAAGCACTAGCTGGGCGGATCTAGGCGGAGGTGGACAGGAATCTCAGAAGTCAAGTAACTGGCTGTGAAAATGCCCAGAAAAGGGAAGAAAAATAAGACTATGGAAAGCTACTTTGATGGGGTACAGATGTTCCCGCCTTTCAATTCTGATGACGAGGAAGGATTAATACCATCAGGGAAAGATGTGGAGGGCGGAGCCTCTGTATCCCAGACAGCCCAGGGGGATGGTCTGGTGGGCTCAGGCCATGGAAGAGCTCAAAAAGGATTTTGAAAATCAAGTTAGACAGGTGGAGGAAAAACTGGGAAGAGAAATGAGAGAGATGCAAGAAAAGCATGAAAAACGGATCAATACCTTGCTAAAGGAGACCCAAAAAAATGCTGAAGAAAATAACACCTTGAAAAATAGGCTCATTCGATTGGCAAAAGAGGTTCAAAAAAGCCAATGGGGAGAAGAATGCTTTCAAAAGCAGAATTAGCCAAATGGAAAAAGAGGTTCAAAAGCTCACTGAAGATAATAGTTCTCTCAAAATTAGAATGGAACAGATGGAGTCTAATGACTTCCTGAGAAACCAAGAAATCACAAAACAAAACCGAAAGAATGAAAAAATGGAAGAGAATGTGAAATATCTCATTGGAAAAACAACTGACGTGGAAAATAGATCCAGGAGAGACAATTTAAAAATTATGGGACTTCATGAAAGTCATGATCAAAAAAAGAGCCTAGACATCATCTTCCATGAAATTATTGAAGAAAACTGCCCTGATATTCTACAACCAGAGGGAAAAATAAGTATTGAAGGAATCCATCAATCACCACCTGAAAGAGATCCAAAAAGAGAAACTCCTAGGAACATTGTGGCCAAATTCCAGAATTCCCAGGTCAAGGAGAAAATATTGCAAGCAGCTAGAAAGAAACAATTCCAGTATTGTGGAAATACAATCAGGATAACTCACGATCTAGCAGCTTCTACATTAAGGGATTGAAGGGCATGGAATAGGATATTCCAGAAGTCAAAGGAACTAGGACTCAGACCAAGAATCACCTACCCAGGAAAACTGAGTATAATACTTCAGGGGAAAATATGATCTTTCAATGAAACAGAGGACTTTAAAGCATTCTTGATGAAAAGACCAGAGCTGAAAAGAAAATTTGACTTTCCAACACAAGAATGAGAAGAAGCATGAAAAAGTAAACAGCAAAGAGAAGTCATAAGGGACTTACCAAAAGTGAACTGTTTACATTCCTACATGGAAAGACAATATTTGTAACTCTTAAAATTTTTCAGTATCTGGATAGTTGGTGGGATCACACACACACATGTACACACACGCATGCACACACACACACACACATGCACGCACATACAGAGACAGAGAACACAGAGTGAATTGAATAGGATGGGACTATATCTTAAAAGAAATTAAGGTAAATGGTGAGAGAGAAAGGTAGGGGGAGGAAATAGGGTCAAATGGAGTGGGGTAAATTATATGTCATTTAAGAGGCAAGCAGGAGACTTTTTAGTGGAGGGAAAAAGAGGAGAGCTGAGAAAAAAACATGAAGTTTACCCTCATCACATTCGACTAAAGGAAGGAATAAAATGCACACTCATTTTGGTATGAAAACCTATCTTACAATACAGGAAAGTGGGGGAGAAGGAGATAAGCAAGGGGGGGGGGGATGATAGTATGATAGTAGGGAGGGCAGTGGGAGGAGGGAGCAATTTGAAGTCAACACTTGGGGAGGGACAGGATCAAAAGACAGAATAGAAACAATGGGGGGCAGGATAGGATGGAGGGAAATACAGTTAGTCTTACACAACATGACTATTATCGGAGTCATTTGCAAAACTACACAGATATGGCCTATATTGAATTGCCTGCCTTCCCAAAGGGAATGGGTGGGGAGGGAGGAATGGGGAGAATTTGGAACTCAAAGTTTTAGGAACAACTGTTTAGTATTGTTGTTGCTACTAGGAAATAAGAAATACAGTTAATGGGGAATAGAAAGTCATCTGGAGAAAAGAGAAGATGGGGACAAGAGAAGGGAGGGATGATAGAAGAGAGGGCAGACTGGTGATAGGGAAAATTAGAATGCTCGGTGTATTGGGGTGTGGGGAGGGGATAGAAGGGGAGAAAATTTGGAACCCAAAATTTTGTGAAAATGAATGTAAAAAGTTAAATAAATAAATTTTTATTAAAAAAAATCTGAAAGATTGTCTTAAGGAGAAAGATAACTTTTACCCTGCTTGGCACCTTGCAAGTAGAATTAGAAACATTGGGAACGGTTTGTTCTGTTTCCCAGAAGGAGACACTTAAAATGACATAATGGGATGCAGCCAGGGAGATAGTTTCTGGAGGTGTCAGCACAGTCTGGATGACCATTCGTTCGAAATTTTGTGGCAGAGACTCACCTGGCTAGTGGGCCTCTGACATTGAGGTCACCATGGCTCCAAATCCATTGTTCTGTCATTCTGTTGGTATACCCCACCCCCACCCCCACACACTCACACGTGGATTAATTCGGAGGAGGGGAGAAGATCAGTTAGAAGGAAGTGGGGGAAAAGCCTATTCATAGCATTATTTATGATCCCAAGAAGCAAAAAAGGAAAACCCCACAAATCCCCGTTTGCTTGATGATTGTGGAATGTCTGAACAGATGTAAATGTAGTGTTACTGTATTGTAACACCGAGGTCTGGACAAGACCTTTGAAGTCTTTGGTGGAGGAAGCTGCTTGTTGAGGACAGTCCCGCTGCCTATCCAAGGCAGCAGCTTCCCTGTCATTTATAATCTTAGAGAATTACCCAGAGCACTAAGTGTTTTCATGGTTTGCCCATGATCACACAGCAGTTATGTGTCAAAAGTGGAACTAGACTTTACTGATTCCAAGGCCATTTTACCCACCATGCCACACTGCCTCTATTACCAAACTGTAAAGAATGACTAACAAGAAAAGAAAAATACAAAGAACTCTTATGGAGATGGAATAAAAACCCAAGAAGGCTACAGCCATGTAAATAAAGCAGAGGGGCAAGGGCAGCCATCGGTGTGGGGGCCATTCCATCAGTCATTGGTAAGCACCCACTTTTCTGTCAGGCACTGTGCTTGGCGCTGGAGCTACGGGGACAAAATTGCACTTCTGCCCCTGGCGGTAGGGGAGAAATATGTGCATAGATAAGGAAATATAAAGGACCTTTTGGGGTGATTAAAGAGTGAAGGTGAGCAAGAAATACATTCCAGGCAAAGGGGGTGGCCTCTGCAAAGGCCGGGGACAGGAGAAAGACAGCAAGGAAGCCTGTTTGGCTGGAATATGGCCTGTGTGAGAGGGAGCAGTGAGCAGGCATCCATACTAGTGAGGGTGAAGGGCATGGCCCACCTTTCCTTGTTAAAATCTGTGAACTACCTTCTCAGCAGAGTTTGTTTGGCTGTTGGGTTGTGTCAGTATATGTGTGTGTGAGTGTGTGTAGATAATTTAAGACATCTGTTTCAGTAGTCCAGGCAAGAGAGCAATTGAGGACCACGACTCAAATGTTGACTATTAACCTGAGAAATTGAATTATTATGGGCATAGAGAGGATTTCAGTATAAGAGTGAAGGGGGCATCATAAGTGATCTTGGAAATTAATTGGTTGCAAAAGTTGAGGAAGGAGTCAGAGAACCCTAAGGTTTTTAGTCTGGCTGATTGGAGAATCAGAATACCCATTAACCAACAAGGAAGCCAGCACAGAATGTGCTTTTGTCTGAGAAAGAGGATCGTTTCAGTTTGGGGTTTACTGAACTGGAGATGCCAGTGAGGCAGCCAGATGTTGATGCTTTTGAAGGTAGTTAGAAGAGGAGGTCTGTGGCTGAGGAGATGAGGGTTGGGTAGTTGTGTGTTTGGGAGTCAGCTGAAGAATTGGGATGATGGAAGTCCCAGGCAGATGGAGGGCACGAGGAGGAGGGATGGTTGGATGGATGGCCACAGTTTGGGATGGAAGAGACAGCAAAGTAATGACCAGAGATATAAGATGGGGAACACAGGACGGGGTCATTAATCAAGGGAGAAGAGAAATCCAGACTGCCAGGTGGATACTTTGTCATGGAAGGTGAAGGCTGAGACCAAACCACTGGATTTGACAGTTAGGAGTTAGTGACTTCACGGAGACTGGAGTAGCACAGAAGCCTTATTGAAAGGGCTGGCAGGTGAGCGTCAGGTGCGGAGGCAGAGGAACCATAAATGGTTGGCAGTGGAAGGAAGAGAAGACATGGGTGTCAGGTTGGAGGAAGAGGAGGGAGGCCTGTATGTGACTGTCAGCAGGCATGCAGGGGGAAAAGGCCTCACCCAAGCAGGGTGAGGGCCGGATTTGGGAAGGATGCTGGCAGCCTGTTCCTCTGAGATTGGAGGCAGCAGTAGGGAGGGCACAGGGTTTGACCTATGGTGGGTGTTAGATGGGGAAACAGCTTGATTGCCTTCAAGATTCCTCAGAAAAAGAGCTGAGATTGTCTGCTGAGAGTGTGACATTTGTGCCTTTGGAAAATGGAAAAGGCCCATGGTAGCCACTTCTACAAAACTAAATTGAATAAATATTAATAGCCTACATTTCCCCAGCTTTGACATATGACAGTAATAATAGCTAGCATTTGTATGGTGCTTTTTAGGCTTGCAAAAAACTTTACAAATAATTCATTTGATCCTCAAAACAGCCCCATTTTACAGATGAGGAAACTGATCTACTGAGGTTCAGTGACTCACCCAGGGTCACACAGCCAGGGTAGGTCTTCCTGATTCCAATTTTGAAGCTCTAACCACTGTGAAACCCAGCTGCATGGGGAATCCTGAATATGTCTCCTTATCCCTTGTTACTCTGGGTTAGAGATGTCCAACCACCTGCCACATGCCACGAGCCCTCCCCAGCAGGGCCTGAGCCAGATTAAAATGTAATTGGGAAATATTTAACAAAGTGAAAATACAGTAAACACAGATAACATTCCATTTGAAAATGAAGTCAGTATGTGGCTGCAGGGACTCCAGTGTTCGGGTTAATGGTGCCCATTTCTTTTTGAGTTTGACCCCGGCTACTCTAAACCAAGGTGCAGATCTGCACGGGTGGAGGGAGTGTCCTCATCCGGGCAGGCCCAGCCCCTCTCCCAATCTCACTAACATTTTTGGTGATTCATTCCTCACTTCAGTTTCAAGTTCTGAATGTGCTTTGTGGCTGTTGTACTGCAAAAGGTAAGTGCTTGAGGTCAGGCGCTGTCTCCCTTCTGGCTGGAGTCTCTAGCATAAGCCCTGGCACCAAGTAGCCTCTTAATAAATGCTTATGGATTGATTGATTGTTAGCAGGCGCATACTGTTAAGGGTTAGATAAAGAATCTAATTTGCTGAGCAGCAGTAGGTGATGTGGGCTTGCTGGATCCAGCAGCTAATGAGTGACAGGTGGGGTCTGCCCCCAGGTTTCCCTGACTCCCGTCTCATGCTCTCCATCGATGGGGCTGAAGGGGAGTGGCATGGAGATTTAGCCAGCCAGGCACTCCAGGTTTGACTTTGGTTACTTTGGGGTCTGTGCCTTGATTCAAATACTTGGGAGTTTTAAAAGGATTCTTTTAAAAACAAGTTCAGAATTGTAGGCTTCTCTCTCTTTAGTGTATTCCCCTTTGGAAGGCTTCCTGAGGTCTCAATTGCCTTTTCTCTCCACTCATACTCTGCCTGTGCCCTTGGAAGTGTCTGGCCCACAGCTTTCCAAGGCCCGCCCTGGTACCAGACCCTAGAGAGAGGGGAGCTGTGAAGACGCAGCGTGGACTCTCCCCTGGGTCAGCAAACCACACTGCAGTTAGAGTGAGCGTCTGGCCCAGTTAATACAAGGTCCCAAGGCTCCCTATAATTTGTTGCTGAGGCAAGAAACACCCTTTCTTAGGCAGGAAACCCAGTTTTAAGCAGACCTAAAAGGAAGCCCGGTAGATGGGGTCAGTGGTGGGTGGTATTCTCTCCTCAATTTCATCTGAAATTTGACATTGCTTGCGAGATCCTGGAAATCTCACACCTTTTGGTTAGCTTGCTGATCGCATCAGATTAAAGGGTGCCCTGTTCAGGCTCTGAAGGTATTGGAGCTGATGCTCACCAGTCATCGTCCCTAAGCATCTCCGTGCACTTTACTGGGACCAGAGGATGCAGGGTACAGCCAACCAATCTTGATTAACAGGTTGAGTAGGACCTTAGAGTTTGGGGAGAGTCTTAACATTGATTTGAACGCCGATACTGCGCCGTTAGTTAAAAAGTTTTGTATCTTGACATAGTGGGAATGAATCAAATTAAACTCCATGGCAAGAAATGAGAAATAGAGAAGAACAATTCTGGGAACAACATTGGAGGAAAAGTATATTGGGAAGAGAATGTCATATAACTTGACTATTGAAAATGCTCCCATCCATCAGGTGGCAGTTAGAGAAATGTAACACCCTCACCCCAGTAAAGTGGAAAGAGTGGAAAGTGTCCTCAGGGTCAATGACTTTAACCCTGTCCCAATCCCAGAATGGCTTATCTCACGATTTCTAATCTGCTTTATGTCCCACACACCCCTCCCCCCATCCTTCCCTTCTTCAGACACCTGGGGCATCCCTAGGGTTTTACCTGATACAGTAGTCGCTGCCTCATTTTGATTTTTCATGACAGCATTGTTCAAGGGTCAGACGAAAATGCTGTCAGCCTCATGAGAGATGATATGGGGCCTAACGTGAGATTGAACTTGATGTCATGTTCAAAAGATTTGTTTGGTTTGGTTTTAACTTGGGAGTGACTGTGGTTGACTCTTCAGATGTCAAGTTTTTTTCAGGAACAAAAGCCATTTTTTAAAAGTAAAATGGTTCTTGTGTATCACCTGTCTCAGACTTGCCCGTAGAGGTGACAGGCATTTGGAAGTGTGGTCTTTAGTGAAGAAAACTGGGAATTCTGCATTGCACATGTGGCTTGGTCTCTGTCTGACCCGTCAGTGTCTCGGGGCACTGTCGACTAAATAGCCTACAACCAAACTTCGGAGCGCCTGTTACGTGAAGACTTGGCGGTGGGTGTTTGGAGTGATTCTGGTAGACCCAGAGACATCACTGTATATGGAAACTCTTGAAACTTACCTGGAAGGTGCCCAGTAACAGAAAGCATACATTTTTATGAATTAAACTCATCATTTTATAGAATTCATTATGAGGCTAGTTAATGGTAACTGATAAGCTAACATCTTAAAATTAACTAAATGGATTAATCTTATCAAATAATTAACTTCTGTAAATTATAATATATTTGTTTTTCTGGCAGTTTCTAATGCCAGTGACAGCCTTCCTGAAAAAGAGCTGATCCCTCTGAGGATGAGTTTGTTTTTGAGGTCTCTTATCAAGAATAAGCCTATGTGGCCCCTGCTTCATTCTGAATCACTTCCTCATTAGAAACTGGTAGAGCTATGTGTGGTATTTTGTCTTGTGCCTTTGGCATCTTGATGGTGTGAACCTGAGTTTGATCCTATGTAGCCTGGTCAAATTATAAAAAGGGAGTGAAGTGATTCACTGGGAAATTTCAGTACAGACTTAAGGAGTGATGATAAGATAATCCCAGAGACATTTTTAATGGTGTCGTCTATTATTAGGGAATGGCAAAAAACAAGAAAATTGCTCAGCATGGCTTGTTTCTTAGCTATTGCTTGCTGTCCCGAGCCTAGGGAAGGGTATGAGGAAGAGAGAAAAGCCCCCCAACAGCTGACTGCATCTCAGCAGGTCATTGGGTAAACCTGACTCCTGTGGAGAGCCTGGATGCCCGCAGATTCATAAGCAAAGGGCACTGGGTATGGGCAAGAACCACGAGGGCCCTGTGAGGCCTGGAGGCTGCTCAGAGCCCGCTGGTGTGGTCGGTGGAGGGACTTTGTTTTAAGATTCTCTTTTCAGGGGGAGGATCGATCTTCCAGCAGTTGATAGGAAGAAAGACTCAAGTGAGTTGGGGTGTTGTTGTCTTTTGCTTTTCAGAAAGAAGACACAGCTCCTCCAACAAGCCCCCTCTGACAGCACCGCCCTCTTCCATGTATTCCTTCTTTTCTTCCCTGGCAAAAAGCAAAGGTAACCACAGCAGCACGGGTGGAAACAGCCGTTCTTGTGGCGGAGGCGTCGTCAGCACGCCCTCGTCCAATTCCAAGTTGTTGAAATCGCCCAAAGACAAGCCGCAGCTCAGTGGAAACAGTAGGCCAATGCATCCGGTACAGCACAGCCGAATTCCCCATGATAAAATGTGAGTATGCTCTCTGTCCCAGCAAGAGCAGCCGGGGCTCTGGGCAGTGTAGGCAGTGAGACAGGGGCCCCTTGTTTCCTGCTTGTGTTCGACCCTGCATCCTGCCAGGCAAAACAAGGTGTGGAGGCAGAGGAGACACCCCCCTGCAAGCGGGACTTGGGCACAGCATGAGCTGATAAGCAAAGAGAAAGAAGCTCACTTCCGGGCACTTTCTTGGCTCAAGTCCACATTGGCTGTGGGAGATGCTACACTCCCTGAGTCAGTGTAGACAGCCCCATCTCTCTCTCTCAGCTTCTTGCTGGCTTCCCCATCCCAAAGTGGCCCACATGCCCTAATCTGAGGAGATCCTATGTGCAGCATGTTGCCAGTGTGGGGAAGCAGCCATGTCCTGGTGTGCTGGTTTGCCATGGTTTGTCCCTGTGGTGAAGCCCCCAGCCTCACAGGACACTACTGTCCTGGGCACAGAGCAGAGAGCCAAGCCAAATGGCCACCCAGCCAGTAGTTCAAGCAGTCATAACCTGTAACAGCATGTCATTTGGGTGGACCAGGCTTGCTTACAGTTGATGATACTTGCACAGAGCTGGGCTAAACTTTTCCTTTTGGTAAACGTCTTATCAAAAACATGTGTGAGACAAAGTTTTTAAAAACCATAGAATGATCTTATGTACAATTGATATGTTCGTTGGAGATGATTTTTATTCCTTCGTTAACAGCCTCCCAGAGGACCCTCTACTCTTGGCAACATGCTCTTAGCCTAGTTTGAATTAGGATGCTGTGATACTGCAGACTTCTATAGCTAAGATGACTTTTTCTTCCAGTGGTGTTGAATTTGTGAGACTTTTCTATATTTAATTTTTTTCCTTTTGAGAACACTGTTTTTACGAAAGTTTTTCACATGAAGATTCTCCAGGTTGTCTTTTGGGGTTTTTTGTTTGTTTGTTTTATTTTTGTACTGACCTACACATTCCACAGGTAGAAGCCTTACCTGATGGAGGTGCACAGCTCACCTGTAAGCTGGGCTCAGTGAGTTGTCTTGAGAATTGGAGCCATTTGCCCAGGGCCACCCTACACAGATAGGTCAGACACTCAGGCTTGTGACTCTCAGGCCAGCCATCCTCTCACTGTACCACATGTGGCCTTGTGTCTGTGGGCTTTCTACCATGAGCTCAGCTGTCTCTGGTGTGAGAGTCCTTAGGGCGTGCCCTTGGATCTTTCATTCCACCTCCTCTTTGTCTCCGAGTCTGGCATCCTGGACACACTTGGGAACCTCTAGTTAAGAACCTGGACCAGACACCCTTTACCTGCCCATCTCTGAGGGATCTGTCTTCTTTTTTCTCTCCATCAATGGTAGCTTGACACCTTCGGTCAAGGTGGAAAAAATCCACCCAAAGATGGATGGGGTGCTACTGAAAACTCCTCTTGGCTCGGCTGCCTCTGCTACTGTGAGTTCCTCCATCAAGACTGGCCTTAATTGTCCCTCAATACCAAAGCCACCCTTGCCTTCCCCTGGACAGATACTGAATGGTCAAGGTCTTCTTCCTGCCCCTCCAGCTTTGGAAAAGAAGTCAGAAGATCATTCAAATAATAGGAAGTTTTTACATAAGAGATTATCAGGTAACTTTGCACCTGCTGCCCTCCTCCTCCTGCCTTTCCTTCAGAAAGTAGGGGTACCAGGTGCCTGGGTGGGTCAGCTCAGCATTCCCTTTCCTTCCTGTTGAGCCATCAGCATAACTCAGGTCGCATGGGTATTCCTTTGGTTTCAAAGAATTTGTCTCTGGGTTTAGGTTTTTGTGTTCCCAGGGGTTTTGTGGGATTTTTTTGGTGGGGAGGGTAGTGATTTTCTGGTCTGGACCTGCGATTCCATCAGTGGCGGGGAAATTTCCCTTTGTAAAAACTTCCTCCACTGGTAGGATTTGCTTCAGAGAAGGAAAGTTTCAGTGACTTAGCCCTGGTCACAGTGTGGCCCTGTATAGCACAGAGAGTACTCAAGACCAGGGCTTCTGACTCCAACAGTGGCCCTCAGTGTTCCCTGCCCCACGGCCTCTCTTAGGTAACATAACATGATAAACATCCTTGCTTAGCCACCATTTGATGAATGCTCTGTCATTGTTTTCAACGTATTTATGCAGTGATAAGGAGAGAGAGGAAGAGACAGAGATAGCTTCACCTGCTCTCTCACGATCCTTCCTTTTCCTATCAAGTTCCTCACAGGGATCATGGACAGGAAGAGACCTTAGGCCATCAAATCCAACCCTCAGTTGAGGCCCAGAGAGGGAAAGACTTGGAGAAAACAAAATCACATCTCTCTCTTTTTTTTTTCTTAAATCAATACTGATCTATGGTGGAATGATTATAGTTTTGCTAGAGATGAATTTGTAACTTAAATTATAATTTACCCTCTTGTTCTTGAAGGGAACAGAAACTTGCTTAAGAGTGTTCCGGGGGTCATTGTAATGTGTCTGTGTCTTTCTGACAGAGAGAGAGTTTGATCCTGACATATATTGTGGTGTCATTGATGTGGAGACCAAGAAGCCGTGTACTAGGTCTTTGACGTGCAAGGTAGGACACCTCTCCTCTGAATCATCACGCATCCCACTTCTCTCCTAAGCATCTCCTCAGCTCTTTGGTTTAATGAGCTGTAACTGAGGGAGCACAAGAGCTTGATCCAGGCGACCCAGTTCAAGCACTCGGCAGCAAAGCATGAATTAAGGAGGGAACAGTTGCCCCCTCCCCCCTCCTCTCACTCCTGGCTTTGGTTTTCAGAGCATGGGGCTCCTTCTTGCATAAATAAAAATGTGAGGTTCATGTCTTACGATCGATTTTGAAGGAATACGGCAATTACCTTAATGTACCAAACTGAATGCTTCTCAGTGTGTGCTAATACCCTTGGAGTCAGCAAAAGCCATCCTAAGAGAATTCTTTAAACATAAAGCCACATTTTTCTTGTCCAGTAGTTCCACACACAAATAAACCTTCTCCCCACCCCACTCCCCAATGCATCTTTAATGTTAGAACAGGATCAAAAGTCCTGTAACGTGCCAGCTTTCTCCTGAAACATCTGTGATATTTCATATCTTGACTAACACCCTGCTTCATAGGGTCAGCCACTGGAGGAGATAAAGTGGCTAAAAGTATTAGCAAGTGCCAACTTCAGATTGGCCGTCCAACCTCCACAGTCATCTAGGGATAGAAGGGCTTTTGCCCAGTTGGGTGGTCTGTGGTCCCCAAGGGTTTTGTCGTGGGAGATACAAAAACTAGGGTGGATGCCATCAGAAAAGCATTCCTCTGACTGTGCATTGTTTTCTCTCTCTAAGTAGCTGGTATTTGTGTCACACATTTGGAAGCCCAGGGATGACTCATACATGAGCCAGTCATGAAAGCTTTCATGTTCACGAGACCCTTAACATTGGCACAGGCAAGAACGGTCAAGTCAAGTTGTTATTCTCCTCACACTCTGGTGCGTTTGATTCGCCCGTATCTGTAAGGGGTGGGCTTTTTTGGGAGACGCTGCCGAAGCAGGCGAGTTTTGTCAGTACCGTACAACTGAACCATGTTCTAGAGTCAGCTTCTTTTGGCTCCATTGTGGTTTGCTGATTTATTTTGCTGTTTTACTTAAGTTCTCTCCTGTCTTTCAGACCCCAACACTACCCTTGCAAGATGCCAGTCAGTCTGATAAATGTGTATGTCAAAAATTCCTTTTTCCCTGAATGTTAGCCATAGAGACAGGGCCACATCCACAACCTGGGGCTTCTTGTTTAGTTCCCCCTCAGTAGAATTTGACTTGAAATTACAAGTCTTCTCCCTCACTGGTACTTGTCTGTTGTGTATGTCTCCGACCCAGTTGCCTCTTCTCTCCGTCAGGAAAGAGTTTTGGCCATAATCCACATTCAGGAGTCCCTTCTGGTTCCTCCTTCCATCTGTGCATAGACTCACTCAGGTCTCCCCAGCAGCTTCTTGTTAAAAACCTTCCTTTGGTGCTTGGGTCTCCCTCAGCTGATGGGTCATCTTTGTCCTTGAAAGCACTGTCTCTCCCCACCTTCTTCTCTCTTGTCAGTCCCCTCCCCTAAGCACTTCCCTCCACCTCCCCGGTGACCTCTGGTGGCAAAGCCTCCGGGTTTGACACTGTTGACCACCCCTTCCTTCTGCCTGTTCTTGCAGGGTCAGAGATTCCACAGGGCTCTGGTTCTCTTCCTCTGTCTCCTCTGCTGGCTTGTCCTCCTCCTCCTTATTCTTTCAGGTGGGTGCTCCCCAAGCTTCGCTCCTCCCTGCCATGTCTACTGCCACCTCTGGGCAGCATTTAGATCTCCAGGCTTGAGCTCACAACTGGACCTCTTGCACATCTAAAATCAGGCATATTGTCTTGCCCTATCGACCTTTTCCTCTTTCCCAATTGAGTCTTTCTGTCTGTGACTCCACCAGCCACCCATGATCAAAACCTTGGTGGGATCCCTCTCCCCTAACTTTCCTAGCCAAACACTTAGTGCATCCACGACTCCTTCTCTCTTCTCCCTTCTCTCGCCTCCATTCTCTCCTCTGTGCTCACTCCCCCCACTTTAGTATGCAGGCCCTCATTGCCCCTGACTTAGACACTTGATCTTTGGGGATAGCAGAAAAGTTTGCCAGCACAGGAAGCAATGAAATTGAGCCCAGGAAAAAGGGGGGGGGGCGGGGGCAGGGCGGGACTGCATGAGTGTGTACAAATGGGGCCAGTGGAAGTCAGTGGTCTAGTTGGGTTGGTACATAGCATGTAAAAAGGGGAAGACTATGAAATGAAGCTGGATGGAGGAAGCCAGGGCCTTCAGTATCTAACTCAGGAGTTTCTGTTTTATCCTCAAGTCAGTGGGAGGCCCTGAAGGCACTTGGACAGACAGGGGGACATGATCAGACATGTACCAGGGAGATGACTTTGGCTGCTATGTGGAAGGTGGCCTGGGAAAGCAAGAGTCAGGAGACCAAGAGGCTGGCGGGAGACTGTTTCAGTATTTCAGGGACAAGACAATGAGGGCCTCCACCAGATGGGTGTTGGTGTAGAGAACGAAAGAGGAGGACATGAAAGATGTTCCAAACACAAAATCCACACACCTCCATAATGGATGGGTCATGGAAGATGAGACAGGGCAGAGGGAAGTATGGAAGTTGACACCAAAATTTTGAACCTCAGTGACTGATGCCATTAGAGAAATTAAAAGGAATGGAACAGATTTGGACAGGTCGCTGGATTGTAACAAGCTGCAGTTTAATTTTAAGTGGATGACAGGAAATTACTCAATTTAGATGTATCATAGATCCCTCTAACCTGTATTTCAAAATAAAACTTTAGCTTAATTCATCCATTCCTTGTAATTATTATTTGGCATTTTTAATTGGACTTTGAAGGTCAGACAACATGGAATGTATTTGAGCTGTCACATTACTTTTCTCCCTTTCTGGCCCAGGGCCCTTTGCTTGTTGCCTTCAAGCGACACATCTGCCTTACTCTTTTGCTTGCATATAGCTTTGGGGAGTCTTGATGGTGAGCACCTGGGGCAGAGTTCAGTAGAAGCAACCACAGAAATGATGGTGTATGGGAGCCTACAGCAGGGTACCCAGATGGCACAAGCTTCTTAGATGAGTTCAGGAGGTACTGCAGTCATGGCACAGACGTATGATAGGTCACAAGCCATAGGGGACTTCATTTAGGAGATGAGGAAAGCAGCTCAGCGTTTCTTGACTTGCTTTAAAAATGCCCTCCTCCTTAAGATGTGCAGAAATCCATCAGGCAGCATTTTACAGTGGGACTGGTTCTCACACCAAGGAGAAGGTTGTTGTCAGGGTGGGAATGGTATGTGCACCTGGTGGAGAGAGAAGGAGGCAGGGATGGCTCCATTTTAGGTTTAGTTTGGTGATCAAGGAGCTGAGGGAAGCTGGGAGAATGTGCATGGACCCTCGCTTTGGGGAGGGATGAAGATATCGACAAGGATCCCTGAAGAATAAAACGAGGAGGCCACCAGAGGAAACCATC
Source organism: Bettongia penicillata ogilbyi (assembly GCA_023548195.1). NCBI lineage: Eukaryota > Metazoa > Chordata > Mammalia > Diprotodontia > Potoroidae > Bettongia > Bettongia penicillata. The sequence continues at coordinate 83,084 of JAJHZJ010000062.1, read as the reverse complement.
TGTACCTGGAAAGAGGTCATTGTCAGTGGGTATGAATCAGGAACTCGCAAGTAACTTAACATTTTTGAAGCTGTCCAGAGTCTGAAAGCAAGGATGGGGAATGGAGTATCTGCCATGAACAGTGCAGCACAGCCCTGCAGGGAGGGCCAGGTTTCCCTTTGCCACAAGAAGAGGGCTGGGTTTGGAGTCAGAAGACCGACACTCAAGCCTAGCTCTGCCCTTTCCTCCCTCTTGAGACTGGACTCGACTCTCTTTCACACAAGGGAGGTGCACTGGATGATCGTGCATTCTGTGGCAGTCATCCTGTTCAATGGAAGGCGGTGTTTCTTTCTGACAGATGCAGAAGTTCAGAAAGAGTCAGGTGACAGGGAAGGATGAATTGTATTTGTGTTCACCCTGGTGTGCTAGGCATGAAGATGGTCCCTGGGCTTACAAGGACAAAACGGAGCAGCCCCTGCCCTCCTTAATGTGTAGGTGTCCATCAAGGAAAAGAAAGGGATCCCCATGGGAAAGCTGCTGCTTGTAGCTCAGCCTGGCAACTTTTTCCTCTGCCAAGAAAACTGATTTTGGGACTGGAAAGGATAGAACCAAAATGGCTCATCCAAGATAAGTCAGGCAGTAGCCACAGTGAGGATAGTCCCACTGGATTAATCTTCTTCTTTCCTCTCTGACAGGTGTCCTCTACTGGTTGGTAGAGAAATGTGGCTCAAGGAGTTGGCCCCAGTTTTAGCCAAGTGCTTGGTCAAGTCTCACAATGTTCTTGTGGGGAAGATGGCACTGTGGGCTGGGTAGGATAGGAAAGGTAGACAGGTTTGGACCTTGCTGAATGATGCAGAACCAAAGAACAGAATCCTTCCTGGTTGGATGTCTGTCCAGAAGGAGAAGGAGATCTTCATGAGAGTAACCCTGGGATGGGTGAGCTTAAAACTTGTGTCAGCCCTTCAACAAACACTGGCTTAGTGCCTGTTACATGCCAGGTGAGTACTTCTCAGATGCTGGGGGGCACAAAGACACAAATCAGCCCGCTTCTTGTTTCATCCTCGCAGGGAGAGCACATGGAGATAAAGGCATATCCAAAATTAGAAAAGCGCTGCAGCCCAGGGGAGTGATCGAAAGGGCCTTCCAGGGATGCCAGGATCCAGCAGAGCCCTGAAAGGGAGGACAGGCCGTCCACAGTTCCAGTCTCTAGACCCTTCATCATTCAGGTGGCCCACTCCCAAGTACTCCCCAACTCATCCATGTCCTTTGTGACTTGGGTAGAGGCCTCAATGGCAGCATTCTGAGATTGGCAGATTTCCTACAGCTGGGATGGGGAGCACACATTGGAAAATGGAGGCAGGATTGGGGAAGAGCTTGACTGGCTGGAGGCACTGGTTTGAAATGTAGGGGTCATCAGTACTAAAACTTACACCTGGGTTCAGAAATCAGCTTCACCACTGCCTGGCTAGATGGTGACTCATTTAAAAGTGGTCTAGGTTTTAGTGGGCTCAGCAGGAGTCAGTAGGGCAAACCAGAGAGATAAGGCCGATGTTCCGAGTCTGTGTGCATGTAATGGGGGTGCTGCTTCACTCCACCCTGGTCAGGCCCCATGGGGTATCATGGTCAGTCCCAAGTGCTGCCTTTTAGGGAGGGCATAGAGAAACTGGAGAACACGCAGACTAGGAGAAGAATGAATGCCACATGACATGGACTGCAGAAGGTGAGAGTCTGAAGGCAAGATGGTAACTGCCTTGGAGGATCTGAAAGTTTCTCACCTAGAGGCAGCTGGGTGGTGAAGACCTGGGCTCAGAACTAGCCTCAGACATTGGACAAGTCATTTAACTGCTGCCTGCCTCAGTTTCCTCAGATCTAAAATGAGGATAATAAGAGCGCCTGTGGCCCAGCGTTGTTGTGAGGTTCAGATGAGATGTCGGTGAAGCACGCAGCACAGTGTCTGGCACAGAGACGGCAATCTGTAAATTCCTGTTCCTTCTCCTCTACCTCCCTCACTTCGAAGAGGGTAGAAGGTGCAGAGGCAGACTTGGTGTGAGGAAAAGGAAGGCCTTCTGGCAGTCAAGTGCTCTGTCCAGGGGTAGGATGGGCTCCTTCAAAATGGCTTCAGGATGCCAGGTATGTGGTGGGGAGGGTCACATCCAGCTCTCCATTGGACCAGGTGATCACTGAGACCTTCTGATCTGAAGGAGCTATGGCCTCACTAATGGGAGCTGCCATCCATGCTGTCTCCTGGACTGCTGTTGTCTGTATCTTTCCATCGGTCTTCCATGTGTGATTGCACATCGTTCTGGCCCCGTTTCCTCTCATGCTTTCAGTGGGCAGCAGGGCAGCAGGCTGGTACCCACTTCTGTTTCCAATCCCAGGGTTTCTTCATGATGTCTTGACTGCCTCCTCTTTTAGCAACCCCAAGGCCCCCTTCTTCCTGCCACATATCTGCTTCTCTTACCCCTTCTGTCACTTGACATTCTGGTGATGTTCTCTAGCCCCTAGCCGAATAATATCAGAGAAGGAATATTGTTTTTAAAAGGCGATCAGTCCTTCAGGATGATGAGGTCTCCTTGTGTAGTGAACCAGGAGGTCTTCTCCTTGTGGTCAGCTCAGTATGTAGGCCATTGTCCACCTTCACTGCCTCCCCCTGGTGAATATACTGATGAATGGACTCCATCAGCTTGAGGTTATCCAAGCAGTTTCTTAACGAGCTTTTCCTGTGGGGGGGGTTGCTTGGCCCATCACCTGTAAAGGGCATTGAGAAGGGCCTTTAACAAATAGACTATTTTGGGTGGTTAGTAATTGATATTTTGGTGGGTAGAGAGATGATCTCAGAGCCAGGAAGACTCTTCGCCTGTTAGAGGCCCTTAGCCTCTTGGTGTGCTCATCTAGGTAGCTTGCAGAGACTTGGGTTTCAGGGAAGGGTCTGACTTGCCCAGGTAGGAGAGTTCCCCGTACAGCAGAATCACCCTCCCTCTCCATCTCTGTCTGCTGGCAGCATCCACTCACATGAGCTTTTTAAAAACAAAAGTGATGTCCAGACTCTGCTCTTTTCTCAGTGGCCTGTGTCTGGTTGTTCAGCCAGGCCTCTCTCTCCCGCCCACCCAGGGAGGGTTGTTTGCTTTCCTTGGCTTCCTCCTTACTTCCCTTCTGTCATTCCTGATGGCCTGTGCCCCTTCTCCTGGTCCCTACTGTTGATGTGCTGCTCCAAGGCATGGGGTGTTTGTGGGGAGGAGTGGCCTTGGGTTGTTTAGAATCATCCAAAGGTATTTTATTGCCTGAGCTAATTAAAAAAAACAAATCCTGAACTTTAACTGTGCTCCGATGAGGTGTTTTTCCTACATAAAGACAGGCCAAGAGAGTGGACTAGCCTCCTGGCCTGAGAGTAGGGCAGGTCTTTGTGGGCTCATGCCAGGGATATGGCCCTTTTTTGATTCCTGTGTCTTCTTGATCTCAGGGCAAGCCACATCATATTTCCATAACAGAAGCATAGCCTTTGAATTAAGTCTTCCTTCTGCAGGAGAGGAAAAGAGCATCCTCTTGGGGGTCATGGTTAGCTTGTCAGAGGTGGGGCAGCACGGACCTACTCAGTGCTCTAAGCTCTGGGATTTGGCTCTGACTGGGGGGCTGTACTAAGAGCGCTGAGGACCCTCTGCTGGGCTCTTAGGATAGCCTATGTTCTGTTTGCCTTGCAGACACATTCCTTGACCCAGCGGAGGGCAGTCCAGGGTCGCAGAAAGCGCTTCGATGTGTTGTTAGCTGAGCACAAAAACAAAAGCAGGGAAAAGGAGGTCCTCCGCCATCCTGATCAGCAGCCGCCGCAGCCGCAGCAGATCCCACTTCTCAGGGAACCACACGCCTCCCCTTCCAGAACATCAGCGGAACTGCACCAAAACTCTCATGGAGCAATTCCTGCAGAATCAAAGCCTTTAGTATCTAATAAACCCAGACCTCACAACCCCAGTCTTCCAAGGTCAGTAATGTCCTCACCCTTCGTAAGACATTGTTCCTCAGCCTCCCAGGTGCTATGGAGAGGGGTGCTGAGAGATGTGGGATTGACTTTTGGTGTTAAATTTCTGCCTGTGTTGGGATTTGGGTATACCAGGACCATATCTTTAGGATCATGAGGTAATTTCTAATGTGGTGATTGGACTGCAAGATTTTGAAAATGTCCATTAGCCTAATTGTTAAGTTTTGCAGAGGCCTTGTTCCTGGACAGTCCCAAGCAGTGAGCAGTGAAGTAAATAAAATTCTTGGTTTCTTGTTCAATAAATCATTACCCACCATGGGAAAATGTCTGAGCCAGGCCAGCTAATCACTGCTTGGAGCTTAGGGCACTTCCTGCAGCATGGTGGACATCGCTCCTCTAGCAGCGTAATGTTAAGAATCTGTGAGATCCATCACTAGTCACATACGGCAGTCCCCTCGGCTATCTTCTGTCTACCCTCCTCCCTCACCCACCTCCACACGGATCTAGACACTGAGGCGAGGATGGTTTTATTTTTACAGCATCTAAACAGTCAACACACATTTTTCCCATTCGTTCAGAACTTGAGCCTGGGCATATGTCCCCAGAATTTCAGTGATGAAAAAATGATTTTGTCTAATATTTCTGTTTGTGTATACACCTATTTGTATTTACACCTATTTGTGTAAATACCTGGCTAAAGATAGATACACCTTGTATTTGGGCACAGGTCTGTGTGATATATGTATACATTCATATAAATACATTTAGCATACATAGATTCATACACAGACGTATATTTAGCCCTTCATATTCAAACTCTGGAGAGGAAAGAGATTGAGAGATCAGGGCTTCCCTTATAGTAAGAAAGAAGTCTTTCTATGTGGAGCACCAAATACTGCCTTGGTCTTTACAGATGCAGTATGTGGTCTGTGGGCCACTTGTGTAGACATTTTCATAAGCACCTTTTATGTGCTATACACAGTGCAAGGCTCTGAAGTCTTCTACACAAAAAGGAGACTGGGACAAGATGTACTTGAGCAGATTCAAACTGGAGGGAGTTTAGGGAGGGTAAGACTTTGCTTTAGTGGCATCTGAATAAAACCTCTGAAGAATCCAGACTTATAGTGGCTGTGGGGGAGTAGAGAATGCCTTCTAGCTTTGGGAAGCAGCGTTCAAAGGCACGGAGGCAGCTGATGAAATGTTGTAGGACTGGGCCATTTTGTCTGGCATGGAGAACACATGAAGGTGAGTCATGAGAAAAAGGCAGGTAGGACCAGATTGGAGAATGCTTTGAGTTCTTTGAGTTTGACTGAAGAGTTTATGTTCTGTCTAATATAGGGAGCGTCTGGGGATCTGTGAGGAGGGGAGCAACCTGGTCTGACTTCTGCTTAGAAATATGAAGTTGTCTGTTGTGTGCAGGATGGCTGGAAGGAGGGAGGCTAGGAGGAGAAGGCTGTTGGAGTGGTCCAGGCTCTGGGTAAGGAGCGCCTGAAGCTGGGAGGAACTATGTTAGTGGAGACACGTTGTGCAGAAGACAGTGCCTGGTTAGATACAGCGACAAAGAAGGAGAAGTCAAGGGGAAGAGAGGGACGGTGTGACCAGCCACAAACACGGGGGCCGGTCGGAGGAAGGTGTTAGTTCAGGAGGATCATGGACTCCTGTTTGTCTGTGCTAGTTGGCCATGCAGGTGGGCATTGCTAGGCTGGCACTCAAGAAAGAGAATTGGGCAGATATGTAGATCTGGAGCTCCTCCTTGAGCCCAGGGCACCACGTGAAATAGAAGTGGGGAACATGCAGAGTTAGAAGGAAATGTGTGGGTGCCTAGAGTGGCACAGGAGAACCAGGGGGAGCTGTGCTCTAGAACATAGTAAGAAGGGCGCTGGCCAACAGCGTCCAAAGCTCGAGAGCAGTCAGGAAGACTGAAAGCTGGGAAAATCGACTCCTGGAGAGGGTGATGTGAACTGTCGGGGTCCAGGGGTAGAAGGCAAGAGGAAGTGAGGGCCTGTATGGCAGAACAGCTGAAGGGTGCCAAAGGCAAGTAAAAGGCTTCTAGAGAACTGAGAGAGCTGGGTAGGCAGAGAAGGGGTCAGGTCAGTGTGCAGAGTGAGACTGAAGATGAAAGAGGGAGACTGGCCAGTGAGACAAGCTCCGAGAGAGAAAGAGGAGATCGAGGCAGGGTAGGCTGAGGGGTTTGGGGGCTCCCAGGAGGTAGAAGAGCTTGGGGAGGGTGGGAATAGTGCGGGGGGAGGGAACAAAGGCATGGGGTGAAGAGAATCAGCCTGGGAGGTGGGAGATACTGGCCAGCAGCATGGCCCCAGGGCCTGCCTTGACCTTTCTGTGTATCAGCACTCTCAGCTCCAGCCTGGTGATGGTTGATGGCACAGTGGGTAACTTTCTCCAGCAAATGTGGGGAGTGACTCAGAACTGGGGGTTAGCCTGATGTCACTGGTGTCAGCACAGCCAGGGACGTGCAAGCGTCATGAGCTAGAGTCGTCTCTAGGGTTAAAGGAGAGAAGCTGACTAGGAGACAAGGAGGAGAGGCAAGGATGATTGGTGGTCATCAGAGTAGAGGCCTCTGCTGAGCTGGGAGGTCTGTGAATTAGGGGAGACACTGGCACATTAGTCATTGTCATCCACAGGGAAAGAGGGCGGGGCCCCCTTCAGAAGGAGCTACAGGGGGCTCCAAGGGCAGCAAGGATCCAGAGCCACAGCTCGGGACAGAGGGAGGGACCAGAGAGCAGAGCAGAGGACACTAAGCATGACACTACGCCTGCTCCCAGTCCATTCTGTGTTGGGCTGCCCAGTCTTGGAGAGAGCAGGCCCAGGGCTGATGTGCTCAGGAGCAAGCCCGAGTTCCTTGACCTCAAGAAGATGAGAAGAGCTCTAGAGCCCAGAGTCGGGGGAGTGGAGAGTGCTGAGGGCAGCAGGGATGGGGACAAGAGAGAAGGGAGTGGGCTGCTGTATCCATGAGGGCAGAACTGAATCACTCGGACTCAGCGTTGACTGGATGTGAGGTGGGCAGTGGTACTGGGCTTCATGGAGCCTGTCTTTTTAAGCACTGGAAAGGAAGGGCTTGAGCCAGCAGGGAGCTGGAACCTGAGTTCTGGGGGGGGTCTGACTAAACTAATCCTTTGCATCATCCCCAGAGACAAGGGATGACGAGCACCTCTGGGATGGGCCAGGAGATTTGTGGTACCCAAAGCGTGTACTTGGTGTCCCATGTCGGCTGGTGTCTAAAGCCCTTGACCAGAATTAAGTCTCAGCAGCTCTGGTTCCTAGGGTTGGGGCTCAGGGGGTACTGGCTCTTGGGACCTTCAGGTGGCACAGCTTGAGGCACAGTTTTCTCAGGCAGGTCAGTGACCCAGGGAAGAGGAGATCCGGTGCTGGCTGTAAGTTCTGAGATGCCCAAAACTGGAGAGAGAAGTGGGAGGAGCCAGGGCAGGAAGCAGCCTCTGAGTCAGTTTCCTTCCACCTGCTGAAGTCCCTAGAGATGGGAGTGGTCATGGAGGGCCTGACTTCCTTGGGCATAAGTTCTGGGGGTGTGGTGACATAGGGCAGCCTAGACATAGCTTCCACATGTGGCAGGAGGTTCCAGAGCAAGCCCCCACTAGTGGTGCCTCTACCCTCTTCAGATGATGGTCCTTCTCCAGATCAGCCAGGCAGGGAGGGGTCAGTGAGAAGTTGAGCCAGGTGCCCAGAGGCTTCTAGCTGCATCCAGAGGAGGTGAGGTAAACCAGGAGATTCCCTTCTTGGCCATTCAGGTGAGGTGGCCAGATTATTCATCTCTTCCCAAAAGTTTTCCCACAGAGTTCTTCTAAAAAGACAATGATGAGTGTGGCTTCTGTTTGTAGCATCTGTGATTGCATTGTTGGGGCAAGGAGCAGGGGAAGGCTCTTTTCCCAGAGGCAGGTCAGACCTGACCTCTGAGGGACTCAGGAGATGGTTGTGGAGAAGAGCTGTGACCAACAGAGCCATCGCCATCCAGCGGCCACCATCGCTGGTGGAATGGAGTCCATGATGAGGCAGACTCAGTGATGCTGGGATGTTCTTGTAAGAGGTGCTCTGTGTGGTCATGACCTATGCCTGCCTGGCCTGAGCTGGCCACGTATCTCTTCCAGACGGGGTCTGAGCACACGGCCCTTCTTAGATTTACCCTCAGACATTTCCAGAGAAGTAGAAAGAGGCATCTGTGTGTAGACCTGTGTACATGCATGTGTATTGAGTATCTCTCTGTTACATCTATAATCCTTCCTTTGTTTAGTCACCCAGACATGATTTACAGGTTGTTGAAATTGTACTTAATTCAATTCCACAAGTGCCAGACTCACATTGTGTAGCAGCATACGCAGACAAGGAGAATCCATGCTCCCCAAGAGCTCGCACCCTCCAGGCTGGAGATGAGAGCTGAGGAAGGAATTGGGGGGGGGTGCGTTGAGAGGGGAGGCAGTCCCTGAACTGAACCCCCAGGAAGGCAGAGGTTCTCAGATTCTTGGAAGGAAAGAGGGACAGGATTGCAGGCATCCACTAGTGGAAGGGTGGAATGTTTGGAAGGAAGGGGAATGGAACGGATCCATTTATCTTCATCAGGGCAGGTCAAACTTCTCCCTCAGGGGAGGCTTCCTTCAGTAGCTGTGTTGAGGGGAGAGACTGTAAATGGGGGCCTGGACAGTCCCGTGCTTGTGATCTGTGGATGGGAGGCTCACTCATCTCTAGCTGGCAGCAGCTCCCCTGTGTGGAGTCAAGCCTCTCACAGACATGGTATCCTTGGGGCCAGGGATCCTGATGCGGCTTGGAACTCAGACCCTTGGTGGTGCCTGAGTCAGGTGGAGGAGGACGTGCAGCTATTTCTGTTTCCCACAGTCTCTGGGAGTGCCTTGTCTCCCCCTCCAGGCCTCCAGGTTTCCTGGCCCCGCCTAGCGGGAACGCACCCTCCGATTCTCCTGCCGCTAATGAGTCTCCTCACCCTCCTCTGCCTTCGACTGAGCCAGCATCTCGGGGATCCAGTGACGAGGGAGAAGGGGACGAAAAGGAAGAATCTGTGGAAAAACTGGACTGTCATTATTCAGCTCATCATCCTCAGCCAGCATCCGTAAGTTCTGAGTCCGCCCAGCCCTCCTCACATTCACAGGACATGTTAGAAATATGGCTGGCCAGGCCTGCCACAGCCTGAGACACCTCTGGGGCCACCCCCTTCCTGTACAAATGGACCTACCAAGGCTCCAGCAGGGCAGAAGCTGGGGGGTCAGGACGCTCCCGAGCAACCTCGTTGCAGGAAGGACCAAGTTATAGAAATTAAAATGGAAGCTTGTCCTCCTGAGCTCCGTGTTGAGAAATCTTACACTCTTTTCTCTTCAGAAAAGAACTAGCCATTAGTATTGTCACCTTTTGTGGTTTCTCATAGGAGGAGTTAAGATCAGTCTTTAAGGATTAGCTCCATTACTAAGGAAATTAAACACCTACATTCATTTATTGGAGAAGTCAGAAAGCTTTCATTGTCTTATCTCTCTTTCAGTTTTGTACATTTGGTAGTCGGCAGATTGGAAGGGGCTATTTTGTTTTTGATAAGAGGTGGAACCATATCCGATGTGCCCTTAACTTTATGGTGGACAAGCATCTTAATTCCCAGATGTGGAAGTGAGTGCCTTTTTCTTTTCCATTAATTGGGAGGGGAAGGGTGGAGGGTTTTTCCTCAGTTTTTTTTTTATTTTCTTTCTTTTTTCATGAGTCTAATTTACATAATGTTTTCATTGAAATGAAAATTCAGATAACAAGTTTAATATGTCCTTTGAGAAGTTGGTTTTCTTGGAGCCATAGCCCACTTGTTACCTATGTTAAGGGGTGTTGGGATTGCTGGGGGTTCACTGTGACCCAAAGATAGTCCCAGATCATCATTGAGCCATTTGCGGCAGCAGCGCACCCACCCCCCAAGAGACCATATCTCAGAATCAATGACAAAGGACATAGTTGGTGCTTCTTGTTTCCTCTCCTAAGCCTTAAGAGATTATGCCTCTTAGAAGTCAGGAAGGGCCAAGGTCATAAAGCAGGATAGCTGTCATTTTGAAAACCTACGGCTGCCTGATCAGAGGAGGGTATTCAGTTCCCCTTTCTTGGCATTACCCTCCTTGTGAAGTGCTGACATCATTCATTTAGGATTAGCGGAATTAATTGAGGAAGTCCTGAAGGTCTCCACCTCTGCCCACCCTCAGACCCATCCAGTCTCAGTTTCTTGATTATTTTCCTTACCAGTGAGACTTTAACCTGGTTTATAGTGTATTGATTTTATTTTTTACTAGTTTTAATTGGTCCTTCATAGAATCTGGAGCTTGAAGGGACCTTGGCAAGTCTAGCCAGCAGTGAGTGTGGGTGCTCATTTGCTTACCAGAAGATGGTTTCATTCCCAATCAGTTCTGCCTGCTTAGAAATGTTCTCTCCAAGAAGTCCAGGCATTTAAGAAAGTTCAGTAAGACCTTGAAGAAACTGGTGGACCCCTTCAGCCCTGGGGTGGTGGTGTTCTGTGACAGGAGGTGAGGGAGGGTTAAGCAGCTGTCCCCTATAGTGTCTGCCCTGGCTGTGAAAACCTAAGCTTGACTTCTGCGATGAGTGGAATCCTTTTAGATGCTCATGGAAAACCCTGAAAGCAATATGGCACCAGCCTGTTGGCTCCAGTGCTTCTGGGCCCATCCAGAAAGGCATTTCTGTCATGTATTACAAACTTGGGTCAGGTGTTCATAGAGTTAGCCTGCTAGAACCTGCCGTTGTTGTTATCTTTAGAGATTAAGAAGGATTTGGGTTAGACATAAAGTCAGGATTGTTAGCACGTAAGGCTGACTGTAGAGGTGACTGAAGGTAAGCCGTGGCCACCCCCAGAGCAGGACCCGCACTCTTCTGAAGGCGAGATGGGAGGGAAACTTGTTCTGTGATTTTGTGAATTGGCCTTTCAATCAATCAGTGTTTACTTAGTACCTGCTGGGTGCCACGCACTGGGCTGAGGGCTCGAGAAGGGAAAACAGCTGCTGCTTTAAGGGTGAGCGATGTCAGCGTGTTGGGGAATAGGGTTGCTTAGTTGACTGAGAGAGGAAAAGGCTGCAGGATGTGAGGCCCAGAGAGAAGGAGAGAGACCTGCCCAGCATGGACCAGGCAGTCAGGGAGGGATGGGGCTAAGAACTGAGCACAGGGTCTGGAGTCCCCACTCAACGTTGGTGGGACCAGCATGAGAACTCCCCATCCAGTGCTCTTGCAAGGAGGAGCTTCATGAAGGAGGACCTGGGTCTGCATCCTTTCTGTAGATAATACTTCTTTCCAGGTTGCCTTAGAATTCTCTTAGGCAAGGATGCTCCAGGAACCTGCAGGCCTCTTTTGGAGCCCTCTGGTGGCCTCTTTGGAACACTGCGCAAAAACAGGAGGACTAGCCCGGGATGAGAAATTTCAGAGTGAGAGTGTGTGCATGTGTGTGGTGTGTGTATGTGGTGTATATGTGTGTGTGTGGTGTGTATGTGGTGTGTGTATGTGGTATATATGGTGTGGGTGTGGGTGGTGTATGGTGTGTGTGTGTGTGATATATAGTGTGTGGTGTGTATGGTGTGTGTATGTGGTGTATGTGTTGTGTGGGTGTGGGTGTTGTATGATGTGTGTGTAGTGTGTGTGGTGTAGTGTGTGGTGTATGTATGTGTGTGTGATGTGGTATGTGTGTATGTGTATGTGGTATGTGTGTGGTGTAGTGTGTGTATGTGGTGTGTGCATGTGGTATGTGTGTTGTGTGGTGTGTGTGTGATGTGTGGGTGTGTGTGTTATATGGTGTGGTATGTGTGGTGTAGTGTGTATGTGTGTGTGGTGTAGTGTATGTGGTATGTGGGTGTGGGTGGTGTATGTGTGTGTGTGTGGTATATAGTGTGTGGTGTGTATGGTGTGTGTATGTGGTGTATGTGTTGTGTGGGTGTGGGTGTTGTATGATGTGTGTGTGGTGTAGTGTGTGTGTGGGGGGTGTGTGTGTGGTGTAGTGTGTACGTGGTGTAGTGTGTGTTGTATGGTTTCTGTGTATGTGGTGTGTGTGTTCTATAGTGTGGTATGTGTGTGTGGTATGTGTGGTATAGTGTGTGTGGTGTATGTATGTGTGTGTGATGTGGTATGTGTGTGGCGTGTGTATGTGTATGTGGTATGTGTGTGGTGTAGTGTGTGTATGTGGTGTGTGCATGTGGTATGTGTGTTGTGTGTGTGATGTGTGGGTGTGTGTGTTATATGGTGTGGTATGTGTGGTATGTGTGTGTGGTGTATGTGTGGTGTAGTGTGTATGTGTGTGTGGTGTAGTGTATGTGGTATGTGTGTGTGATGTGGTATGGGTGTGTGTGGTGTATGTGTGGTGTGTGTGGTATGTGTGTGTGGTGTATGTGTGTGTGGTATATGTGTGTGTGATGTGGTGTGGGTGGTGTATGTGTGGTGTGTGTGTGGTGTACGGTGTGGTGTACGGTGTGGTATGCGTGGTATGTGTGCGATTGCCATAGCAAACCAGCTTTTCTCTGCTTTGACGACCAGCTACATGGAGAGCTTTTTTTTTAACCAATAACCTTGTGATGTTAGAGCTGGAAGGAAGCTAAGAGTGAACTGTGTCTCATCCAGCTCACCTTGGTGCTCTTCAGTGCTGCTGATGTTTCGTGTTCTGATGCAGCAGACAGAGCGTCCCTCACCAGCCCCAGCCGTCCTCTAAGACCCTGCAGAGAGTGGCCGCTGTTTCCCACTTTGGTCAGTTACTGTTCCAGAACAGAAAGAATGTATGTTTAACTTGAGTTAGTTAGCACTAGTATCATGTGAGGTATTTAATCAATTTGTGGGTATACTACGCACTGACATCACCTTGCTTTCCAGCAGATACTTTTCTAATGGGAGAGATAAGTAAGCACATATTTTAGCATGTGTGTAGAATAAATATAACTCATTCGGAAAGGAGGAATCACTATCCACTGGAGAACATCAAGGAAGGTTTCATGCATTTCCTCTTAGAGGAGGTGATGGGATGTAGTTGAGCCCTAGGATCTGACCCTGAAAGATTGAGGGACTTGCAAGACACACAGCATAGAACAGGCCTGGAATTCTTGTTTACAAGCACAAGTTACAGGTTCTTGCTCTGCTTTAATTTGAAGAGCCTCTTTCTCTTTGATTTTTCTGTAAATAATTATTGATGCAGTCTGATGTCACTCCTCCCTAATGAGAAGATTTGAAAACAAGAGATTTGAGACACTTGTGTGCTGCAGGGGGAGGACCTGACAAGGATATGGTGAACAGTGGGTGACAGGGCAGTAGTTTTGAACTTGTCCCCAGTTAGGATTCTTCCTGTAAGGGTTCCTTCAGGGGTTCAGAATTCAAAGGTGTCCTGGGTTCATGTGGGATGAAACAGTCTTCCAAGAACACTGTTCTCCTACAGCCTTTTATCTCTTTCTAGGAAAATCCCTCCAGCACCTAATAATTGGGCTTCTGTGCGAGTTCCCCAGAGGACAAATTCCGTGTCCCTGTCGCCCTGTGGCGTGAGCCCCCCGGGTTCGGTGTCACCGTCACAAGTGTTGATTTCATCCTGCATCCCTCTGAACAGCAGGTCTGCACCAGCCCACGGAACAGCGCTCAGTGCCCCCCCAGCTGCTCCAGGGGCCATGGGCCCTGCGTGCGGCATCCAGGCTCGACAGGGGTCTGCCTCGTCCCCATCGGCCCCTTCCGTACTTCCCTCGGTACCTTCCCCGGGGTCTGGGAAACCTCAGAAACTGAAGTCCAACAAGTCTTTGAAGCCTAAAGAGTCTCCTGTGAACAGCACGAACTGTGATGATGTTGGCATCAGCGGCAGCTCAGGAAAGAAACGCAAAAACAGCTCCCCACCATTCACACCCTCTTCCTCTTCTCCTCATTCCACAGACTCTTTTAGGAAAAACTGTGTGGTTAACTCTGGGCACTCTGGGACCGTCTGTCCTTCCCCAGTGACATCGTCCTATAGCATCGGCCTCAACTGTCTGACCAACAAAGCCAACTCTGTGGGCATGAGGCACAGCCAGTCTGGGAGGGGTCTCCTGACAGGGAGTCCCTCAGAATCCATCAAGAGGATGAGCGTGATGGTGAACAGTGGGGATGCCACTCTTTCCTTGGGCCCCTTCGTCCATCAGTCCAATGAGCTGATGATGGCTGCCAATTCCCACTCCCATGCCCCTCTGGACAAACTCCTAGGGAGAAAGAGAAAGGGCTCCCCTGGCTCCAGCGCCATCCACCACAGCAGCCAGTCTAGCAAGGTCGCCAAACTGCCACCCATGAACAGCGTTCACACCAAGCACCCTGGCCCAGTGCCAGGGACACAAGGGCTGGCCAACAATTCTCTTCTTCCTCAGGTAAGAGAGGACCGCCGTTAAGTTCCACGGTGAAGCGCGTTAGCCTCCTCTTGTTTTCTGGTAGCCAGTACCTTGGTGTACATCAGCGGTTCTTTACCTTGTTTGTGTGCTGGGCCCACTGGGCCTGCCCGCTGGCAAGCCTGTGGATGTCTTTTCAGAACAATGTTTTTAAATGCTTAAAATGAAATGCATGGGATGGCAGAGGAAACTCATTGTATTGGGGTACAGTCATCGTTTTTTTTTCTCTAAAAAAAGTTCACAGACTCCAGGTGAAGAACCCTTGGTATAGATCATGGTGCCTTTAAAAGAAAAATCTGTTTGTGACTGTTGAACGCACTGCCCTGAGCCTAACTGTTGTCACTGCTGAACTTGGAAGGTGGGCCTAAGGAGGGATGGTCTGGAAGCAGCTGGGCTGGAACCAGACTTGGGGGAGGGGTGAAGGCAGAGGCCTCCCGGGAACCAGAGAGGAGCTGACTGAATCATGCCACCATTCAGGAAGAAGTTAGTGCCCATCCCTGTGTCTGTCTCAGTCAAATACACCGAAGATACCCAAATGGAAAGAAAGAATTTTATTTTTAAAGATGATTAAGATTTTACTTGTGAGGTTTATGTTTCTTTCCCCCTAGCCGGGTTTGCAAAAAATAACCCTTTCAGGTGGCTGACAAGCGCGCGTCAGAATCAACCCATGCTTAATTTCATGTGTTAAAACAGAAACCTGCGTTTGGCGGCCACTGGTAAAGGCAGCCCTTCACCT
The DNA here is from genome assembly GCA_023548195.1 of Bettongia penicillata ogilbyi. Classification (NCBI taxonomy): domain Eukaryota; kingdom Metazoa; phylum Chordata; class Mammalia; order Diprotodontia; family Potoroidae; genus Bettongia; species Bettongia penicillata. The sequence continues at coordinate 68,020 of JAJHZJ010000062.1, read as the reverse complement.
TGTCATGAGAGGCGGCCTGGCTTTCCGCCTCCTTCACCCGGAGGCTCGTGGCCTCCATCACTCTCTGCCTTCCCATTTACTCCCCAGGGTGCTACTCAACTTCATTCACAAATCAGAAAGTCAGAGGCCCCTTGTTCAGATGCTTCATGTTAGTAATTCACTTAGCAATCACTCTGGGGCTTTGGTTCACTTGTGTTTTAAAGGACAACACCAGGCAGCCCTGGATCCCTGTTCCTCCAGTTTTATCAGTGAGCTCCTGGAGCTCACACAGAATTCTAAAAAAGAGAAATGATGGATTTCAGTCGCTTTCACCTCTCACTAACTGCCGTCCATTTCCTCTTCTGCTCTCAGATTCTATACATATTTGAAGGGTTTTGGAGTGTTTCTTTGAGGTGTGGGGTAGATGGGTGGGATGCCCCCAAAAGAAGCATTTTTGAGTTTTCTGGTATAAAAACTAGGTGCATCCAAATCAAAAACAGTAGCCAGAGCCCCAGAGTGCCCCTGTAAAAGTGTGTGCCTGGCTCACCCTCGGGGACAAGCTGGCTCGGAGCAGTCTCCTCATCCTGGGGCCGGGCTTCCCTGGGAAACAAGCTGTATTTTGGCTTTGAGTGTCTTTCTGCCAAGCAGATTCCAGCCTCACAAGGATAGCTGACACCATGTGGAAGAGACGGAGGGGGAGCACACCGCTCAGCCCCTGAACTCGGCCTTCTTTTTTCTGTAGGTGACTTCTGACCTCTCCAGTTGCAGCTTGACAGAGAGATAGATGTCAGTACCATGGAATGCTCTGCATTGTCTTTTTCCCGAAAGTGATTTCAATTTCATGGTCCACATTGGAGCAAGCTTTCTCCAAAGCAGGCCACTTTAGCTCCCCTCCCCACAAGGCTGAATTGAGGACAAGGACAACAGAGCTGGGGTTGCAGTAACCCAAGCATGAATGAAGTGCTTGTGCCAAACAGGGAAGACTCCAATCAGAGCTGCCCCTGAGCGCCAGGCGAGGGGAGAAAGGTTGCCCATCTCCAGGCCAGGTTCCTTTCTGCTCTTAGCTTCTGAGGCCTGCACTGCAGGATGTTTCCTGGGGCCAGAGTGATGGCAGATTTCCCTTTCCTCTGTATATAATCTTCGGGACATGGGATCTTTCCATACCTGTGTCTGTGCTTGTCCTTGCTTCAGTTTCTAAGTACCCTACCTCACATGCCTTAATTCTTTTGTTTCCCATACCAGAAGCAAACGGAAACATGGGAGCTCTCTTGAGGTTAGGCCCAAGCATTGGTAGTGAGCCTTGAGGCATCACTTTACCCAAAGAAATGGGAGGTTTTTTAGATTCTGAGGCAGTTGGAATTTTGTGGCTGGCTGTCAGGGTCACATGCGCACACACCACCTTAGGAATCGTGTGTCCATGTTGGCTAACTCACCTTTCCCTTTGTATCTCTCCTTTCTCTCTCTCTCCAAAGCCAAAGGCACGTCCCTGACATCTGGAATAACTACCGTAGTGAGAAAAGAACTGGACAGTTTTCCCTACAAGTAAAACCTCCACCTGGCACTCTGGACTCCACGATGCCTTTGAGTTTGTCCCAGCTTCCTGTGGTCCTCAGGTGTAGAAATCTGCTGGACTGCTTGTTATAAAAAAGGAATTCCCTGAAGCCATGTCTGTAGCCGTGAACACCCTCGTAGACCCTGGATCGAGTTCAGCCACAGAATTGCTTTTCTCAGTGTTAAAAGTGGTCTGGACTGCTTGCTACAAATCTCTGAAATTTTTACTTGCAGGAAGACATCAGATTGCCACTCTTTGATTAAGATTGGCTGGGCAGAAAGATGTTTTGGGCAGAACATTCCCATAGAATTCCTTCTTCCCCCAGGCCAGCCCCACGGGGGTCATCCACAAGCAGTTAGGCACCCACCCTCTGGTTGACACCCAGGGAGGTACCAGGAGTGACCCTCCGGAAGGGAACGTGGCTTGATTGTTCAGGCCTCGGAAAACAGACAGTAGCCAGCTCAGCAGAACAAAACAGGCCGTATTTTTGCCCAACCTTTTGCAAGTAATTTGGGATAAGTTGCTGTCAGGAGTTTCTAACTTTTGAAAAGTGAGTTGTTTTAAGCCATCGATGCCCAGAAAGCGAGTATCGACTATTTTGGAGGAATACTTTTCATGGCACAAAAGCAACTCTATGTGCTTTTTGAATAAGATGCAACTGAAAAGGAATATAAAAATGCTAACTAGTTTTGATAGAGGAAAGCCAAATGAAAAAAAATCACTGTAGGGGGAAACCCTATGCCGAGATTTCCAAAGAAATGTAATTTCTTTTACAAGGGTATTCCGTAGAGTCTTCACATTGAAACAGCATATCAAAGTAGGTTGATTATACCTTCTAGCCTCGTTCTATTTTCTAAAAATTGCCTTTTTAAGATGAAATTAATAGGATATCACAGAAATAGGCATTCATATTTTTAATGTTTTGGGAGGTGTTATGTGAGTTATCCTCGACCTCCTCTGGATACCATAACAGAATTCAGTTTTAAACATCAGCTTGACCTGACCCTGTTGGTTCCACCCACCCCTTTTATGTCACTACAGATAATGAATTGGTTGGGGGATTTTTTTGTGGAGGAGCTGGGGGCGCATCGTGGCATGGAAAATTTCACACGCTACATAGAGTGTTTCTTTTCGTTCATGTTCATTTCTCAAGGATCGGTTTCCTGATCCATCCAGGACATTTTCCACACACTCACCCCACCTCCCAGAGTGAAATCTTCAAAGGGCTTAATGTCGTCAGAATGTAACTGCTGGAGAAGTCACTCAGTACTCACTTGGGGGTGTGATCCCATGCTGCTGTCAGTCAGAAACCCCCTCGGTGCATCCTGCATTCTCCCCTCCTTACCCCTTCTTTCTCCTGCTCTCATGTCATGAACTACCATTTCAGGGACCCTGAAGTCAACAAATGACAGAGCTAATAAACTCAGCTGCTTCAGACTCATTAGATACAGACCTGAGCATGTGTGGAACAGAACATCAAAGACCCTTTTATGTAGACACTTTAGAGAGAAATGTATGTAAAATAGTCATTTTCTTGAAAGGGGTGGGATATTTTTCATTGATTATGCAATCAGTCACCAAATGTTTTTAGGACAAAACAGGACAGCTAATAAAAGAGTGCGGACGTGTGGAAGGGGCAGTTTTCTAAATAAAGAAGTTATTTGGAAAAACCAACAGAATGACTAGGTGACCTCCAAGGTCCTTTCCAGCTCTAAATCTATGATTTGATGACCTCTCCAGAGCCAGGCAATAGGTGGGGAGGGGGAGAGTCCAAGGGCATTTTTGGTTTGGGTAGATTTCTGTTTCAGAGCCAAGAAGGGAGGGAGTACGGTGGCAATAAACAGTCAGTTTTAAGTGATAGAATTTGTCTAAGATTATGTTACTCCAGAAGAAGTAGTAGAAAGGCTACATGATGGCAAGTCAGAGCTGATTCCGAATAATGTAGATATTTAGAATAGCAAGTGTTGATCATTTGAATTTCTTTTAGATTGGGGTTTTTCATTCCATTTTCATTATGTTTCCTGGTAGTACGTACATAAAGCAACCAGATTAGGAAATTAGCCATTTTCAAACCTGCCTGCCACAAACCAACCTACTCACACAGTGCTATGGCATTATAGACTGGTGGGTTGTTTTTTTCTTGGAACTTTTATTTTCTCCTACAATTATTTTAGTACTTATAAATAATTAAGATAATTTAAAACAGTAGCACAAGTACTTTTTGGATTAAATTAATTTGCAAAACCAAATTTGCAGTGGTTGGGTTGTTTCTAGACAGATTTTGGTATTAATTTAAAACCAAGACAATTTTTATATTCTTTCCATAGAATTTCATGACAACTCCTGCAGTTTTCTTAACCTATTTAAAAAAAAATTGCTGCAATGATGAACAAAGAATTATACAAAACCTACTTTTGTATCTTTATTTTGGAATTTCTTGTTCTATTATAAATATTGAAGTATCCCTATTTCAGAAAACATATTTTGTTAAAATTGATTGTACATATTTAAATATGTATTTTTGCACAGGTCTTTTTTTCTTATATCCAGTTTTGGTACAATTGAGATCATCTAGTATTTATTTATTAATAAAAAAAAAGTAAGTACCTTTTTATAATTTGAAGTGGTTCACTGCCAAGCCAATAGTCCTAGAACTTGCCTACTTTACAATTTAAGGGATGCCTCTGTTTCGTGAAAGTCTCTGTCCCTTTTAATGTCTTGGGAGTGGATTCATAAAGATAAACTGGGCATTGCTTCTAGTAAATTGCCTGATTCCCCAGAAGACTACATTTAGTGAAGTGACACACTGCTTCTCCTTTGTTCATGTTTTGTGGATGTGTGTCAGTGCAGATGTCTGTGTACTCTGAGTATGTGTGCGCATGTGCGTGTGTGTGTGTGTACGTGTGTGTGCGCATGCTTGCATATGCAAGCCAACTGGTATGTTGTGGTTTAAAACTAATGGGAAAAAAAACTGAAAAGTGCCTGATAACTAGTTTCAAGCTTGGACTGTGTAGACAGATTCACCTTTAAAAGACTTGAATGTTAAGTTGAATACATATACATATATATGTGCGTGTGTGGGTGTGGGTGTGTGTGTATATATATATTATATACATATATACACACATATATATACATATATATACACACACCCACACACGCACATATATATACATATATATATATATATATAAATGTTTTATGGAGTTTGCTTTTTCCACCTAACATTATTTCCAAAATTTTAAAGGAGGAGTTAAAAAAAATTACCTAAGCTGGTAATTGGATAAGTATTTTCAAATAAGGCATTTTGGTTTGCAACAATCCTGGTGGGTGATGAATTGTCCCACAATGCCAAGAGTTGGAATCTTTCTTCAGCCAGCAGTTTTACAAGACACATCTCGTTTTGTTAATTTACTCGTAAGATGCAGAGTTTAAAATAAAATATGTAAAATATTTTGTACTCCAAAAATCTAGCAAAAAGAAGTACCTCTGAAAACATTGAAGGACAAAAAGCACGTTCTGAGAAGTGTAACTGAAGGCCACTGTCTTCCTCTAAAGAGTTCTCTTGCCAAGGGGCTTCCCTGCTGTCTCTCCTTCAGCCCCGGGAAAGAGTTGGGCTACACATGATTGTCAAGGGTTTGCTGTTTAGCAGAGAATAATCATTTTTACCTTTTGTGCAAAACCCGTTACATTTTCAGATCATTTAAAATGAGCACTACGCGCTGTCCGTGTGAATGTAGGCCTGGAAAGCATCTTGCTTTGTTGTGAGCCTGGTTCTAAAAGCAATCTCCAGTGTCAAGTGTGTGATTAGCGTGATCATTTGTACACGATGAAGAGCGCCTCAGCCGGACTTTGGGTTGGCTGCTGTATAGTACATGAACAAATGTCATGGGATAGAAAATTACTTTGGATATTTAAAAGAAAAGAAATATATAGTCTATTTGTTTTGTAACAAGTTTCTGTAAATAAAATAATTTATACTATTTATAAGAAAAAGTTGTGCTTTGCTTTATGAAAAATTAGTTTGTGGAACAAACCTGTTACTAAACCAGGCAATAAAATGAGGACTTCTCAATAAACAAGGTTGGTTACATGAAATACATTTTACATGTTTCTGCTTCATTGTAGTATCACACGCATACTTTTAAAAGGAGTCTTTAAATCCACAACGGGACTTTCTTCAGTCTCAACTACCAAGGTAAAGCAGTGCCTCAGTTTCCTGCTGAATAACTTTTAAGGGCATTTTAATATAGAAGAATTGACTTGAAAAGTTTTGTTTGAGCATGTGTTATCTGCTTATCTGATGGTAGTTCCTATTTTTCACCCCCTCAGTTTTTACAAAAGAACAGTGGGAGTGGGATAGGCTGAGAAATTTAGCTCTGTCCTCATGTGAAATGTGGGTGCAGTCAATTCTTGAATATTTGCAATAGGCTTTATGCACAGCTCCTCTTCTCTTTTCCTCCATGGATTTTTCTCTTGGGCTCAGCGGTCCGTGGCTTCTTTCTTAAAGGGCTTCAAATCTACCTGCCTGGACTACCTGTAAATAAATTCTATCTAAAGTCGTAAAATCAGACTGCCACTACTGTGAATTCAGGAATTGTAGGAGCAGCTACACAAAATCAAGCTTAATACAGACTTGGACCATTTGGTTGGAATGGGAAGTGTTATGGTTTGTGTTTTTTTAAAGTAAGTTTTTATTTTTAAGTCTTGTTTTTACATTATCTACAAGTCCCCATACCCCTTCCTTGCAGGGAACCATCCCATATAACAAAGAATGAAAATGATTAGCAAAGCTGCCAGGTCACTGATTAGCAGTTACACCTGTGTTCCCATCTAATTTGTGGGAGACCTTGCGTTAACTGTGATTTTGACTGCAGATTTCATTCTGTAATGGATGCGTCCGAGTTTCCCCAGGGTTCTCGGATTCATCATCAACATTGTTGTTTCTCAGAGCATAATCATGTTCCATTACATTCACATAGCAGTTTGTTTAACCATTCCCTGATCACTGGGTGGTGTCTTCTTTGTTTCCATTTCTTTGCTGTCACTAAAAGCTTTCCTGTATTTTGGTGCATATGGTTGGTTGGTTGTTGTCCTTCGTTTTTGAAGAGGACCAAAATGATATCACCATGATAAACTCAAGTTTCAGTGTGTCCAACTGTAGCTGATTAAACCAATAAGAGCTTGGAATGCTCTACCACAGATTGGGCACAGACAGTCCATGTGAATATCTGGGGTGTATCTTCCAAATTTGCACACCCTACATTTACTCTATGCTATCTCAATTCTGCTTTGCTCAAAGAGCACAGCACCCTTTCTGATAGGGGCATGCGATGCTGAGCGGTCCTGTGCCAGTGTCTCCCATGTTGCACAGTCAGATCCAAAATTCCTAAGGGACACCTTGAGATTGGCCTTGTATCGCTTCTTTTGACCACCATGTGATTGCCTACCCCATGTGATTTCTCCATAAAAAAGTCTTTTTGGCAAGGGTACATTTTGCATTCGAACGTGGCCAGCCCATTGGAGTTGCACTATTTGAAGCATAGTTTGAATACCTGGCAGTTCAGCTCAAGCAAGTACTTCAGTGTCTGGTACCTTATCCTGCCAGGTGATCCTCAGAATCTTAAGACAGTTCAAATGAAAGTGATTCAGTTTCCTGGCATGGCTCTGGTAGACTGTCCGTGTTTCACAGGCATACAACAATGAGGTCAGCACAACAGCTCTGTAGACCTTCAGTTTGGCAATCATTCTAATACCGCTTCTCTCCCATACTTTCATTCGGAGCCTGCCAAACACTGAGCTAGCTCTAGCAATGCATGTGTCAACCTCATTGTCAGTCTCTACATCCCTAGTAAGTACACTACCAAGGTAAGTGAACTTATCCACAGCATTCAAAACTTTTCCATTTGTTGCAATCAATGGTTCCACGTATAGATGGTGTAGTGGTGGCTGATGGAGCACCTGTGTTTTCTTGCTGTTATTTACTAGGCCAAAGTTAGTACACGCAGCAGAGAATTGATCCATATTTTGTTGCATCTCAGCTTCATTGAGTGCACAATAGGAAAAGCTGAGCCAACGCACAGTTGGCAACTATGGAGCAGAAAAGGAGTGGGCAGCTCCCAGAGATTTGGTGTACAGCATTGCATTTGCTCATCTGGGTCAGACCACTTGCAGACACCAAGACTGTTTTGATGAAAATGATGGGGAAATTCAGAAGTTGCTAAATGAAAAATGAGAACTCCATAGAATTTACCATAAGCAGGATAGTTCATCCACCTCTAAGAGGGCAGCATTTAATTCCATCATAAGCAAAGTGCAAGCAAAGCTTAGAGAGATGCAGGATCCCTGGCTCAGTAAGAAAGCAGATGAAATTCAGTTTTATGCTGATAGTAACAACCCAAAGCACTTTTATGATTCCATATACTATGTATGGACTTGGTTTTCATCTGTTCTCTTTGGGCTGTATAGCTGGTAGAGGAGTCTGGGTCAGCGGGTACAGATAGCCTAGTTCAGAAGTGTGTAAACATGTGCCTGGGAAAGGATTGTCTAAGAGTAATTTGAAAAAGCAACCCACAGCTGGCATAATATTGTGAAGACCAAAGACCTGTAGGCCTAAAGGCACTGACAAATGGTCTTTTTTCCCATTCTTAAAAGCATAAACCAAATTTTGTTACAAATGTATTCAAGATTTTCAGCCCTCAGGCAAACTCGGTAGGCAGATAGGAATCTAAATAGCAGAGTTGGACTTTGAGACCGAAACATAGATTTAATTGACCAAGGATGGGTTGTTGGCAGAAAAGCGCTTGATTTTTAATATAACCAAAACACTAGGTCAATTGGGTCTACCTATTGCAAGCAGTATTTTTAAAATCTCAGTGCAATAAAAAATCTCTGACCACTCAGGCCCTTTGTATGAAAAAGCAATAATACGACTAATTATTGCTCTTGGCTTATACATAGTATCTCACAATAGTTTGTTAATGTTTCCCAGGTAAGCTCTGATCTTAAAAAAAAAACCCACATAATAATAAGTCCTTATGTGGGTCTGAGAAGGCAAAGGGAACTCAGAAACATATTTTGTTTGTAGACTAAATGAATAATGCTCAATTGGAAAGTAATCTTAATAGTTTATCCTTTTCCAAATGACAAGGAGAATATCAGAGTTGTCTAGAGGCATTTAATTTACAATTATTCTTCACTGACCCATTTAACTTTGCATGGCATAAAGGCACTTGAGATTAATTTATAGAGAATGTGCTGGGTTTAATTTTCTAAAGAGAATACCCAAATATGTAACGTTGATAGTCAATACTGCCCCTTACATAGTAAATGACCACAGAATACAGAAGTTGGGGAGTTCATAATGAAACTTTCAAAATCATTCAAGTGTGTTTAATAGACCACTGTGATAGGGATACACCAAAAAGGCTTAGATTTTAGCATAATGTTGATGCTTTATCCTTCCTGTGTATTGTGACTTCTGCCTTCTAATGGACAATCTCTTAAACCTGAAGATGAAAATTGATCTGCATTGTTGCAGTAGGTGGGAGCTAAGCTATCTTGGAATTAATTTTTTTTTTCATTTTGATTCATTAGGTTATGACTCAAGCCTTATTTCTAATTTATGATCTTTTCAGAAAAAGGAAAAGTAAAATATCTGAGAAAAAAATCAAGTTAATTTTCATTTTTCAATTCAGAGGTTTAATGAGAATGCTAGCTTAATAGTATTAAAGATTAATTTAAATCAAGCAGATATTAGTACAAAACTATCGCTGATAAAATCATTCTCATATTAGAAGGAGCTTTTAATTAAAACTAGAAAATGCATGTAGAGCTCTGAGAAAGTGAGGAGTGTGTACGTCAATTTTCCTTGATTGCTAGACTAAGGGCAAAAGTATCTACTGGGTCAACTCAGTGCCAAAGGCTGGGCAGATTCAGCAGCTGCCTTCTCTGGCATCGCCCTATCTGTGTGAGGATTTGGGGGGGCCTAGAGGAAGCAGGCAGGTCTGGCCCCACCCAGAAGCTGGGAGGAGGGTATCCAGAGGGTCTCACTGTTCACCCTATCACTCCCTAGGTCAGAGCTCCTTTCAGAGCAGCCTGGGAAGGAAGGCAGACTGGAATGATTGCATTTCTGTAGTGCACACGTACTTAAAATATATCTTACATGCTCAGTCAACTACTAGCTCAGGGAAATGTCCCACTTGTTATCCACTGGACCAGTGCTTTGGAGCACTGGGTGTGGGCACACGGAAGGGGAAAACAGCAAATTCCAGACCCTGAAGGACTTGTTGATTTAAAGGATGTTGCAATCTGTGTGACACTTTACTAAAAAAAAAGGCAAACGGTTCCAGGGGAAGGGAATCTACAGGGGAGAATCAGGGAAGGCCTTATACAGAGAAGCGGTGATGCCCTACTGGGTCTTTGGCCAGAGAGAAGTGTTGCTGTGGTGGGAATGTGCTTCAGGCAGGGAAGACACAGCATGGGTTAATGGCAGCTGCATTAGAAACCAGAGAAAGTGGTCACAGAGTCCAGTCTCTTGTGGCCTGAAGACCCTAACACTGGAAAGGGACAGGTAAGGGAGGTGGAGGCTCCCAACCAGCCAGCCCGGACAGAATAAAGGCACATCTCCTTGAGGAGTTCGTTTCCTACGCAGCTAAATTCCTACCTGCCAGCAGTTAGCGCTCTTTTGTGATGCTTCAGGAAATACAGCCCACTAAGGGCACACCATTCCCTTTGGGTTGGAAAATGCCCAACCCTAACGTAAGTCACAGCTGCTTTGGGTGGGCAAACTGTAGAATTCTGAAGTGGTTTACTGTGTGTAATTAACTCCATGGTAGAAACAGGCCCTAAACAAAGCTTTTTCACACTTTGGTCCAGATGCATCACAGGATTAATTATTGCTAACATCCCCACAAGCCCCCTGGCATGACTAGGGCTGTAAATCTCCCTGGCTGTATACAGGCTGCCCACCAGAGTAACTCCATAGCTATCACACTTGTAGGGTCTTGCCGCCTTTGCTTCCTCTTCCTATGATTGTTGTGGCTTTCCGGCCTTGAGACTAGTTCAGCTCACCCTCCTGCATCTTGGCTGCCAGTCCTCACTCTATCTCATTTAATCGTTCAACACCCCTAGTCCCTAGTCGGTAAATGCCATCCTCATTTTGCAGAACAGTGGCTCGCCCGGGCTTAGTCTTCTTGACTCCAGGTCCTAGGCCTCAGCTGCCTTAAGAGCCTGTTTCTCCCAGGACTTATCAAGGAGCACACAATCCCCCTGGGGAGAGGATGCTTGGCCCTAAGAAATCATCGGTCTAGCTCAGTCCTAAAACACAGTCCAACAGACAGAATTCAGTTTTCCCAAGAAACATCAGTCTGCCTAACACTTTTCCCTCCATGAACTTCCCAGATCAACACCACTTAATGTAGTGTTAAAATCTTCTCAATAAATAAAAAGTTTAAATGTACCCAAAGCCAAGTAGAAACTTAGGAAGGTTTTTAACCACAGAATACTCTTTTTAAAGTAGTTCCGGGCTCCTAATAACCTTGTTTCATGGAGATCTTGCAGGTGATTAGAAGGCAAGGTTACAACACAGGCAGAATCCAGGTGTCCTGACGCCTTTCCCTATCTCACACCACACTGCTCCCCAGGCCTTGAGACAGAAATGATCACTAGCTAATGATCTGCCCTAGTATGCAATGACAGCGTTCAACTTTGAAGTTACTACATTATTCACATATTTTTCATTACAAGATCAAAACCTTCCAAAGGGTAGTTTTGCAATACGATCTTATTTTACCAACAAGTTCCATGCAGCCTTAGCAACGTTTCACCCCTGGCCAAAGAAAGTCAGTGTTGGTAGGAGGCTGCCCCATGCCCTGGATGTGGGGGTACTCTGGCTCTTGCCACATAAGGCATTCCAGGTTTCAGGCCAGAGGCTTGAAACAAGCTTAGAGATTGTTTAATCCAACCCCATTAGAGCAGAAAGGTGCCAAGAGAGGCAGAGTGGGAGACCCAAAGTTCAAACCAGAATCAGATCACCCAACAGCCATGCTTGAGGAGTCACTTTATTTCGGGGCTCACACCACTTCCTAACCTGCAAAATAAAGGAGGACTGGCCAAGATAAAGGTCACCTCTAACGCTCAAATCCCTATCAGACTTGCCTATCCAACATATATGATCCAAATCAACTCTGTGTGTCAATATCAAAAGACAGGCTGCTAATAGGACAGTCCCCATTTATTACCTGCCATTTGTCTCGAACAATGAAGAAACCCTTTAGAAAACTAGGGAAAAAAAATGAGCAACACAGTGTAATTATGGTAAAAGCCCTGCCTTGAGAGGCCAGTGTCCTTTGTGTCTCCTTGGGGCACATGCTAGCTTTGAGAAAGAAATTATTGTGGCAGTGGGTTATTAGCCACGTTTGAGTTTAGTATTCAATGTGATCTTTTTAATTTTTTAACAAACTAACAATTGCTGTGTTTAGTAAAGATATATATGAACATACCTTTCCTGATATCAGTAGCCAAACCCTCAAAAATAAATATTGAAACCAAAACTGTATTTTTTATTGTTTACATAATGAAGTAGACTATAAAATGTCCAAGTCTTTATCACTGCGGGGCACCTTTGTTCCCACCAGATGGTCAGAAGATATCCCAGACATTCTCCCCTTGCATATCTGTGCTCTCCTGGAGCCTTACATGTTAATTACCCTGGAAAGCTTCTGAACTCGATTCAACAGCAGATCTCCCTTCTTGATGGTTTCTTGGTACTGCCAGTTCTTGCTATCTGGTCTGTCCAAAACAAAAACATCAGTATTTATCACAGCACAGGATGAAGACAGCTTTCTGTCATAATAAATGAGCTGGTTTAATCATCTTACTGGAATATAGGATGGCAAATTACCTGTTGGTTTCCACAATTTCATTTACTTTATCTATTTTGCAGTGTAGTCTCCCAGCTGCAATAAATCTGGAAAGTTCCCTGATGGAGGCGAAACAAAGTGTTAATCAAGGGTGCTTACATTTCTTAGGCAAACTCCTGCACTGTCAACCTACAAAAGAGTACATTACTTCTTTAATTTCAGAGTTGAAGCATCAAGAAAAACTATCTTTAAAAACTGTTTTAACACTGACCCCCTTTAGTCCTGACCAGCTTAATAAAGCCTATATCTGGAATAATTGAGGGGAAAGAACATGCAGAAACACTGCATACTTCCATCTAGGCTACACATCATAAGTATTTCAAAAATACTTCAACCCACAAAAGACTATGGCTGCTGGCCGCTGGGACCACACTTCCGCTGCTTTTCTAGTGACACCGTTTCACCACACAAGGGCTGGTTTCACATAAGACCCTACACAACAATAGGGACTTTAGCTTTTTGCTATTTAGAAAGTTCTGCCGTTAAAATTGGCCCCAGTCATTTCTCTATTTAAAACTAACTTGTCTGTGATGAAGAAGGGTAGAGATTTTCCTGCTAGGCTAAATCTGCACACAGGATTCAAATACAGCATTTCACAGTCAAAGGCAGTCACTGGGGGTTGGGGGGGCATAATTAACTATTTATAGTAATGGTCTGGCCCATTTTTACATTAAAAAACAATCTAATTCCTAAAACACTGCTCACATATTACAAAGACTTAGTACTAACATATCTATACTGCCCTCTAAATATTTGCTTGTGTTCATTTTCTGGATAACTGAGCTTGAGTCATGGACTTTAGCTAAAATCAAAAGATCAGATCAGAGTGGAAAAATTCACTTACAGGTATTATTCTGTGATTAAACTCCATAGAAAATATTACATGAAGGAACTTTTTGTATAGCTAGATTTAACTATAACCATAACTAAGTAATACAGCAGACCTAAAAAACAAAAAATTAAACTGCAGTTTGCCACAACACAAAAGGTAAAGCTAGCCTACGCTCTCCCCTCCCAGGTCAGGAAAGCAGCAGGAACATGTCTGCTACTGCTCACAACCCCTGTCTAGCCAACCATCAGTCCCTTCTCTAATGAACCAAGAGTTTGCCGTCTCCTCTTTACCATCAATAAGGATCTTGGTCTCCTTTTCATTCCTCCTGAAATAGCTTCTAAGTTGAAATAAAAAGCTTCAGAAGCCCAAGGCAGACCCCCACACCTCAATCTACTACCAACCAAAAAACCACTTTCAAAAATTCCACACCGCATCAGGGATATCAGTATTTGTAGTGTGCATGCAAGAATGAGTTATATGAAACGCTAATAAATGAATTCCACATTCATGATCTCATTTAACTTCCCAAACACCCTTAAAGTAGACAAGGCTCCCATGACCACTTCACCAGCTAACATTTATATAGCACTTTCACAGATCTGCAAAGCACTCTGTGTGTATCCTCTCAGTTGGGTCTCACAAGGCCCCATGAGACTTAGGTGCTATCCCAATGCTCATTTACAGGTGAGGGAAAAGGTGGTGACATGACTGGCCTAGGTCACAGGGTCACACTGCTAGGAAGGGCTCCAAATCCTAGGCCAGCACTCTGGCCACTGCAGCACCCCGCTGTCTCAAAGTCTAACCAGCTTTCAGGTCTGCAGCCAAGTATGCATGGCATAGAAGACAGGGCAGAATTATCAGAGGCAGTATGATTTAACAGAGAGCTAAGCATCTAACACTGTCCAGTCCTAGCTCGAGGCAAGTTCAAACCTCTGTAAAATGGGATATCAAGAGCTGTTAGAGCTCTCAGAGCTGTTCTGATTCTTGTTTTTTTTTTAAGCCTAAAGTACCAGACAAATTGTTCAAAAAAGCTTTCACATTTCTGCCTCAGCTGGGAGCAGGGAGAGGTAGATGGGGTGTGAAGTAAAAAGGGTGCAAGGACACACGAGATCTTCAACAGTTCTGACTAATTTGCAGTGAATGGCCACTGCTAATAAGACAGTAAGATGGCAGTTTTACTTACTGGTCTATAAACTCCACGCCAACTCCAAAAGCCTCGGCCATGTAGCCAAGCGTCAGTGACCTGTAGGACTCCAGGAGCTGGCTGTAGGCATGGATTCTCATCTCCCGCACGTAGTATCGATAATGAGGAGCAAAGAGCCAGTCCTTCTTCATCTCCTGCTCCACAATCGCTGCAACAAACAAAAGATGGCGTCTTCAGCACACGACTCCTGGCTGTCCTCATGCTACTCTAATTGGGCAGGCATGAACCCAGTGTAAAAAGGGGTCGGTGCCTGTCTGGTGATAGAGCAAGACAAGGGGTATACAACAGGAACCTGTGTCCACTTGGGCTGGAAAACAAAGGAGGCTTTATGCCAACATTCTCTAAACCTGTCAAACATAGCCCAGAGGTCGTGTAGCTCAGAAACACTCTCTTCAGACTCTGCCTCTGAGATGAACCAGGTCCTACTAATGAGCAAACTCCTCCAACTACTTCTAAGAAAAAGAAGAAAGCCAAAGTATCTCTTTCCAATTTAACACTTTTATCTCATTCAAAGACTGGTTTCTATGGTAGCTTAAGCAACTGAAAATCCTCCAGTTCAGCTCCTGAGTCTTACCTCCATGGAAACCAACGGCAGAACAGGGGCCAAGGAGACAATGACAGGAGGCTGAATTAGTGAGAATCAGAGGAAATACCCTGAGGGACCTGGCAATCAGCCAGTGAGAATAAAGTCTTCCTTGTGGATCAAAATCAAACAAGTCAAGTTGGGATGAATCTTGTAAATCGGTTCAAACAAGGCACTGATCTGTCTGATGTCCCTTCACACCGCTCCTGGCAATCAGCCGATGGCGGCAGGCAGCAAGGAGGCATCACCACCAGAGAAATAGCAATAAAGTCTCAGAATTTTAGGTCGAGAAGGACCTTAGAGATCATTTTACAAATAAAGAAAAGGAGCACAGAGCTTAACTTAGCCCAGTATCACAGAGTTAAGGGCACAGGCAAGATGAGGCTCTCCCTAACAGTAAGCCCAGGACAAAGCTGAGAACCCAACAGGCTAAAACAGGTCACCAGGAAGCCAAAGCTTTTATGACACAGTCCAAGTACTAGTCACTCGGATACTCTGCCCACAGCAGAGTTCCACGAACTCTGACCCGGGCCTGGTGACCTTACTGTACACCCAAGTCTAATGAACTGGCTACTTGGTATCTATACCCACCGCAGCTTAGAAATAAAATCAGAAGGCAGGTCCATTGACAGCAATTAGAACTGAAACCTGATAGCAAGAGAACAGGCAAAGTAATAAAAACAGAAATGTGAACTGAAAAAGATCTTGTCAATATAAGAGTGAAGAGCCCCCCACACCATGGGAAACTCTAAGGATGGATGGATAGCATCAGGAGGAAGTAAAACAACACGATAACAAAACAATGCTGACACAGGTTAACACAACATGCTGCTCAAATTCAGGTTTCCTCTCTTCAAGGACTATATGAACACCATGCCAAAGGCTCAGAACACAACAGACAGGAGGCTAAATTAATATTAATGAGGGATAATTTACAGTATGATTCTTGAACATTATTTAAAACATAAGACATTTCACAGCAATATAAAAAGTCAATCTCAGAATAATTCAGAGCTCAATAAGGCACCCCACCCATTTCCTTTTTTCTTTCCCTCGAAAGACAGTATCAATCACCAGAAACTACTTAATAATCTAATTGTGAGTGTGCTTCCCCACTTTGGGTTCTGTAATCTCTACTACACAAAGTAGAACCAAGATTCCACGAGGCCCAAAAACCTGCAACTGCAGGCTTCTTTAGATTTGTCACCTTAAGGTGGCTGCTTATAGAACTAACATGAAGGTACGTGATCAAAACCAGTAACAATATTCTTACCCAGTGACTGGAAGAAGACTGAATAACGACATTCGTATAGTGAAAAGAGGTACTGTCGAACCGTGGGCAGGCTGTGCAAGACTTCCAGAATTTCTGCTCCTTTAATAACCTAAAATAGTAAAGCAGACTAGTGTTTTTGTTGACTATCAGCTCTTTTTCACTTGAAGGGGAAGGAAGAAAGAGCCTTCAGAAGCGGGGGTTTGCACTTACCTTTTCCCTGAGATCAGGTCTTTCTAGAGCAATCATGCTGACGTAGACAGTGTATGTTACGAATGTTTTGTAATCCATCAGTTCATAGGATGTGAAGGTTGAAACGGTGTCAAGGAAGAGTTCAGCGGCCTGCTTAAAATCCCGAATGGCCACACAGTAAAGACCCTGATACACCTTCAGGCGATTTCTCCTGTCCCAGTCACCTCCTTCTTCTATTAGGCTGAAAACAAACAATGTTATGAGAATCATAAAAAGAGAAAATCAAAACTAACAGTTCCACAAAGGCTGCTACAAGTCACAAATCACACCACCTAGCTTCATGAAGTGAACACTTTTGAAAATATATACTCGTGGACTGTACAACAAAGATAAAATTCTTCCCGACTACAGGAGTCAGAATCTTAACGGCAAAAGTGTATTAACTATTTTTTTAATGAGCTTTAATTACTAGTTTTATGTCAAAGAAAATGGACAGGTTTCCAGAAAGTGAGAGCTCAACAGTTTATTCTACCTGTTCCTCCCCCTAATAAAAACATTTCACTCACTGCACTCAAACCATGAGGGAGTAGCTGCCGGCTGGCTAGACACACCCCGGGGTTCCCACATCTGAAGGATACCTTTTAGCCTTCTCAGTGTTTCTTGTGATGAGATCATTATCCATATAAAATAAGCCAATTCTTAGGAGGTAGAATACAATATCCAATCGGTGACCCAGAGCCACGGTCTTGTCATACGTCTTCCGAAAGGCAGTCAGAGCTCCTTCCTGTCAAAAAGACCATTGCTAAGATTAAAACCAAACACCAACTAAGTATACCCTAAGAGAGAAAGTTTATTACATCTTCAAAGTCTAAGGGATTCTAATTCCCATGCACAAATCTGATTGATTTTTTCCTACTTTCAGAACTATTTAACAATGCTACAAGACAACTGAATTCTCAAAACATGCTGTGCTAATGTAATGTGTTCAAAAATTGCCAGAGAACAATCAATGTGACACTCCAGCGCAATGCAGTTCAAACCTTCCCATCTCCATGTCCCATTATGACATTAAAGTAATTTCTGGGTTTACCTTACCAACTTTCTTAGTAGTTGTCTAGCTCTGTAATGCTGCCACGTTGTTGCTGTTGTTATACACAAAATTACCAGATAGGGATGGAGATTATCTGTCCAATCCTTAGGTGAAAGGAACTGGAGCTGCTGATTTTCCCAGCCGCTGACTGACTCTTAGACACAGTATTTCTTCTATCATTTCTTGACACCATCCAGACATAAACTATGAAGGTATCAAGACTGAATCAGGCAATGCATCAGGAGAAGCACTTGGACTTGGAGTCCCTACTTTGCCCCTTATAGGCAGTAATCCTGGCCCAGTCACTGACTCTCTGGGCTTTGGTTTCCTCATTAATACAATAAGGGGGTTGGCTTGGCTGCCTTCTTAATCTGATCCCACGCATCTATGTTTCTAGTTAAAATTACCCAGTGAACAAAAACTATAAAGAAACAGAGAAATGAGTCTCTATTCCCCTATAGATAAGGTTCCCTATGTTTTTCTATCAAATATTATAATACATAAGAGAATCATAATTTGAGTATTTGAAGAAAGCTACTAAAAGCCAATTATAATTCTGAATTGACACCAAAACCACCTTTCTAATTCTACAGAGAAGCTGCTACAAATACCATAACAATATTTGACTCACAGCCTATTTGCACTGCAATTATTTGAAATATTTTGGCCCTTAATGACCTATTTTGCTAAGTTTTGCAAATATTCCAAAGTCCTTGTATCATATTCATCTCCCGCCCAACGGTCAGAGTAAATGTGATAAAATAAATCAAATATTATAAACCATGTAAACAACATATTACACTTCAATAATTTGGGGGAGGGTAACCAGCCCTAAAGACGTCCCCATTTCTCTGCGCGAAAGCGCTCTCTGCCTGCCAAACCACACGTGCCACGCTGTTACAGTGTATCCCTTTCTTCCCCCGCCCGACCTTGTCCCCAATGCGGCACAGGTACTCGGCCTTGGCCATCATGGCGTCCCGGATCTCGCTCTCGCCCAGGTTCTTTTCCGCGTCTTCCAGCTCCTCGTCCAAGCGCTTCAGCTCCTCCTCGTTGGCTTTCTTCATCTTACTGAGCAGCTCGGCGTCCAGCTGCCAGTCCAGAGACTTGCACAGGGCTTCGTAGTACGGGGCCATATCTGGAAGAGGGGACAGGAGAAAGTCATGGAGAGGCGCCCTCCCGGCTCACAGACCCGCACGGCAAGGCCGGGCGCACGGCCGGGGGTGCAGGTTCGAATGCTGCCGGACACGCGGGGAGCCTCAAGAGAACCTCGGCACCTCCGGGGTCTGCGCCTGCCCTGGGCCCCCGGGGGCTGGCCTGCACAACGGGGCTTCCAGAGCCCCGACCCTAGCAGGGGATCGCGGCCAAGTCACTGAACCTGCCTGGGTCACAGGCTCCCCATCTGTGAGTTAAAGGGCCCCCCAGACTGCTCTACACCGGGGCTGGGGGCAGGGACGCTCAGCCCGAGCTGTCTGCAGTGCTGAGTCAGGGGCGGGCCCGGGCCTCATCGGGGCGCCGGGCTCGGGTGACTGACCGGGCCGGGCCTCACCGCGGCGCCGGGCCTGGCCTCATCGGGGCGCCGGGCTCGGCTGACTGGCCAGGCCGGGCCTCACCGCGGCGCCGGGCCTGGCCTCATCGGGGCGCCGGGCTCGGGTGACTGACCGGGCCAGGCCTCACCGCGGCGCCGGGCCTGGCCTCATCGGGGCGCCGGGCTCGGCTGACTGGCCAGGCCGGGCCTCACCGCGGCGCCGGGCCTGGCCTCATCGGGGCGCCGGGCTCGGCTGACTGGCCAGGCCAGGCCTCACCGGGGCCGGGCTCGGGGGCCGGGCCGGGCCGGGCCGGGCGGGGGCTCGCTTACTGTTATCGCGCACGGCCGCCATGAGCTCGTCGCGCACGGCCGCGTCCCCGCGGTGCTCGGGCAGGCTGAGCAGGAAGCGCAGCTGCGCGATGCGCAGGTCCGGGTTCTTGGGCAGGCCCTCCTCCTCCAGGTTCTCCAGCGGCATCGCTGCGGCGGCTCCGGGAGAACGACAACTACAACAACCGGCGGCGGGCCCGGGCCTGCACTCCCGGCTGCCAGCGGCGGAAGCGGAAGTGGAAGCGCAGCGCCTCCCCGACTTCCGGCACGAGCCCAGTAGCCTGCAGCGACCTCTGCCGGGCGCCGCCGGGAGTGCGCGGCCGCCGCCCCGCCCCGCCCCCCTGCCCAGCTGCGCTCCCCGTGTAGGGGAGCAGCGCCCCAGAGGTCATCTCCTGTACCGAGAGGGAAACGGAGGAGCGGGACTTATCAACAAGAGCAGAGCATCGACTTGATCCTGGAGGGGTCTGCCATTTCCTTCTCCAGCTCATTTTACAGAGGAGGAAGCTGAGGCAGGAGGGCGGTCGGGTGAAGTCTGTCTGCCAGAGTCAAAGAGTAAAGAAGGGGAAGAGTCAGGGTTTAAACCCAGGTCCTCCGCACCCGGCCCAGTGGAGGCCCTTCGTAGTGACCACGCTGGGTTCTATGTTCTAGGTTCCTCATGCCTAGAACGCAGTCAGAAGCTTCTCCAGCTGCCACATTTGTCCGTGGTTTCCCAAGGCGCCTGGTCGGAGTGACCCGTATGTAACTGCTCTGCCCCGCCCTGGTGACTGAAACAGAGCACCTCCCCCCCTCCCCACCAGCGTCCTACATCCGTCTATTTCTTTTTCCAAACTATATTTGTTACAAAGTATCCGCCCACGACCGGCATGTAGCAGGCACCATATACATGCTCACTGCCATCCTCCACCTCCCCCAGCCCTACCCCAGCACAACGCTAAGCACGGGGTAAGATCTGAAGAAACGCTTCTCCACTTCAGGAAATCTGGATGCGCCTTGAATGACGTCGGGCCCTTTCTGCCAGCAGAGTGTCTGTTAAATACATCCGAAAATCTTGCTCCGATGGTGTTTTTACCTGTTGATAACATCTTTAAACTGGGTAATAATTAGCATGTCTGTGGCGTGTTACATGCCCAGGGAGAGCACCGATCCAAGCCATCCCCTGAGCTTGACTTCATCTCACTGATAAGGTGTGAGATAACTTGTTCCAGGTCACGGCTGACAAGAAACAGGCTGGGATCTGAACGCATGTGGTGGGGTGCAAGACTGGGGATCGGAGGATGTAGTTGTGGTCCTCCTTCCTACCTCTGGGACTTAGCACAAGTCTTCGGCTCTCTGGACTCGTGTCCTGTCAGATGAATGGGTTGGACTGTTGAAAGACGCCAACAGTGCAGGTGGAAAGAGCGTTTGTTTAGGGTGGAGGCAGAGGGCCTGGGTCCACAGGCTGCTTCTGCTGTCAACTCACTGAGCTTTTCAGGGCCTCAGGTTCCCTCTCTGCAGGGATCGCAGGGTTGGAGTAAGTGAACCATATTCTAGATGAACACATCCCACTCCACATCTACGATGCCATGAATGCAGGGCTCCCAACTCAACACTCTGTGCTCCATCCACTCTCCCACAGATGTCCTGACTGCCCTAAGCATTGAAGCCAACGACCTTTGACATCATCAGCAGTTATCCCTGCATTGAGCATCTCTGAAGTCCCAAAGATCCATGATTTTGTCTGTCTTCTGAAGCAAAGGAGAGATGCCAGCAAGCGAACAAAAAACTCGTTCCAACAGATGGCGCCTTATTCATTGTCTTCGAAACTAAATTTTTGCTGGACTCCTGACCTTCCCTCCCCAAAAAAGGCTTGCATGAAAATGGATGGTGCCTGATAAATATGAATAAATTTAGCCTTTAAAAGTTATGTCCTTTTTGACATTAAGTGCTGTTGCCATATGTTTTTCATGGTTTACCTGATAGGAAATTAACTCAACAGCTAGGTCAGTCTGTGAGTCAATAAGCATTTAGTATGACTATGAGACATTTCTATTTGCTAGAAATACAAAGAAAGGCAAAAAACAGTCCCTGCTCTCAGTCTGAAGTCTAGACCCCTGGAATTAGCCCTGCCTCAGGTCAACAATTCACTTAAATTTGGGGGGAGGGGACACCTACCACATGCAACTTATTTACTGAGGGCAATCAAAATAAATCTGGTCCTGTCCCTCAGGAAGCTAGTGATATGGTAAGGAAAATAAGTAATAGACAGGCAATAGATAGATAGAAAGATAGATAGATAGATAGATAGATAGATAGATAGATAGATATGGATGGAGAGAAAGATGGATAGATGGATAAATGGATAGAAAGATAGTGATGGATGACTAGATGGATTGAAAGAGAAATAGAAAGATAGATAAATGGGTAGAAAGAGATGAATGGATAGATGGATTGAAAGATAAAGAGATGGAAAGAGATATAGATGGATGGAGAGAAAGATAAAGAGCTAGATGGATAAATTAATAGATAGTGATGGATGGATAGATAAAGAGGTGAAAAGATGGATGGAAAGATAGAGAAATATAGATGGATGGATAGATAGATGGAAAGATAGACAAAGAGATAGCTATGGATGGGTTGATGAAAAGATAAAGAGAGAGCTAAACAAACACTTAAACAAACACTAAACACACTTAAAATTATTATGAGTTAGAGGAGGCTGAGAGGAAGCATAGTTCCATAGAAACCAGAAAGATCCGAGTTCAAGTCCCATCTGGCATTTACTGTGCAACCCTGAGCAAGTTTCTTAGTGTTCTCTTGATGATCATAAATTTTAAATAAGATTATAAAATTTAGATAAGACCTACTTCAGTAGAGGGAGTTTCCTGACCAGGGAATTCCCTATACCGGTGAAATCATAGCTCCTGTCCTTTGCCTTTACATAGACAACTATGATAACTTAGTAGGAAAAATAGAGGAAACATGTTCTAAGCCCATAGGAAAGAAAACTCACTTTTGGCAGCAGCAGGGAATCAGGGAAGCCTTCAGTGAAGAAATGAAAGTGATTTCTTGGTGATTAGATTTTGGAAAGACCCCATTGCCTTACATTCTTATTTCTGGATTCATCCAAGAATGTCCAGTTGATGGATAGCACTCATCTGGATGTACACATTCTGGTGTGTTTGTAAAGAAGTCAGCCTTGTTAGTTTACAGGCACTTCCCTTATTCACTAAATCTGATTAAATGCTGCCATATTTCTACTTAAGGAAATTAGAAAGTAGACTTCCAACATGTCAGTGTGACAACAGGATATGGCTGCTCCTTCGGCTGTGGGAATTGTCCAGGAGCCAAGGCATTTGGTGAAGTTTGCGTGTGAACTGACCCTTGTTCTTAGAACTGGTCTTCCAGTGGCTGTTAGGGCAGTTTGTAATGAGATCTTTGTCATTTGATGTATTTGACTCATGGGGACAGCTCACTGAGCTGCTGGTGCCAGAGAAGGCACAGCTGAGCTTTGGCAGTAGGAACTTGGGTGATTTTTAAAAAATGGACCTGTTGCTTCAATCCTCCCACACTGCGGACTTGGGGTACAAGTGTTCCAGAGATTCAAACAGGTGAATAAAACTGTGAGTGACTACAGATTAGATGAGGAAGCCAAAGTCTGGTTGAACTAGAAATGAGGGAATTCTATTCCTAAGAAAGGAGGGAAGATGACCCCGGCTTATCTGCAAAGAAAGCTAAATAATAACAGTCATCAAGAAAAAGTTCCTTTTTTTGTTTCACCCCTAAAAATAAGTGCATTAAATAGTATTTTTTGTACCATGTAGAATTGCAAATTTTAGAACTGAAAGGACCTCGAAAACATTAACTCTAACCTCCCTCATTTTCAAGGAGAACATTTCATTTTGACTATCAGCCCACTATTTTCATGTGAATGATAGTTTTATGTTCTAGTAAGCCTTTTTTTCCCTTCTAAATAAAACTCTATTCATTTAAATCACCTAAATTGTATATACTAATGAGACTTCTCCTTCTCCCTCCTACCCTTTAAGGAGGGTATCCAAGAGAGCCATCTCAGAATTTCCCACCCAGATGTCCTTCTCTGGCTACACCATCCCCTCCGTTCTCTCCCCTAATACACTTTTCAGCTGGTTTTTTTTTTTTTTTTACTATATCATCTTCCACCATTGGATGGTAAGCAGCTCAAGGGCAGGAACCTGCCTCTTACTTTTTCTTCTCGCTTCCAGTCTCTCCCCTCTCCAACGAATCTTACACTCATCTGCCACAGCCCAGGCTGCTGTCCTCATCAAGAACCTTTGGTAGCTCCTCATTACCTCTGAAATAAAAGTATTATCCTGTGTGTCACTACACAGCCTTTGCCATTTGGCACCAATCTCCCCTCCCAGACTGATTTCTTGTTCCTCCCTTTCACACGCGTTGTGTGGTCAGTATTGCTGTTCCTCTCACGGGGCTTCCCTGTTCCTACCGCCATGCCATTCGAAGTCTGTGTCCCATGTCTGGAATGCAGTCCTTTACCTTAGCCTCATAGAATTCCCAGCATCCTTCAAAGCTCATCTCCAACAGCACCTCATAAATAAGGCCTTTCCTCATCTCTGCGGCTGTCAGTGCCACTCTGCTCAGGATACCTGTATTTCCTTATCTGTGAACATGTGGAGTCTCCAGAGTGGAAAATAAGCTCTCTAATTCCTGGAGCCTATCACAGTGCCACTAGTAGGTGCTTAATAAATGCTGGCTAAATGGAATAGAGATTTCTTAGGATAATAGAATAAAAGATTTAGAGCTGAGAGAGGCTTTAGAAAGCCATCAAAGTCACCTTGCTCCTTTTACAGGTGAGGCAGCAGAGGTCATGTGACAAGTAAATATCTGAAGCAGGATTTGAACTCAGGCCTTCCTGACTCCCGGATCAAAGCTCTGTGTCCAAACATTCCTTCAGTTTGTCACTAGTTTATAGTAGGAATCCAAAAGTAAACTGAAGAACTTGATTTTGAATGTCATATTGCATTATCTAAGATGGATGGAGAAGGTAGCAGAGCAGAGTGAAGAGAAATATCCCCAAAGCAAAGAGACCTGGGTTCAAATCCTGCCTCTAACATATGTTATCTGGGTGATAGAAGAACATAACTTCAAGTTGCAGAGTCAGTGCCAAGCTGCGTTGGAAGGAATGTCCTCAATGAAGGGTCTCTTAAACCAGCAAATTCACAGTGCAATCCTCTCTCTCTTTCCCTAAATAATAGACTTTGAGAAGATCATTTGATAATTTCTTGATGATTTTCTGCTTTGTAGTTTCCCAAAAAAGTTTTTGGTCATTTCTTTTAAGGATGTCCATGTGGTTCCTTCAGTGTCATTCAGCTGCTCATAAGAATATTTATCTTTCATTGCTTCCATTATTTCAAGACTCACAAATATCTTTCCTTTGATTTTAGCCTCATTATTTCTTGGAAATTTATTTTTCACATAGAAAAGTCTGTACCATTTTGATCCATTGGCTTTGTTAAAGCTTGTAATCCTACCAAATTACCAATTTGTAATCCAAGTTGTAATCCTACCAAAAAAGAAGAGCCCTTCTCAGAGCTCCACAGATCTACCAAGAACACTTCTCAAGTTAAAGATTTTGAACATATTTTGGTGCCCTCTTACAGAAGATTCCATCTTTTTAGTCTACATCAGGGATTCTTAACATTTTCTGTATCATGGGCCCCTTTGGTGATGCCTCTAGATCCCATCTCTGAATAATGTTTTAAAATGAATAAAATAAAATGCATGTGATTACAAAGGCAACCAGAGGTTAGTGAAAATAAAGAAGCATTTTTTTCACCACCCCAGTTTATAGATGCCCTGAAATCTGATTCAGGAGATGAAAATTTATCTTGACTTCTAGACAACTTAATAACATGGGCAAGGCCATTTCTATCTCCTTGATACTTAAGGTGAGGATCTGAAGATGGAAAAGTTATTTCCAACAGGGCATCACCACCTTGCTTTCTTCTCCTGACTTTGATCCTATTTCTGAACTTTAAAATTTTGCCTCAGATGCAGTCTCATTCTAAAACTTCCTTTAGGGTCTGGAATTTCCTTGACCTGCAACATCTGACAGTCCTTTTCACCCTGGATTATCTTAATAACAGTCCCTTTCTCCCTATGCTGGTTTCCTCCTGGAGCCTGCATCTGTGAAGGGACCCAGGACAGCCAACCTCATTCCCTTCCTTCGTATCTCTCCTAACTTTCTGGACTGCAGAGCTATGCTCTGACACTGGGTATTTTCCCACCAACAACCCCACCCCAATCTTTCCAGCTCCCTCATATGTATTGTATACATAAGCTCCTTGAGGACAGACTGACTTTTTTTGCATGTATCTGTATGCATAGTACAAAGTGTAACACCTGATATAAATAAGTGCTTAATAAATGCCGACTGCCTTTTCCGGGGAGGCTGCCCTCCTACCAAGGCTCATCATTACCACTGAAATCACCAAATTCATCTTTATCCTAGTTCTGGTGGTTTTGGTTCAGAGAGCTCCTGCGGGACAGGCTTCATAGCAGAGGGTATCCTACAGTATGTTTAGACTTGGAGGTGATACCATATACATTTGTTAAGCAAATAGCCACCTGTTGGATGACCTTTTCGTTTCCTCCAAATCATTGCATGGGACAGAACCCATCTAACTGGCCAGTTAGTAGGCTAACCCAAGTGATATTAACAGCATGAATTAATTGAATAGCTTCTAGCCGACCTATAAAATAGAGGAATACTTTTCATCTCTGGGCTTTACAAGTTAGCTCACCACACACATAATCAAAGCAATTCATGTGATTGACACACAAGACATATTGAGAATGTAAGTCATTTATACAGTGTACAAAAAGCTTGAGAAAAAGGAATTTGAAACAACAGTGATGTTTGCCAAACGATACCCAGAGTACTGCTATAAACACCAGCGCATTATTGATTTGATTGTGCCACAGGATTAAACGTGTATGAACATATCCCATGCCTCTCCACCATATAACTCATAAGCTGAGACTTCATACATTTACAAGAATATTCCAACTAGTGACTTTCACTATTCCCCCCACCCCACTCCCAAGAGTCTTCTCCCAATCAAGCCATGCCTTATTACAACTTCATATTGCATAATTTAGAAGAAAGGTCATGTGTCACTTCATGATGGTAGGGAGATAGAGAAATTGCATTGACATTTCTGAATTCAGCAACAACCACAAAAAATACATATAAAACACCATATAATTTCCATGTGGGAAAATGTATATTGGACAGTATAATACATCACCTCCAATGATTCTGACTTACGGTTGGGTCATTACAAACAAGACATTGCATTTGAGTTCATTTGGACAACAGTGGTTCCAGGTAGGCTAAACCTCTTCAACTAATAGTTTTATAAAAGACTTAGTACCCAATGCTGAGTACTTGCCTAACACAAGTATCATACAAGGCTTACTCCAGGGTATTTCACAATTTTTCCTAGTCTTCCTAGGGTAGCATCATGCTGAGGTTATAAACGTTGTCCCCAAACTCTTAGGGTAATTTTAAGCTATTAAGGTTTAAAGCTTTTGGGATACCCTGCCTATAGTATGGATTCTCAACTCCAGCTAACACTTTGAAAACATCATAAATCAAAGAAATCCCAGCAATGAAAAGCCCAGAGACAAAGCTGATCATCACATCTATTATTCCTGCTTTCTGTCTACACTGCTCATTTAGACCATTTTTCAGATCAAATCCGCTTGAGTTTTTTTTAAGCCATTATTACCACTAATTGCTAAGAAATCAATAGCATTTTGAAGAGCTGTTCTGATTGGGTTGTCTTATTGATCAAAATAACTGCTTTTAAGTGATTGACTGTCCTGATATTGACTATAAAACAGTCCATCCAATCAATTTTGTAATTGTAGCTATTAAACAGAGTGGAATGGATTAACTGATGACTGTTTTCAAAGCTAGAAACCTAACTGAGGGATTCAGTTTCCCTCTTTGAAGAGGAAATAAATTCTATGTACTAGAAAAATGCTTAGCATCTTTTCTCTCTGAGACAGTCTCATGGAAATTAAAAATGTGTTTATTCCAAAAGGCCAAGGGTCAGCTGAGTGCACGCATGGCTCTGCTTTAAAGCTCTTTGCAGTTCAAGTGTCCTTGATTTGGGGTCTATTTGAAAATTAGGTTTTGTTCCTTCTTTATCAGTGTTAGAAGCCAATTTCCACTTGAACCTGGTTTTATTTAGATATCCTTCTAGGTGGTTCATGCCTCCCCTTCCTTTCAAACATTCTTATTCTCTCTTTGCATTAGGTAATTTGGGTTGAAAAGAATACACTTTTTCAAAAAAATGTTCTTTCACTGTATGCAAAATGTACACAGTTTCTCATGCTGTACCTTTGGGCTACGAACTGTGATTACCACCACATTCCTTGCATTAAAAAAAATGTTCTTCTTACTGTATAATTAACTTTATCAGCCTTGCTCTGGTGATGCACACTTTTAATTACATGCACTTTCAGCTTTTTCATTGAATTTCTAAGACTTTATGTGAGAGGCACTGATTACAGTTTCCTTGCACACGTCCAAGAATGTTTTGTGTGCACGGTTATCTCTGCTTACTTCAGCACCCTTCCTGTGAGGCAGTTATTGATTATACCACATAGAATGGGATCTTTAAATAGAACATCTGCTTGGAATGCGCAGACTTTTCATGTTATTGTAGCATAATGATCAATTGACTTACCGCACTCATTCTCCCCCCCCCCCCCATGCCTTTCCAAAGGAACGCTCTGGAGTGATACATAGTCCTTGGTGTTTTCCCCTCCTTCACCATTTTTCTCCTTTAACATGCCATGTGCCTCAAGCACTTTGATTTGGATCTCAGAGTACAACATGGCTTGCCTTTACCGTCTCAGGATTCTACTTCTCTTGGCCAGGGAGCACTTTTTAATTTCAATCAGTAATTGGAGGCAGCTAGGTGTCCATATTAGAGAGAATGATGGAATTGGGAGGATTGTGTACAAATCCTACAATAAACTCTAGCAGTGTGAACCCAGTCAAACCTCTTTCCTTCTCTCTGCCTCTGTTTCCTCATCTGTAAAATCATGATAATCATATCTCCCTCTCAGGATTGTTGTGAAAAGCAAATGAGATAATATTTGTAAAGGACTTTGCAAACCTTAAAGTACCATATAAGTGTTAGGTATGAAGAGGAGGAGGAGGGAGGCCTATATTAAGTAACATATTTAATGAAAGTTTGGTCTGGCCTATTTTCTCAGTTCTTTACAAAGCAATGGAATCCCACATCCCTGGATATGTTCTATTAATACTCCTTACCCCTTTGGTGGGTGATGAGTAGGGAAGTATCACAAGCTCTCTACCTTCTTCACATTTTAAATCACTCCAGCTCCCCAAGGACACACACACAGATACACTGGTAAGCTGGATACCAGCATCCTATGGCAATTCTGTGAAACAGAAGAGGTAAATCTTCCAGGTTTAACGGAAATCTGTAACCAAGCCTTTCCTCAGAGGGAAAGGTAGGAAGAGCCATCTTCCATAGCCTTTATTTCCATTGATTCCAATTATATGGGCCAGCAGGTCCTTTGTATAAAAGCAAACCAAAACATTTACATATTTTTGACATAGAGTTTCTTCTTAAAGATTTTCTTTGAACGGAGACTGTATTTAGGTTTGTGATTTTTTAAATATTTTTAGCTGAACATTAAGGAGTCTTCATCAGCCTCCATGATTTCTATCTTTTCTTTAAATACCTCAAGCTAAACATGACCCAAGAGCCCCACTTGGTTTTATTTGTGTTCCTGATTGCTGGGTCTTCCTGACACAGCAGTCTCTTGGTGTTCTTTCTTATCTGACCCCTTTCGTTTCTTTTGCAGGGTAATTAAGCTAAGTGGCACCACAGCTCACAGAGCACCAGCCCTGGAGTCAGAGAGACTCATCTTCCTGAGTTCAAATCGGACCTCAGACACTTGCTAGCGGTGTGACCCTGGGCAAGTCACATCACCTGGTTTACTTCAGTTTCCTCATCTGTAAAATAAGGTGGAGAAGGAGATGGCAAGCCACTGTAGTATCTTTGCCACAAAAGCCCCGAGCAATGTCACAGAGAGTCGGACACAACTGAACACAGGAAATAGTCACGTACCAGTTGAGATGTGGGGGTGGCTTTCTGTCTTGACCTCATCGGCTCCCATGGATTCAGCTATTAAGATAGAAAATGAAAATGTTAATCATAATAATCCTAGCATTTATATAGTGCTTTAAGTTATGGAATGAATCATGAATGGCAGTATAACTTGTTTGGAGGTCTTCAGTAACACCAGGGTAGATGTCAAAAGGTATAATAGGGTCCAACAGTTCCTATCTCTAGGTTTACAAAGCACTTTACGTGTGTTCTCTCACGTGATCCTCATAATAACCCTGTGAAATAGGTGCTTTTGTTATCATCCCCATTTTGCAGATAAGGGTTGAGTGACTTGTTCAGACTCACAAGCTCGTAAATGTCTGGATCAGGACTTGAACTCAGGTCTTCCTGATTTCAGGTGCATCTCCCTATCCACTACAGTAGTGGTATCAAACTCCGGTGGAAATGGGGCCACTAACTGGTACCTAAGGATCCCAGCAGGCCATACATAGATTTAGTTTTAAAATGTTATAATATAATATTTTATTGTATTTTTATTTATTTTGTTATTTCCTGATTACATTTTAATCTGGTTAGGCCTCCCTTGGGAGAGCTGTGGACTGCATGTTTCACATGTTTGCACTACAGCCTGTAACAGACTCCCAAATCGTATCCCTGCCACCTCATCGTCACCCTAGTCTCATGTTATCTCCAGCCGCTTGCTAGACGTCTCTGCCAACGTGGCCCACAGGCCTCTCCAACTCAAGTGTCCAAAAGAGAATTCATCAGCTTCCCCTCTATGTCCCACTGCACCTCCTAATTCCCTTTTTCCTTCTGACATCACCACTCATCTTTTAGTTACCCAGGTTCACAAACCCAGCTCTCTCTAAACCAGACAGAGTGACACAACAGTAAGGGAATAAATCCCTTCCCTCAACAATTATGAGGTCTATTAAGTATTTCCAAGGACATTAGGAATTCAGTGTTTAAGCTTGGCAAGTAATCCTAATGGGGTAAGAGGGAATTATACTGAATTCCACTTTATAATGAATATATACATCTTGCACTCAATTTCACTTTTTGATATGATATAAAATTTCTAGCCTATGGTAATATTTGCATACATTATATATACAAATACACATAGAGATACACATATGTGTGTATAAATACATGTGTATACATTCCAGGTAGTTGGCATAGGGGATGACACACTGGGTATGAAATCAGGAAGACTTTTTTCTGAGTTCAGATATGGTCTTAAACACTTATGAGGCTCTGTTTGCTTCAGCTGTTTTATCATCTGTAAAATGGAGACAATCAATAGCATCTACCTCCAAGGGCTGTTTTAAGGGTAAATGGGACAATATTAGTAAAGTTTTTGGCCAACCTTTATCCATATATAAATACCAGATATTATTAGAGACAACATAGTAAATATCCTATAACACACAGGGTCCTGGTTCATTCCTCTCTCTTTTCATATTTGAAGATACATCCATGTAATTATCTAGAAGAGGCTGAGGTATGTTCATTAGAGTGCTGGGTTCAGAGTCTTACTTTGATACTAGCTTGAGACTGTGGGTAAGTTACTTATCTTCTCTGAAACAAAATCTCCAGGACCATTTTATAGATGGGAAAACTGAATGCAGAAAGGTTGTCACTTACCTAAGGTCCAGCCTGAGTCCCAAGTAGAACCTCCTCTCAAAGCCTCACAAGTGACCACACCCTTGCTTGTAATTAGGCCCCATGGGGCCCATAGTTCAGTTCTATAACTGAACTGTGTCCAAGGGAGACCACAGTGTTTGATGGTGTTTACACTGTCCTGCTTCAATCAGACGATCAGTAACCAATCATGTATTACATTCTTTTCACGTGCCAAAGACTGTATTATACCAGGCAGTAGGGATACAAAAACAAGATGAAACCATTCCTGATGGCCAGGAGCTTACATTCTGTCATCTACATAAATCAGAATGTTCAGGGGAAAAATAATTTTTGGAGGGATAGTAACCCTGGACACTTAAAAATGTAAGTATTATTAATACAACTTGCTTACTCATACCACTGTTCCTCTCAAAAGGTTAAGTGACAACATGACATCTTGGGCAAGTCGCTTAACATCTCTGCGCAAGTGTTTCCTCATTTATAAAATGAGAAGGCTGTGTTCCCTGGTCTCTAAGACCCCTTCCAACTCTAAATCTATAATCGTGTAAATGACACTGGTCCTGTTCAAGAGTTTTTCATTTGCACAAGCCTTGAGTTTTGTATCTTGTGACCACCAGTAGAGGGCAGCAATGTCCAGTCGGTCATCCACAAATAGACATCCTGTTCAGAATATATTAGAGTCAAGGAGACCCAAAAGCTGGGTCAGATAAAGCAGAGTTCAGCTCTCAGAGCGTAAGAATAAAAATCTATAGAAGGCTGGCACTATACCAATTAAATTCTACAGATAATGCTGTGCACCAGCGGGCCAGTCCGGACTGGTTAAACAGATACATGGACAAGATTATAAGCACCCAAAGGTAGCACGATTCCATGGAGGAAGATATAAAGGTGTAGTGGGCCTCAAGCTGTCCTCACTTCCTGCCCACAGACAGGTAAACATGCAGTGCTATATAGGTTGAGACCCTTGGGTCCTATGGCCTGCTGTAGATCTATTGACATCATCATCATTGCCATGGCTAATGCTAATGAGAGCTAACGATTATGTGTCATCTACTATGTGCCAGGCACTGCGCTAAGCAACTTGCAAATATTATCTCATTTTATCCTTACAACAATACTCAGTGGTATATGCTATTATTACCATCATTTTGCCGATGGGGAAACTGAGGCACACAGATTTTTTTTTTTAAGTGACTTACCCAGGTTCACACAGTAAGTGTCTCAAGTCATATTGGAACTTAGTTTTTCCTGACTCCATCTACCCTAGGGTTCCTGAAACATTCAAACAGCCATCCTTCTTCCTTCCTCCCTCCCTCCCTTCCTTTCTTCCTTTCTTCCCTCCCTTCCTTCTTTCCTCCCTCCCTCCTTTCCTCCCTTCTTTTCCCTCCTTCATTCCATGGCAATTTTTGAAAACCCAGGTACTGTGAACTGTATAAAAGCATAAAAGACTAGGCCCCTGACCCTGAGGAGTTTACAATCTGATAGAGGAAGCTGTGTATAGATTGTACACACATGAAATCGCTGCAGCAAAATTCCAAGGAGTCCAAAAAAGGAAATGTCTGGGACTGTGTGGTCCAAACCCATCACAGTTAATCCGTAATTAAAAGGTGGGAATTGCTTATGTTTAGTATACCAAACCATGAGGTGCAGAGGTGTGAACACCATCTTTAATTTTGTGATTTTACCCTTCCTAGTTTACTTTGAAGAATTAAATAGCTCACACCATTGAAGGAAGGTGGAAGAGAGATGGTCTCATACTGTGGAGTGGGAATATGGTTACAGGGGAATGAGCACCAGGCATGCATTCAGAAGACTAGGTTGAACCCCTAAATCAAATACTCGCTAACTGTGTAATCAGAGGCAAGCCCCTTACCCTCTCTCTATATCAGTGTCCTCATCTGAGCAGATACCTCACTGGATAGATAATTTTCAAGAAAGCACTATAAACTGTTGCTGGGGATTTTGAAGATGATCTGTGGTTTCATTCCTATCAAGGGCTTCTGGTGAGGAAAATCCACCAATGAAAGTCAACCTTTGCTCTATAGCCTAGAGGCTTAGAGAGCTTGGGGGAGTGAAGGGTCTGTAGTAACTTGGCCACATCAGAGGCAGGACTCGATCCAGGTCTTTGCGCCTCTGGGGCTAGGTCTCTATCTACCCTAATACCTCGTTCTCTGACCGATCATCTTTATATTAAGGTGGGACTTTAATCAATCAACAACCTATTTTGGGTCGGACATTGTGCTAATACTCGGAGGTGTAAGGAAAGGTAAAGACCAGTCCCTGTTCTCAAGGAGCTCACAACCTAATGAAGGAGACAGGAAGAAAAATTCATACACATAAGCTACATATGGAATAAATAGAAAATAATCAACAAGGGGAAGGGGCTAGAATTAAAAGAATTAAGAGGAAAGGCTTCTTGTAGAAGGTGGGATTTTGCAGCCACTTAAACATGCTCATTCATTTAGCCATCTATTGAATGCCTACTATTTGCAAGACATACTAACCAATGTTGATCTATACGTGTATATGCATGTATTTAAATTGTATATATGTACGCACACAAATGTACACATGTATGTATACAAAGGCACATATAGGTATATAAGTATTTACACAAATGTACGTGTAATTACACATATGTATATGTGCATTGCCATGAATGTGCCTATACATGTTTGCGTAGATGTACATGTGTGTATTTACATTGCCCAGAACATCTATTTGAGATAAATAAAACAATGCAGAGAAGGGCATAAAATGCCTGCTTGTTGACTGTAGCTCATAAAAAAAAAAAAAGAAATCTGTTCAGACTCCCAGCGAGAAGCCAAAATTAGCCCAATTTAGATTATCCAGCAATCATGACTTCAGGCAAGATTCAGTGCACATTTAATGGAAAAAGCAGTAAAGGAGGTAGCGCTCCGATGAAGTAATGCCCACTTTGGTTTGGGAATGTAGACATGTGCTTTTTGTGGGGAGTAGGAGATGGGGGCACAAGCCCAGTGTGGATTTAAATTTGCGTCTCTAAATTGGATTCATGCAATGTGCATTCTCCTTACCATCTATTTTCAGGAATTTGTTTCCTTGAAGTATGTTCAGAGGCTACTCCTCCAGTGTCCGTCTCTAGCAATTCTCTTTCATTCAAATTGAGCCTTAAACAAACACCCAGGCTAGCCAACATCCACCTCTGTGGAGTAAAAGCTGAAATTTACATAGCACTTTATGGATGGCAAAATGCTTTACATATATTATCTCATTTGACTCTCACAACCTTGTGAAAGAGGCACTATTGGCATTTATTTTTACAGATGAGGAAACTGAGACTTCGAGGGTTCAAGTTACTTGCTCCAGGTTACGTAGATAGTAAGTTCCCGAGGCAGGATTTGAACCCAAGACTTCCAGACTCCGGTCCCTTCTCCATTACACCCAGCTGCCTCTCAGGAGAAACACATCGTTTGCAAAATGATGAGGCCCACACTGGCCGCAGGTCCATTTTCCAGTGGTCAGCAAACCTGAGACGTTTCTCTCTGCAGCTATTTCTAGACTTCTGGCTTACAGGAGTCTCTGTGTCCTCCTACTGATCCACCAGCATCTTAAAATAAAAAATGTCCCCCGTGGCTTTTATTGCTTTTCTGGCATAGGTTTATGTGAGCATTCCCTAAAGGGCTACATTTTTCTCTCCTTTCACTAAATGCAAGCCTTGTAAGAGCGTGCAAAATGTGGCAAGACAAATTTATTTCATGGCGTCTATTTTCTAATAAGATAGTCTCTTGTTGAATGGTTTTTTTAGACTAAGTAATGGCTGCTCTGGACCTCCATACAATGGGCTGTGGGGTCTCTTGGTTCTTTTGCCTTTTTTCAAGGCAAGCTTGCTGGTAGATTTCCTGGACCATGTAGCTCAGCCAACTGCTTGGGAATTTTTAGAATTCCTTCTTTCTCTCTCTTTTTAAGGAGAACACTAATGCCACACATTCTGCTTTATTTTAAGAAAGTTTGTACCAGCCGAATCTGTCTGAAGTCACGCTCCACTTACTGTACAGCACTTGTTGGATTTTTGGCCACACGAGATGTCTTGAGTCTGAAGATAAAAAATGTGTAAAACAACCCCACCCCCACTCCATCACCCCACCCCGCCCCCCAGCAGTCCTCACCTCAGGACAAGCTCCCTGGCTGGATAGACATTTGTGGTCTGCTTTAGGCAGATCTACTTTGGGGACCTGTTTGAATTGGAACCCCTACTGCCCATCCCCTTGATCTTTCTTGGATGCTTTAAATGTAAAACAATGCTCTGGCAGCCTTAATCAGTGATTTATACCCCAGCTTAGGGAGATCCCTGGGGTGGGGAAAGGATGTCTCAAGATACTCCAAATGAATTCATTTTAAATTCTTTAAAGTTGGTGTTGTCAAAAAGTCTGCAAGCATTTATTAAGCACCTACTATGGGCACTGTGCTAAGCCATGGGGCTACAAAGAAAAGCAAAAGATGGCCCGTACTCTTAAGGAGCTCAATCTACTAAGGGAGCCAAAAGGCCAGCAAGAGCTATCTCTGTCTGTCTATCTATCTATCATCTATCTGTCTATCTATCTATCATCCACCTATCTATCTATCTATCCATCCATTCATCCATCCATTCATCTATCATCCACCTATCTATTATCGATCATCTATCTATCATCCACCTATCTATCCATCCATCTATCATCTATCTATCTATCATCCATCCATCTATCTATCTATCATCTATCATCCACCTATCTGTCTATCTATCCATCTATTTATCTACCTTCCTATCTATCTGTCTGTCTGTCTACCTGTCTATCCCTCTAGCTGTCTGTCTGTCTGTCTAGCTGTCTGTCAGTCTAACTGTTGTTCAGTTATTTTCAGTTGTGCCTAACTCTTCGTGATCCTGCCTGAAGTTTTATTGGCAGAAATACTGGAGTGGTTTGCCATTTCCTTCTCTAGTTCATTTTACAGATGAGGAAACTGGGGCAAACAGGGTTAAGTGACTTGTCCAACTTATCTGGGGTCACCCAGCTAGTAAGCGATTTGAACTCCGGTCTTCCTGACTCCAGGCCCAGCATTCTATCCACTGTGCAACCCTGCTGCCCCATCTATACATGTGTACGTATGTACGCATTTGAATTTTACCACATACATGACAGAATGGATATAATCTCAGAGGGAAGGCACTAACATTAAGGTAGATCGGAAAAAGCCTCTCAAAGATGAGGTTTTAAGAATTGTTTCTCCCTTTTAGAAAAATAAAAGGTGGGAGGGGGCAGGAATGTCAGTACTTTAATTTTAAAATAGAGGAAAAGCAATTCAGAGAAAAAAATGGAAATTATATTAAATTGAGAGGCAACAGCAGAAGAACTGGTCTTGGAGTCAGAAGGATCTGAGAACGTGTTTTCACACATTGGCTGTGTAACCCTGGACAAATCATCTAACCACCCAGTTGTAAGACTGCATTCTAAAGAAAGGGCCAAGATGCGGTGATAGGGGAAATTCCAATCTGGAAGCTCTCTAAGCAGAAGAAATCAGGTATCCAGTCCTTTGCCATCTCAAACAGTTAAAAATTGCTCCAAGGAAAAGGAGAAAAAATGACTTTACTTGACAGCTCATAATGGCTAAAAGAGGCAGTGTACCTAGATGGTTGCCTCGGGGTAATCTTGGAGTCAGGAAAACTTGGGTTCAAGTCAAGCCCTGACTCATCCTAGTAGTAGGACTATTGGCAAGGCCTTTAACTTTTCAGTGCCCTAGGAGATACCGTAGGACTAAAGCTAATAGAGAAATTGCAATTCTGGGTCAGTATAGGAAGTATCCACTTCAGGCAAATCATAGCTCTGGACTTCAAAAAAAAGGTTGTATGGAGACATCGTAAAATAGTTGGCTGAGCTAGGAAGAAAAGGATTTTAATACTTATTCTGAGCTATATGAACCTAGGCCATCCTCTTAATCTCTCCGTGCCTCTGGCCCTGCCCATCCCAGATGTAATAAAGATCTGAAATTTAAAAAAATCATACAGCTGCCATACAGAAACAGTGAAGTGTTGGGTGTCTGGAAATTGAACAATTGTCTGGTGCAATTTCAGAAAGACTGGGGCCCAAAATTTTGCCTTTGTTGCATCCATTTTTAGTGGGTCAAAGACTTATTAAAGTCAATCAAGGACTTGTGTGATCAGAAAAAGGAGATGAGTCAGTCAGTGCAGGAAGAAGGAGGAGAGATGGATACTGGGTGTTACCTTGGTACCCAGCATTCTAGCCTCCCATGCCTGAAATGCTCTCCCTCCTCTGCTCCGACTCCTGACTTCCTTTAAGTCTCAACTAAAATCCCACCAAGAAACCTTCTCCAAAATCTCTTAATCCCAGTGCTTTCTCTCTTTTAATTATTTCCTTGTTATCCATATATCTATATCTCTCTCTATATATATCTTACTTTGTATATGATTGCTTGCATGTTTTCTCGCCCTCTGGACTGTAAACTCCTTGAGGATAGGGTCTGGCACATTGTATGAGCTTAAAAAATGTTTATTGATCATTTTATTAATTGATTGAGAAAGTTCCCCAGCCTAGACAATGTACCTTTTATGTCGACATTTCAGAAAACAAATGAGAAATTGCATGGCATGAGAAAAAGAATTCTCCAATCTCTGAATCAGACTGTGTCAAGTGCTGGACTAGGTACTAGGGACCTCCGAGGATGTGTAGCACCGACAGCGCCGAGACAACAATCCCCTCCACTGCCTCCCTGAGAAGTGGTTCTCCAACCTTTCTTAGAGGATTCCTAGGGAGGGAGAGATAACCCACCACCTCTGAAAGATGCCCATTCCATTTTGTGGATAGTTCTAACTACTAGCACATTTTTCTTTACAGAGAGTGCTGGAGTTGGAGTCAGGAAGACATGAATTCATTTCTTGTGTTAGGTCTTTATTAGCCAGACAAATCACACTCTCTCTGGGCCTCAATTTCCTTCTCTGTAAAATGAAGGGATTGGGCTTGATCTGCCTCTTCCACTCGATAGTTGGAATTGGGAAGTTAGAACTTGGTGGAACAAGATGTAACTTCAGCCCATCTTCCAACAAGCAGCTCCTACTTACCTCTGGGGTGAAGAAGAACAAGTCTCATCAGTCTCTGTGAAAGCCCCTCAGATACTTGAAGACAGCCCTGATGTTCTCTGAACATTCTCTATCCTAGGAGAAACATCCTCTGTTCGTGTTCATTCAGCCAATCACTGCATGATGAGCCTTTGAGGTCCTTCCCCATCTTGGGGGTTAGTTGCTCTTGGGGTCGTGTGTTGCTAAAACCTGAACACAATGCTCTAGATGGGAGCTGATGAGTACAGAGAACCAGGAAGCTGTTATATCCCTAGTGGGCAGAAGATCACCTGAGGTTTTCTCTTTTCTTTTTTGATTATCACATCACACTATAAACTCATCCGGAGCTTTCCAGTCACTGAAACTCCTTTCTCAGACAAGTTGCGACCTGGCCCTGTTTCTCTCATCTAACACTTAAGAGGCGAACTTTCTGGATTCAAGCCGAAGACTTTACATTTATTTACCCCAATGCTCTGGCCTGTCACTATCTTATGACCCTCTCATTTAATGTGTCAATTCTCCACTGACTTGTGTTGGAACGACTCAGAACCAAAGAGGCAACCGTTTTATGGAATTGAATCCTAGAATATTTGAATAGCTTGCCTGTAATTATAAGTGAGCTTCCCTGTTCAAGAACTACTCCCCGCTTTCAGTATAACTAGGTGGCACAGTGGGTAAAGTGCTGTGCCTGTAGTCAAGAACTCAGTTCGAATCTGACCTCTGACACTTACCAGATATATGGCCCTTGGCAATTTATTTAATCTGTTTGCTTTAGTTTCCTCCTCTGTAAAATGGGGATAATAAGGGTTGTTGTGAGGACCAAAGGAGATAATACTTCTAAAGCACTCTACTCAGTGCCAGGAATATCATAGGTGCTAAATAAATGCCTTTTTCCTCGCTTCCTTCCTACTTCCTTGTACAAACATTTTATTTTACCCTTTAAGAAAGCTTTGCTTAGATCAATGTAACAATAGAGGCAATATGCCAGAATGGGCACTTCCCCTGTCCTCTCACCAGCTAAAGAAATATGTGTGTAAATCTGTAAAACTCTCACTTACTTGGCAACATTTTTGGCATATTTCTGTTGGGCCCCCATATTATATGTTTTGCCAATGCTATAGGGGCCTACACTCTATGCCAAGTAACCACCCCAGAAACAAGATTATGACTGACCTAAAAGCTGAAAAATCTTGGAGCAAATATCTAGAATATGAGAAGTGAATCACTTGAGTCTAGCAGTCAGTGCGTGTCCTTCCAGCCACTAAGATACCAGAAGCAGAGAGGGAGAAATGAATTTCAGAGAAAGCAGAGTATAAACAGAGTATAAACAAACAGCAATTTGACCCAGGCTTCCTCTATTCATAGCCATGGTGTCATACGTCTGCATGCAACTCTGTACATTCTGAAGACATGCAAGAGATCTGGCATGTACTTGGAGACAATGGCAACCATATTTCCAACTTACTTGGATTGACTGGTTATGGAAACTGTAAATTCTTTCAAGTTTCCTTTTCCATATGTTCCTTCACCATATCTTTAACACAATATTGTTGAATTCTACTAGGACTCAAAGTTAAGTTCATGAGCCTATGGTTTGCAGATGCACTTTTGCAAACCACGTCATTTGTTCTCCAATCCTGATGCACTGGATTTATTCTCCGCCATCTTTCAAAGATCATTGTCAATGGGTCACAATCAAATCTACCCATTCTTTCAGCCCTGGTAGTACTGAACAGATGCTTTCAGTAATTCAGATGTAATTTCACATGGGCTTGGTGACCTAAACCCATCAAGAGCAGCTCGGTGCTGTCAGTGTCCCTGCTTATCTCCAAATAGCAACACTCAATTTGTCATTTTGGCAATGTTCTTCCCAGTGCTGTGATCATTTTCCCTGATAGAGGAAAGAAACCAAAGAGGAGGTGAATGTAACTGCCTTTTCTCCATTTTCCACTATCACTGTCCCACTCATCCCAAGCAATCATCCTTTACTTACTTTAAGATGCTTCTTTTCCAGAATGTTGCTAAAAGAAACTCCACAAAACCTAACTAAAACCACCATCCTCTTGTGAGGCCAAATCTGACTGTTATACTCTGGACACTGTTCTCACGGGAGAGTAACATGCTTCTCTTTCCATTCTCCATTTCTTTCCTTTGCTTCCATCTTCCATTCATGTCTTTTATGTACACATATATACATCGTGTGTAGAGATGACTTGCATGAGTGTCTCCATCTGTTTCTTCGTGCAAAGTCTTTTCTCTTTCATCAGAATATTTCCCTTGTGTCTTCAGAATTTTCTTCTTCAAAGATCCTCAGTCCCCCTGGGCTGGATTCCTATATAAAATTTTAATCCATGGTTCTAACCTGTCTTTTCTCTGAACCCTTCAAAATCTACTCTTTCAAAATCTAGAGAGCACGTCAGGTTATGCTTGACTTTTCTCTTTTTCTATATTATAAATTCCAAGGTGAATTGGTGACTTCTGCCCATCCTTCTATCCTAGTAAGCAGTTCCTCTCTGTTGGTGGGAATCAGATCCTGAATAGGAGTTTCCTTTGGTTCTTTTGCATTTTGAAGCATGAAATGTCATGAAGGCAGGTCAAGAAATTATTGGTAGCTTTGATATGAGGTGTGTGCATGGAGAGAGAGAAGGAAGAAAGAGAGAATTCTAGAATGTGTATAGATAAATTAGGTTCCCAACACTGCTACATCATGTCTCTGCATCAAGACAGATGTTTCCTGAACTATTCTTCTGTTTCGTCTTTCTGTCTAGGTGGTCTATCTGTGGTAAACGTCAGTGACAATATCTGGTTTCATCACTATTGATTGCCAGTCAAATTCTCTCTGCGATGCTTTTCCCTTCTGGTTTCTGAATTTACTAATAAAAGTATATCAATGCTACTCTGTTCTCCACAGACCCCCCCTTCCTCTTTGTTCTATACCTGTCTTGCTTCTTTTGAATATCATAAGCCCAACCAGAACCATGTTCCAGTTGTGAGCTACTTCAAGTCTCATGAATTCAAATTTATCTTCATGGGTTAGGGCCTGTCATTTACCTTCTCTCTTCCACACACTTGCTGCAGTTGTCTAGATCTCTGAGACCAGGATTTTATTGCTGGCCCCTTTGTTGGATTTTGTGGACGATGAATATCTGGGGGTCTCAATAGCTAATTTTTTCACTACATTAGGTTGGCAGATATACCTAAATTATTTTCTTCTGCTCTCTCTCTCTCGCCCTCCCTCTCTCTCTCTCTCTCTCTCCCTCTTTCCCTCGCCCCTCTCCCTCTCTCTCCCTCCCTGTCTCCTTCTCTCTCTCTCTCCCTCCCTCTCTCTCTCCCTCCCTCCCTCTCTCTCTCTCTCTCTCTGCCTCTCCCCCTCTCTCCCTCTTTCTCTCCCTCTCTCTCTCTCTCCCTCTCTCTCTCTCTCTCTCCCTCTCCCTCTCTCCCCATCCCCCCCCCCTCTCTCCCTCTCCCTCTCCCTCTCTCTCTGCCCCCCCTCCCCCTCCTCTTGTAGTGGGGGTGTTCCAGTTTCCTTGCTAATACTCTAATACTCTGATACAGCCCCATGTGCTCCTTTGACCTTCTAGGCCAACACGGAGAGCAGATGGAGAGCAGAGAATGAGATGAGGACTATGAACAGGATGTATAGGGGTATAATGGCAGCCATGGCCTTGCTTGTTCCTTCCCTTTTCCCCTTCCCATTGTCAGCATTCGATTTGTGATAGCCAGATAATGTCACATGGTTGTCTACCTTTAGGAACACTTGAGTTTTTTCCTTTGTTTCCAGGCATAAAATTTCTTTCTTTGCTGGACATTGTGGGGACCAACATAGGTATGAGAAGATCATGCTAGAAAAGGAGATCTTGGGACCCCAGGAAATGATCTTGAGTTTCTGAATCCCCATGCTGCTATAGCCACGAGAATCACGGAAAGCGTTCACAGTACTCTCAGATCACAAGCTAGATAATTAGTTGTGAGTAAACTGCATGTGTCTGGCTTCCTTTCATGAGGAGACAGGAAGTCTAAAATAAGACACTGAACTTGCAGACTAGCTCTCAATCCCTATCTGGTGTTGCGTCTGGGAAATGAGAGGAGAAAAACTCTAGCCTAAAATGGTCTTTAGAATGGTTGGGTCCATTGAATATTCAGTCGATTCATGCAAATAATGCTTCTGCTTTTGTTGACTTACCAAGATGATAATGCTTGCATAAATGATACTCTGTAAAGGGAAGGGAAGGGGAGCTAGTGGATGAGGATTTAACTAAGAGACCGAGTAACCGAGTCTGGGAGAGTGAAGGCAAGGGGTGGAGCCCATGGTGATTGACAACCGGCATAGACCTGGGTCCCAGGGATGGCTTTAAAGGGCTGGACAGCTGGTTATACACCACCCCCTCCCGCTTCAAGCATCAACTGGTTACATTTCTCATTTTAAAGTCCTTTTGACTCTGTTTACAACCAGCAAACAAACCTATCTATCATTGTTGGGTTCACTTCATCCCTAGCCAGTACAGTAGCCCAGCATTCCTACATTTTAAATCATAATCCAGCTATCTAAATCCTATTCTCAGGCAACATATTTTCCACTAGTTGTCCACTTCTCAAACCTGCCTTTCTCTTCCAAGACTTTGCCTTTGTTTGGCTGCAGCGATGAAAATGCCACCTGTGCTCTGCAAATCTTCAGTGTCCTGACCAAGAATCTGTAATCTGTAGCACGTTTTCTGGATTCCCTCTGGCGGTATCATCTGTGCCCGTGCAAATCCTCGGAAGTGGGTAGTACTCATCCATTTTGACAAAATTTGGGAGGTAGTGTCAGATCTTGGATGAATTCCCAGAGAAGATAGCAGAGCTTTATTATTATTAAAAGGGTGACAAAGATACTCCTCAGTAGGGAGTCACCAACCACCACTAACTACTTGTCTCTCCTGCCTTTGATCATCTAGTAATTTGCATTATCTCTCAACTGACCTCATTTGTGGCTGTGCATCAGCATCCCCCATAGGAAGCAGAAATGAGAAATGAACCTAACTCTTCACAGTTTCTGTTCTTATGTCTATGTCATAAAGTTTTATTATAAGAATACCCCCAACCATCTCCACATTCCTCCTCTTGGTATCACAAAGTCTAAACAAGGGTTCTCAACTTAGGATTTGTGAACTTTAAAAAAATAATTGGATAGCAGAATTTCAACAGATTTGTAATCTTATGTTTCATTTTACATAATGAAAAACATTTTGAGAAAGGGTACATAGGCTTCATCAGACTGCCCAATGGGTGCATGAAAGTAAAAATGGTTCAGAATCCCTGCCTAATTTCCTTGTGCGTGTCTTGTTTTCAAAGAAGAGCACTGATATCACAGGTGATGTCTTGACCTACTCCTAAATTAGATTTAAGTGAAGTAGAACCATGCAAAGTCATCACTTCTCTCCCTCTTCCAGAGGCACTGAAATCCAATAGCAGACCAAAGTCAGAATGACTCAGCAATGGCCCAGGATGTGGTGGGTCCCTGATGGCTGGCCATGTTCTAAGCTCTCCACAGGCCTGTCTGAGCTGCCTTCATGGGGGTTGGAACAAATGTTGTCATTCACCCATTTTTGACAGAGGAAGTTTTCACATGCTTGGGGTAG
Organism: Bettongia penicillata ogilbyi; assembly: GCA_023548195.1. Classification (NCBI taxonomy): domain Eukaryota; kingdom Metazoa; phylum Chordata; class Mammalia; order Diprotodontia; family Potoroidae; genus Bettongia; species Bettongia penicillata. The sequence continues at coordinate 24,038 of JAJHZJ010000062.1, read as the reverse complement.
ACATTCCTCCTAATTCAACAAGAAGTTGGGAGCCTCTTGGTTACCCTCAGCCTGTTTTAGCCCATCTACTAAAACCAGGTATCCGGGGTGTTCATGGTGGACTAGCACCTTGGGCATGAGGGCTTGCTGAGTCCCTTTCAGGGTTGCTCATCCACTTTGGTTATTTGTCTTTCACCCAGTTCCCCTCTGTGGCTCCAAGACAGTAATTTTCTAAGGTTTACATGTCAGCTGCTGAGGCCATGGCGAGACTGGCATGGTTTGAACTTAAGGCAGTAAAGGCATTGAAATGCCTCATGACTCTACTGACTTTGAACTGCCACATCACCATCTTCTTCCTAGAGGGCACACCTATTGCTTGGCTGACGCTCCAGCCAAACTTGTCCTTCATGATGTATTGTAGACCACATTCCAACCCTCCATGAGAAGAACACCCAAGCTTCTACCCACCAGAGAGCAGAGATGTTCCTCCCGTGGATTACCAGAGAAAGATTAGGGCCTGGAAGAGGATTTAGCAAGTTGAATCCAGTCTCTTTTTCTTCCCTTTGGGAGATTGGTCTGGATTGGGACCTTGCAACATGTCCTTCAGGGAGAGAAGTCAGAAGACCCAGGAGGTTCAGTGAAGAGGGTGAAGTGGGAGAGGAGAGAGGAAAACTTGGGTTTTCTGTAGTACCCAGCTCTTTGACATCCCAGCTCATCCACTGACTGCCAGGGTGACCTTGGGGAAGGCCTCAGCTTCTCCTTCTTAGAAATGACCATTTACAAGCAAAGTAAGCAGAGGAAGGCGAGTGATTCATACAATGACAACAACATTACAAAGAAAACAACTGTGAAGAAACTCTAGAACTGTGATCAGCACGAGGAGAGAACAAGGAGCCCTAAAGTCTAAAGATGAAAAACACCACCACCTTCTGCTGCAATGAGGAGGGACGTAAAATGCCAAAATGACATCCGGCTTTGGACATGGTCGATGTGGGAATTTGCTTTTCTGGACTATGCATGTTTGCAAGCCTGGTTTTCTTTTTCTTTCTTTCTTTTTTAAATTTCAACTTATGAAGGAAATGACAGGCAGTTTATAAATGTTGGAGAAGAAATTAGTAAAGGTATTAATAAAAAATAAATGGCAGCTAGGTGGCTCAGTGGATAGAGCGCCAGGCCTGGAGTCAGGAAGACCTGAGTTCAAATCCTTCCTCAGACACTTACTAGCAGCGTGGCCCTGGGCAAGTTACTTAAGCCTGTTTGCCTCAGTTTCCTCATCTGTAAAGTGGGAAAAAGAAATGGCAAATCACTTCAGTATCTTTGCCAAGAAAACCCCAGATGGGGTAACAAGGAGTCAGATATGATTGAAACAACTGAATGATAACAAATTAAAAATAAAACGAGGAGATCAGACCTGTAAGACCCCTTTTCTCCCTAAATCTATGTCACTAGGACCCCAGTGTCCCCATAACTTCTGTTTTCCCTGCCTGGTAAGGGTGGCACCATGGAAACAGTCATGGATTTGGAATCAGAGGTTTGGACTAAAATCCCACACAGATTGCTTCCCCTCTAGGAGGATCAATGCTCTCAACTGTGAAATGATTGGTTAAGACTAAATGCCCTCTCAGGTCCTTCCCAGGTGTAAGTCTATGCCGGTTTTCTTCTTTACTGGTTAGCCAGGTCCTTAATTGCAACATTTCCCTTTATTTTGTTTCAGAGTTAAAATTGATGAAGTCAGTTAATCAAAAAGCATTTATGAAGCACATACCATGTGCCAGTCATGGTGCTAAGTGCTAAGGATACAAAGAAGAAGAAGGAGGAGGAGGAGGAGGAAGAGGAAGAAGAGGAGGAAGAGGAAGAAAAGGAGAAGGAGGAGGAGGAGGAGGAAGAAGAAGAGTCTCTTTGGAGATTTGAACTGAGTCTTAAAGGAAGCTAGGGAAACTAGAGTGAGGTGAGTGGGTAAGGCATTTCAGGAGGGAGGGACTGACAGTGCAAAGGTACAGAGGTGGGAGATGGCATGGTACTCTGGAGGAATTGCGAGAGGACGGTCTTTATTTTTAGATTATTTGAATTATTCCATCAATTCACAACTTCACGAGGAAGGCAGAAAGAGACATTTTCTCTTCCTTGTTTTTCTCTCCCTATTCTCTCCCTCAACTTCTTTTGTTCTCTCTTCCTTCCTTAATTAGAAATCAATCTTGTTGTCCCACAACACAAGCTGGCTTCTTTATTGACACTTTCCACGTTTCTGATGTGCAAATCTTCTATTTTACTTCCTTTGAAGCAAACTCTAGGGTTTTGTTTTGTTTTATCTCTAGATAAAGCTGAGAATTTTAAAGCCTTCTCTTTCAGCTTGAGTCACTGAGTTTTCCTGTTATATACTGCTATCTGTCTGTCTTCGTATCTTTCCTTCTCGATTCCTTTTATCTACCAAAGCTGGACTCCAAAATAGCCGTTAACTCAAACACAGCTAAGAATGTATGATCTGTATCTTGCGGCAAGCTTGTGCTGCATGCTAATACGCTGAGTGTCTTTCCTCCAGGCATTTTTAATAATCTTCATCATAGTAATCATAACGTTTATGTAACATTTTTCATCCTTGGAGCTAAAATGGAGTATTCTGCTCGAACTGAAACAGTTTGCAATTTAGCCCGAAATACCTTTCTTTCACCATGGGATATTACTTGATTGCATTATATTAACACTATTATTATTATCAATAGAATTTCCAAAGTACTTTAAGGTTTGCAAAGTAATTTACATGTACCATCTCCTTTGGTCCTCGAAACATCCCTCTGAAGTGCGTGTTATAAACTATCTGCATTTGACAGATGAGGAAACTGAACCCGAACAAGGCAACTCCAACGTCTGGCATGCCTTCTCAACTTAGAGAAACTTTGTTTTTATCCACTGCTGTTAACAGTATCTGGCATACTTAATAAATACACACTTAATAAATGCCTATTGACTCACCAGCTATAATTGCAAAATTCAATATGAAACTTATAGTAGAAACTATCAAAAAATAAATCATTTCTCTCAACTGCCTAGAGTGAAGCAAAGTGGGGTTTTTGTTTTAGTTAACACAATAGCTTTATCTGGATTGATTCGTTATTTGGAGAATTGACCCTCTAGAGTCTAGACCAAGATGCAATTTGAATTTTGCCTGAAACTTCATCACCGTAGGACTTTCTTAGGTGAAGAAAGCAGGCTTCACTAAAGCAGACTGGTATCTCTTCTGCTGCTTGTGATCTGAGAAAGTTGCCTAGAGGCATTGAGAAGTTAAGTGACTTAGCCAGAGTCAAAACATGGTAGAGACTGGATCGGATCCAGTCCTTAGGAAGGCTGTTCCTCTCCTTCCTCTCTTCTCATTCTCTTCTGAACCTTGTGCAGTCTGAATTCGGATTTCACCTTTCAATTTCTCCAAAGTTACCCATGATCTCTTAATTGGCAACGATCTCTAATGGTATTTTCTCAGTTCTCCCCATTCTCGACTTCTCTGCAGCCTTTGACATTGTGGATCTCTCTTTTCTCTTTCAGGACAATGTTCCATTCAAGTTCTCCTCTGTCTGACTGCTCCTTCTTTGTCTCTTTTGCTGGTTCTTCATCCAGGTTAGTCACCTTCATGGTAGGTGGCTCCCAAGGCTCTGCCGTGAGCTGTCTGTCTCCTTTTTCTTTCTGTACTATTTCACTTGGTCTTCTCATCAACTCCCATGAATTCAGTTGTGCATGCAGATGATTCTCAGATCTGTTTGTTCAGTTTTTAATCTCTTCTATGATCCCATTTGGGGTTTTCTTGGCAAAGATACTAGAGCAGTTTGCCACTCCCTTCTCCAGCTCATTCAACAGATGACAGAACGGAGGCAAACAGGGTGAAATGACTTGTCCAGGGTCACCCAGCTAGTAAGTGTCTGAGGTCAGATTTGAACTCAGTTAAGTGAGTTTTCCTGACTCTAGATCTTGCACTCTATGCACTTGGGGGCCACTTAGCTGTCCCCTCTTTCACCTACAACTGCCTATTGGACATCTGGAGCTGGATATTTTCATAGACATCTTATATTCAATATCTCCAAAACTGAGCTCATTCTATTTCTCCCCAAACCTTCTGCTTTTCCTTAGTATCACTGAGGCCACCACCCCCTTCCAGACTCTTCTTGACTCCTCTCTCACTCCCTACATCCAGCTGCATTATCAAATCCTCTTTTTTTTCTTTTTCTAACTTGGAAACATCTGTTTTATACACCCCTTTCTCCTGTCACTGCAGTCTCCCTGGTTCAACCTGTCACAGTAACTGTGTCTCTTTTACCCAGAAACCTTGAGAGTCTTCCCCTCCCAGTTTGATTTTTTTTATTATTTTTTTTCTTTTTATTAAAAGGAGCCATCCCTTGAGTAACTACTTACAGAGGCCTATTCATTGAATGGGAGTATCTCTCTCAAAGTGAGAATCTGATAAGACCTTAGACTAAAATGTCCAAGGTCCCGCATTGCATCCTGGGCTATCTCCACTTGTCCTGATGAATATCATGCCTCTGGACTCAGATGGTTCAGGAGAAGAAAGTGAGGTTAGTGACGTTGCACAGCCCTCCCTCACTCAAATCAAAATCAACTACTGTAAGTCATGTCATCATCTTGATGTCATGGTCCTCTTGAGAATGAAGGACAAACACAACCCGTCTGAAGTCTCTCCCTGCTCCAGCCCAGCCTGCTCTCCAATGTCCCCGTAATCTCCCTAAAGTGCCAGCCTGACCATATCAACACAGTCCCCCATTCAACCAGTGCTTCCCTATTGCCTCCAAGATCAAACATAAAATCTTCCGTTTAGCTTTTAGAGTCCTTCATAACCCAGCCGCTACCTCACTTTTCCAGTCTTCTTACACGTTACCTCCCCTCCCCTCAGTGTACTCTGGGATGCAATGACACTGTCCTCCTTGATGTTTCTCACACATTTCAATTCGATAAACATTGAGCACTTATTATGTTCCAGGCACTATGCTTAGACACCCCATTCCCTGACTGAGCATTTTCACTCACTTCCCAACCTCTCACCCACATGTCTGGAACTCTCCATCCTTGTGACTAATTCCTGCCTTCCTTCAAGTCTCAGCTAAAAGTTCTACCTTCTACAAGACATCTTTCCCAGTCTCTTTAATTTTAATGACTTTCCTCTGAGATTATCTCCAATTTATCCTGTACATATCCTGTTTATACATAATTTTTGCATTTCCCTGATCAACTATGACTTCCTTGAGATCAAGAACTGATTTCTTGTTTGGTTTGGTTTATGACCTTTCTTTGAATTCTCAGCTTAGTACAGTACCTGGCACACAGTATGTATTTAATAACTGCTTATTGATTTGAACATGAGACTGGCTCTCTATCCATTACATACCATAATGCACCGTCTATATAACTGTTCTTTTCATCTTTCGTATGTTTTCCTTTCAGTCTTGCCTTTCATTAAAAAAAATCTATTTTCTCTTCTGATTTTTTTTTTTTATACATTCTATAACATATGTAAGGTGAATCCCAAAGAAATATTTTCTCTGGCCTCTACTAATGCCAGTGAACTTGAAGAAAACAGTCTCTTAAATATATAGTAAATGCTTCCTATAAATCATAAAAGTTCAGCCTATGAAGGAGAAACAATGGACAGTTAGTAGCAAATGAAAATCGTAATCCATTCCAATAACATAGTAACTCACAACAGACTCATTTCTGTAAGGCTAGAACAAGTTCTGAGGGAAATGTCTGAGGAGATTCCTGGAAATCCATAATTTCTGACTCTTAATTATAGCTCTAATACTAAATCTTTTCTTTAGTAGGTCAAATGGCTTAGTCTCCAGCAAGCCAGTGAGTTTAGAAACCAGAAAGAGGGAATTTACATAATAGAAGCAGAAATGGTTGTTTCCAAAAATAATAGTCATATGAGGATATATATATATAAAAGAAAGAAACCCTTTCCTTTTCCTATAGGTTTTTGTTAGAAAAAACCTTTCTGCATAGTTTCGTAAAGACTTCACTTCTTTTGAATGATAAATTCCTCTGTGACAAGGTTCATGGCATTGGGGGGATTATTCTACTCGTAATCCTTAGGATTGTAACTTGCAAATGTGAGCCCTGATTCATCATTTGATGACAATACTTGTCCTTTTAACATTTTAAGGAAAAAAAGGATGATATATATCCTTTCTGTCACCAGGGCTGTCAAATCATAGCTAGAGATTATTCATTTAAATTCTCAGAAACACAAATACTTTCCTAAAATCGCTTAGGGTTGGAGGAGATGAGCAGGGATGAGTACATGCATTTCTCATACTTCCTCCCCCTTCGCACACATCACTGATTCATAAAGAAAAGGAAATACTACTTTCATGCAATTACACTAGGTAATTATTTAGACCTAACTGGCTATTCAAACAATGATGATGACCAATAACTGGATATTTCATTTATTTTGGGAAGTAGGAAATGATTCTTTTGCTCCTTGCTTAACTGAAAGTTGGCTAATGTCTGATCATTTCACTGATTTATTTATATAAACATTCCCACTTTATAAGAGTTGCTTTTTGACTTTGGATCTGCCTTGGGAAATAACTAGTAACCATATGTTCCTTTTCAAGGTTTTAAGTTACGTATTTTGTTTTAAATATCACCTTCATTTCTTAATGTACCTTTTCTCTGTCCCTACCCAAAAAGTTATCCCTTGTAGCAAAAACTAGGAAAAAGGAAAGCCAAAAAAACCCAAACAAACCAGTTCACCAAGCTAACCAATATATTAATCAAGTCTGATAGGATATACAGTGTTCTGTATCCATAGTCCTCCACCTTGACAAAGAGGGAGGGAGAGTCATATCTTCTCATTTCTTCTTGGGGGTTAAGCTGGGTCATGGAATCATTGAGTCAGATCTGAAAGGGACCTTATCCAGTCCAACCTTCTCATTTTACAGGTGAGGAAACTGAAGCAACGGAGGTAAAATACTCAGGACTGGAACTCAAATCCAGGTCCTCAGAATCCAGGTTAAACATTCTTTCCTCTGTACCAAGCCACATAATTACACACCTTCAAATTTCTTTTGTTGCTGTTCCAATTTATGTCATTAAATAGTGTATACCACCTTCCTGGTTTTGCTCACTTCATTTTGCCTCATATAAATCCTCCTATATCTCTGAATTGTTCATATTCATCATTTCTTGGGTCGTCCCATTCTCTTCCCATATCACAATCTGTTTGACCATTCCCTCATTAACTTTGATTTCTGTTTTCAACTTCCTTGGGGTACATAGCAGTGAGATCTCAGGGCCTAAGGGTGTGAACATTCAATCACCTTTTTTTAAAGCAAAGTTCCAAAGTGCTTTCAAGAAGGGTTGACCCAGTGCATTGCTATACCAACAGGTTTTAGTTTGCCTATCTTCCTTAGCTCCTTCCACATCAACTCTTCCCATCTCTGGTCAGCGTTGCTGATTCTCTGGGTCTGAGGTGGAACCTCAGAGCTGTTTTGATGGGAATTTCTCTTATTGTTAGTGAGTTGGAACATTATTTTATAAGGTAATCCATTTGGTCACATGATGATGACACCTACCATTGGCATTCCCAAGATTAGCATCAGGAGGGCCTATTTTCAACCTAGAAAATAGTTCTTCCTTATGAAATTTATTCAAGGAAAGGGAACTGGCAGTGGGGGTGAAAGGTGGGTAGGAAAGACCTTTGTTTGGGTGAGTAGATTATTCTATGACTTACCCTTCAAATAATAGCCTTCTGACCTCTAAAGAGGTCTTAACAGAGGACCCAGATCAGAATTGCTCAGTATGAGAAGGCATGTACAGCTGTCTATCCTCACTGATTAGATCACATACCAAAAAAAAAAAAAAAAAAGGACGTTGATAAGTGTCTATAATCATAGATTCTTATAGTGGGAAGGGACCTCAGAGTTCATATAGATCGACCCTCTAATCAGTGCAGTGATACCTTCCATAGCACCCCAAACAGAATCACAGAATTTGAGTCATGAGGGCCCCCAGGGAGCATCTAGTCCAGCTCATACAGTAAAAGAATCCCCACTGTAATGAGCGCCATCACCTGATGAGTGCTATCCAGGTGTTGCTTACAGATCTCCAAGAAGGGAGAACCCACCACCTCTGGAGGCCACCTATCCCACTTGCAGAGAGGTAGCAGATGGTCATCTTGAATACCTACTGTCTATCTTATGAAGCAGTCATTCCATTTTTGGAACAACACAGACCATTCTTCTCCATCATAGCCCTTTAAGTGTTTAGACTGTGTTTTATTGCCCCTTCCTTACTTTTTCTCCAGACTGAGCACCTCTGTTCCTTCCCTCTAGGTCAAGAGCAGCAATGATGGAGCAAAAATAGGCAAGTATATGGGTGACCCAAGGCTGCCACAGATGGAGACTAGTTGGCAGGGAGGTTACATGAAGGCTAGCTTTTACCTCATCAATGCCTACTGTTTACTTTTGGAACTTGTTCTCCCTTAATTAGACCTGGCTTTGAGAACTTGGGACTGTATTTAGAAATTACTTTCTCCAACTTTGTCCATATAGGTATCCTATTTATTTTTGGATCAATCTGGAAATTTTGGAAAAATCTGTTCCCTCATACCCCTTAAATTAGCTATAGTCATGAATAAATGCCCTAGAAGACAAGGGATCCAACACTTTTGTTTCAACCCCCAACCCAAACCCAAACCAATCCCCAACGCTCTGCTCAGACAATGGCTGAGACATTGCTACCTTGCAAGTCCTCCAGATAAGTGGGGGGCTGAGGAGTATGTATGTGTGTGTATGTGGGGGGGTATAGCAAAGATGGGATCAGGCCTATACTGAATATCTATTCCCCTGGGAAACTTTGGAAGCCTCTTTGGAACCAAATGATTGACACTGAAAGCAGATGGAGTTGACTGCACAGTCTACCATCACCACTCAGTCCCACAGTTGCAAGGCCTGACCACGTCATCCCCCCACAATAATTTCCAGTGGCTCTCTAATACTTTTGGGAGCCAATATAAATGCTGGCATTTAAAAGCCTTCACAGTCTCATCCCAACCACTATTTCTAACCTTAGTTTACATTCCTCTCTTTTCTCTATAGTTTAGTCAATCTGGCCTACTTAGAGTGCCACTTCTCTTCCTATCTCTATGCCTAAAACATAATCCACTGCCTAATTATGCTGAATTGTGAAGGACAATACTTGGCTGGTGGATGTGTCTACCTCAGGTCCTACCTTCTGTTTTGACACAGTAGTGGAATTCTTCTGGCCTATTTGCAAGTTTTTGGCCATGGGAGAAGTTTTGGGCACTCAGAGGACAGTGGACCAGGCAGGCTCCTGCTGTTCATGACTTGAGCCCTTCTGAACAGCAAGGGCTTCCTGAACCCAACAACCAGAGTCCAGTTATCCCAGGCAAGAGGAATAGGGAAAGGACTTTTTCTCTCACTCAACCCCAGGCTGATTCATCCCTTCAGCTCACCCATCTGATCTACGCTTTCAGAATCAAAACTCCCAAACCACCAGATATTCTGGTTTTCCATTTCCAGAGACTTAAGGACACCTGTGAACTTTGGGGCTGTCCCCTTGCCTGGTAAAAATTGACTACTCCTGCAACTTTGTGTATTTTCATTGATATGTGAGACCATGACGCTTTGGTAGGTTGGGAACTCTACTATCCAAAGACCAAGTACCCTTGGTCCTAAATGGAGTGAGTCACCGAGAAGCACTCAGCTTCAATCTAACTCATGGCCCCCTTTTCTCAGTGGGGCCAGTATGACCTAACCCCATCATTTCAAGGGACTCAGCTCTGCATTTCTCAGAGCAGACATATCATATCCAGCTATGCCCTCTTCCACACTCCAGCCCCAGGCTTCCTCCCCAAGATTATCAGGAATATTTTTCACCTTCACATCGAGACAAAAATGGGAAGTTCATTGTGAATTCATTGACATGGGAAACTTCTGAGGGAGGAAACTCCCCCCAGTAATGTAGTACCTTCTCCCCAATTTACAGTGTGTGCAAGTATATTATTAGGGTTAGCGGGGTAGTATGATTGCATGCTACCTCTCCCATCGGATTGTAAGTTTCCTGAGGTCAAGGATGGTCTTTTGCCTCTTTTTACATCCCTAGCACTCAGTATAGTGCCTGGCATGCAGTTGGCACTTAATGTTGGCCTGGCATGCAGTTGGCACTTGATAAATGTTGATTGATTGATTGATAGTATGTATCAGAACCAGGTCTTCTGTGACCAAGGTCAGCTCTCTACATCTAATAGTCTTCCCAGTTGTTTAATTAACCTCATGCCAGGAGCATAATATTCAAGCAGTCATATCTCCTTTAACCAGGCAAAAGACTGGAACTCTTCAGGAGTTTCTGAAAAAGAACAGACAGAAGGACTTTCCACTTCTCCTAGTGATATTTGTCATAAAGATTGGGGAATTAGGCCTCCAGCATAAGCACAGAATTCTGAATGCCACCTCCATCTAGAACCAGTACCATCTGCCATTGTTAAAGGCCCTTCTGGACCAAGTACAAGGGGCTGAGATGGTCACTAAATTGGGCCTCTGTGGTTCATAATCTGAGGCCTTGGGCAAAGACAACCTTCCAGACCTGGGTCAGTCTGGTTGAAGGCTGGCTTCCATCTTTCTGTTTGCCCAGTAGCCCCAAGGTTTCATTTAGCTCATTAATTCAAAATTTCAATACCTTGACCAAGATCTTGCCCTTTCTACACAGAGCTCACATTTCTGCTTCTCTGTGGTAGTAGTATGCCACAAAACTTCCCAGCTGTGGGATTCTATTAGAAATTCCTTTAACTCTTGGTTTGTTACCTTTTGTTGGTAGCTTATCATTCATGGTGTAATGGGCAGAAATCTTTCTATGGAAATTCTATGGAATTTCAGGTACTGGAACTCCTCGGCCCACCGTGGCATTCTATTATAATAACACAGTTTATTTATCAATTTCAAACCTTCCATTTTTCTCAAACTATGATTTCCATTTTTGGTTTATCTGTTAATTCCCCCGGGGCAATTCAGCTCAACTCAATTCACTTCATTTCAGCCAGTATTTATTTAACACTTTCTACGTGCCAGACATCTACACACCTTGAGATGCAAAAAGTAGAAATGAAAAGCAGTTTCTGCCCTCAGTCAGTCAATCAAAAAGCATCCAATAGCTGCGTGACCCTGGGCAGCTTGACTCGCCTCTCTCTGCTTCAATTTCTTTATCTGTAAAATGAGGATAATACTACCTACCTTGTAGGGTTACTGTGAGGATCCAACAAAGCAATATTTATAAACCGTAATACAATATTGTAAACCTGAAAATGCTACTATAATAATAAATAAATGTCAGCTATTATAATAAACCATTTATTTGTGTTTATAGGTAGCACTTTAAAAGGGTATAATGATTAAAGTGATATATTTAATAATAATAAATAAATGTTAGCTAGTATTATAATAAACCATTTCTTTATGTCTAAAGATAGCACTTTAAAGGGATATAATAATAATTAAAGTGATATATTTAATAAGAAATAAATGTTAGCTATTATCATATTCCCTCTTTCCGCATGGAAGGTTTCTCTCTCTCCAGATCTGTTCATTGGTGCTCATGTAGAAGTCCCAGCTTTCTCTCCTCCTGAACCTCCCCCCTCTCGCCCCATCCCCCACCAACCACGATGATCAACACCTTCAAATAATCCTTATATGAATTCATTTCCCAACTCTTTGCCATCCTTACCAAGCTCCTCTGGATGCTTTCCAATCAGTCCCTGTTAAAACTTACTGCCTAGAATTGAGTGCAGAATGAACACAAATAGACCCAGTGTTTGGAAGCTGCTCCACCTTCTCCAGACACCTGAGTCATGGGCAGATTTGAATGGGGAAAAAAAAACCACTCCTTTATTTTCACTCACCTTTGATTTCCTTTATAAGCTTCTGTATTCTATCATATGATTTAAAACCATTACTCTGAATTACCAGATTGCAAAGGGGTCTTGGAAGAAAACTAAGGATCTCTGTCTTAGAGAGTTGGTGAGGAGTTTTAGGAATAGTTAAGGAAAATTCAAATGCTGGCTGCTAAAAAGTCTTGCTGTAATTTCTCTGGCGCTGCCTAGTGCTTACCTGTTTTTCTGGAATTCTCTAAATTCCTCAGCACCATCATTTTCTCTCCACCTGAGTTATTACCATGGGAATTGCTGTTCCTGGGACAGTTTCCCCTTGGGTTCAGAAAGCAGCCTAATGCGTTTGAAGCTGAGCAAATCCAACTGGCTTCTGTCTGGATAAATGTGTGGGCTGGGCTGCATTGGACGGGGGGATGCAGTTAGTGGAAAACAGCTTGTTGTTAGAAAATTACCATCATTTTGAAAAGGAGTTCAAACGAAATAGCTGGGGAGCCACAAAGGGGAAGGGACTGGACTGTAAAAATGCTGGGTATCAGGTGGTCTAGGTAGGCCCCTGCTGGAGGAACACCTCAATGCCCACAGACTTGGAGAGCCATTGTAGGGTGGGTACAAGAGGTTTGAATTTGGGGAAATATCCAACGTAGGGTTGAATGGTCACTTTGCACCACCTTTCAGGGCATGCTGTCCTGGATAGTCTGACAGACATGCCCATCTTATCCAGGGGTTCTTAACCCTTTTTTTTGTTTCCCAGGTCCCTCTGCAGAAGGAAGGAGGAAGGGAGCAGGCTTTTTTTTAAGCTGCCTAATATATGACAGACTGAGAGCTTTACTAGCATTACCTTACTTTATCCTCAAACAATTCTGTGAGGGAGAAGCTATTTTTCCCCATTTTACCACTGAGGAAACTGAGGCAGAGAGAGTTTAAATTACTTGGTTAGAATCACATAGCTAGTAGATATCAGAGGCAGGATGTCTTCCAGATTCCACCCACAGCACCATTTGGTGAAACCTAAGGACCTCTTCTCAGAATAAGGTTTCAAAATGCATAAAACAAAATATATAATATTACAAAAGAAACCAATTATATTGCAATAGTTATCAAAATATTTTGAAAAGTTCACAGATCTCCAGTAAAGAATCATTGATCTAGATATCAACAGAGTACAGCATTTCACAAGAGAGGGTGAGACTATGACAGAGGGCTGAGGGCCACTTAGAATCAACGGCTACCTGTTGGTGCTGGTGATCATCTGTCATGGTGACAAGCTATCCAGGCTTCGGGTGTGGAGTATGGAGAGCAAGAAATGGAAAGAACCAGTGTGATGTTTGTAGTCCCCCTGGTTCCTAAAGCTTGCTTGCTCTGTGATGCTTCCTGCCTAAGAGCAGAGATGATTGGAACCTATATTTTGGGAAAGGAAAACCTGAAAAGACAGGAGAAAAGTATGAAGGTGGGCCAATGTGATCTACAAGCTCAGGCTGGTCTGGAATCTTAGTCTCTGGGTTTGTTCTCCCAACTCTCTCTCATCACTAGTGGGTAAGGATCCTAGAGCACAGTGGTACTGCTCCCCTCAGGGTTCTGAGGGTGACCTTGAGGACTGGCTTCCAGTATCATCATTCTCAAGCACCCATCTAGTGATCCCTAATGATACCTGCTACCATTTAACCAATTAACATCATTGTGTTTTTCCAAAGGGATATTTACTGAGAAGGTATAGCAAGGACTGAAATCCATCCAAAAGGAGTACACTCTCCTCTTTGTACATTTTAGTCTCTTGGAAAAGTGCAATCAAACTTAACATGCTTATCATATAGCAATAATAGTAACAACAACCTGTATATATTTCTATTTTGTACTTATTTATTTATTTCACACCAGGGCAAGCAAAGCAGTTTATATATATTATTTTATTTGATACTCACAATGACTTTCTGAAGCAGGTGTTATTTTTATGACCATTTTGTATATGAGGAAACCGAAGGAGACAATGGTTAAGTGACTTGCTTAGTGTCACACAGCTAGTGAGTGTCTGAGATAGGATTTGAACTTAGGTCTTCCTGACTCCAAGACTAGTGCTCTCTCCATGACACCAAAAAGTTCCCCCTCGAGTTTACCTCTTGGTATGGAATAGACAGTGGACAAATCTCCCTCTTGCTTGCAGGGCACATTGTCTTGACTGTCAGGTCAATTCACTGCTTGGCTGAAAGGAACACGTCACTCCTCAGGGCTGGCATCTCAACAGACGGCTGCTGTGGCTACGATATTTTGTTACAGAGTCCAGTTGTTAGCCATCTGAGGCCTCTTTTCGGTCTCTCAAAGCTCGCAAATTCAGAACCTGTTCTGTTCAATTTCTGATTCTGATTCACCTAAGATTAGGGTAAAACAAGCCTATCAGAAACAAACAAAAGGACACATGGTGGTTGGGTAGGGAAATTAAGGCAACCTGCAGCTGGTGGTAGTGACTGCTTCTTTTACTACTACCACCTCTCTTTCTCCCCCTCCCCCACCTCCGGCAGTTTTTGCCTCATTGGCCACCAGGGAGAAGAAAGAGAATGTGTCCTTTACAGCCTTTTGTAGGTACTCCCAGTTCAGGCTCAGCACCCCATCCAGTGGCTATTCATCATTGCAGAAATAAGCTGACCGGAAACAGTGGATACTGAGGCAAGCAGGGAATCATGCATGCAAGAACACAGGTTCCCCAAGCCTCTGTGCAGGTATTAAACAGGCTCTAAGAACCAAGCCCTCATTGGCCCTTTCTTCTCAAGTCAAAGGTTCAGCCCAGTACTTAGGAGGGTGTTAACTCTACCCCCATGAATTGTGGGAATCAGAAGGGGAGAAAGAATAGAACCTGTAAACACATGAATGAGGGAAGACATGTGTAGCTCAGGTTGGCCGTCCCTTGAAGTTTGTGGGTAAACCATGATTTATGGGAACATGGAGAGTTTAGATAATGGCCAGTACAGGCACTGAAGAGTCCCACTGATGCTCCATGCCCCGAGATCTGTGTAGCTCTGGGTCCAGTGTCCTGCCGCACAGTAACAACAATGTTTGGAAAGAAATAATGAAGACCCCTATGTCCAAATAGCAGAGGTCTGAGCCACAGAATTGGGAAAGGGTTCAGATAGGAATTTGGTACAAGGGTAACTGGACTGAGTCCTACTGAGGTAAGTGTGACTTTCCTGAGTTGAGGGAAGCAGGAAGAAATGAGAAAAGGAAGAAGAAAAATTGTGAGCATGGTGCTTTGAGGTTGGACATCCAGTCCTGTCTGACCTTTAGAAAGAGGAAATAATCATACAGACTGAGGAATGTCTTCTGCTAAGGCAGGCAGAGGGAGGGGCCCATTCCTACTTCTGCCTAAAGCTAGAAGAGACCTCAAGCATTTCTGCTGGGCTTCAGAACAGCTGGTAACTCCTATATGAATCTAATTAAGCATCTTCCTGGCTGTGAACACTTGGAGTTCTATTTTTAAGATTACGAATGTTTTCCCAAAATGAATCTTGGAAAAGACGATCTTCAGACAGCCTATCCCCAATCCACCATTTTGTGGGTCTCACTGCAGTGAAATCACATCGCTGAAATTGTTTCGACTCCAAATCTGGCCCAGTCAATAATATTGATGGATGTGCCCAGGACATCAGCTGTGTCATGAATCGGAGCTAAAATGAGGGTTGCAGACGAGACACATTGTTTCTTAGCCTTGTCATATTTTAGCCAAGCTGAAAGAAAGAGAGGAAGAAAATGAAAACAGACTGTGTTTGTTTCGGTCTAATAAAGCAAAATACAATTTGCTCTCCGTCTATCATGTTACAGGGAGTTAATTTTGTCACTGGAAGCAGCTTGATCCTTGCTGTGGGTTATTCTTAATAAAACAGTTTCTTATATCACCAGTGGGATCCTCCCTTGCTCCCCACACCCTACCCCCATTTCCTGAAACCTGCTTATTGTACACTTCTCTTTGCCTAAAAACAGACCTAGCCGTAGTCTACATTTTGAAAATGGGACACATGGAAAAGGAGAGAAAACTTTACTCAAGGTAGACCAGTGTGTTCTAAAAACCCATGTCTGATGTGCAAACCTCAATCTATTCCTGTAGAGGAGTAAATCATGAGATCCTCAATTAGAGCTAGACAGAAGCTGAGAGGACATCTAGCCCAACCAATTTACAGATAAGAAAACTGAGGCTGTCAGAAGTTCCGAAGGTCACACAGGTGGTAGGTGAGATTTGAACCCAGGTTCTTCAGAATAGGGACAGGTTTTTTTGTTTTTTGGGGTTTTTTTTTGGCATCTCAGCACTTAGCACACTACCTGACATATATCAGAAGCTTAATAAATGTTTTTAATTGATCGATCAAGGTCATAAAGGTCACAGGTGACCAAGGCAGGATTTGAACTCAGGTTTTCCAACTCCAAAACTAGGATTTACCTACAATCTTTCTTTCCGCTGCTAGCTCCTTACCGATCTGAAGGCCAAACCCCCCTCAAGGCTAGAGAGAAGGGAAAGACCACATAGAAAATTAGTTCTCTATCCTCAGAAAGAGAAAGAAAAGACAGCACAAGACCTGAGAAGAGATTCTGATTCTAATTCGGAAGCTCCTAGCTCCAACTCTCCTAAAGGCTAAGAAGGGAGCAGCTGCAGCCGAAAAGCCCACAGCCATCCCAGGAGGGGTGGGCGGCGGGTGGGTGGTGGGGGCCTGGGGAGGGGGAGGAAGGGAACTGTCACCACAGAAATAGGAGCAGAGGAGAATGCAAATCCCAGGCAGTGAGCCAGGGGAAAAGAAAGGGGGCAGAAATAAAAGAGCATGACATTTTTTTCAAGAATTCTCCACCCTTCCCCCCCCCCCAAAAGGCAGCAGAGCCAGGATTTCCTGTAATTATCCAGTAACAGGGAAAGGATGGATTTGAGAGCAGCGGCTTCCACGGTGAGAGGGGGAGGGAGGGCAGCATTGGAGATCACTCACTTCCAGGTCATTCTCCCCACCCCCACTTCTATCTACCAGCTCCCATACCGGTTGTTTTCTCCCATTGGAATGTAAACTCATGGGGGTCAGGACCTGCTTGTTTGCTTGGATTTGTAGCCCTGCTCTTAACACTGTACCTGGCACTTAGTAAGCATTTTATAGATTCGTTCATTCATTTGTTCACTGTACTCATGCTTAGTTGTAAGTATAAAAATGATCTCTGATTTCATTCGGCTTCCAAAATTCCCCATGCTACTAGAGAAGCCTCAGAGGCCACGCAGCCTAAGCTACCCATTTTAAAGATAAGGATTGGAACTCAGCTTCTGTGACTCCAAATTCAAAGTACTTCCTGCCTGGTCACACAGACTCCCTGGGTAGTCAGTCTAGGAACCATAGGAGAAATCAGCCAATCCATCATCATTTATCCAGAACTTAGCACAGCTTCTGCACTAAGCACAAAAGATCCAAAAAAAAAAAAAAAAAGAAATCATGAAGTCCCTGCTGTCACAGAGCTAGAGGATGTCGTTTACTGAACACAACTAGACTAACCTCTTCATTTTATAAACGAGGAAACAGTGCTGAGATGCTGAACCAACTGATCAAGGGTGCCATGCCCACATTTTAGAAGTTTGTTTCATCTGCATTTTGGTAATGGACAAGTACCATTGTGGGGGCCAAACTGTGGATCCAGGACCTTGATAATTCTCAAGCCAGAAAGCTTAGCGCAGGATGCTTAAATGTTCAGGCGTTCTTGAAGCTGAAAACGACAAAATCAGATTGACCAACAGAATCCATTCTTGTTATCTTGGGGCTAATGGTTATGCAGTGACAAAGATGGAAGCTGTCACAGAAAGAATGCAAAAGTTTGCAACAAGGCAAGATTGACAAGAAGTCAACACATAAAATCAGTTAAAGAAAAGGGAGTTGGGTGGAAGGGTGGAGGGAAGGCTAGGCAGTAACCAGGGAGAGGAGGAGGAGGAGAAGGTAAAGAATCACTAAGTTACCTCCCCAACCTTTCACCAACTCAGACCATGTCAGATCCTAACAGAGCCATTTCAATCATATGATAGAAACCAGACCATGTTTCCTTGGTGTGAATAGGGTTAATGCTGGTTTTACAGCCTAAATAAATTGGATTTTTGAGCTCATGGAATGTTGATACAATGTGCTAATGTTACATTTGTCAGCACAGGCCTTTTCTAGGGAGGGATATTTCTGAGAAAAAAAAATTTAACTGATTTTGGTTTTTTTCACCTTTGATTCCCACCATTTTAATGGGAGATGTTCCTCTCAGACTGATTTTCTTTTACTGTTATTAAACGGAAAACAAAAGTAGATAATGGGTCGCTCTCAATTTGGATGCACTCTATAATTCAGGCTTTCAAAAACCCTGTGATCTTGCCCGGGTGATTGATCCCTGCTCTGAGGCAGATAGTGGTCATTACGGGCCTCAGTACACAGGCCTCATCAGTTCTTGTGGCCAAGGAAAATTCATCACCCAATGGGCAGGCTTCTGTCGATGAGCTTTAAATCTCAGTAGGATGGCCTGACCAAAACAGAAACCTAGTCAGTTCATTCCTGAGGCCCATCCCATCTGGCAAGATCTAAAGAGTTTGTACTTCACTGGCAAAACTCTAGAGAACCAGGGGTCACTTCCATGTTACAGTGAAAGATTCAAACAGGACACTAAGTGCTAACAAGTGGTCTGTCTTGGGGTTCTCCTTAGGCAGTATGAACTCTTTCTCAAAACAATGTTTGAAAATACAGGATGTCCCAAAAAATCTCAGTGCAGTTTTAAGACTTTAATAGCATCTACACAGAGACTTTTGGGACATCTTGTAATGGAGGGAAATGTAGTTTCAGTTAGAGGTTGGTAAGAATAAAGATATAATTTTTTTCCTCATCCAAGTTCACAGACCCCTGAAACCTATCCATGGACTTCTGTGGATTCCTGGTCAAGAAACCTGTATCAGCATCACTGTAATTTTCACCACAGCTTCCAGAAAGTAAATAACCCAATGAGAGGTCTAGCACTAAGGCCCAGGGACTACTCACCTTTTGGCAAGGTATTTCTGTCAGGGGCATTAACCTCCTTTCATCCTTATTCTAGGCCAGTTTTCCTGGAGGGAGGGGGATTTATGGTGCTAGACAAATTCCATCAGAAAAGTTCGGCCTACCAAATTTGGATGATAAAATCAATAGGTTTGACAGCAATTGATCAACCAGCAAGAATGTCCTAAGCTGCTGGATGGAGTCTTGCGTGCTGAGAGCTGTGCAAAAGTGAAATCATCCCTGTCCTGGGGAGCTTGAATTCTATCAGAGAAGGGAGGCAGCATGTACAAGATGATGTGGTTGGGGAAAAGGCCATAGCAACACAGGGATCAGGAAAGGCCTTGTGTGGAGGAGGGGCTTGAGCTGGATTTGAAAGAAAACTAGGGATCCCAAGGGGCAGAGGGAGTGAAATTAGGGTTCAGGTCCAAAGGGACGAACCTGGGAGAGAGAGACAGAGAGAGAAAGAGAGAGAGGAGATAGGAGTGAGAGAGAGAGAGAGAGACAGAGACAGAGAGAGAGACAGAGACAGAGACAGAGAGGGAGAGAGAGAGAGAGAGAGAGGAGAGAGAGAGAGAGAGACAGAGAGAGAGAGGGAGAGAGAGAGGAGATAGGAGTGACAGAGAGAGAGAGAGAGAGAGGAGAGGGGGAGAGAGAGAGAGAGAGAAAGAAAGAGACAGAGAGAGAGAGGGAGAGAGAGAGGAGATAGGAGTGACAGAGAGAGAGAGAGAGAGAGAGAGAGAGAGAGAGAGAGAGAGAGAGAGAGAGACAGAGACAGAGACAGAGAGAGAGAGGAGAAAGAGAGACAGAGACAGAGTCATTTTTTAGAACAGTGAGACCCATCTGGCTGCAGAGAAGGCTTTCCCTCCTGTCCAGGTGCTTCCTACAATCCAGAGGCCACTTGGGTGGTATTTGTGCCCATTCTAGATACAACCTAGATAAGCAGCTAGGTGGTTCAGTAGTTAGAGCACCTGGTCTGGCCTCATTCATTTACTAGCTGTTTGACCTTGGGCAAGTCAATGAACTTCTGTTTGCCTCTGTTTCCTTGACCTTCACTCCTCATCCTCACCCCTCAAAATGAGGATAATAGATAGTAATTGTAAAAGGCCTGGCACATCGCACACACTATATAAATGTTAGCTATTATCACATTTGGAGATGTCATGGAATATGGCTCTTGCCTTCCTCTAAGAGCACCAGCATAATCCAAAGACATTTGAATAATCAAGTTTTTGCTAACTCTTTAACATCATATAGGTATTTTCCCAGTGAGTTTAAGCCATTAGAGGGCAGAACATCCCCCCAAAATCACACAGGATATTACAGAGATGACTGAGGCCATCAAATATGGGCTTCCCAGCTCCCTTTCTCCATTTTTCCCAAGGCAGCATTGCCCATCCTTCCCAACTTCTTCCCTCAAGGGAAGAGGTGGCTGCATTAGTCACAGGGGACATTTTCTCTGCCTCCACCCTGATACATGCCCGTCTGGGGCTGTACTCCATTCCCCTCATGCATCCTGCTGGCTCTCCTCTCTGCTGGTTCCTTCACATGTGCCTATAAACATGTCTTCTCCTGTCTTACAAAAGCCTTCACTTGACCCCAGGTCACCCAGCTAGTATGCATCAGGGACAGCTCTTCCTAACTCCAAGATTTACTGTTCTTTGCTGCCTCTTAGGTATGTTTAGATATTCTCCAGTGAAGTTCTACTCTGATGTCTCCGTGTATCAGGGAGGTAACAATGGATTTTCAGACCCTACAGAAAGGCACTAGCTCTAACTGTCTCTACCAAACTGGAAAGGCTTTGGGTCTGGGCCAGAAAATAGACTGATTATTGTTCAACATCAACCCTAGGTAAGTTTTGAGTGACTCATCATCAGTTTGGAAACAGGGAACTTTTTGGTCACAACCTTTTTCAAAGACCATCAATCTGGTTGTACATAAGCAGAGGGAAATACACCCTGATGTATTGAGGTAGAAGTGGCTTTAAATGTACTTAGTAGGCATCTTGAAATGTTATGCTCTCTTAAAATGGAGAGAGGCAGTGTGGCAGAGGGGATGGCTTCTTTGGCTCTAAGGTGACTTTTAGCTCTACAAGCCCTTCTTGTTCTCATAGTCTGTGTTCTAACATTCTGAGCTGTAATGTTCCTGTTGAGAGGCAGTGTGGTATAGTGAGGCTAGATAGCTGGCCTAAGAGGCTGGAAGATTTGGGATCAAGGCTCCTCTCTGCCACATATTGGCCCTGTGACTTTAGGCAAGGAGTCTTCTAACCTCTTCATGCCCTAGACAATTCTCTAAGGCCAGAGAAATCATTGTGCAGATGCTGAAAAGGAATTCATTGGGAATCCCCATCATAGGTCCAGAAACAGCAAAAGACTACATATATTTCTCTTTTCAAACAGAACACAGAAATGTATCCTATCCTCTCCTTTTTCTAGGGGGCAGACATACGTGGAGATGACAGAACATCGATTATAGACAATGAGAAGCTGTGCTCAATTCTTTCAGTTTTTCATATGGGAAACTGAGGCACCTGTTAAATGCCTTGTTCAAAGTGGCATTGACAGTAAGTCCCAGAACTAGGAATTATGACCAAGTCCTCTTTCTCCAGCCTCAGTGATTTTAATCACAACACACATTTGAAAGTCTATTCTTGTTCAAGGATGACTAAGTTATAAAATACTAAAGACCTTAAATTTACATTTTAAAGAGAGAATCTTTAATTTTCCTTCCCTCCCACTTCCTCCCTCTCTTCCCCTTGTCTATATGGAGGGACCACAATTTGCTGCCCTTTTGAGAAAGAGGCATCTGTAATAGAGTTACAGTGAAAACAACAAAAAGTCTAAGCTTCAGCTGATGACCCACTAATATTCGACACCACCACCACCACCACCACCACTACTACTACTACTACTACTACTACTACTACTACTACTGCTACTATTACTACTACTACTACTGCTTCCAACAATAATAGGCAGCATTTATGTAACACTTTATTATAGTATCTCATTTGATTCTCACAACAACCCAAGGAGAAGGTTGCTATTATTATACTAATTTTAACTGAATTTGAGAGGGGTTAAGTGGCTTGCTCTGGGTCACACAACAAATAGGTGTCTGGAGCTGATTTTAAGCCCAGGTATTCCTGACTCCAGATATAGCATTTCATCCATTATTTCACATAGGTGTTTCAGTTGATACTGATGTATAAACTGACATGTTTTTCTCGCCGGTTTACATTTAGATATCTATAAACATTCACACAAATTCCAAAATACTCAGGATTTAGAATCCCCACTCCTCCAGTGTCCTCTAATTCACAGGATCGTAGATTTAGTGCAATCACAGAGACTTCAATGTCCTCTAGTCTAATCCCATTTTATAGATAAGGCCACTGAGACTCAGAGAGGTTGTTTGGGTCAGAGAAGGGATCTGAACTCAGATGTTCTTGTCCCCAAGCCCAGTCCTATCTTCACGATACTGTGCTATCGCAATCAATATTACCTTGCATAAAATGACAAAGACAACCTCTCTGTTTCATATTTCTATATTGATACCCATGCGCACGCAGGTGTGGCTTCAGACAACACAGTTTTCATGACTTCCGAGATCACCATGGTAACCTGAGCAGAAGCAAAGCTCCCAGCCCCTCCTGACCAAACTGCGGGGCGGCAGTTTCATAACGCACACCCACCGGGAGAATGCCAGATCGTTTCTGTTTACCATGGTCACCATCACACAACAGAGGATTCAGGACAGCTCCCAAGGAGCTGTGCTTGTGCTCTGACTGCCTCATCTCCCCTCTCATCCCTGTTATTTCAATCAATCGCTCTTCAGTGCTGAAGTTCTTTTCACTGGTATCCCAATGGGCATCTCTCAAAAACGCACTTACCAAAGGGTTATTTAGACTGCACTAAAGGTCTACTTTTCCCATCTCTGTGACATTGATGCAGAAAGCACTCAAAGAATGGTACCCTAAATTGGATTCCAATCCTGGGGCCTGGCTTTATAAAGCACCATAGGTTAAAAAAAGCCCATATCCTCCCACTTTTCTAGCTATTTATGTAAATCTTCACAAAAGTCATACAGCCCTATAGCCTTTAAATACCAAGCCAAAGATCAACTTTTTATTGGAAAGAGTTAAGGGAGACTACTCAGTTGTTTAAAAAAAAAAAAATCAATGGAACCTTTCTGATTTTTCTTTGGGGAGTTAGACTGTCCATTCATTTCTGAAATTCATTTTCTGAAACTCCTGGGAGGTTTTGAATTTTCCAATTGCACATTAAGCGAGGGAGAAAGACTGTCCCTCTCTTGATAGAATGTTGTTCTACTTGGTTGTGGTAGCAGAAAGACTCTCTTTCATGAGCAATATTCAGTTATAATTCAAAGGCTTCTATCATGGAAGATATATACATGCACACACACATACAACACTTTTGTTGTTCATCCTTTGGTTTGGAAGAGGACCAGTGATATCATGGGGTGATGTTGACTTTTCAGTGAATTGGATTTTAAGTGAGGCAGAATTGCAGAAAGTTACCAGGCTCATTCTCTCTTCTAGGGTCATGGGAGTCCAGTAGCAACACAAAAGATTGGCAGTGACTGAGGTTACAGTGGGTAACCTTGGTATCTTCAGGGTCTAACCAACCTCTAAGCACTCCACAGCTCCTACTTCAGCCTCCTTCATGGCCATTGGCGCAAATTGTTCTCATCTGCCCATTTTGCTGAGGGGAAGTCTCCACATACTTGGGGAAGACATACCCCTAACTCGCCAATGGGGCTGAAGCCTGTTACTTACCTTCAACATGGTTTGGCCCATCAGCTGAGGCAGTTTTACCCAGGTATTTACATTGCTCATATCACAGCTTCTTGGACACATGGGTATACAAATAAGGCATACATATATGTGTGAAGCAGCTAGGTGGTGCTTTGGATAGAACACCAGTGCAGGAGTCAGGAGGACCTGAGTTCAAATCTCACCTCAGACACTTGACACTCACTAGCTGTGTGACCTTGGGCAAGTCACTTAACCCCAATTGCCTCATTCTGGGTCATCTCCAGTCATCCTGATGAATATCTGGTCACTGGATTTAAATGGCTCTGAAGAAGAAGTGAGGCTGGTGACCTGCACAGCCCTCCCTCACTCAAAA